>CM052446.1:9493748-9525797 GCA_028533085.1 Varecia variegata | reverse complement strand
GCACTCACTCTAGCCTGGGCAATAGAGCGAGACTCTGTCTCAAAAAAAAAAAAAAAAAAAAAACAGCCAAGATATGGAAAGAAAAGGAGCAGTGGTGGGAATTCTAGATCAGGATGGCAAACGTGTGGCCTGGGGCTGCTACTTTCTCTCTCCTCCGCCTCTCCCCCAGCCCCCATGCCCATGACAGTCATCATTAATCAATTGTGGGACTCTTCTTCCCCTTTGAGAGCAGGGCCTGCCCAGAATCCACTGTGCATGGTGCACCAGGCATCCTCTACCAACCAATGGGAGATGGCACACCAGCCTGTGTGCTCCGTCTCACCCTGCTCTGGTGCCTCCCTGGTAGCCGCGGTTTATTGTGCACTTCCTGTGAGCTGAGGGCTGTGTTGAGCTCTGTGCACACACCTTCCATTCAATCTACTTAACGGCAAACTCTCAAGAGTTGGGCATCCCTCCAATTTTACAAATAAGCAAAACTGAAGCACAGAGGTGTTAAAACCTCATAGTGGCAGAGCCAGGATTCAAAGCCAAGCCTGTCTGTCTCCAAAGCCCAGGCTCTGAAACTGCCAGATACTCGGGCTACGCTAGCATCGGAGACGGCCTGTGGTTTAGGCCTTGTTTAGGACTGCAGGTACAACAGGAACAAGACGAACTGGGCTGCAGTGGAACCTGAGACCCAGAGAACAGAGGAACAGCAAAGATGCTTTTGTTAGCTCATTCGTTCCTCGACACACAGTTGTTAAGTACCTACCACATGCCAGACATACTGTAGAGGCTGGGGATATAGTGGTCAACAAAAGAGACAAAGCAGCCCATCCTAATTAGGGGAGACAAGTAAATAAGTCAGTCAACTGTGTTCTATGTTAGGTGATGTACGTGCTAAGGGGAAAAATAAAGGCTGGGTGTGGGGTGGAGAGAGCCGTAGAGAGCTGTATGGACTCAAGCCTGGGAGATGAGGGATGACCCGGGGACATGAGCTTCTTGGAGGGACTGACGCAGATAGGGAGAAAGGCCCTAAGGAGGTGGGCCCTGATGCTCCCAAAGCACATGGTGATGGTGGGTGTAAGTGGTGGGGGCGGGGGGCTTGCTGGGAACACATGGAGTTCCAGAGGCCTTATTCACTCTCCCGAAGGCAGTGTAGCCAGGGTAGGGGCAGCCTTATCCAGAATACACCCAGCCCTGGCCCCTCCTTGTGCTGGCAGGTGTGGGATGGAGGCAGAGTCTCATTCATACATCGTACATTTTTTGAGCACCTAATGAAATCAATTTCATTCTTCAGGGGTCTCTCACCACTGCCAGTCTCTGGCCCCACTGAAGGGCTTGGGATGAGGTGGGAGGTGAGTTTTTAGCACCTGGACCCTTACTTCTAGCAGGGCCATGAGCAGTGACCTATTAAGCAAAGGACAGTGGAGCATATGGCGATGGGGGTTTGTCGCTATCAACAAGGAGCTTGGTGTCAGTCGGGAGAACAAGAGGACTGTGCACGAGTCTGTGAAGTAACCCAACGTGCCTACTGCTCACAGCACGGAGCCACTGTCTCCCCAAGCTGACAGATCAGCTAGACGTTGGCGGAAATAAAAATGCAAAAAGAAAATGGCCTTGCCAAGACTCTCTTCCTGTGTGCATGGGAAATATGGAAGGGAATGGAGGAGGAGGAAGAAATGTCACTCCCTGTAATTGGGACAGGGTTCAGAACTCTCATGGCTGGTTCCTTTGTCCACCCTGCCCCACCTCCCCCAGAGATTTGTGGTGCTTTGTGGAGGCTTTCTCCTGGCTGCCCTGGAACAATAACTGGGCCTGCCTTGGATAACTTGCCCTCCAGGTGCTCTTCACTGGGGCTGTGAACACCCTGGAAGACGACTATTCAGTCTACCATGAGTAGGTGGATACTTACAAGTATGTGTGTGTGCATGAGCATAGAGACCCGCACTTCTGCTTCACTGCTTCCTTCAAACGCCCCCACGGTATCTGTGCTAGTTCTCAACTTATTGCTACTCAGGCCCAAATCTACCCACCAAAACCTGCCCTGTGGTGATGGGCAGAATTCCCATAAACACCTCTCCTGTGCAGCAAGCACACTGCAAGCTTTCTCAGTAGAGGGTGCTGAGAGAACAGTGCGGCAGGAAGGAGCTTCTCTTGCTGGCTTTAGCGGCTATGAGGACATCCAGTGTTGCTCTGCCCCTGCCATGTGCCCAGAAGGTCCCAGGCAGTCCTGGCCTGGCCTGTGATTCCCTTCCTAGGACCCTCCCAACACAGCCACTGCCTGCTCCATGCCTTCAGTCTGCACTGGAGACCGGACTCCTACGTGTCCACACACCCAGGTGTGCCACAGAGGTTTGTTTCCTGCTCAGCTCTGACCCAGGCAACCCGGCACATTTCTCTGCCATCTAGGGGCTGCAATGAGACCTTCTCCAACAATGTCTGCTTCCCAGCCTGGGGAGGGGACCTCCTTCCAAGGTTGTCCCCTTGGGTACTCTTTCTCAGCCATAGGGAGAGTAGCCCTGTAGGGTTCTGTTTTCGTCATACAGTTTCTCTTTTATCATAGCTTTATAATTCTTTATATTAAACTTCCAATGCATAAACCACTATGTGGTTTCTGTTTCTTTTTTTTTTTTTTTTTTTTTTTTGAGACAGTCTCATTCTGTCACCCTGGGTAGAGTGCAATGGTGTCATCGTAGTTCACTGCGACCTCAAACTCCTGGGCTGAAGCGATCCTCCTGCCTCAGTCTTCCAAGTAGCCGGGACTACAGGCATGCGCCACCATGCCTGGCTAATTTTTCTATGTTTAGTAGAGATGAGGTCTCACTCTTGCTCAGGCTGGTCTCAAACTCCTGAGCTCAAGCAATCCTCCTGCCTCAGCCTCCCAGAGTGCTAGGATTACAGGTGTGAGCCACTGCGCCCGACCTGGTTTCTGTCTTTCAATTGGACCCTGACAGATACAGTATTTGTGGCCCCCAAAATATTAAGATCCACCATACCCTGTCCCAGATAAAACAAAAATATAAAAACTCTCAGCGCGTTGCTCAGCACACAGAAAGCAATCAATCTAAGTAGTGATGTTACTGCTGTATGTTGGAGAGGGAGATCAGTTCCCGCAAAGGGTTGGCAGCTCTTAGATGTTCCCTCTCGCCTGTGTAGCTTGAGCTGCACTCTCTCCTGGTGTAGCCACAACATAACGAGTCATTAGAGCTATCACTCATGGAGCACACACTTCATAGCAAGCAGTGTGCCTTGAGTTCTGCATGCACTATTAGCCCCATTTTGCAGATGAAGAAAGCTGAGGACTAACAGAGTTAGAAACCTGCCCAAGTTTGCACAGCTGACCTGGGAAGAGGTGGAATTTGAACCCACGTATATACAATTCCAAAGACCGAAGCCTTAACTGCCACAGTGTATTTCTTCATAGCATCTATTGCTGTGTCAAGCAAGCTCTGTGCTAAGTGGTTCACAGTAGTTATGTAACGTGTTTCCCATAACAACTGTGTTTGGTAAGCCGTGTTTTTGTTCCTATTTTGTAGATTAAGAGACCAAATGTCTTACTCAAGTCCTCTCGGTTAGTGCGGAGTGGAGGCAGGATTCAAAATTGGCCCTCCGACTCCAGAGCCCACGCTGCCCGTGTCTGCGGGGTACCGCTTCCCTGACTCGCGTGGTAGGAGTGAGAATGTACCTAGATCTGGGGACTGTGGTGGGCGGGACACTGGAAAGCACATGATATTTGACTCACATACGGTCCCTGCTGTTCCCAACGATGCCGTCATGTGTGTTAATAAAAGATAGAAAGCTGGTAAGGGAGAAGGGTATAGGACCACACGGGCCATGCCATCTCCCTACTGCACCTAACCCTAACCCTAACCCTAAACCCGAACCCTAACCCTAAGGGGCAGGAGCGATCTGCAGGCACCTGTACAAGGCTGGCTTAGAGGACCTGTGTATGTTCATCTCCAACCCTTCCCCAGGGAGGGGATTCCCTGACATTCAACGTCTGGATCTGCCCAGGGCAGGTGGGGCTGTTAACAGACGAAAGGCAGGGGGTTTCTCTGTTGCTCACTGCACAGAAAGCCAATTACTGAGACAACAAGGATTGTCAAGAAAGAAGGGATTTATTGTGGAGGATACACCAACCGGGAAGTGGGAGGAATAGACTGCCTCAAATCTGCTCCCCCAACCAACGGGGTCAGGGGTGTCTCTGGAGGTGAAATGAACAATGCATGAGGCGAGTGAGCATCGTTACATGTTTGAGGTGGCGTGCAGGGCATGCAAGCACAGTGAGAAATCGTGCTAGTGATTTCATGATACAAACATCTCATGATCAAAACGTGGTGGATAAGTCCCTCCCAGGGCGAGGATTTTAGTAGTATCATGAGCTGGGGGTTAAGATGGGTCATTCTTTAAGCCTCGTGCGCAGACGGGATGCAGGGAGTAGGCTGCTCAGTGGATTCTTGGGCACAATCTGTGGTGGGGCGTCGCTTATCTTGTCTCCGCTGGACAAACAGCTGGTGTAAGGCTTTGCAGTTATCTCGTGGCTGCAAGGAGGTTCCGCTGTTTCTGGGAAAGAAACTCAAAAGGGAATGCATCAGTGCAACAGCAAGTTACAAACTTCTGGTCAGCAAATTTTACTGCCCTGGGAACTTGAAACATAAGAGAACTACGAAGAAAAAAACTATATAAACAAAGTTTTCTTGCTTATGGAGCCAGTTACAGGGCTATTACAGCCCTATAAGGCATGGGTACCCCATGTTCTACTTCTATACCAACCAACCATGCCAACCTGATTATAAGATTCAGAGTATTTGTAGGTTGCTAAGAAAAATCACAAGTATTCCAGATAC
The DNA here is from genome assembly GCA_028533085.1 of Varecia variegata. Classification (NCBI taxonomy): domain Eukaryota; kingdom Metazoa; phylum Chordata; class Mammalia; order Primates; family Lemuridae; genus Varecia; species Varecia variegata. Next base: position 9,520,968 of record CM052446.1, on the reverse strand, counting down.
TGAGACCAAAGAGCATATTCTTCTCTAGGTCTTCTTCATAGAGAAGCCACATCCTTGACAACATCCCTACAACAGATAGGGGATCCATGTATACAACCGTATTTTGTGTAATGTGTATAATGTCCTTAGTGTAGACTGAGGGCCACCAGCCAAAGCAAAAGCATTAAAATAAATCCTTCAAGGAGCCAGTGGGAAGCAGTCAAACACATGCTCTGCTGCTCTGGCTAAACTGGTAACATATCTAAGAACATGTGTCTAGAGATCACATAGACTACATACTCCGTACCCACCTATCTACAAATGGCCTGTCTCTTAGCCAAGCTTTTGAAAAGTACAGTGTGGCTATGAGGTTGAGATTCTACTTGGAATGCTGGTACTTTCCATTGCCAGTTCAGAGAAGAGCCACAGACCTTAATAATAAACGGAGCTGGGGCTTCAAATAGATAGCTCCAGAAGGAACATGTTCCTGAAGAGAAGGCCAACCCACATCTTCTCCAAAGTGCATCAGGGGAGTCCCTGCAGGCAGAGCCAAGATTCCCTTCGGGAGGGACTTGGAGAAGTCTCTAACAATGCAATGAGTGGGTAATTGAGTCCCGGCAGGTCCACAGCATAATGTACACTAGCAATAAAAATTAGCCTGAAAAATTGTAAAGTAGGTGTGTAACCATAAGCCCTATTGGGCGCCCCATCCCCCAAATCTGCAGCATATCTGATTTCAAGAAATGAGCCCTGCTAGTTAAACTGATTGTAAAATGTATACCCAGAGTAACTAAATAAGATGATGTATTGTTTACTATTATTTCTATAGATCTCCCTAAAGTTGGAAGATAGCTATTAAAATGATTATAGTCAGGCTTGCAAACTATTATGCAAAAGCTATGCAAATGGATGTTGCTTGTATAGGCTGGAGCAGGGTGATCAACTTGTTCTGGTTTGCCAGAGACTTTTCCCTGTTTTAGTACTGAATGTCCCATGTCCTGGGAAGCCCCTTGGTGCCTGGCAAACTGGGAAGGTTGGTGACCCTAGCTGGAGGCCAGGCGATCCCTGGCTGTGGATTCACATGTTGGGGTGAGGCACAGAACACTGACTGTCTCCGTGTGGGAGTGGGGCTTGTTGACTGATGGAATTTCCTGCAGGATGTCGGCTCGTCACTGAGGGGACCAGCACATATCAGCGTATCAGTCATTTGAGGCCCTTTGTCTGGGATGTTCGTTTTCTCCACAGATGAGTCCTCCACTTCCCTACCTGTAGACTGTAAATCAGGTTGCTCACTCCCTGGGGATGGAGGTACCACAACTCAATATGCAATTTTTTTAAATTAAATTTAATTTATTAATTTTATTTATCTGTACAAATTTATGTATGTGGCACATGTGCAATTTTGTTCCATGTATAAAACGCATAGTGATCAAGTCAGGATATTCAGGGTGTCCATCACCCAAGTACAATACATTTTTGTTTGACTATACAACACCCCACTCTGCTATAAAACATTGAATTTATTCCTTCCATCAAACTGTATGTTTGTACCCTTTAACCCACTTCTCATCTTCCGCCTCCCTGCACTCACTGTCCCACTCTCTGTTGTCTATCTTCCCACTGTCTACCTCCGTGTGATCAAATTTTTAGCTCCCACATTTAAGTGAGAACATGTCAGTGTGCAGATTTTTGCTTAATCTTTATGTCTAGCCTCTACCTCACATCCTCCCCCCAAATCCATTGTGCCTCACACCCCCATTCCACAGCTCCCCTAGCTCGATGTATATGACAAATAAGTCTCCTTCCTCCCATGGAGGGGGGTCCCCTGGCTGAAAAGGGTGGGGAAAGTGGCCTAGGCTTTCCACTGATGTCCCTGTCCCCATTTTCAGCCTCACACTGTACCTCCCTCACCTCTCTCTGTGCTGAGCCTCTCTGAGACTCTGGGGGTAGAGAGGGGAGAACCACTTGGCTTCCCCTGGTTTTCTCCCTCTGGGGCATCCAAGTTAAAGCATCCACTTCTGCCAGCTCCATTATTGCTCCTCTGTGTGCTTCCTAGCTCCAAAAAGTGTGTCAAAAATTCTTGACCGCTGTTTTCTCCTCCCTTGTTCCTTTCGTCCTGGCAGGATTTTACCTATGCTCTTCCTCTACTGTCATTTTATTGGGATTCAGGGAGGGAGAGGGAATAAACTTGTGCTGTGAATCAACCACGTTTAATTGGACATCCATTTCTCTAGGAGCCTCTCTTCTTGTAACACCCCATGAGTGGATGCTGGCACTTCTGAAACTATCTTCCATGTCTGTTAGTTTTTCTTTTCTACTTTGTGTTGATTTATCCCATTCTGCTATTTACAGGGAGAATTACTTGGTGCAATCTTTCAGCTCACTAATTAGCTCTTCAGCTGCATACATTCTACTACTTAGCTCATCCACTGAGGCTTTTTTTTAAATTATGCATATATTTTCCATCTCCAGCATCTCTAATTGGTTCTTTTTCATCCTATTTTACTTGAGAATGTTAATTACACTTACTTCAAAGCTCATTACTGGTTGTCCTATTTGTTCTGTTTAATCTTGCGATCTGGAGCCAGACAGCCTGGGGTTACATTGTGGCTTCTCACATGAAGCTGTGTGACTCTGGGGGAAGTTACCCAATCACCCTACACCTTAGTGGCCTCATTTGTAAAATGGGGATAAAAACAGTCCCACCTTATAAGAGTTCTGATAGGATCAAAGTATTTTTTAAATATATGCAACATGTTTAGACTAGTGCCTGACATAAATGCTCAGTAAACATTAGCAATGGTTTTTATGTTTCCTCAAATGTAAGTCTCCCTTTCGTGGTGGTGATTTGTAAATGATACTTAATTTTTTGACAGTGAATTCATCTTTGCCCATGAGATTTTCTGCAAGAAATCCGCTTGCATAGCTTGCTTTGACAGAGAAGTGAAAACCATTTCACCAATGTGTGTTCCATATAGCTTTCAAGGAGAGTGCACCATCAGGTGGATGCTCTCATAGCTGGTCTTAAGACTGTGGCTGCTACCCATTCTTCATTGGCTTTGCCAGCCATCTGGGGCCCTGTCCTGTCTCTCACTCCGTAATATAGCTCAATGAAGGGGACAGACACTGCTGTCTTGGCCATCTTGTCTGCAGGGATGGGGTTTAGGGAGACATGCAGGAGTCAACACATCTAGCTGCTCCCATGGGAGTACTTGTCTAACCCTCCATTCCTTCATCAGTAGCCCTCTGGCCCCCTCTTGCCCTGGGCATTCATACCTCTGGCCATGGAGTGCCCTTGTTGCTGCTCCCACTTTTGCAGCATATATTGTAGTACATACACAGATGCAAGAACATATGTAGTGTATTCTTGGCCACTGTTCATGAGCTGGGCTGCAATATTAAATCTGATCCTGTCTGCTTTGAGCCTCTTGGAAATGCCTCAATGCTTCTGATTCCCTGAACGTTTTCTGCTATCTTTTTGAGGACACTAATTTTTTTCCTTCTCTGTCATTTCTGGAGTTTGCATCTGGGAGGACAGACTCAGCATGTGCTCAGTCCACTATCATGGAAAGAGAAGGCAGAGAGTTTCTAGAAAAGATGAGAATTAGGCAGAATCTTGGAGAACAAGTAGGAAGAGCTGAAGTGAAAAGAGGAGATAAGAGCGTGGAAGGCTGAGGAGACAGCTTGAGCAAAGGCGTGGGGAAGGAGACACAGGGTGGTTGGTGGTGAAGATACCAGCAATTTGACGTTTTGAGAGAGGCAGGAGTTGTATGGGCTGCAAAGGCAGAGGCCAGGGCATGAACAGTCTTATGCGTCCTGTTAAGGGGCCTAACTTTATCCTGGAGAGCCCCTGATGGTTTTATGAAAGTGACGTGGTGTGATGTGCATCTTGTTCACCCTGGAGGGTGGATTTGAGGGGACTGAGACTGGATCCAGAAAGACCAGCTAGAAAGCCCCTGCACAAGTCCAGGCTAGAAACCAAAAGGACTGGAAGATCAGGTACGTAAAGGATGGAGAGTAGGGGTCAGATTCAACAAATATTTAGGAAGCAAAATCTATAGACAAGGAGGAGGATCTAATATTGTTTTCTTTAGATATAATAAAAAGACACTTGAGCCTTCTTCCAGTATGGCCACATGCTTTTTTTTTTTTTTTTTTTTTGAGACAGAGTCTTGCTCTGTTGCCCAGGCTAGAGTGAGTGCCGTGGTGTCAGTCTAGCTCACAAAAACCTCAAACTCCTGGGCTTAAGTGATCCTCCTGCCTCAGCCTCCCGAGTAGCTGGGACTACAGGCATGCACCACCATGCCCAGCTAATTTTTTCTATGTATATTTTAGTTGGCCAGATAATTTCTTTCTATTTTTAGTAGAGACAGGGTCTCGCTCTTGCTCAGGCTGGTCTCGAACTCCTGACCTTGAGCCATCCACCCGCCTCGGCCTCCCAGAGGGCTAGGATTACAGGTGTGAGCCAACGTGCCTGGCCTGGCCACATGCTTTTTAAAAATTTGCACAAGCTATTTTAACTGCAGTTAATATTGCTGGCAATAGCATGCAAATTTTTATGACTACGGTCAAAGTTGAAAATACTTCTATCAAGTTTCATGTATGAGCTATAAGATTACAGGGCATTTGAAGTTTTCCTGTGCAGTGTCTAATCTTAATGCTTCTTGAATGGATACAAATACTATCCAGCTTGTCACGGATGGTCTTATTGTAATGATGGATTTAGTTTTATGTCATCCTTATAGATGTATGTATTTCATACCAAGTTAAAAAATTTAATCTTTTCCTAGTGTGTGCATCTAGAACTTGGGGATGTCATCAGGATAAAATATATCAGATAAGCTAAGCTGTGATCAGATACAGTGAGTTGCATAAAACATTTCGTTTCACATCAAAGCGTCCTTCTATTCGCAGTACGCCTCCAGTTTGTGCCTTACTACACGGGGGTTCTAATAAAATATATTTCCTGAAATTGCTCAAAAAGATGTATGCATATCTGTGTGTTATATCTGCATGTGTTGTCTTATTGAGTATATCCCTACAGAAGACCACTTCCATCTTAAATAGGCATGGATGAGAATAACCTTACGTGCTTAAAACTGTATATATATATGGTGGTTGTAGACTAGTTTCCATAGACTACATTTCAAGTCTTGGTTACAGGAGCTGTAGGACGTGTTTATTATCGGATACCATCCCTGGCCCTGCTGGCTGAATCAGAACTATGTTACTGAAAGCCAGTCCTGCACTGGGAAGACTAGCAGAAATGCATCTACACATAGAAATGACTGCAAAATACACAAACATATCTCATCCCTGTCCAATCCCAAAAATGCCTATGGCCACTCCAACATGAGGGGCATGAGGAGAAATGAGCTAGAGGGGAAATCAGAGTGGGAAGAGCCAGCCATCTCAACTACAGTCATGTGCTGCACATCGATGGTTCAGGCAATGATGGACCATTTATATCACAGTGGTCCCTTAAGATTATAATACCATATTTTTATGGTATTATACCATAATAATGGTACCATGTACCTTTTCTTTGTTTAGAACACAAATACTTACCATTGTGTTACAATTGCCCACAGTATTCAGTACAGTAACATGCTGTACAGGTATGGAGCCTGGGAGCAACAGGCCATACCACATAGCCTAGGTGTGTAGTAGGCTATACCATCTAGGTCAGTGGAAGTACATTCTATGATGTTTGCACAATGACAAAATCACCTAATGATACATTTCTTAGAATGTATCCCCATTATTAAGTGACTCATGACTGTATTTGCACTTAAAATAGCTTACTTTTGCAATTTCTATAAAAACATATGACCAAGTAAAACAGTGCTAAAGCTTCTCCCACCGTGACCGCATAAGGAGCCCACGCCAGTGAGGGGCCCTGCAGCTTCCTGGTGAATCCTCCTCTATCGACAGGACTTGAAAAGTGATTCTGGCAGCGGGAAATCCAGTTGCTATCAGAGGTCTACCTGAATGTCTTGGCAGAAAGTCATACCCCATCTGGCAGATACAGAACCCAGAAGAAAAAGCAGGTTTGGGGGGGAAATATGGTTAGTTCATTTTTTGATATGATAAATTTGAGTTTTTTGAGGGATAGTCTGGTAAAGATATCTAGCAGGCAGCTATTCATTGATGCATTTGTAATTGTATTATTAGCCCCCTGTTAAAACAAAGAAAATTCAAACAATCCAAAGGAACGAGGGAAAACAGAAAAAAGAAACAACGAGAAAACATATTTCACATGACATTCAAAATATTAAGCCATCGGTATGGCCTGTTTGCTAACCAATTAAGAGTCTTGGAAAAGGTCTTAGGGGGTCTTCCTGTGACAGGCGTTGCCCCCTTGTTGCCAGATCAGGATAATGTCAGGAGTAGGGGCACCGTGGGGTCTCAGGGCAACAGCTATTTACCAAGCTGGATGGAAGAATTCCCATCTGTAATGATTTATAAGGTTTCATCAATGTGCTCTAGATGAATATCAGCCCTGAGGGTATATGCATAACACAAAAGATGGCAGAAATAAGTCCAAATATTTCTGTAATCATTATCACATTGGCTAATCGCACCAATTAAAAGTAGATTCTCAGATGAATTTTTAAAATCTTGTAAAAAATAAAATGTCATTTCTAAGAGACAAACCTAAACAACAATGTAGAAAGAGTAAAAAAAAGAGAGAGAGAGAAAGAAAATATATACTAGATAAATACAATCTTAGCATAGCAATATTAATAGAAAAAGTAAACAAGGGAATAAGTCACAAAACGATAAAACAATATTAACTTGTATGAACCTAATAATTTGTTCTCAAAATTATAAGGCAAATCAGACAGAATTATAGGGAGAAAGAGACAAACTACAATAAAAGTGGGAAATGTTAAACCTACTCTCTCAGAAGTCAATAGATTGAACAGGAGAGAGGAAAAGAAAAAACAGGAGATAAAAGATTTAAGTACCTGATTAGCAAGCTGGATGGAGAGATACAGAGAGAGAATCTTGCATATAAAAAAAGTGAAGACACAGTCACAAAAACTGGGACAGCGGGATAAAGTCTGTGTATTAGGCCACAACAGATGTCTCAGCAAATTCTAAAAGAGCACATTTTCTCATCCCTAAGCATTAAAATTAGAAGTCAATGACAAAACGATCGCTATTTTTAAAAAGCCATAATTTTGAAAACAACAAAAAAAAAGAAAACGTAAATAATCTGTGCATTAAAGATAAAATCCTAATGAAAACAAAAAAATATTTATAACTAAGCGATAACATAAGCATGGCATATTCAAACGTGTGATATGCAGCTAAAGCAAGATTTAGAGGGAGATTTATAGTCATACACATTTATTAGAAAACCAAAAAATTTTAAAATACATGACTCTAATGTTCAACTCTAGAAACCAGAAAAAGAACACTAGCGTAAACCCAAGAAAAGTAGAAGGAACAGAACTACAAAGATAAAAACAGAAATCAAAGCAATAGATAATTTTTTTTAAAGAATTAACATGACTTAAAAAATTATAAGTCAGTTCTTTGCAAAGTCTGGCGAGACTGATCAGAAGCCTTTCTGGATCCTGTCCTCTCACCTGTCCCCAAGGATCCCCTTTGAAGCCTCTGTTGTGTGGCCTTTATGATTTGTTTTCCATTAGATTACAAGCTGTGTTAAAAGCAAGGGAGTTTTCTTTTTTCTCTATCTGTGACACCAAGCACAGGGCCAGTGACACTGGTTGTACTCAATCCTTGTCTGTTGAATGAATCCGTATAAGAAAGGGTAATAATACTGTACTACTCGCGGCTATGCAGGATGTGACTTTTTTTTTTTTTTTACAAGGCACTTACTTTCCTTTACCTCTTTTTATGATTGTTTCAGTCCTGAGAAGCAATGAACCAGGGGTTATTTTATGAATTTTTATAGATCATTTTGAAGATCTTATAGGGGCTCAGAGGACACATCGCTTGCAAGTGTCAGGGTCAGAACTGTTACCCAGGCGTCGCGACACCAGGTTTAGCGTCTTTTCCCTCACCCCGTGTTCTGTAGGGGCCGGTAGCGGTTACCCCCGCCCCTTGGCCTTGAGGACCGGACCTTGGCTCCGGCCCTCTGCAGTACCTCCTCTGCCCCTAGGATCTTGCTAGCAATTAGGGCTCAACATGTTTGCTGAAAATAAATGGTTGAAAATTATAAAAAGGTGAGCACAATGGTAGCTATTCACCATTCTGGCCTTGAAGAGCTCTGACGCAGGAAAGTGTGTGCTACATACAGGAGGAATTCCACCCTAAATGATTTATTATTTTTTAACGTGGTATTCAAAGAAACATGCGCTCAGCCACGGAGAAAAGTAGGCCATTCAAAGCAGCTCGCCTTTGCGGCCGCCGTGGGGCGGGGGACCCGGGCGCGGATGGGCAGGCAGAGGGGCTGGGTCAGCGCCAGGTGACCTTCCCCGACCAATCCCCCTGGCCCAGAGAGAGTGCCGGCTGACAATAGCTGCCCGAGAACGCCGCACCGGTTTCGTGGGGGCTTCACACCTGCGCCCCCAGTCCCACCCGCTCCAGCGCCGAGGCGGGCGCCCCCAGCAGGGTAATAAGCAACCCTGGGACAGTCTTTTCCTGATGCCTTTGACCCTCCGCTCCTCTTCTGTTCCTAGGGGCATTTTCTCCGAGCCGCTCTGAAGCCTTTGGCCTCAATTTCACCCTCACCAGGCCACTCATGTCCAAAAAATGCTGTCCAGTCCCAAAGGAGCCGCGCCTAGAGGGATGTTCTCGAGGCCATGGAAGATGACTGGGCACCCAGGGCCGGCTGTGGGGCCACAGCCAGGCTGCCCGAGGGCGCGGCTCCCGCCCAGCGCCCGCATGCCTGCCGGGGCAGGGCGAAAGCCTGCCCTCCAGTCCCAGTCCTAACTGCTCTTAGAGTTCCGTGCGCCTTTAAAATGCAAATAAGACCAGTAGCTTGTTTGGAACTGCCCAAAATAGGCAATAACCTAAATGTCCTTCAGTAAAGAGCTAAGTAATAAACGGTGACGTTCACAATTGTGTACACAGTGCAGTGGATAGGAAGCACCGGGACTATCCAGATGCCAGATGGCGCTTGCATGGAAAGACCCTCCAAGATAAAGTGAGTGAAAAAGCACCTTGCAGAAAAATACTGCAACACTGTTTTGCAAACAATCCATTTCTGTAACTAAACACGCACATACAGAGTGTGTTTTAGAGAGAGAGATCTGCAAAGACACACCTAAAAGTGGGCTGAGGGAGTGAAGAGCGAATCTGAATTATTTATTTTTTGAATATTTTATAGCTACCCTATTTGCATATATTACATGAGTGTCCCTTTTTCTAAAAAAAATTAACTTTTAGAACACTTTTAGATTTACAGAGAAATTGCAAAGATAATACAGGGAGTTCTCATAAACCTGGGTTTCTCCTATTATTAACATATTAGTATGGTGCTTTTGCTACAATAAATGAATCAATATTGATGCATTTATTAAAGTCTATATATTATGCAGATGTCCTTAGTTTTTACCTACTGTCCCTTTTCCAGGATTCTGTCCAGGATACCACTTTTCCTTTAGTCTTCCTCTTGGTTGTGACAGTGTCTTGGACTTTCCTCGTTTTGAGTGACCTTGACAGTTTTGAGGAGTATTGGTCACGTATTTTGCAGAACGTCCCTCAATTGGGATATGTCTTGATGTTTTTCTCACGATTACACTGGGGTAAGGTGTTCTTGGGAGGAAGCCCACAACCTGTACACGCTATCAATATGATTTATCCCTGCTAATGTTAACCTTGATCTCCTGGCTTAGGTTGTCTGTCAGGTTTCTCTACTGCAAAACTACTTCCCCTACCCTCGTTCCGTACCGTGTGACCTTAAAGATTGTCACCTACAAAGCACACTGGGCGGAAAGGGCTTAGGAAATGCCCTCCCCTCCAGGAGGCCGAAAGCGGCTCAGGGCGGCACCGGGCGCGAGAGGGGGCTATTGGTGCCTGGAGGTCCTCTGGGAGCCCGCGGCCTCCTCGACCCGCCCCGCCAACCACGCCCCAGCCCGAAAGCTGGGAGGCCCGCAGCTTCCCGCCCCAGCGGGCGGAGGCGGCTCCCCACGGGCCGGCCTAGCCCTCACCTGGGGGCGGAGCTGCGTCCAGGCCCCGCCCCTGGCGCGTGGTGCCGTCCGCGCCCGCGGAGTTTTCCGCTGAGCCGGCTCCTCCTCCCGCCCCGCCCTGACGGCTGCGGCGCCCGCGGGTCCCGAGTGCCCGGAGCGCCCCGACAGCAGCAGTGAGACCCAGCTCCGTGCGGAACCGAGGCGCCGCGCCCAGGACGTCCGCCGACAGAGCCGCTCCTGCCCGCATCCGCGTCGCCCCTCGTGTCCCCCGCCCCCGTGGCCAGGTGAGTGAGGGTCCCGTGCCGGCCCGGGCCTGGGACCGGGCGGCGACAGTGCGCCGCGGCCCCTGCGGGTGAGGCCCTGGGCTGCCCTGCGCCCCCTCCTGGCCCGGCCCGGCGGCTTCCTGGTTGCAGGAGTGGGGCGGGCGAAGGAGGTGGCAGGCTGCGTCCTGTGCCCGCCCGGTTGCCCAGCTCAACCAGCGGCGGCGTTGGGGTTGCCCTCCCTATGCGGTCGGAGTGCACTCTCTGGGTCCCCCATGGCCGGGGGTCAGAGGTCAGAGGTCAGTCTTGGCCTGGGTAAGGTCGAGGGCGCGAATCTCAGCCGGCTTGGGGCCGGTGAACCTGCGACCAGAAGGCGACTGGCCGGTGTGAGGGATGAGGGATGGCCAGTGGCCCTGGCCCTCTGACCCAGCCGAGTTCTCTGGAGTGTGTGTGCCCTTCCGGGCAAGCCTTGTGCTGAGGAGAGCGAGTAGAGAAGGCTGCTTCAGGAACTTTCTCCCGGAACTGGGAGGACGCAAATTCCTGGGCGCTGCTGCTGTTGCAGTTTATTTGTAAGGAACTCTCCCAAGTGTTGGAGAGAAGGGGGGATCCGTCCCAGGTGCTGTGTTTCCCTCCCTGCCTTTCCCCCTTCTCCAACCTTGATCCCCAGTTTCAGAGAGGGATTCTTGGACTTGTGTCTCCCCATGGGCTCAGGCCTGAAAGCTTATAAGGTAAAACTGGTCTGTGGTTTAAAGGAGTGACCTGACTATCCTCATCTAGAGACGTGGGAGGGGAAAAGTTAAGCCAGCCAGTGCCAGCCCAAGCTGGGAACAGTCCCCCGGAGCATTTCTGTCTCTGCTCCTCTAGTCAGTGACCTCTCTGTGGAGGTTGGGTGTTTGGACACAGACCCTGGCGTCCATGGTAGCCTGCCCCCCAGTTCCCTGTGTCCCTGGAGCAGAGCTTTGAGAGTGAGCCCTGCCTGGCCTTCCCACACAGCAGGGACTAAGGCTTGCAGGGCAGGGCCTGTGATGCGCACTTCTGCCCGGCTGTCATTATGTTCCTTCATTCCTTTCTTGCTGCAGTCAATTGTTGGGGATCCCAGGAGGATTAACAGGGCCCCTTCCCTCGAGGTAGTCTCTGTGCTACCAGGTGTCCCCTGACAAGAGAGGCCAGGCAAGGTGCCAGGGCAGTTTGTTGCCCTGGCATTGGGTGCACACCACCGGGGGCTTCTGCATACCTCCCTAATCTCACTTCTGACTAGTCTCTGTGCTTTGGTTTCCCCATCTGTAAAATGGGGATGATGATAATGCCTACCTCACGGGCTTATTGCGAGGATTCAATGCACTAATATATTTAACAACCACACGGTGTTCAGGTACTGATCAGTCAGAACAGATGGTGACCAGTGCACCATAGTTGTGTGTCCCAGGTGGGTGTCACCCACATTAGACATAAAGTGTCTAGGCTCATAAGTGACGAGATGTAAGTGTCAGTGAATAATAATAGTAGCTATTACTCCCTCCACACAGCAGAAGGTGCAGCAGAGCTGAACTGCCCCCCTCCTGAACCGTCTGCCTTGGCACATGCTGCTCTGTCCTCCTGGAATGGCCTCCTTCCCCCAGTGTGCCCAGGCTTCTCCCCACTCCCGGGAGTCCCCCAGGGGCATGCTCTGAGCTCACTCAGCCTGCCTCCCTCACTCCTCCAGCACTGACCCACTTCACAGTACGCAGTACTTGCCTTGCCTTGTGTAGTGTTTGTGTGGACACGGCTTATGTCTGCCTTTTCTTCTGTCTCTGGAGGGCGGAGGCTATTTCTGACTCATCTCTTGGTCTCTCCATCATATGGGCCTTACCTAATGTAGGTGCTCAGGAAATGTTAGTTGAATGAAAGAGGCAGGCCAGGGAAGTGGTTTCCCTGTGGTTAGAATATTGGACCTAGAAGGCTTTGGATAAGCAGAGAAAAGTAGGGAGGGTGAGACAGAAATGAATCCAGAGTGAGAGGCCAAGTAGGAACCCCGTCTGATGCCTTTGTGTAGCCAGGACAAGGATGATAGAAAGGGCCCATTCTGCATGGCTGTGTCTAGAAGGCCGGGATCGATTAGCCATGCCTTGGTCACGAAATTAGGGGAGGTGGTGGGTGGCTTGGGGTGACAGGAGTGAGAGTTGAGACAAAATAGGTTCGTGTAAGTTCTTGGGAACTCACTGCAGAATAGAGAAAAGAAACCAGTGTGGGCAGGAAGCAAATGTGGAAACCAAATCTGAGCCACATGCTGGACCTTCAGAGGGCCCAGGACCTTTCTGGAGTGCCCTCTCTTTCCTCCTGGATTCACCCCACTCTGTCTCCCTTTTTAGCTGCCATCTTGCCTCTTAAGCGTAAAGCCGTTCCTGGTGCTTGGCCTGTGGGAAGCACATCGGGGAGAGTCTATGTGTGGGTGTGGCTCACTGGCACAGCCAAGAGAACAGGCTCTCCAGTTTCTTTGGATTTTTCTCTATAACACCCCCTGATCCCATGCCCCTGGAATATCAGGAGTTTTGAGTGATACCTAGATAGGAGAGCTCTTAGGGTAAATGAAGAAACAGGTTTTCTTGGTGGGAGTTTGCATTTTTAAAAGGAGTTGTTGAAATTCAATGAAACTTTCTAATAACCACAGAAACTGTTCCACATTAGGCTTGCTGACCCTAACCCGTGAAATAAAGGTCTGATAGTCACATGATTGGTTGTTATTGGGGAGGATCCTAACAGTATAGCCTGAACAGTGACCTGAGTCACAGAGGAAGTAGTGGGTGGGGGCACCCCAGGAGTTGGGGGACAGAGTTCTCGTCTGTGCTGGGTAACCTGGGACAAGCCATTTAGCCACACAGGGCCCCAGTGTTCTGGATGATAAAATGCCTGCCTCAAATGGAGAATCAGATGAGATGTTGTTTGCAGAGGGATTTGAGATCTGTTGGGGGTGGAGATGACAATGTTGATATTGTGGGTGTGTTACTCCAGGGAACCATAAAGCTGGGAGTGGAGCGTGTGGTGGTTGAAGCCTGGCTCTGTGAGCTCTTGGTGTCTAGTTTTCTGGGGGCTTGTGCTCTTCCTTAGCAGAAAAGAAAGGAGGAAGTTGAGATGAAAATCAGGTCCCCCCTTCCCCCTAACACCTGGCAGGGGGAGGCTGGCTTGGAGGACAGCGAGGAGAAATGTGGGGGCCGCCGACAGGGAGGTGAGGGAGCATATGGCTCAGTCAGTCTGGACAGGGCACCTCGGGGGGAAAGGGTGTGTATGGGCAGGGCCCGTGGTAGCAGATGTGAGCTTGCTGTGTCCACTGAAAAGGTCACAGCTATTTTTAGGAAGTAGGTAAAAAGGCATGTTTCTCTTGAACTCTTCATTAGTGAGCACCCACTGTTTGCCTAGCCCTGTGCTGTGGGCACAAAAGGAGAGCCACCTCTACTCGTTCCCCTGGATGTCCCTGAGACATGGGACACCGGATGAGAACCAGGTTTAGAGGGTGGGGAAGAGCGTGGATTTGGGTTTGGACCTGTTAAATTTGAGGTGCCTTTGAGATGCCAGTTAGGCTGGTGGGTCTGGGGCTCAGGAGAGGCCTAGGCTAGACGGACATTTTTGTCTAGGTTGTGTGTGTATTTGAAGTCAAGGGCACGGTGCGATTGAGGAACTCACCTCGGACAGCTGAGTAAAGGAAGATGAGCCTGTAAAGAAGCCAGAAAGAGCAGCCTGAGGGGCGCAGCGCAGTTGTATCACAGCAGCCAGGATGCATCCGCTTCAGTAGGGCACAGTGGTCAGCGGTGGCCGTGCTGCCCTTAGCTGCGGCTGTGTTGGTGGCGTGACGGGAGCAGAGCCAGACTGGAATGAATGGGTGAGGAGTAGCAGCAGGTGAGGATCTGGGGATAGCACGTATAGCCAGGCTTTGAAATGCTGGCCTTAAGGGGAGGAGGACATCGTTGAGGGAGTCCCGCTCCCTTTCCACCCCAGAAGGTAGCATGTGGATAACCTGCAGATGACATCCCTCCCCGCCTCTCTCTGTGCTCACGCGGACACAGGCACCTGCAAAGGTTTGCTCCTTTCACGTGATGGATTCATGCTGGACACCGTAATCTGCAGCTTTGGTTTTTGACTTATTTATCACACACAGTAACTCTGGGTTACTGTTATTCTAGGTCAGTAGCAGCTGTGGAATGTTCTATAGTACAGAATCACTGTAATTTATTCAACCTTTCCCTTATTGATGGGTATTGAGATCATTTACTGTTTATGGACTTGAAATAGTATTGGAGTAAATAACCTATAAGGACCCTGATAAATGTATTTGTTTATAAACAGTTGACATTTTTAAGATACTTAGTTTTCCAAATCAAGGGCGGATTACAAACCCTGTAGTCTATCTTTACTAGATATTATGAATAGGACTCTAACCATATATGCTAAAATCTTAAATATATATGTAAACAATTTTTTGTATTCATTCTTTTTTTCCCTGTTCATTGGTTATTAATTTCAACCTTATCTTTATTCATCCTTGTTACTTTTGGTTTATTTTGTTGCTCTTCTTTTGATATCTTAATTGGTACATTTATTTTAGTCTTTTAATTTAAAAAGCATGTAATACTCAACATTTTCCTTTGAGTACAGTTCAAGCTGACTGGCTTTTGTATGAAGCACTCACCTTTCCATTGCTTTCTAGTCACTATGTCAATTTGTTTTGATCCCAGGATTATTTAGAAGATGGGGTCCTGAATTTCCAAGTAGATAGTTTTGTGTAGGGTGTGATCATATTTTATTGTTGACTGCTAGTTTTATTGCATTTTGATTTGTGTATGTGGTCTGCAAAAATCTCTTCTTATTGGATGGTATTAAATTTTCTTTGCGGCCATGATCAATATTAATATTGATTCATATGAATATGATCAATATTAAAATGTTTCATGTACATGAAGGAAGAAAATTTGTATTCTCTGTAGGACACAGACTTTAGACATATCTATTAACTTGAGCTTGCCCTTTATATCCTTGCTTACCCCTCTGTCAGATTCTCAGAGGTGTATCAAAAACTCTCATTATAATTTTTTCTTTTAAGAGACTGGGTCTAGGCCGGTCTCGGTGGCTCACGCCTGTAATCCTAGCACTCTGGGAGGCCGAGGCGGGTGGATCGTTTGAGCTCAGGAGTTCGAGACCAGCCTGAGCAAGAGCAAGACCTCGTCTCTACTAAAAATAGAAAGAAATTATATGGACAGCTAAAAATATATATATAGAAAAAATTAGCCAGGCATGGTGGCGCATGCCTGTAGTCCCAGCTACTCGGGAGGCTTAGGCAGTAAGATCGCTTGAGCCCAGGAGTTTGAGGTTGCTGTGAGCTAGGCTGATGTCATGGCACTCTAGCCCGGGCAACTGAGTGAGACTCTATCTCAAAAAAAAAAAAAAAGATTCAGATATGGTTGTGAATGAAGGGAGGAGCTTCTCTCTCTCTCTCTCTCTCTCTCTGTCTCCAGAAATCAGAGTCCAGGTTTGTAAGTGTCGGTTCCATGAGGTTGTCTGGGCACCAGGCTCTTTATGGAACATTGTTCCCAGCATTCTCTAGGGTTGTGGTTTTCAAACTTGAGCATGTATAAGAATAACGTGGAATCCCTGCAGATTCCACAGACCCCACCCCTAATGGTTCTGACGTAGGAGGTCTGTTGTGGGACCTGAGCATTTTAATTTCTAACAGGTGCCCTGGTGGTGCTGACGCCGCTGGTCTCAGGGCCGCACTTGGGGTAGCAGTGCCTGGGTGCATCCCTTACTTGCAGGGCCCAGGACAGGTCACTTCCACATCTGCGTGGTGGGCCCTGCCTAGTGCCTAGGGAAGCTGGTAAACACGGTTCTTAGTTGGGGCCGCTGTGTGGCAGGCTGCAGTGAGTGTTCTGTTACTAAAGGAAGAGAGCGCAGATGGTTGAGGGGGACAACCAGAAGTTTCTGGATCACCACCCACTGCTCTCCTTAATTTGAAACTACTGCTCTGCCTATCAGTCTTGCCATTGGCTCAGCTAGTGTTCCTCAGGTTAGTGGGAATAGTAGCTCAGGACAGTGGCAAGCAGTGCAAGCAAGGTAGCCTCTGTCCCTGTGGGCTGGTGAGTAGGTCCCAGTCGCTGCTGATTGTCAAAGCTCTCAGAGTCAGGGGGCTGCCCCAGTAGTCAGGTCTGGCAGCCACGCGCTCTGCCTGGCACCACCTCCAGATCTTCCAGGCCCCACTGGATCTGAGTGGCCCTAGAAGACCCAACTTTGGGATGGGGAGTGCGCTGCTGCTTCCCAGCTTGCCTTCTTCAACCCCAAATATGACACCGAGGTGACTGTTTCCAGGAGAGCTTGGGGGTGAAGCCATTTGAACCCTGAACTGAGCTGGGGCTGGTAATACTCTGCAGAGATGAGAGCAGTGGCTGCCAGCCCCTGCTCTCTGCTGTTGTCAGCCGTGCATAAGTAGGTGAACTAGAGAGAAACTGTCACTCAGACTCCCCTGGAGCAGATGACACTTCTGTGTGGCTTGATTTTTATGGGACATTATTTGGGAGGCAGCAGTCACTTTCTCACTCTGTCTTTCCCAGGTTAACCTTCCCATTTCCCAAGTTCATACTCCAGCCTGGGAAGCGGGGATGGAGCCCACAAATGTGCTGAGTGGTGGGGAGCCAGCCTGGACCCTAAAGCAGTGGGCTGGAAATCAGGAGACATCGTTGTAGTCATTGTCCTGTCCCCAGCCAGCCCTGAGACCTCAGGAAGGCCCTTCCAGCTCTGATGTTTTAGGATTCCTGTGTAATCCAAATGTCAGCGCACTGGGACTTGACTTTTTATTTCTACGAAGCGTCTTTCAGAGCCTACTCGCTCAAGTTCAGCCCCTTGGTGAGGCCCCAGACACTGCCCCGTTGCCACTCTGCCAGCCTGCTTTGCCAGGAATTTCCCCAGGCTGAGCTGTCCCGGAGGGTAGAGTCTGAGGCACAGCCTGGCTAATGATTGACACGGGCTCCAGCTATTTTTAATTCCTGGAGTGTGGGTGGGGAGCTGAATGCTTAATAGCACCTTCTGTAGGCTTTTTGTTCAGTGCTTGGGAAAATTCGGTCAAGGTTGGTAGAGTGCTGCCCTGGGGCTGTCTGGCTTGCTTTGGTGACTTTATGGCATCTGTGACCCATGAGGTGGGGCACTGCTGCTCTGCAGCCCCTGCCCAGGGCCCCCACCTCCTTTCCAGAAGAGCTCTGGATGTTCATACACCCCCTTATGTCACTTAACATCCTGCCTTGGGGTGGGAGGGGCAGAGGGGAACGTCATAGATGTGTCCTCTCTGCCTCCAGAATTCCTGGAGCCTACGTACTAGAGGCCATCAGAACAGGTGCCACCCAGGGTGTGGAAGAGATGAGTCAGGGTCCACTGGTATCCCTGCCAGTATTCATGTGTCAGGGACCTCATGGTGCCAGCCCCATGCCAGGTGGTGGTGGGAGGCAGGGGGGAGGAGAGGCCTCTCCTGCAGCACTGACACCCTCCCGTTGAGGCCTAGAAAAAGGTGCCTGGCTCTGGCACTTGTTGGGTGTGTGACCTTTGCATGTCCAGAGTCATCTCTGAGCCATAGTTCCCTTGTTTATAAAAGGAGGGTGGGTGACAATATCTATGGGTAGGATCATTGTGAAGGTTAATGAGGTGATATATTATGTGTACCCATCCTAGGAATTAGAAAAAGGGGAGCTTTATTAGAACACTAGAGGAAACATTTTAGGCCAAGTGCTGGGGAGTTCAGGAAGAATGATCAGGGTGGGCTTCCCAAACGAGGTGGGACTCCACCTATTCTCAGGGAAGGCCAGGAGACAGGGTGATGGGCCAGCTGGAGGGACCATCTGAGCAGAAGTCCTGAAAAGGGAAAGTGCTGAGCTAAGGACATGCAATTTCCGTGGTTCTTCCCATCACACATGTACCTCTGGGACCTTGCGTTTCCTTGCTGTTCCCCTATGGCCCAGTGTCCTCTTGGCCCAGGGCTGCCTGGTATAGCTTAGGATGCCAGCTGCGGAGGGTCAGCCCGTCCCAAGATGAACGGGAGTCTCCTCCAGAGTGATCTGTGGGTCCTTGCAGCTTCCAGCATGTGGCTGAAAGGGGACTTTGTCACCATTAGAAGAGCAGCCCTTGATAAGGGACATTTGAAGGAGAGGTTTCCTGAGGCTCCTGGGCAGGGTGGGGTGCCTCGGCCATTTGGAGCTGGAATAGACACTCTCAAGCCTTCTAGGTTTGAAGGGGCTGAGCTTCCCTGAGTGGTTTGAATAGCCCCTGAGCACTGGGTGGTGGGTGTCGGGGCCTCCCTGGGGGAGGGCGGGGGCTCCCTGTGCTCTGGACCCTTGGTCTCACCCTCCATCTCCCCTCCCCCAGTCTGCGGTGAGAGAAGGGCCCTGCGTGAGCATCCACTCCTGTGATCACAGGTGCAGATGCCTGCAGGGGCAGCCGCTGCCAGCCCTAGCTGCGTGTCACCATGCAGAATGTGGGACTCTTGTTGCCAGGTCCCCTATTGTAACATTTTTTGAAAGATTTAAATCAGAGTCTCTTTTCAACCCTCCCTCCCCCGAAATAAAAGTTCATGAGCTACAAGACTGTCACGGAGCGCCGGCTTCCAGGAGGCAGAAGTTGAAAACCGCTGAGCCCTTGCAGACCCACTCATTGAACGGGTGAGGTAGACAAGGCCAGGAGAGGCTCAGGTTTGTTAAGGCCCATCAGAGAGAAGCCAGTTTCCAAACAACCTTCCGCCCAGCTTGCAAAGAACACATTTCCTGAATGCTCTGTTTTCCTCCCTGCTCTTCCTGGGAATGGCTCTTAAATATTGTTGTGTGCATCTTCCTGGAATTGCACTATTCTGTTTATCTCCCCAGGTCGAGAAAAAGCGTAGTGCAGGCACTTTATTTTTACCTTCCTGGTCCCCTGGAGTCTAGCCCCGCCCCTGTTGGCCTCATAGCCCAGGTGGAATTACTGTAAAGTTAGTGAAATTTAAACTCAGGCCCCCCTGCCACACTTGGAGAGGCCCTAACAAGCCTCTGGGAGGGGCCCTAGCAGTGGGTTACAAAGTCTTATGGTTTTATAAAATTTACAAAAAAGTAAGATGTTTTGTATTCTTTTCCTTAAAGAGGGCCCCTGAAATTGTGTAAGCTTCAGGCCCCACAAAACCTGGGCCTACTCCTATAGATGCTGGTAAAAATCCCAGAGATTGGCTGGGAGAAAGTGACTCTGGAAGTAAATGGTGTTTTGTTTTGTTTTAACTTTTACCTACAAAATATGTGTTTATTTTTTCAGAAAGTAGTTGAATACTGTAATTCAGCTGCGTTGATATCATTCTGTTTGTCAAGTTAGAAGCATGGTGCTTATTTTATTATTAGGCCTTATAATTCATATATATTATATTTATTACTACACTATAAAAATATTTCATAATAAAATGAGAAAAGTCAATATATTGATCCAAAGGCTTGTAATGAAACCAGCAGTCCCCTGACACACCCCTCCCCTTTCTCTCTCCAGAGCTAACCACTTTTAACTACCTATTTATCTTTAATTAATAGGCTTATGTTACTGCTTCTTAATTTATCAATTTTGACATTATGTGTTGACTTCCTGCCTGGATAGGTAAGGAACCAACACATACATACATTCATCAGTATTTAATGCTTGCATTATTATGACTGTAAATTATATTGTTGAGTGCTGTGCCAGGTAATTTGCCACGACCACACATTCAGGAGTACAACCCTTCATGATCCATTATTCCCCAGGTGAATACTCTCCCCCTTTTTTGGCCTGATTTTCCGTGTATCTCTCGTATCAAACTGGACTAGTTGCTCGCCAGGCCTGCTGCTCAGCTGTCATCAGGGACTTTCTCTTACAATCTTCCGTGTTAGATTTGCCCTGTTCTTGGGTCCTGTATATTTTCTTTTCTTTATTTTCCTTATTTGTGTTCTCATTTTGCTGGAGTCCTCTGAAAGTTCCTTAGAAAAGTGCATGGGAGGTAGGTTTTTGTTTTTTTTTTGAGGCTTTGTATGCCTGGAAATGTTTCTATTCCATATTCTCAATAGTGGATAATTTAGCTGGCTATAGAATTATAAAGTGAAGATCATTTGCTTTCAGAATGTTGAACACATTATTCTGTTGTCTAGTTTCCATTGATTGAAGTCCGATGTCATTCTAGTTTCCAAGAAAAGGACCTGTGTTTTAGTGTCTTGTCTTTGCCTCTTGTGTTCTCAAATTTTGCAGTGATAATGCTTTGCTGTCTTTTTTTTTCAGTCATTGGGTTGTCACTAGGTGGTCCTTTCACTAGAGAGGTTTATTTTGGTGTTGGTCAAAGTTCTTGTACAATCGCTGATAATTTTCTTGCTGCTGTTTTTCCTGTTCTTTTCTTCTAGAACGCCATTTAGTCAGATCTTGAGACTCCTACATCTGTTCATTTTCTTATCATTTCTCTTTCCTGTTTGATTTTTTTGTTGTTGTTCTCTTTTCTGGATTTTCTTGACTTGATCTTCTAACCTTTCTGTTGAATTTTTTATTTCAGCCCTTTGTTAAATTTTTGAAAGCATTTTACCATTCTCTAATTATTCTATTTTCGTAGCATCTGCTTTTTGTTTTATGGGTACAGTATTTTCTCTTACATCTGAGGATATTCATTATATTTTGCCCTCTACTTCTGTGCATTCTGTTTCCCCGGTTCCTTTTCTTCTGTTTTGAAGAAGGTCTCTTGTTGGAGACCTCCGTCAGATGTTCTGCAGTTCTTTGCTGTCTGTTTATATGAGGATGGAGACAGTAAAAAGCTAGTTAATATTTAAAGCTGATTAGAGTCCCTGGGTGGGGCGAATAGGAGGGGGCAGGATTTCATAACATCTCTTCTCCCATCATGTTTTTCCTGGAAGGCTGTCGTTCCCCCAAACTGCAAAATTCATCTCTCCTCAGCCCTGGTGTTCTCACTTCACCTGCCTTTGCCTCAGGCTGCAAGCTATGCTTGAGCTCCCACTGGCTGCAGAGCCCTGGGATACAAGGAACAAAGAGAAACTTCTTGGAGAAGTAAGTCTGAGAACATGAGGGCAGGAGAGTCTGGGCCAGCCCTCTTGGAGTCTTGCTGGGTCACCTTGGCCTGTCACTTCTACCCTTCTGGTTGTCAGTTTCCCCATTTGTGAAATGGAGTGAGGTGGGGTGGAATGGAACTGAGTCATCTCTAAGGGGCTGGGTGACCTCTGGCGCCCCAGTTGCAGGGTCCTGGCAGATGGGTGTGACTGCCCTGCCCTTGCAAATCAGCCTGCAGACCTTTTCCTCCTCAGCTCTGCATTCCTGGCTGGGCGTGTCTTGCCCGGCCACACAGAACTCACCTGAGAGCCCAGGTCTCACCATGGTGACTCGTGTTGACTGTTAATAGGCATGAGCAAACCTTTATGGAGCTCTTATTGTAACACATGCGGGGGAGGCAGGCACCTGGTTCCTCCTGTCATTGTTAGAATAATGGATTTTTTGTGGTCTTGGTGATTTAATGCTTCCCTAGTCAAAGAAACCGTGACCGTGCTACATTAGGTAGACTTGTTCACGGAGAGCAGAGGCCTTTTCAGAGATCGCCATGGAAGGGTCTGGAGGGAAGAGAGAAAGAATGGTCCTGGGCTATATTAGTTACTTATTTTTTTATTGTAAATTGACAATTTATAATTGTATAAATGTACGGGGTACAAAGTGGTATTATAATTTATCAGTACAATGTGGAATAATTAAATCAAGCTAGTTAACATCTCCATCTCCTCAACATTTTTTTGATAAGAAAATTTGAAATATACTCTCTTGGAAGTTTTGAAATGTACAATACTCTATTACTAACTATATTCACCGCACCGTACACTGGAACTCAAAGAAAAAACATATTCCTCCTGTCCACCTGTCTAACTGAGGTTTTGTACCCATCACCTCCCCTTCGTCCCCGCCAGTGTATATAGTATATTAGTTTTCTGTTGCTGCTGTAACAAATTGCTACAAACATGTGGCTTAAAACCACAATAGTTTTTTGGGAGGTAAAATATGCATAGCATAAAATTCATTATTTTAACCATTTTTAGGTGTGTGGCTCAGTGGCATTAAGTACATTCACATTCTTGTGTCATGGTCACCACCGTCCATCTCCAGAACCGTTGCATCTTCCCAAACTCTCTGTACCTATTTAGCACGAACTCCCGAGTCCCTCTTCCCCCAGCTCCTGGCAGCAACATTTTAATTTCTGTCACCATGAATTTAATTACCCTAGATACCTCACATAAGTGGAATCATACAATATTTGTCCTTTTGTGACTGGCTTATTTCACTTAGCATAATGTGTCTAAGATTCATCCATGTTGTAGCATGTGTCTATTGTGTGTCTATAGTCTGCTGTGTGTCCACCACACTTTGTGCATCCATTCATCCATTGATGGACACTGGGTTGTTTGAACTGTGAGTGATGCTGCTATGAATATGGGTGTACAAGTGTCTATCTGAGTCCCTGCTTTCATTTCCTTTGGGTATACAGGTTGAGCAGCCCAAATGCAAAATATGAAATGTTCCA
The DNA here is from genome assembly GCA_028533085.1 of Varecia variegata. Lineage (NCBI taxonomy): Eukaryota > Metazoa > Chordata > Mammalia > Primates > Lemuridae > Varecia > Varecia variegata. The sequence continues at coordinate 9,498,073 of CM052446.1, read as the reverse complement.
AAATCTGAAACTTTTTGAGTGCTGACATGACACTCAAAGGAAATGCTCATTGGAACATTTACAGTTTTCAGATGCAGGGCGATCAGTGGTAAGTAAGGTGCAGATGTTCCAAAATCTCCAAAATCTGAAACCTGGAACACTTCTGGTCCCAAGCATTTCAGATAAGGGATACCCAGCCTGCCTACCCAGAGGGAGTTCTGTGTTTAATTTTCTGAGGAACTGCCATACTGTTCTCCGCAGTGCTGCACTATTTTACCACGACTTTAATTTTTTTGACAGAAAGGAACAGACCTGGAATCACATGACTTTATTATCTTGCAGTTTTATCCACTGTCTGATGGGTCTCATGGGTCTCCTGGTGCTAAAATCAAGGTGTTGGCAGCTCTGTCTTCCAGAGCTCTGGAGGAGAATCTGTTTCCTTGCCTTTTCCAGCTTCCAGCGCCCGTCTGTGCTCCTTGGCTCATGGCCCCTTCCTCCATGGGTGGAATCCCTCTCCTGCTTGGAATCTCTTCTGTCCTTCCTTTTCCTCCTTAACCCAGCCAGGAAAGGATCTCTGCTTTTCAGGACCCTTGTAATTGGCTTGGGCCTACCTGGATAGTCTAGGATGGTCTCCCCATCTCATGGTTGGTAACCTTAATCCCATCCAAACAGTCCCTTTTCCCATGTAAAGTAACATGTTCACAGGTTCCAGGGGGATCGGGGTGTGAACTGTCGGGAATATCTCTAAAGGGCCTAGTCAAGGAAACTTAGTTGCTTGGTGACTTAGTCTCAGGCTGTGAAGAGCCCTCCTCTCTATCTCTTCCCATTACCAACATTGTCCTGAAGCCCCTGTGACTCTAACGGTTGGGTAGGCACTCCCCTCACTGTGTGGGCTGGCCACCTGGTGTGCAGGTAGTTGACATGGGACAAGTTTGGTGTGTGCCCAGGATCTTTGACAGTCTTCCCCTCTCCCGATGTCAGAGCCTGTCCTCGCTGGCTCCTTGGGAGAGACCAACACTAGTTGAGTTGGTCACAGAGTGAAGATAACTGTCCCATACTTTACAAAGCTTGTTCTTGTTCTTACCACATTCAGTCCTCACAGTAATCCGAGGTAGGTGGGGCAGACGGCATGGAGGTTCAGAGAAGTTAAAAATGCCCAGGGAGCATCACACAGCAAGTGGTGGAATTAGGACCCAGATCCTGGCTCCCAGGCAAATGCTTCTTAGGAATGAGGTAAAGTTAACAGAGTACTTAACTGTTTGTTGGATAGATTTCTGTATGTATATCAGTGTATCAAATCCTCACAGCCATGTAGTAAGATGGATGTATTTTCCCCCATTTTACAGGTGAGGAGAAAGGCTCAGAGAGGTCAAGCAGTATGCCCCAGGTCACACAGCTAATAAGTGGTAGAGCTAAAATTGAATCATTGTCATTGGACTCCAAACCCTGTGTATCACCCCAGTGGCCCAGCAGCAGTGTTAGAAGATGACGTGAGAGCTGTGTGAGCTGTGGGTAATACTCATCCAGCAGAACTGAGAAGTCTCTCGTGACTGTCCTGTGGTTTTTGTGGCTCTTGATTGGGCAGTGTGGGCCATGAAGAGAGCGGGGAACTGGCCCATAGTGTAGGAGAGAGAGTAGTGGGGGCGGTAGAAGGTCCTGCCGAGAATCAGTGTGAGGTGTTGTGAAAGCCAGTGTCTGGAGGCTCGGGCTGCGCGTTCTGGGATGGGCCCTCAGCTTCCCCTTTCCCCACCCAGCCGTGGGGGAGTTAGAGGAGGAGTTCCCCACGTTTCCTTCCAGCTGTTTGAAGGGTTGCCTTTGTGCAGACTGTCACTGCTGCAGGGCTTGGAGTGTGGAGCATCCCTGTGGGCTGAGCGGATCTGGAAGAAACTGGGTTGCACTTTGCAAGGACTGGAGAGTGCTGACTGCTAGAGGCTCAGGCGCCCTGGACTTGTGCTGGTTGGGCCTCAGCCCACTCCCACTGTTCTGCTGGCCCCTCCTAGGCTGGTCTTGGGAGAAGCCCCTCTGCCCAGGTGTTACAACTGGGAGAAGCTTCCCCTGCTTGGAAGTGGTGAAGCAAAGACACAGACCTGTCTCTCCCCCTGGCCTGAACCACACTTACAAAAACAACCCACAGTTTCCCTTTTTGGAGGTGAGAGTGTGTGTGTGTGTGTGTGTGTGTGTTTCCTTAGGTTCTGTCTTAATCTGTTCAGGTTGCTGTAACAAATCATCATAGACTGGGAGGCTTGTAGATAACGAAATTTATGGCTCACAGTTCTGGAGGCTGGAAGTCCAAGGTCAAGGTGGCAGCAGATTCAGTGTGTGATGAGGGCCTGCTTTCTGGTTCACAGAGGGGACCTTCTCCCTCCTCGCATGGTGGAGAGGGTGGGGAGGCTCTCTGGGGGTCTCTTTTATTAAATATAAGGACACTAATTCCACTCATGAGGGCTCTGTTCTCATGACCTAGTCCCTTTCAGAGGTCCCCCCTCCAAGTGCCATCACATTGGGGGTTAAGATTTTAACAAATGAATTTTGGGGGACACAAACCTTTAATCTATAGCAGGTCCTGACCATACCTTGGAGTCAGGACTTGGGTATAGGGCTTTTTTTTTGGTCACTGTCACTGTGTCTGTTACAAGAATCTTGTGGCATCTACTAGGACAAAGGACAAAGACCTGAGCGCCCCTCACATTCTGGCCTGGGTGCCAGCCAGATGTTAACAGCGTATCTGTGTGCACCTTCTTCCTCTGTTGTGCACCTTCCGCTCCTCACAAATCCAGGATTGTGCTTGGCATTGCACCCAGATGTTAAATGACAGGTGTTGGCTCTTCCGGGAGCCTGTTTGCTGTGGGCAGTCCTCACAGGGGAGCTCTGCCACGGACAGGGAGGAGAGGAAGGAGTAGCCTAGGCTTGCGAAGAACCCTGTCATGGGGTTTGACCGAGAGCCCTCACGTGGGCTCCGCGTGCTCTTGGCGTGCTTTATGTAGAAAGTGAGCCCCTCCCAACTCGCTCTCCCCTGCTCAGCTTCAAGGGCTGGTATGGAAAGGCAGGTGGGACTAGCGAAGGTGGTCTGTCAGTGCCAGGGCCAGAGCGAAAGTTCTGAGGACACCTCTGAGGGTGCCCTCGGGGTTGGAGCTCACGCGGGCCGCGGCCCTGCTTCTGCGTTCCCTCCTCCTTGGCAGGTGTCCTCTCCAAGAGGCCTTTCAGAGGTGCCTCCCACACCCGTGGCCTCACTCTACCAGCAGTCTCTTGCCTCTGCTGCCCCCCTTACTCCTGGAGCCTGGAGCAGGTCCCCAGAACCAGGTGTGTTGGGGGGGATGGAAAGAAAACATTGCCCATTTCCTGTTGGTGCTTCTCCATCGGGAGGTTGGAAAATCCAACACAGCCAGTCTGCGTGGACTCCACTCCTCCCATCCTCTGCCCTTCACGCTGTCCTGACCTTCCCACTTCATGTTTCTCCCCAACTCCACGCCCTCCCCCTCCACCCCTACAGTTCTCATCCTGGGTATTACCAAATGGCCCATGGTCTTCTGGGACCCTCGAATCCTGTTTTCTATTTAATATTGAGGAAACTGATATAATAAGATGTTAAATAACATGATGAGAACAAACTTGATATTAAATTGTTCCTATCCCCATTTTACAGATATGGAAAACTGAGGCACAGAAAGGTTAAGTAACCTATCTGAGGTCACACAGCTAATAGGAAGCAGAACTAGGATTTGAACCTGAGCAGTCTAGCTTCAGCGTCCATGTTCTTCCCACCGTTCTACACTGCCTTTAATGAAGTATCCAGGATCGCACAGTGAAAACTGGACGCAAAAACCAGATGTCCTGATTCCTAGTTCCATTCTATTCCATCACACCAGTGTTTCTAAAGCTCAGTCCTTGAAATATGAGTCCCCGGGTCCAGTGTGCTCAGTGAGGAAGTACAGTGTAGCAGTAAAAGTCTTGGTTTAGATCTTGGCTCTGCCATTTACTAATTATAACCTTGGGCAAGTTACATAACCTGTCCATACCTCAGTCTCTTCATTTCTAATATGAAGATGATAATTTTAGTATTTGTCTCATAGGCTTGGTGTAAAGTTAAATTCCATGTGAAGCATTTAACATAGTGCCTGATACGTAGTAAGTATTCAATAAATGCTAACTATTGTTATGGACTAATGTTCGGGGACTTTTTTTTTTTTTTTTTTAAGATACAGGGTCTCACTGTCACACAGTCTGGAGTGCAGTGGTATGATCATAGCTCACTATAACCTTGAGCTCTGGGGCTCAAATGACCCTCCTGCCTCAGCCTCCTATAGGTGTGTCCTACCATGTCCAGCTAACCTTTTTTTTTTTTTTTG
>CM052446.1:9454448-9493248 GCA_028533085.1 Varecia variegata | reverse complement strand
TATACATCTATGTAACATATATATACATATACATTTCTGTTTGTGTATTTGTGTGTCTTGAACTGTACATTAGAAACTGCTCAGTGGTGACCTTTACAGAAGAGGACAGAGGGAAGAGTGACTTTTGCTTTTCACCTCGTGCCTTTCTGTTTTGTTTGAATTTCCCTATAGTGTGCTTATATTCCATGTATTTATTTTTAAAATAAAATTTACTTTTTAGCATAGTTTTAGGTTCTCAGCAAAATTGAGAAACTATAGAGTTCCCATGCACGTCCTGCCGCTGCACACGCACGGCCTCCCCCATCTGCACCCCTCTCAGTGGTGCCATCAGAACCAACACTGATGCATCAGTACCACCCACAGTCAGTTGTTTACATTAGGGTGCACTCTTGGTGTTACAGCACTTTCTCTGGGTTTTGACTAATGTATAATGACATGTGTCCACCACTGTAGTACCGTACAGAATACTTTCACTGCCCTTGAAACCCTCTGTGCCCCAACTCTTCACCACCCTCCCCCTGACCTGCCCCTGCACAGGCACGGTGTCCCCTGTCAACATCCACTAGCAACCCCTGATCTTTCTACTGTCTCCATAGCTTTGCCTTTTCCAGAATATTATGTAGTTGGAATTATCCAGTGAGTAGCCTTTTCAGATTGGCTTCTTTCACTTAGCAATATGCATTTAATGTGTATTTATCTGTGTTTTTTCATGGCTGGATAGCTCATTTCTTTTCAGCACTGAGTAATACTCCATTGTCTGAGCATACCACAGTTATCATTCACCTACTGAAGGACATCTTGGTTGCTTCCAAGTTTTGGCAATTATTAATAAAACTACCATGAACATTCACCTGCAGGTTTTTGTGTGTGGGCATAAGTTTTCAACTCATTTGGGTAAATGCCAAGAACATGATTGCTAGATTGTTGGTAAAATTATGTTTAGTTTTGTAAGAAACTGCCAAAGTGCCTTCCACAGTGGCTGTACCATTTTACCTTCCCACCAGCAATGAATGAGAATTCTTGTTGCTCCACATCCTCACCAGCATTTGGTTTTATCAGTGTTTTGGATTTTGGCTGTTCTAACAGGTGTGTAGTGGTATATCATTTTAATTTGCAATTCCTGATTGACATGTTGAACATATTTTCATATGCTTATTTGCCTTGCATATCTTCTTTGGTAATATCTGTTCAGGTCTTTTGCCTATTTTTAAAATAATGTGGTTTGTTTTCTTGTTGAGTTTTAAGAGTTCTTTGTATATTTTGGATAACAGCCCCTTTATGAGATGTGTCTTTTGCAAATATTTTTTCCCATTCCATGGCTTGTCTTCTTTTCTTTTTATTTTAAAAAATGTATTGGCAGGGATTTTCAGAACTGCATGGCTAAACTGTTGTCTTGGTTCATTTTGTGCTGCTATAACAGAATAGCACAGACTGGGTGATTTATAAGCAGTAGAAGTTCTGGAGGCTGGGAAGATTGAGGGGCTGGATCTGGTGAGGCCTTCGTGCTGCTGTGTCATAACATTGCAGAAGACATCACGTGGGGGGGGAGAGGGAGGGAGAGAGAGAGAGAGAGGATGCTCAACTCACTTTTAAAGAAACCCACTTCCTTGATAAAGACAGTAATCTGTCTGTTAGGGCAGAGCCCTCATGACCTAATCATCTCTTAAAGGTCATCTCTCAACACGGTTGCATTGAGGATTGTTTCCAACACATGAACTTTGGGGAACATGTTCAGATCGTACCAACTACATATTTATGGTTTGCGTAAAAACAGATTAAGGATTTAGTGTTAAAAAACCAGTACACAAATGAATATTTGAGCCACCAGGCTGGGGAAAGCCAGTGGAGGAGCATCCCACAAAAGCTCTAGTCCAGGCCGGCTTGGTTTGCTGCTGGGCGCTGAGGGGCAGGAGGTCTCCTGCTGTGTGGTTTCTGGCCAGGGATGATGGGCCTACCTGCTTCTCAGCATTAGCCCAGGGCAGGCTCTGTCCCCACGTGAGCCCTGTGCTGCCCTCTGGGGAGGACACTTCTGTACCTGAGTGCCAGGCATGGCAGTGCCGTCCCCTTCCCTTCCATGTCCTGGAGGTCAGGCAGGATGCCGGCAGATGCAGGAAGATGCGTGTGGCCCTGCCTTGCTGCTGACCGGAGCCTGTACCTCCACCTCCCACTGTTGGGAGGGAAAAGGGCAACGCTTCCCACGGTGGGAGGGGGATGGCTGGGTGGGTGGAGTGAGGCCCTTCTTGTTCTGGGTAGTTTTGCCTGGTCCCTAGCACAGCATTTCTAGATTCCTGTGTTAGGGGGCTCCAGCTAGTGCCCTTGTGGAGCCCTTGAAATTGAATGGTTTGCTTTTGGACACATACACAGCTGTAGGGAACAGGCCCTTCTGCAGTCCCTGAGAAGCCCCCAGGTAGCTGCTCTGTTCTCTCAACCCTCCCTGTGCACTTCTGCTGGGCTGCCTAGGTCTGTTGCTTGTATTCAGAGCTTACAGCAGGGAAGAGGAATGCAAGATGAGACAAGCTAGACAGTGTCCGAGTTCCTTAGAGGAAAGAGTGTTTCTTAGAGTGTGGGCCACAGAAATCAGTTACATCAGACTTACTGGGCTGGGGCTGCAGTGTGTGTGCCTGTTTACGTTTCTGATTCTTGGGCCTATCCCAGGGTGAAGGGCTCACAGTCACAGGGACCAAGGCCCCGGCATGGCAGGGGAGCTCTCCAGGTGATGAAGCATGTGCTACCAAGTGTGGCCCGTGGTCAAGCAGTATCCACATCACCTGGAAGTGTGTTGGAAATGCAGCTTCTCGGGCCCTGCCCCAGACCCACTGATTCAGATTCCGGGGCTGGGGCCCAGCCATCTGGGTTTTAACAAGCCCAACAGGTGACTGTTTTACAGAAGCACCGAGTTAGCTGTAGAGGGCCGCAGCTGGATGAAGTCAGTGCACAGCTGCAGGCAGGTGGTCCCACTGAGGAAGGAAGGTGGTATTTACGCTGCAGCGTGCCCTGAGAGGCAGGACGGGAGGCCAGAAATTCCCCAGAGGCAGGTGACTAAGAATTGCAGCAATCCTAAGGAGGCCCTCTCCGGAGAGTCCCTGTGTCAGAGTGCCATGATTGGAAGTGAGCATAGAACTGGGGACATGCCCTGGCCTGTCAGAGTGCACCAGCTATGTTAAGCATGCCCTCACCCCATGCACCTTTTTTCTTTGTGAAAGAGGTGGGAGAACGACACTGGTCAGGGTGGAAGGTGTGGTGCTCGTGGATGCCAGAGAGAAAGCAGATCTGCTGGATTATAACTCACTGTGTTCCCTTCTGTCATGGAGAGCTGGGGCTGGTCAGGGTTGGGAGGGGAAGGCGAGGTCTCTGGAAGTGCTGCCAAGCCTGGATATATATGGTGGCCCCGGGGTGCCTTGCTCTCTTCAGGGACAGTCCCTGGTGGTGGCTCCTTTTGAGAAAACTCGGAAGCCGAAGTTACCAGAAGATGGGACAATTGGCAAAAGGGAGAAGAATGTAGATTCTGTGAGTCCGGGAGTTGCTTGCTGGCCCTGCAGCCTCCTAGAGCATGGATCACTGGGGAGGAGAGAGACAGGCGCTGGGAGGTGTGTCCACCAGAAGGTCACGCCCAGTATTGGGCTGTGTTTACTTTTCTTCTGGAGCTAATTAGGCAGATAAGCTGCAGGGCTCTTGGTCTGCAATACTGACCAAGATGTGTTAGGACCCTCACTTGAATCTGCTGGGGAAATGTGCACTGGGTTGTGGCATTTAGGTGGGGGACAGCTGGTGGAATGCCTGTACTTACAGTGGCACTTTGTACCTGGTGTGGAGCCGGGGAGTTGTCAGTGTGACAGGGCAGGAGTGTCCATCATTGGCCCTTTTGTATTGACTGCTTGGAAGAACACAAATGGCACACTTACCACACGGGTCTGTGGACATGAAACAAACCCGAGAGAGTGCGAAGGTGTTTGACGTCAGTCAGAATCGCAGGAGATCTCAGCAGGCTGCAGCAACGGGCAGAACCCAAGGGAGAAATTTAACAGGAACCTGTAGAAGGTTTCCCACATCCAGAAAACCCATGGGTGCCAATCTAGGGAGGTGGGGAGCTGCGTCCATGGTAGGAGGGAGGTGACAGTCCTGCCCTGTGCTCTTCGGACCACACCTGGGGCCTTGGGTTCTGAAAAGAGCTCAGAGAGGAGAGGAGAGTGGGGAGCAGGCTCAGAGCTGTTTCATGTGGGAAATGGTGGGAAGAAATGAGGCTGTCCTTTCAGAGGAGGGGAGGCCTGGAGGGGCGTGTGTGGGGAGGGATTCCGCCTGCCCTGTGGGGCCCTCCAGGGCAGAGCTCGGTGCCAGGAGGCAGATTTTGACTCTTGCCAGGGAACGAACTCCCTAAAAGCTGCCTCAGGAGTGAGACCATCACCCTGTGTGCAGGAGGCTGGCCTGCAGACCCTCTAGGCCTGGCTGGGACTGGCTCGAGCTGAATGGACCCTGTGTGCCTTGTTAGTCTTGAAGAGCAGCCACCACTCCGAGGGGCAGGAGGCTGTGGCCTCAAGTGAGCTCGGACATCGGGCCTTTTGAAAGTTGTTTTTTTAAATAGGCAGCACATGCACGTGGCAGAAATGCAAAGTGTGCGTACATAAACAGGAAGTCTCATTCTCTTGCAGAGACAACCAGTATTACCCAGTTCCTTGTGTATCATTCCAGGGATGGTCCGTGCGTGCATATACATAATGAACCGCTTAGTGTGTATGTCTCTGGGTTTTTTAATTAGCTTAGTACACACACAGCAGTGTACCTTGATTAATAATCATGGTCATTTCCTATCCCCATATATAGAGGGGGCTAGTTCTGAGAATAAATAGCTACGGAGCATCCACTGTGGGGATCTGTTGTGATGTATTGAACCAGCCTCACTGGTGGATGTTTAGGGGTTTGTTATTGTTACAGATAATGCCCCAAAAGTGTCTGTCTGTCATTTCACAGGTGTGAGTTTGTCTGGGAAACAAATTTCTAGAAGTAGAGTTGCTGGGTCAAAAGTTCTGTCATTTTTAATGCTGACATCTCTATTTTCAAGTGGTGATTCTTTTAGCACATTAGTGAAGGTGAACATCTTTAGTTCTTTTTCTGTAACTGCATGTCATTTGACAGTTTCTCTAGTAGTTACTGGTCTTTTTCTTATTGTAAAACTTCCTAAGTTTGTCATTTCTCTTTATATTGTTTTCCTTATTTGTTTCTTATCATGCATAAATTTTACTTTATGTCTTTTGGGCTTGGGAATGGCTACTTCTCACATTTAAACCTTTGACCTGGCTGAAATTTATTTGGTGTAAAGAACAGATTGGTGTCCAGCTTTTGTTCTTGCGTCTTTTTTCCCCTCCTGCCTGGCTGTGGACGGGGCCTTTGGCCTCATTCCTCTGGGCGAAGATGAGGAGTGGAGAGTGGTTCTCTGGTGGCTACAGTGGCATCTCCAGAGGGGAAGGTATCAGAGACACAGTTCAGCTCACCCGGCTCTCCTGTGGGACAGTCCCTCCTGACTGAAGGGTCCTGGCCCACCCATCATTCACTTCCCCTGGGCTCCTTCCTCACCAGTGACGTCTGAGGGTCTGGCAGAAGCTGGGCAGAAGGGTTGGGCTGTGGGCAGGCCAGGGAGAGCTTTGTGCTGACACCCGCCCAGCAGCAGGGAGGGGAGTCACACCCTGTCCAAAGGCAGTACGACTGGGGACCTCAGCCACCACTTGCCTAGGGCTTCAGAAAGACCAAAAGCTGAGCAAAGGGTCTTTGGTCCACGCCACAGGTAGCCAATTCCAGCTTACTCCAAGGCCACTAGGCTCATTGTTTTGCCTACAGTCACCTCTGGACCTACTGACCAAACAAATGACCCCATAGGGCTGAGAACCAGGCCTACCTGTGGGGACCAGTGGCACCTTAAGGAAGTCCTTCAGCTTCCTTAAAAACAACAAGCCCACTTCTTCAGGGTGGATATGAATACAGCCAGAATCTTACAGGTGGATACAGTGCCCAGAGCAATGGTTGTCAAAGTGGGGTCCCCAGACCAGTAGCATCACCTGGGAACTTGTTCAAAATGCAGATTCTGGTTCTACTGACTCAGAAACTCTTGTGGGTGGAGCCCAGCAATGTGCTTTAACATTCCCTCCTGATTCTGACACACATTGCCGTTTGAGACCCGGTGTGTAAGGAGCAGCTCACCTAGGGCCAGCAGGTGCGATTGTTGAGGAAGCCTACAGGTTTTCTCCCACACCCTCGCCTGCCATTCGGTGCCTCTGCAAACTGCAGCAGCAGCTGCTATTATTAGCATGAGTAGGCAGGTTGCATGACAGTCTTTGCATGGCTGGTGTCACCGTGGATCTGTGTCCCTCCTGAGCAGTTTAATTGGCACGGGACACTGCAGAGGGATCAGTGTACAGAGGGACTTCGTGAGAGCAGGTGTTCTACCTGGCACCAGCAGGCAAGAGTCCTGGGTTCCCGGCCTCTCTCCTTCCCTTACTGACCGATCTGCAAGTCGCTTGCTCTGTCTTAGCGTCAGCTGCCTTCTCTCAGAAACAGGGCGGTGCTGCCTCATTTGCCCTGATTCTGACCCTGCATCAGATGAGCCTCCTGAGGGCACTTCTTGCTTCTAGGAACAATGATTCCATACCTTAGCAGGTCCCCTTGCTGAGTGAACCAGAGGTTGGGGAATGGAAAGTGTAGCTTAGGTCAGATCCAAGATAGGGGTGGCTGTGGACTGCTTGGGTCTGTGGGTTGGGCCCCAGGACTTAGGGGCCTCTGGCTTCCCCTGTTGCCGGATGGGTGGCGATAAGGACACAGGAAGATAAATACAGACAGACATGGAGCCCTGAGAATGAGGCAACGTGTGCCTTGGCTCCGAGGTTGGAGAACAGGTCCAAACACACTGTGCCGTCCCCAGAGGCGACGTGAAGCTTGGGTGAGAGGGGTTTTCAAGGAAACCCACAGGCTCGTGGGTGGGGAATCCTCCTGCAGCCGTGGGTAGGGCTGCGATGTGGCCTGGCGCAGAAGTCGGGTGGCACGCTATCTCCAGCTAGCGGCCCTGGCAGGAGAGGGCAGACTGGGCTGCCGTGAGCCGGGCCTGCTGCAGCTTCCCCTCCTGCGGGGTTCCGGTTGCAGTTGTTGCTGTTCTCCTGGGAAGCTGCACAGGCAAACCTGCTGCGGGCTCCCAGGCAGGGCCTGAGTGTGCTTCCCTCTTCCCTTCCAGATCTGACCATGAGCTACCCAGGCTATCCCCCGCCACCAGGGGGCTACCCGCCGGCTGCACCAGGTAAGGAGGTCTGGGTGGGGCCGGGGTGGCAGGAGTGGAAGAATTGCTCTTTCCTCGCTCCCCAGGCTCCCCTACAGCCCAGCCCAGCCCAGCAGAGGAGCGCAGGGACCACTGCCTGGGGCAGGGCTGGAGAATAGCACCCCCACTGCTGGGGCCTGGGAGGCCTGGGTTTGAAACAGGCTCTGGAGGGCCCCAGACCAGGTGGGAACTGGGTCTCTCGCCTTGCTGATAACAGGGGGCACATGCCTTCACTTCTGAGACTCTTTTCTTCTTTGCAAAATGGCTTTGAGGGTCTCTCCCTCCCTCTCTGGGCTGTCCTGGATGCTGGTGACATAGCCAGGTAAAGAAGCCTCTGGCACCATGTCCTTCAAAGCACTGCTGGGCAATGATTGCCCCTTGTCACTTCTCCTACCCTGTGCTCAAGGTGCATGGTTTTCAGCAGCGGGGTCACCCCTGCGGAGGGAGGAAGTGGAGGGAGATGCAGGGGTCAAATGTCAGTCCCTGCGGCTGCTGGGAGCTGGGTGATGGGGTGAGGCTGCACCCCGCGGTCAGGTGGGCAGGACCCGGCCCCAGCTGCAGTGCTTCTCTTCACACTTAGAGGGCGCCTTCTCTCACCCAGGCCCCTCCTAGTTTTCCTGAGATTTTGCCTCCAATGGTAGCAAAGGGAACTTGGGGGCCCCTGACACCAGGGGAGACAGGGCCATTCCCAGGCTGGTTTTCCTGAGGGTGCCTGTGCTGCTGCCCCCACCCCAGGGCCCGCAGGTCATTCCAACCCTCCCTCCCATTTCACAGGTGAAGAACGGGCCCAGCCAGGTAGGTGGCCCAGCCACTGTCCCAGTGCACATCAGGGGCTGAGCTGGGCCACCTCCCTCTGAACAAGCCCACCCCAGGTGTGCTGGCACTGGCCTTCGTCCCCTCTCTCCAGTAGAAATCCCACCACTGCCACCTTCTCCAGCACAGCTGAGCAGCCCCTGGGCAGCAGGAGAGGGAGGAGGCAGGGGTTAGGGAAGGTCTGCCCCGGGTTCCCAGAGTCCTGGCGCTCAAGAGCCAATTTGAGGCTGCGTGGACAGGAATGCATCTCACAGGCTGGCTGCCCTGCTACTGGTCTCAGTGACAGGTCACGTATGAGCACCTGTCGGGCACCGACTGAGCCCTGCACAGTTTAACTGTGTCCTCATCACAGCAGTTTGAAGCACACGCTAATCATTATCCCATTTGTTAGCTGGGGAAATGAACCTGGAGCAGGGGAGGGCCTGGCCCCAGGGCACGCACCCATCCTGCTGGTTTCAGAGCCCAGCTTTTCACCAGTTTCCTCCTGTCCCTTGTGGACCGGTGTCTGTGTTTTCCATGACTCAGCCCCGTCTCCCTTCAGCCTTTCCTCCTGCTTCTCCCTGCTTTTTACACACTTGTAGCAAACGGCCAGACTGGGAGGACCCCCCTCAATACCTTTGCATCACGCGTGAATCCTCAGAGCTCCCTGCGCTCGCCGCTGTCAGGGGCTCAGTGTGGTGTCCCACAACAGTTGTCCTGTGTCTGTCCTACCGCCCCGTGATGATGAGCTTGGGAGGGCAGAGGCTGCCCTGGGAAATCCTTATCTCCTTAATACCTTACAGAAGGCCTTTCCTTCTGGAAAGAGGGGAAGGCTTCCTCTCCTCTTCCTCTTTCTCCCCCGGTGTTTCCGTGTGGCCTGTAGTGCTGTCCCGAGGCTCTGCCCGGCCCCCTTTCCTGACCACCTGGGAGTTCGCATCTCTGCCTTTTCCCACCTGGTGGGGAACGGACGGGGCGAAAGGCTTGGTGTTGCTTTCAGGTGGCGGTGCCTGGGGAGGTCCTGGCTACCCCCCGCCCAACATGCCCCCCATCGGGCTGGATAACGTGGCCAACTACACGGGGCAGTTCAACCAGGACTACCTGTCGGGAATGGTGAGTCCAGCCCTCCTGCCAAGGCTGCCCCTGGGCACACCTGCGTGGCCGGAGGGATGGGGGCAGCTGGCTTCCTGGGGCTCCCGAGTTGTCTGTGTGTGTGTTCACTGTGGCGTGGAGTGTGATGAGCAGCATCTCAGAACATGGGGATTTTCACCAGGGTTCTGCCACCTGCTCACTGTCACTCTGTGGGTCTCATTCTTCCTGACTGTAAAGTGAGGGGGAGGGAATGCATTGGACAGGACGGTCTCCCAGGTCCCTTCAGCTGTGCAGGAAAAATCTCAGCCCTGGCAGGTGTATTATCCCCTGGGAAGAGGTAGACAGTAACCTAAGTCCACTGTGGGCGTTACTAGAAGTGTGGGTGCTGCGGGAACAAGGCGAGTAGGGTCGAAGGGTCGGCAGTGTGGGTGGGGGCATGTGGGGTAATGATTTTAAGTTGGGGGGGTCAAGGCAGGCCTTGCTGAGAAGGGAGATTTGAGCAGAGGTCTGCAGCAGGGAGGGATGTGCTTTGTGGATGTCTAGGGAGCCCCCAAGGTGCCAGGGGGCTGGCAGGAGGCCGCTGTGGCTGAAGCGGAGAGGGAGGGGCCCAGGTGAGAGACAGGTCTGGGGTCCAGCTCCCACAGGGTGTGGGAGGCCATCCATGGTAAGAATTCAGGCTTTTATTCTGGGTGAGTCTACCTGAGCCACGCCGGCCAGAGGGGTCTGTGGCTAGCAGGCTGTTGTGATGGGGCCGCCCCCAAGCCTACGGACAGGGCCCCATACCTTCTTGGGCTGGGAGCTCTTACCTTCACTCAGGTGGTCTGGGATGGGAAGGGCAGCCATTTGGAGAGGGAAGGCCATCTCCCCTGCAGAAGAGGTTGAGGATCTCTGGTTTGGATTCAAAGAGATCTAAATCAGGACCCCAGCTGCACTGTTTATTGGCTGTGTAGCTTTGAGCAAGTGACTTCACCTCTCTGAACCCATTTTGTCATCTGCGAAATGGGTATAATGCCACTTGGTATTCACAAGTGGAGACGCTGTGAGACTGAATCTGCTGAGCTATGAAAAGAGCTTGGCCTTGGTGGGGCCTGCCACAGGCACTGGGTGCTGTGCTGGGGGCCCCGGGGGTGAGCTCTGAGGCTTCTGGGGGCATGCCGGCTCAGGTCAGGGAAAGGCAGATGACAGAGTGCGGCTGGGCCCCACTGGGCCCATTAGTCTTAGGCTCTGCTTTGTGTACTTTCAGGCGGCCAACATGTCTGGGACGTTTGGAGGAGCCAACATGCCCAACCTGTACCCTGGGGCCCCTGGGGGCGGTTACCCGCCAGTGCCCCCCGGGGGATTCGGGCAGCCCCCCTCCGCCCAGCAGCCTGTTCCTCCATATGGGATGTACCCACCCCCTGGAGGAAACCCACCCCCTGGGATGCCCTCATATCCCCCCTACCCAGGGGCCCCTGTGCCGGGCCAGCCAATGCCGCCCCCTGGGCAGCAGCCCCCAGGGGCCTACCCTGGACAGCCGCCAGTGACCTACCCTGGGCAGCCACCAGTGCCACCCCCTGGGCAGCAGCAGCAGCCGGTGCCAAGCTACCCAGGATACGCAGGATCCGGGACCGTCACCCCCGCTGTGCCCCCAGCCCAGGTGAGTCCAGCCCAGTGCCACCCTCGGTTCAGGCCTGGACCCCAAATCCTGGAGACGTGTGGCCCAATAGGTGGGAGGATGGGGGAAGGCTCAGGCCTCCAGCTACACCTTCTTGTTTTAGCAAGAGTGTCACTTTCTCCCAGACTGCCACCCCTGGGTGTACTCCCTAAGGCCTAAGGGAGCTGCCCTGTTTCTCCGGGTTTGGTTGGACGTTCCATGTGTGTACTGGGTCAGGCATCCTGGTGGGCACTCTCCCCCTCCTGTGTTAGTTACTGCCCAGGTCCCCGGTCCCAAGGCTTTATGCCCAGCAGCTCGTAGTCCTCAGTCCCCGGGACGTGCCCTCCCAGACAGGCTTTGGAGGAATCTTAAAATCCCCTTTGGGTAGGGAAAATTGTTGGCAGTTCCTCCAGGGTTGATCTTGGCTCATTTTAGAGAACAGTTCATGTTTGCAGAGCCTAGAATTCATTGTCATGGTTACATGGCTAGTGGTATGTGCTTGACAACTATTTTTAGACAAGAGGGTCCCCTTTCCTCCTCCCTCCACCGCCACACGCTCCCCCCCTCCATCCTCCCTCCCTTATCTTTTCTCTGAGCTTATCCCTGACACTGTGTTATAACCAGTTTGTGCTAGCCACCAGGACGCCAGGCCACTGGTAGGCAGTTTAGCCTGGAAAGTTCAGGTTTGCTGGTTTGTGCAGCCGCTGGGGTGTGGAGGAAGCCGGGCAGGTGGTAGTCGGGGAACAGTGCCAGGGAAGCGGTGCTGGTCAGAGGTAGTCAGGCTGCCGTGTTACCACCGTGGAGGTGGGATACCTGAGTCCACCTGGAGAGGATACGTGCGCTAGCCTGGCCCTGACAGGTGCTCACATGTGCCGTGGCGGTGAGGAGTCATGGGGCGGCCACGGCTCCTGCCCCAAGGCTGGCCCTTCATCAGGAATCTGGGCCCCAGCCCTGGAGGACCTGGGCGTAGGGCAGATTTTCAGTGTCAGGACTCAGCTGTTGTTGGGCTCTCAGCTCTGGGAGCCAGACGGAAGCTTCAGTACCAGACACAAGGCCAGACAGCAGTCAAGGTGGGCAGGTTGGATATAGAGTCCTCTGTGCCCTGATGGCGGGCCGCTTCAGGTGCCTCCGCTTAGAGCAAGGGCTGTTCCCAGAGCCTGGGGGTGGAGCAGCCTCGCACCTGGGGAGGGCAACTTGCAAGTCATCTCACCTGTGACTGTCTGTCCAAGTAGTTTGGAAAGCGAGGCACCATCACAGATGCTTCCGGCTTTGACCCCTTGCGAGATGCCGAGGTCCTGCGGAAGGCCATGAAAGGCTTTGGTGAGAGACCCCGGGTGGCTCAAATCCTACCTCCCCATTTCCCAGGCAGTTTCACAGTGGCTCTGTTGGGGCGGGTGGTGTGGCAGGCCTGGTCCCTGTGTGATGGAAGTAAAGGTGCCCGTGGGGCTGTGGTTGGGATGCCAGGAGAGCCCCCAGCTGCAGAGCACCCTGTGAGCCCAGCCCTGCCCTGCCCACTCTCCCCCAGGGACGGACGAGCAGGCCATCATCGACTGCCTGGGGAGCCGCTCCAACAAGCAGCGGCAGCAGATCCTCCTGTCCTTCAAGACAGCTTACGGCAAGGTGAGTTGGGGTGCGGGGGGACAGCAGGCATGTCCTTGGCTCCAGCACAGCCCTGCTTACCCTGCTTTCCCACGGGGCCAGGTGGCCTGGATCTCCTGGATGGATAGTAAGGTGCACAAGGGCATTTCCTGCTGCCAGCAGCCACCACCTAGTGGCATCTTTTAGAGGTGAAGGATGCCCTGAAGGAGAAACCCCAGAGCCATAGGGTACCCAGGTTTGGGAGAGGCTCCAGACGTCTGGGTTCCAGCCCAGCTCTGCCGTGGCTCGCTGAGGTTGTGGCCATGTCGTCCCCTCCCTCCATCCCCACCCAGCCCTCAGTCTCCCTCCTCTGCCCTCTTTGTGAACACCGTAGGAGCACCGCTGATGGAAGAGCTTTTAAGGAAATGGCTTTAGGTACTGAACAAGTACAAAGGGAGTGTATTTTGAACTTTTGGGGTTTTGATTCTTAAGATAAACATTGGGTAAATATTGGATAGATTAGTAGTGTTCTAGCCCAGTGCTTCTTAAACTTGAACGTGCCAAGCGTCCCCTGAGTGTCGTGTTAAAATGCAGGCTCTGATGCAGGAGGTCTGGGCTGGGGCCTGAGGTCAGACGTTGCTCCCAGGCCCGCAGATGATGCAGGTGCTGCCAGTCCTCAGATCTGGGAAATTGTTCTTGTTAGTCACCTTCTGTGCATTCTCAAACTAGGCCTGTTTTTGTTTGTTTGTTTGACTCTCCAATCAGGATTTGATCAAAGATCTGAAATCTGAACTGTCAGGAAATTTTGAGAAGACAATCTTGGCTCTGATGAAGACCCCAGTCCTCTTTGACGTTTATGAGATAAAGGAAGCCATTAAGGTGTGTACCTGTGTATGTGTATGTATGTGTGTGCGTTCGTGTGGGTGCACGGCCCAGGAAGAGGCCTGGACCGCAAGGTATGTTATTAGCTGCTGTTGTCGGTGTGGCTCCTGGACCCTCCCGGGTTGAAGTCCACGGGCTACAGAAAAGGGAACTCCCAGTGGTTTCCCCAGGTGACAAATGACGTGTCATTTATCATTATCAAGCGTCTAAATTTCTCTCCATCTTAAAAAAATGGTGGGAGCCGGGGTTGTGAAAGAGCTAGTGATCGGTGATAAGAAGCGGGGCAGGGGCCATGGTTGGTAGCATTCTTGTTCACTAAGACTCTGTTATTAGCAAATAACAGAAACATGCTAGAGCTTAAGCAAGACAAAGGTGGACAATCAGTTATCAGGGTAAACGTGAGCTTCCTGGCACGGAGAGGGACGGGACCAGGGGTGTCAAGGGAAAAAACCCGGGCAGGATTTCTCTCATCTCTGCTTCTTCCTGGTGTCCGCTTCATTCCTCTGCTTCTGGGCTTCTCCTTCCGAGGCTGCTCTCGGGGGCTGCCTGTCAGCCACTCTCCATTTGCCCCCGAGACCCAGCTACAGAAGAGAGTGGCTGTCTCCACCGCATTCCACAAGGGGCAGGTTGGACTGGCTCCGCCTGGGCTCACTATCTCTCCCGGTCCAGTTGGTTTTGACCCAGCAGCGGGTCCTGTTCATCCTGTCCAGTCCTACAGCCCTGTGTGTGACCCTGCGTGTGGGGAGCAGGCAGCCCACGGAAGGAGGAGTCCTTGTGAATCGGACAGGAGCCCCAGAAGGAATCGGCTCACCAGAGGCCCCGCAGGCACAATGACTTCTCCCTCCCCCAGAAGGAGAAGCAGAGGGTTCAGTGTGGCAGGCCGGAAGGGAGAGCAGACGCTGCAGAAGCGCATCCGCCTGCTGTATTCCAGGGGGGGCTCGGGAGGCAGGTGGGGAGAGGAGGGGGCCCTGGGGAGTGGCCCCCAGACATCTGTCCAGCTCCCGTCTCCAGCTGGATTCACGAGGTGGTGGCTGTGAGTGTGGAAGTCACACAGGTGTGGGGTCAGCTGTCGCTCGGCAGCTGTGTGTCCGTGAGCATCTGTGAGGTGGGGACAGATCTCTCAGGACACGCGGTCAGTACTGGGTAGGGTGGGGAAGCTGACAGTGGCAGTATCGATACTCGGTAATCATAAAAGCAGCTGCCACAATGTCGTGCTTCCTGCTTGACAGTCACTAAGTGCTCTACACACATTAACTCATTTAACCCTCGTGACTTCCCTATGAGGTAGGTACTAGCATCATTCCCATTTTATAGACAAGGAACTGGAGGCACAGAGAGGTTAAGTAATGTGCCCAAGGTCACACAGCTAGTAAGCCACAGAGGCTGCTGGCCCTGTCCTCTGCCTTCTCACTGTCCTTGGTGTAGCATCCTGTTCATTCTCATTGCTACTGCCTTTTCCTAGATGTCTCCAGACACTCCACCATCCACCGTGAGACTCTAGTTTTTCCACATGTCCACTCTGATCTTACTTGCTTTTAACTCACTTTCTCAGTTTGTCTTCCCACTCTTGGCTGAACTCGGAATGAAACAGACCTTGGTCTACATCTTAACCTGACCATTTACTGTGTGGCCTTGGACAAGTCCCTATACCTCTCTGATTCTCAGTTTTCTGATCCATGGGGATGCCCTTAATGTGTCCCCCTACTCATCGCCATTGTCACTGTCATTTTCTGGTGCTTTCCTAGGGCTGTGGAGGGGAGCTGGCACTCCAGGCCTGGGGACAGCATGATGGGTGTGTCTTGTCAGGGGCCTCTGCTGCTGGGGTTCGGGCCCTGGGGTCAGGGCAGCACCGTGGCACCTGCTCTCTTTCCTGGGTGCTGGTGAGGGAGCCGTCACAAGCGTGTGGTTCATTGTGTTCTCTGCCACCTCAGGGGGCTGGCACCGATGAAGCCTGCCTGATTGAGATCCTCGCTTCCCGCAGCAACGAGCACATCCAGGAGCTGAGCAGAGCCTACAAAGCAGGTCAGGCTGGGCCCAGGCCCTCTGCAGCTCCCTCTGCTGCTTCTGATTCCTTGCTGGCCTTCTTATCACTCTGTCTCCTGTCACCCCCAACACACTGGGCTTTGACCCAGGACCCAACCCTGCCTGCTGTTTACACATGTTTACGCTCTTACCTTAGTCACTTACCTTAGTCTTACCTTAGACTAAGGCGGGAGGGCTGGGAAAACCTCTTGGGTGTTGCTTGAGCCAAGCTGGACCAGAGGCCAGGTCAGCCTGGAGGTCACAGGCATAAAAGCACTTGGAGGGCCACATAGGCCACCTGTCTCCTCGCACCTGAGACCCCCAGGCCTTTCTCTCAGCGGGGCCCACTGTCGACCGTGTTCAGAGTGAACCTTCTCTGCTTCTCCCTTTCAGAATTCAAGAAGACCCTGGAGGAGGCCATTCGAAGTGACACATCAGGGCACTTCCAGCGACTCCTCATCTCTCTTTCTCAGGTACGTTTCCCAGGAGGGGAAATCAGAGAGGTGGGACTGAGCAATGGCACAAAGGAAGGAGATGGGAAGGGAGTGGGCTTGACCGTGCAACCTGCTTCCTTGCAGGGAAACCGAGATGAAAGCACAAACGTGGACATGTCCCTCGTCCAGAGAGATGTCCAGGTGAGTGTGAGGCCAGGCCAGCCACCCCACCTGGGCTTCCTAAACCAGGGATGTTTCCCACTTTCTTGCTTCACGAGAGAGGTGCTCGGGGCTGGAAAGAGCAGTAGTTAAGCAGTGGGTTCCAGAAGTTACGAGTTTCAGATGTGCTCTGCCGCTTCTCAACTGTGTGACCTTGAGCATGTCACCCAACCTTCATTTGGGCTTCAGTTTCCACATATGTAAGAGGGAACATGTGAGATAATAAATATTGCAGTGGTTCATAGATCACAGTTATGGACGTGGGATTTCATGTGACTTGGTTTCCTCATGTTTCAGTGCGTATACCATTATGTTTGCAAAGGGGCGGAATTTGCACTTCCCTATTAAGCTTTTGAGGGTTTGAGCCTAGAAACCTGCTGTCAAATTAGTTGTGCAGCTTTGGAATTCTGCCCTTGTCCTCCTTGTGAGTTACAGATAAAAGGGGAAAAGTCCAGGCATCTGAGCTCCTCTAGAGAAGTGTGGGCTCCCACGCATGAATTTAGACCATAGCGTTCTGGCTGGAGAGAGCCACGGTTTCCTGGTGGGATAGAACTGGCCATACCTCACTTTGTGCCCGCGGCAGGGCATTCACCAGGAACTGCCGGTGGTCTGATCACCTCTGCCACCTGGCAGGGTGGGACAGGACCTTGTGGAATGTCCCCTTGTTAGGGCTAGAGGAGAGCTACTCTTGTGGTCTGGTCCTTTTGCTTTCCAGGTGAGGAAACTGAGGCTCAGAAATGTTGAGCCCTGTGCCCAGAGAATCCTGGAGACAGAGTATAGCCCCGTGGCTCTGTTTTCTTTGCCAGGGTAACACCTGTCTCTGCCTTGGTCCCAGACCTGCCTCAATGTCTCCTGGCCTATGACGTCCATTCCCATTTCTGGATCAGGGCTGGACCCGTGAGGCTTCCAGGCCCAGTTTCAAGGTCTGGTGCTCTGCTTCTCAGTTCCAGACTTGCTCTGGCCTTATCTTGATCTGTGGGATCTCTGAGCCCCTGACTGCTGCCTTCTGCCCTTGGGTATCAGTGCCCTGAGATCCAAGGGCTGCTACATGAGGCTTAGAAGGCACTTTAGGCTGCCGCAGTGGCTCTCACCTGTAATCCTAGCACTCTGGGAGGTGGAGGTGGGAGGATCGCTTGAGCTCAGGAGTTCAAGACCAACCTGAGCAAGAGCGAGACCCGTCTCTACTAAAACTAGAAAAATTAGCTGGACATGGTGGCGTGTGCCTGTAGTCCCAGCTACTTGGGAGGCTGAGGCAGGAAGATTGGTTGAAACCAGAAATTGGAGGTTGCAGTGAGCTGTGATGATGCCACTGCACTCTGGCCTGGGAGACAGAGCAAGACTCTGTCTCAAAAAAAAAAAAAAAAAAAAGGAGAAGGAGGCACTTTAAGGGCCATCTAGTTCAGAGGTTGCAAATTGGCCAATATTTTGGATTCAAACCTTCAAAAGTTTAACAGGCAAATGTAAATTCTTCTCCTTTGCAAACATAATGATAACATGCAATGAAACATGGGGTAGGTACAAAATTACATGAACTCCCACGCCCAGAACTGTGATCTTATCCAGAACTCTGATCTATCAACTGTTGCAGTATTTATTGTCGCACGTGTTCCTTCTCGTAGATAGGGAAACTCCTTTTCCAGATTGGGAACTTGCACACAGAAGTCTGGATTTTTGGGTCTGGCGGCTGTGAGCCTGCGTGCCTCTATCATAGTGCTCAGCAGGTGCCGAGAAGTAACCGCCCCACTGCGTGTTTAGCCAGGGTCCCCCCTTCTCAGCTTTGCAGCTGGCCTGTTTCTCGAAGGTAGGTCACAGTTGGCCTCTTTGGGCATTCAAGCTTGCAACCCCAAATCTCATCCAACCTTCACGTTTTAGAAATGAGGAAACTAAGGGTTAGAGGGGGCCAGTGGCCTGCCTGGCATCCCAGGGCAAGTTGGTAGCACAGCCAGGACTCGAGCCCAGGCCTCTCCTTCCGTGTTCTTCTCTGTGGCCCGACTCCCTCGGTTGGGTTAAGGCTGTTCCTTTCCTGACCTGCACCCCAGTCGGCCTTGGCTGTCCTCGTCCAAGTTTCCCACAGCCTCCGTCCTCTGTGCCACCCAGTGAGGGGACCTGTGGCAGGTGTCTGGTTCAGCACAGTGAGTGGAGCACAGCAGGGGCCCCCTCAGCCCAGCACTGATCCCATTTCCTAGGCAACCGGGACCCAGGCCTGGGTCTGGGGTGGGGCTCACCCCTCATGTGCGTCTTCCTGTCTGTCCAGGAGCTGTATGCGGCCGGGGAGAACCGCCTGGGAACGGATGAGTCCAAGTTCAACGCCATTCTGTGCTCCCGGAGCCGGGCCCACCTGGTGGCAGGTAAGACAGGCCTGGTTCCGTCTAGGGCTAGTTAGGTGAGGGAAGACAGGGCACTGTGGGGAAACACCTTGTGGGAACACTTGTCCCTCTGCCGGGCCTTTCGCTGCCTCACAAGAGCCCCCTGGTGGTGGTTTGCAAGGTACTGTGGGAGGGTTCCAGAGGAAGTGAAGGAAGAGGTGAGGAAATGGGCGCTTCCCGTTGCCCGGCACCTTTTTACGCTACAGTGCGGAATATTAGAGTTGGGAGAGCCCTTTGGGGGCACCTGATCCAGTCTTTTCCAAAGTGCAGCGTAAGAAGCCAGCATAACTGTAACACCAGGCAGCATGCATTTACTCAGTCATTCAACAGACTCGCGCCACGTGCCTGTCTGTCAGGTGTGGGGCAGGCGTGAGGGAGCTGTAGGGAGCAGAGCACTGCAGTCTGCTCTCGGGATGCACCTTTTTGTTTGGGAAGACAGACCGTAAACAGAAATGAGATGAAATCTGAATCAGATGGCGAATCCTGTAGAGAAAAGCTGGAAGCAGGGGTGGGGAGCGCGGGGTGGGGAGCGCTGGGCGTGGTCTGGGGGGTACTGGCGTGATCCCCAGGGAGGCAGCGGCTCTGATTTAAAGACCCTAGGGAGGCACAGGTGCAGAGGCTCTGCAGGGGGCTTCCCAGCAGCTGACAGCGCAGGGGCCCTGTGGCTGGAACAGACAGAATGAGTGAGGGCAGCAGGAGGTGAGGGCAGAGTCAGGAGAAGCCCTGCTGAAGTCTTCGCAGAGTTAAATATTTATCTTGAGAAAAACAGGAAGCCACTGGAGGGCCCGAGGAGAGGCAGCTGCTCATGCTCACTAGCTGCGGTGCTGAGAATGGAGTGAAGGGGTCCCTGGCCAAGGTGGGGAGCCATCAGGAGGCTGCTGTGGCCACCCAGGGGAGAAACGGTGGTGGCTCAGACCAGGCGGGTAGGGCAGGGGGTGAGGAGGGGCAGGTTCCTGCTTGCTGATGACTTGTACATGGTGCGTGGGAGGAAGGAGAGGCAGGACTGATGTGGGGTCTCTTTCGGCTGAGCTGGGGGAGCATGGAGTGGCCCTGGGCTGAGACTGGGGAGCTGTGGGTGGAGCGGGCTTTAGGCGGGAGGAAAGCAGAAGCCTGAGGGGGCTGAGGTGCAGGCAGGCAGTGGGCCGATGAGGCGGGAGGGCAGGAGGGGTCTGCACTGCATGTGGAAGTTGGGAGCTGTGAGTGGCCGAAGGTGTCAGGCTCCGGGACTGCAAGAGCTCCCCTTGGGAGGGAGACTCGAGGGGGCCCAGTGGTTTGAGGGCAGGGTGCTGGGCCGGTGAAGGAGGCCAAGAAGCAGCAGCTGGTGAGGCGGGAGGACCCAGGGGAAGGGGAGTCCTGGAGGCCAGTGTGTTGGAATGGCCCCTGCGAGTGGCAGGCGAGGTCTGAGGACAGTGACTACACTGAGCAATGTGGACAGCTCCAGCCAGGGCTGCTTCAGTGGGTGGCGGGGGTGAAACTTGCTCTGCGCCAGGCCCTGGGCTGAGTGCTGAACGCATGCTAAGTCCTGTGATACGTGCGTCAGGTGCTGTGGTCCTGCCCGTTTCACAGTCGTGGCGGCAGGCACAGGGTGGTTGGGCCGCACAGCTAGAAATGGCTGAGCTGGGATTCGAACCCAGGCCTTCTGGCCCCGGAGCACACATTTCAACCTCTACGCTATCCTGTAATGGGGCGTGAGTGGCCATATTTCATCTTAATCATTGTTTATTATAATGAGTATAGAATATACAGGTAAACACATCAAGTCCATGATTTTACAAACGTTATTACTTAGGAGAAAAGAGTAGCTGAGTTGAAGAAAATATTAATCAAAATGGATACAGATATAGCACAAATCACAACTTTGATACGCAAGTGGAATGTGAGACCCAGGCCGGGGAAGGAGAGGTTTATATGCAGGGCAGAGCTAGAGCTGGTGGGACCAGGTCTCCGTGGTGCCACCTGCCTCTCTGGGAGCCTGCAGTCCACTCCCCCGGGTGCTCAGCTCGTCCTAGGTTGAGCTGGGCTGGGGGGCAGGGAGGGCAGCAGAAAGCAAAGCTGGCTGGGCTGACTGGGCCCCCGCTCGCAGTCGGACTGAGAACTCATGCATGAGGTGAGAGCGAGGGAACCTGGGAGCTGGACGTGTGGGGGACTTGGGCAAGAGGGAACACCGTATAGTGGTGCTCGGGGGACATCTTGGAGGGGGATTAAGGTACAATTTGGTGAGCAGATTGGCAGTCCTGGCAAGGGGAGCGCACGAGGCAGGGGTGTCAGGCAGGGCACGTGACTTGTGACAGAGTTGGGCTGCCTTGAGAGCTGGCGGGTGCGGGCACAGGAAGGGACAGTGGGCTCCTCGGGGCAGATGCTGCCTCCCGTGAGTCCTCTCTTAGTCTGCTGGGGCTGCTGTGACAAAGTACCACAGACTGGGTGGCTTAAACAACAGATAGCTATTTTCTTACAGTCCTGGAGGCTGCAAGTCCAAGGTCACGGTGTAGGCAGGGTTGGTTTCTTCTGAGGCTCTTCCTGGCTGTGTGCTCACGTGGGCTTTCCCCGTACAGACACACCCCTGGGATCTCTCTGTGACCTGTCAGATTGGATTAGAGCCTTGTGGTAATTTGATTACCTCTTTAGAGCCCTTATCTCCAAGTAGTCATATTCTAAGGGGGTTGGGACTTCAATGTATGAATTTTAGAGGGGGCACAATTCGGTCCATAACACACCCCTTTTGTCTTCCTACTAGTTTTCAACGAATATCAGAGAATGACGGGTCGAGACATCGAGAAGAGCATCTGCCGGGAGATGTCAGGGGACCTGGAGCAGGGCATGCTGGCCGTGGGTGAGTGTCTCGGGCTCGCCTCGCCTGCCGCCCGGCCACCGGGCTGGCGTGTCCTGCAAGTGCTCGGGACACTCACCCCTCCTTAGTTTAGAGGTGGTGTCATGAAAGAACCACAGAATCCAAAATTGCTAAATCCAGAGTGTCCACAGAGTGGGAAGTCATACTGCTTCCCGAGCCCTGCGCTGTCGAGCACCCTGCTGTGCTGGAGGTGTCCTGTTTGTGTTTCCAGCGTGGCCCTGGAGGAGGGAGCTGCGGTGTGGGTATTCGTGGGAAGGCATCCAGCTGCTCTCTCAGAGGAAGATGACTCATATCCTGCCAAGTTTCCTCTAAAAATACATCCCTGCAGGCAGTTGTCAGATGTTTGTGATGGAAACGCGTGGAAAGATTTTTACTTGCAACAGCAAAACAGGCCCGTGCTGAGGAGAGCTGGCTCAGCTCCCGGGACGGTGCTGTGCCTCGGACAGTGCCTGTGTCCTCCCAAGCGGGGCCTGGCGGGCCGCAGGTCCCTCCCCTGCCGTGCAGAGTTGGGTCTGCGGCCCTCAAAGCCCTCTTTATATTCACGTGGGAGAATCAGTTTGCCTTGAGTTTTGACTGTGCTTTTCTTGGGGCTTCCTGGGGGCGACAGATGGTAAATCCTCATTTCCCTCAGTGTCCCCCGCAGGTCCTGTGGCCCAGGAGCCCTAGGGAGACGCTCACTCCGCTCGGCCTCCTGTCCTCTGTTAGAGTCTTGGCCTCTCCAGTGCGCCCCTCCTGCCTGTGCAGCAACTCGGTTCCTCTTCCCCAGCCGTGCTTATCCCCACACGGGTCCGGCCTCACTGAATCCCTGGCCCCTCTGGTTCTTTCACCACAGTGGTTGTCCGGAAGGAGGTTGGGTTGGTGTCCGGGCTCTGCCTGTTTCTATTTCAAGGAGCTGGAGCTGAGATCGGGGGATAATTGAGCCTGCAAGAAGAACAGGAGGAGAGATGGATGCAATGATGCGTTTGACATCTGGGCCTCCTAAGAGGACACTTGGGTACTCTGTGCCCCCTTGGGCTGAGAGTTTTCTGCAGATCTAGTTACGCTGAGTTTCTCTGTTCTAGTGAAATGTCTCAAGAATACTCCGGCCTTCTTTGCCGAAAGGCTCAACAAGGCCATGAGGGTACGTGACTCCCCGTGTGCAGAGGGCCCAGGTCCGAGATGTCTCGGCCTCGCCTGCGACTGGCACCTAGGGCTGAGGGCGGAAGGCCTGGGGAGACCCACTCCTCAGCCAGGAGGTCTGCGGGCCCCGGGAGGGTGGGGAGGCGAGGAGGCCCGTTGCTCATGCCCCTGGGCGGACTCTCTTTAGGGGGCAGGAACGAAGGACCGGACGCTGATTCGCATCATGGTGTCTCGCAGTGAGGTCGACCTCCTGGACATCAGATTGGAGTACAAGCAGATGTACGGCAAGTCACTGTACCACGACATCACGGTATGAGCCCTCTGCCGGCTGACTGCGCTACCTTTTGTTGTCCCTGTCACCTGGGCACCTTTCTGGCACCCCACCTTCTCTCCTTGGCACACCCATGTGCTCGGCCTCTGTGCCACAAGTGGGCAACTTGTTATGGACCTCAGACTTGTTCTTTTCAACTTGTTCCTCTAGTTGCCCCCGAACAGATTATAATCTCCTGAGGGCAGGGCGGGTCTTGGGCCTGACCTTCGGAGTGTGATTCTGTCATCTGTCCATGAGATCCCACATTGTCTCGGGCTCACTCGGCTCTATGGCAGAGACCACGAGGTCGGGCAGAGTGAGGGCCCTGGGCTCACGCTGCTGGGAGTCCAGTCCCAGCTAACTGTGATCTTGAGCAGCTTCCTTAAACCTCCCTGCACCCCAGCTCCATCACGATGGGGAAAATCACAGTTCCTCCCTAAGAGTGTTGTGGGTATGGAACGCGGCAGCCCACGGAAAGTGCCCAGTAAACACTGCCCACTGTGTATCCCTGTGCGCCAGGCCCAGGCTCACAAAGTTTATCCTTGTCTGGGTGGTCTGCCAGTTGAATCCTGAACTCACGGGAACCTTGAAATTGAATCATGGGGACCAGGTTCTGACTTCATACTCACTAGCGTCTGATGGTGTCGGCCTCCCGTTGAGGGAAACCAACCTCCAGGCCACACGAAGGATGCTGTTGGTAGAGAGTTAGTGACGGCTCACAGAGTATCTTCTGGGTGCCGGCAGGCTGTGCACCTCAGGAAGAAGCTATAGGCCTCACCCTCGGATTGCTTAGGGTGGAGGGAAATGATCAGGGATTAGCCAAGCCTGGCCTGCGCTCCTGGAGTGAGTGCGCTGGTCTCAGACAGAGGAGGGATTCGTGGGAGCCGGGTGGCCTGAGTCCTCCGTCAGATGGTCACACATGAAATTGTTTCCAGAGCAGGACTCACCGTTTCGTAATGGTATAACCCCAATTTGGTGCAACATAAATGCACTGGGAGAAGAACAGTATTGGTTAGCTCTGGGTGGTGGTTTTTAGGCTAAAATTTTTTTGTGATTATTTATCTGACGTGGATAATTGGGGCAAGTGCAGCTTTTTATTTTTTAAGGGAGGGCTGGGATGGAGGGCTGTCCGACGTCGGTGCCGCCCGCTCCAGGCCCAGCGGGATGGGAAATCTCCCTGGGACGGGGCCTGGCTCTCCATAAGGGCACTTGGGCCACAAGCACATCAGGAGCCAGAAGACTGCAAGTGGCTGTGCCTCCCTCACCTGACACCTGCTTCGTTTCTGTGGCCAGGGAGACACTTCGGGGGATTACCGGAAGATCCTGCTGAAGATCTGCGGCGGCAACGACTGAGCAGTGACCGGTGGCTCGCTCTGCCCCGACCGCAGTGCCCAGGAAAGGCCAAAAGAATGTCTGTTTCCGACAAATCCACAAACAGCCCCAAGGTGTGCCGTCCCCCACCCCTGCTGATCCGTGTGTCGTGCTGGAGGACCTGGGTCCGTCCGGAACTCTCTCAGGACGCCTTTTCCACTCCATCCCCCACGGCCTCTTGCTGCTCGGTAGATGTTTTAGTGCCTGACTCGTGCCCTCATTCCACTTTGCTTGTGGCTAAGATTCTTGGCTTCATTCTAGTCATGTGATTTTATATTTTTACGTGGAGGCACGTTCTTTCTCACAGTCATGCCAGCCAAGGTGCACACGAGTCTGTCTGCTGCATACACATTTTCGGGGAGAGTGATTGGTGGGGGGGAGCCCTGTGTCCTCACTGAGGAGAAAAAGGGAGGACCCTGAAGATCAGTCTTCGCGTCTGGTGAGAATGTGTCATTAGCTTTGTTATTGCCAAACTCACTCCTTTTTAGAAAAAAGAAATAAAAGACCAGAAAGTCATCTGTTCCATCTTCCATGCAAAACCACGAGAACAAAGCCAGTTCCCTGCCAGTGACAGGGCTTCTTGTAATTTGGAATGTGCCTTAAATCTGAATGTCTGTAGCCAAAACCTGTTTCCAAATTAAAAGCCAGCCAACTCTGGAACATTCTGGAAATGTCTTTCTGGTGCCAGCTTATTTTCTTCTGCTTCGTGATTCTGCCCTGTGGCTCAGGGTTCCAGCCTTATTAGCCAACAGAAACTCACATAATTTTAAGGAGAAGCGTGTGCTCAGGAAATCCTGGGCATAAGCTGATTTGCAGGGCCTGGGCTGTAAGGACATGAGGAGGGAGGCTCTTGCAATCCATGCCGGGGGCCCAGACGCCGGAAGGGCGCAGGGATGTTGGTTGGGTGCAGGTGCAGTCCACTGAAGGAGAGGTGTGCAGAATGTGGTCCTTCACCCAGGTCCTGAAGGAGGGCCCAGGTGGGTAGAGGGGTGTGTGCTAATTCCTGGGGTCTCTCTGCAGGGGGGCCAGAGAGGAGGATGGGGACAACCCAGACAGGCCCAAGACCAGCACCTTCCCTCAAGGACTCTCTGGTCTGAAAGGTGCTCCGGCCAGGCCCTGTGCCCTTTGGTTGATTGTATCAGGGAGAGAGGGAGTCCAGAAGGGACAGAATTTCTAGGAATGGTGGTGTCACGTCCAGAAGCCCAGAGCTGGCCTTGCTGGTCAGGGGTCTCCACTCCCTTTCCAACCTCTTGTGTTGAAAAGTTTATAAAGGGGAGAATCCAGGGAGACTAGGATACATCAAGCCTGCTGGGCCCTGTCGGGGGCCCAAAGGAGTAACTTGTCTGCAGAGTAGACATTTGGTTGGGGACACCACCT
Organism: Varecia variegata; assembly: GCA_028533085.1. NCBI lineage: Eukaryota > Metazoa > Chordata > Mammalia > Primates > Lemuridae > Varecia > Varecia variegata. The sequence goes on along the minus strand of CM052446.1, from coordinate 9,467,914 downwards.
GACTCCTCACTGCCCCTAAACATAGCGAGAGGAAGAGTGAAACCCAAGGGGTGTGGTACAGCCGGGAGCTGGGCACTGGCCTGGTCTACCTAGACCTGCCTTCCTGAGCCAAAGGCTGGTGGGCGCGGTGATTGATGGCAGGTCCTAGTCAGCGTGTCAGCTCTGGCCCAATGTCGGTGCCCAGAGCCCAAGCTGAGGCCCCACCCCTGTAGTGTCCCAAGAACCCCTCCCATAGGGTAGCTGCTTGCCCTTGAGTGCCAGGTGGGACCTGCCTGATGGCACGAACTGCTTGGCATCATACAGCTTACCATGAACTCAGGCTGGTCCTGGTGGCCTCCTGAGCTGCGACAGTGACTGAATGCTCTGTGACATTACTTTGCTCTGTTATTTACACCAGAGGTCTCAGCCTGATGCCCAGCAGGCAGTATGGAGCCCGTAGAGGCATTTACTTTGGTCCCCAAAGAGTCTGTAGAAAATTTAATTTGTTGCCAACATTTAAACATTGGGAGACTTCATATTTTTAAAAAAGCTGGACTCCTGGCTTCTCTTGAAAACCCAGAACTTCTGGCATCACTGGGCCTGCATTTCTGCGTGGCTACAGCTGGGTTGCAGCTGCCCGCTTTAGGCAGGTACTCTCTGCCACAGGCCCCACCACTCCTATTGTGTTACACCAACCCCCAAGCCCAGGTTACTTATTTGGTCCCTGTAGGCCTTTGAGTTTGAGACCCCTGGTCTACCCCCTTGGGGACCACCTGTGCTCATCCCAGTCCTGGTTCTCCCTGCCTTCCTGTCTCTCTGGCTGTCCTCTTGCTCATGCTCAAGGGATCTGACCCATGGTAAGTGTGGGCTGGAGGACTGCCTGATCTCCTCATTGTGATATCCCTAGAGGCAAAGGCCTCCAAGAAAGTGGGAGATTGGGATCAACACTGTTGATTATGCTCAGGACAAAAAAGATGGGAGGAAGATGTGACTTTACAGGTGATCTTTCTGAGAGAAAACACACTGGGTCTTTTCCTGCCTCCTGGAGATACTAGTCAAGTCCAGTCCGTGCTACACACACCTGATCTCACTTCTAAAATAGCAAGTGGAGGATGAAGCGTCAGATAAATTCTGTCCTGGGTGAATTTTCAGCAGCTGTGGGGTACTGAAAGGAACATTGTCTGTTAGGAGAAGGACCAGGACTAGGGTGAAGTGAATGAGGTATTTGTCTCAAGTACAAACTTAAGAAAGCAGCCTTGGAGCGCTCACCTAGTGGATGGGCAGACAGTCCTAAAGTGGGTGGTTTTCTCAAGCCCTAGTGTGCATCAAGGTCATCTGGGGAGCTTGTTAAAGAGCAGGTCTCAGGCTGCACCCTCAGATTCTGAGCAGGTGTGGGGCTGGGAAACTGCATCTGTAACCTGCTATAATCTGATGCTGATCTAAATGTTGCTATAGTGAGGCAGAGAACTGCTCCAGACTAGAGGTGTCCGTGCAGAGGGCAGATGAGCAGATAGCAGGGTGTGCTTGGGATTCAGTCGGGTGATGGGAGATGGGATGAGGCACTCCTAGCTTTCGAAAGGTTCATTTGCAAAGATGAACCTTTGCAGATACCCATGGTCACAGCCACAGCTGAATGCCATGCCATGTCCATCCTCTGTTGGCCTTGGCAGGGAGTTATAGGCCTCGCCTAGGACCTGGCCCCTTATTTTCGCTGTAGGCTTTTTCCTGCCCTGGCTCATACAGAGTGGAATGAGACCTGGAAACGAATCAAGCTAAATACATTTCGTCAGGCAGATAAAGGCTTGCATTTTCACCCCATCAAACCTGAAAACTCTCTCTGCCTGTGTTCCTCTAAGGGACAGGGACATCATGACTCAGTCCCTCACTGGGCCCCATACAAGGTCCCCTTTCAGTAAGAGTCAGTCAGGCCCCCAGCTCTACCAGGGACTCTCACCCCTATCCTCTGCTCCTTGGAAAGCTGCTTCTTGGATAGCTGCCCCTTGGCCTAATAGTGGTGTCCAGCCTGAGCCTGGTTCCTTCTCAACAGTAAGAGCTGATGTAGTCCTGAAGCGAAGGAAGCTCTGGCCTGAGAATCTATGAGGGGTAGAGTAGATCAAAGCTTCTGAAACTTTAATGTGGTCAACAAAAATGGTGGAGTAGGGCGCTCTGTCCTTTCACAAAAGCAGCAAGCAAGCTGGCAGAAACTGTCAGAATTAACTCTATTTGAACTCTGGAAACTAATTGAAAGTTTACAGGAACCAGGGGAATGCTTAAGAAAAAAACCAGAATTCAGTAAGAGCTTTGTTGTGTTTTAGCTTACGTTGGCCCCATCCCCCACTCCCCAGCTTGGCAGCAGCATGGCAAACAATATCCCATGTTTTCTATATGTGTTCCTAGCACTGAAGGAAGCGGAATCAACCTTATTCTCAAGAACTATGCTTTTTATTTGATCTGTCAAGTTGCTCCCCAAAAGACAGGCTTAAATGGCTTACTCTGATTTTGCCTAATTTGGAACTCTCCCAAAGTGAAGGTGGCAACCTGGGGGGTTGCCAATGTATTAGCCACCGATGCCTGGGAGAAGGAAAAACAGTTGTTGGCAAACAGGATACAAACTGAAAAGCTTGAGCAGGAAAGGCTGCGAAATAAGATTCTTTGGGGGAATAAGAGCTTTAAAGATCTCCCACATGTTTCTGGGAAACTAGAAGGCCATACATATGCCCAGGGCTGGGCTCATGCTTAGAAAAGACTTGAGATGACCCTATGCCCTCACTCCTAGCTGACTGACCTTCAGGCTCTGCACAAGCAAGAAGTGAAGGCTAAGGCAGAGTTGTAGACTGCATGGCTGAGGTGTGCCCCAACACACAGAGAACACATCTGGAGGAGGAGGTCTTGGGGTTTTGGGTGGGAGGTTGTTCCAGGTGTTTATGGAAATCTGTTCAGTCACTAGCTGACCACTAAGCTAATCAAACAGAGACTTCAGTGGCCACACCTGACAAAGAATACAAACTCTAAGAACTTAGTTCAGAAAAGTAACAAAACAAACTACAACAAATACAACAACAACAAATTCTGGGGAGGGGAGAAGAATTTGATTTCCAGAGTTGCCACATTATAATATTCAAAATGTCTAGTTTTCAATAAAAATTATGAGGCATGCAAAGAAAGAAAGTATGGCTCATATATAGGAAAAAAGTCTATTAGTAGAAACGGAGGACAGCCCAGACATTGGACTTAACAAAGACTTTAAATCAACTATCTTAAAAATGTTCAAGAGCTAAAGGAAATCAGGAGAATGATGTCTCACCAAATAGAGAATATCAATGAAGAGATTGAAATTTTAAAAAGGAACCAAATAGAAATTCTGAAATAGAAAAGTACAATACAATGAAAAATTCACTAGAGGGGTTCAAGAGCAGGCTAAGTAGGCAGAAGAGGCTGGGCACATTGGCTCACGTCTATAATCCCAGCACTTTGGGAGGCTGAGTTGGGAGAATCACTTGAGGCCAGGAGTTTAGGACTAACCTGGGCAACATAGTGAGACCCTGTCTCTGCAAAAAATAATTTAAAAATTTTAGCCAGGTGTGGTGGTGTGGCCACTCGGGAAGCTGAGGCAGGAAGATTGCTGGAGCCCAAGAGTTTGAGGCTATAGTGAGCTATGATCACACCATTGCACTCCAGCCTGGGTGACAGAGTGAGACCCTGTCTCTTAAAAAATTTAAGAAGGCAGAAGAAAGTCAGCAAACTTCACATGAGGTCAGTTGAGATTACTCAGTCTGAGGTACGGAAAGGAAAAAGAAAATTAACAGAGCCTAAGACACCTGTGGGACACCATCAAGTGAACCAACATACACATAATGAGAATCACAGGAAGAGAGAAAAAAGTAGCAGAAATATTTGAAGAAACAATGACTGAAAATGTAATGAAAGACATTACACATCCAAGAAGCTCAATGAATTATTAGTAGGGTCAACTGAAAGGGATTCACATCAAGATATTATAATCAAAATGTCCAAAGACAAAGATAAAATCCTAACAGCAGAAAGAGCAACTTGACACATACGAGAAATTTTCAACAAGATTAACAGCCAATTTCTCATCAGAAATTACAAAAATCAGAAGGCATTGAGATAACATATTCAATGTAGTGAAAGCAAACTCATGGTCAACCAAGAATCCTATATCTAGCAAAATATTCTTTAAAAATGAAGGTGAAATTAAGACATCCTGGATTAATGAAAATTGAGTTTATTGCTGGTAAAACTGCCTTATGAGAAATGCTAAGGAAAGTCCCTCAAGCTGAAATGAAAAATTACTGAACAGTAACTCAAATTCCATAGGCAAATATAAAAGTCAGTATTAATATACTTTTTGGTTTGTCACTCCTCTTTTTTTCCCTGTATGATTTAAAAGACAACCACACCAAACAATAATTATAACTATATTGTTGGGCACAAAACGTATAATGATGTAACTTGTCACAACATAAGGGTGGGTAATGAATATAGGAACTAAGTTCTTATATACTGCTAAAACTTGGTGTTAATTCAAACTAGGCTGTTATAAATTAAGGTGTTAATTGTAATCCCAGTGAAACTACCAAGAAAATTACTAAAAAATAAATTGTGAAAGAACAGAAGGAAATCAAAATGGTACACTGAAAACCATTTATAACACACAAAAGAGGCAATAATGGAAGAACTGAGGAGCAAAAGAACAATATATAGAAAACAAATCACAAAATGGCAGAAATCTTTCCTTACTAGTAATTACTTTAAATGTAAATGGAATAAACTCTCCAATTAAAAGACAGAGATTGGCTCAATGGATTAAAAAAACACGAGGGATAAAGAAGGACATTTTATTCTGATAAAAGAGTCAATCCATAAAGACATAAAAATTATAAACATATGCACCTAATGACAAAGCCTCAGAAAGTTAGAAACAAGAATTGAAGGCAGAAATTGTCTAAAAATAATAGTTGAAGACTTGAACACCCCACTTTCACTATTGGATAGGTCAATTAGATAAAAGGTAAAAAAGATAACAACACTGTAAACCAACTAGACCTAACAGACACATACATGAAACACCCAACAACAACTAATCATCAATGAAATGCAAATTTAAACCACAATGAGATATCACCTTACTCCTGTTAGAATGGCTTTTATTAAAACGTCCAAAAACAATAGATGCTGTATGCGGATACACTCTTGGTGGGACTGCAAATTAGTACAACCTCTATGGAAAACAGTATGGAGATTCCTCAAAGAACTAAAAGTAGACCTAACCATCCTATCCAGTAATCCCACTACTGGTTATTTACCCAAAGGAAAAGAAGTCATTTTTTCAAAAAGACACCTGCACGTGAATGTTTATTGCAGCACAATTCACAATTGCAGAGATGTGGAATCAACCCAAGTGTCCATCAACACGAGTGGATTAACAAAATGTGATATATGTATACCTTGGAGTACTACCCAGCCATCAAAAAGATGATTTGATGCCTTTTGCAACTATTTGCAGGGAACTGGAGACCATTATCCTAAGTGAAGTATCTAAAGAATGGAAAAACAAACACCACAGGTACTTGGTATTAAATTGGAACCAACTGATGAACACACGTGCACAGAGGGAAGTAAAACTCAGTGGAAATCAAGCAGGGGGAAGGGGTAAGAGGGGAGGGGTGAAAATCTACCTAACGGGTACAATGAACACTACTTGGGTGATGAGCACACTTACAGCCGTGACTCAAGCATTACAAAAGTGATCCATATAACCAAAAACATTTGTATTCCCTTAGTATTTTGAAATAAGAAAAAAAAGTGAATAGTAGAAAAACAGCTCTTCAATCATTATCTGAATTGAAATATTTTAATCAAGAAAACTAAAAAAATAAAATAGACGAGACACCCATCCTCAGATAAATATTCTTTTGGGGGTATGCCTTGTTAGACAGTTCTAAACAGTTGGTTCCCCATTAGAACACGAAGCTAGACACTGGAATTAGGTGGCCTTTTTTAACTTGTTTTAATTATGTGGATTAAAAAAACAAACTTCAAGTTTAAAGGCAAAAAATAAAAATAAAAAATAAAATTTATGGGATGCAGTGAAAGCAGTACCCAGAGGGAAATTTATAGCTGTAAATGCCTACATTAAAAAAGAAAAAAACTGGTGGCTCACGCCTGTAATCCTAGCACTCTGGGAGGCCGAGGCGGAAGGATTGCTTGAGCTCAGGGGTTCAAGACCAGCCTGAGCAAGAGCGAGACCCCATCTCTACTAAAAAAAAAAAAATAGAAAGAAATTATATGGACAGCTAAAAATATATATATAGAAAAAATTAGCTGGGCATGGTGGCACATGCCTGTAGTCCCAGCTACTCTGGAGGCTGAGGCAGTAAGATCGCTTAAGCCCAGGAGTTTGAGGTTGCTGTGAGCTAGGCTGACGCCACGGCACTCACTCTAGCCTGGGCAACAGAGTAAGACTCTGTCTCAAAAAAAAAAGAAAAAAACTGAAATTGATAACCTAAACTTCCCACTTTAAGTAATTAGAAAACAAAAAGCAAACAAAACCCAACGCAACCAGAAAGAAAGGCTAGAGTGCAGATAAATGAAGTGGAGAATAGGAAAACAACAGAATCAATAAGACAATGATTCTCTGAAACTATCAACAAAATTGACAAGCCTTCAGCTAGACTCACACACATACATGCAAGCACAGAGAGAAGACTCAATTACTAAAATCAGAAAGTGGAGATATTACTAACAACCTTACAGAAATAAAAAGAAAAGAGTATAAGAAAATACTATGAACAATTGTATAGCAACATATTAGATAATCTAGAAGAAATGGACAAAGTCCTAGAAACACACAAATTACCAAAACTGACTCAAGAAACAATAGAAAATATGAATAGATCTGTAACAAGTAAAGAGAGTAAATCAGTGATCCAAAACTTCCCAACAAGGAAAAGGCCAGGACCAGATAGCTTCACTAGTGAATTACATTAAATGTCTAAAGAAGCAACATCAATACTTCTTCCCACACACACAAAAAAAGGAGAAAACACTTCCTAACTCATTCTGTGAGATCCATATTACCCTGATGAGAAAGCCAAAGACACCAAAGAAAACTACAGACCAATGTCCCTTATGAATATAGGTGCAGAAATCCTCAGTGAAATGCTAGCAAGCTGAATCCAGCAGCATATTAAAAGGGTTATATACCACGACGAAGTGGGATTCATCCCAGGAATGCTAGGATCATTTGTCATAAGAAAATCAATCAATGTAATACATGTTATTAATAAAATGTAAGGAAAAAAAACACATGATCATCTCAATTAATACAAAAAAAAGCATATGATAAAACAAACTCTCAACAAAGACTAGAATAGAAATTTCTCAACTTGATAGAATGCATCTATGAAAAACCCACAGTTAACATTGCCGGTGGGGATGTAAAATCATACAGCTGATGTGCAAGACAGTTTGATGGTTCTTCAAAACAGTTAAACATAGAATTACCATTTGACTCAGCAATTTCATTCCTAGTTATAGACCCAAGAGACATGAAATTGTATGTCCACACAAAAACTTGTACCTGAATGTTCATAGTAGCCTTATTCATAATAGCCAAAATGTGCAAACAACCCAAATGTTGATGAATGGATGAATAAAATGTGGTATATCCATAGAATGGAACATTATTCAGCCATAAAAAGGAATCAAGTACTGATTCATGATGTTACAGTATGCATGAACCTTGAAAACATTGTGCTTAGCTAAAGAAGCCAGATACAAAAGGCCACATATTGTGTGATTTCATTCATAGTAGTTCCCTTTATCCGCAGGGGCATGTTCCAAGATTCCCAGTGGATGCTTGAAACCACCAGTAGTACCAAACCCCACAATACTATGTTTTTTCCTATACATACACACCTATGATAAAGTTCAATTTATAAATTAGGCATAGTAAGAGAATAACAATAATCATAAAATAGAACAACTGTGTCAGCATCACTCCTCTTGCACTTTGGGGCCATTGTTAAGTAAAATAAGTGTTACTTGAATGCAAACCCTGTGACGCTGCGCCCCTGGTCTGAAAGCTGAGATGGCTCACGGTGGGAGGCGTATGCAGTGCGGTTATGCGGGACAAAGGGAGGATTCGTGTCCAGGCTGGCATGGAGTGCAACGTCGAGGGATTTCGTCATGCTACTTAGAATGTCATGCAATTTAACACTTATGAATTATTTCTAGAATTTTCCATTTACTATTTTCAGACCATGACTGACTGCAGGTAACCGGAACCATGGAAAGCAACACCATGGGTAAGGCATTTTAAATGGGTAAGCCCAGGCCGGGCGCGGTGGCTCACGCCTGTAATCCTAGCACTTGGGAGGCCGAGGGGGGCGGATTGTTTGAGCTCAGGAGTTCGAGACCAGCCTGAGCAAGAGCAAGACCCTGTCTCTACTAAAAATAGAAAGAAATTATCTGGCCAACTAAAAATATATACAGAAAAAATTAGCTGGGCATGGTGGCGCATGCCTGTAGTCCCAGCTACTCGGGAGGCTGAGGCAGGAGGATCGCTTAAGCCCAGGAGTTTGAGGTTGCTGTGAGCTAGGCTGACGCCACGGCACTCACTCTAGCCTGGGCAACAGAGCGAGACTCTGTCTCAAAAAAAAAAAAACAAAAACAAAAACACAAAATAAAAATAAATAAATAAATAAAAATAAATGGGCAAGCCCACAGTGACAGAGGTTAGTGGTTTCCAGGGGGCTGGTGGGAGGGAGATGGGAGGTGACTGCTGAATAGGCACAGGGTTTCTATTTGGGGTGATGAAAATGTTCTGGAATTAGTGGTGATGACTGCACAACATTGTGAATGTACCAAAAGCCACTTACTTTATACAGTTTAAAATGGTTAAAATGGTAAATTTTTTGTTAGGTGAATGTCACTTCAATAGAAAATTAAAAGAAAAAACTTTAATGGGCACACAAATGCCCTGGAGGTCTCATTACAGTGAAGATTCTGACTCAGGAGCCTGGGCGGGGCCCAGGACCCTGCATTTCTGACAAGCTCCCAGGTGATGCCATTGCTGCTCGTCTGTGGCCATGTTTTGAGTAGCCGGGCTACTCGAAGGGTTTTTCTGCTGTGCTGTGTTACAATTCTGGGCCTGGGTGTCTCCCTTCTGTGAACCAACCCCTGCCACGTCTGCCCTGTAAATGAGGAGGGATGTAGGATAGACGGCAGGGGGCTGAGGGGAGAGGGCTCCCAGGTCTGAGCCTGGGGAAGGATGCAGGCCTCGGCACGAGAGTGGATGGAGAAGGGGCTGTGGTCATGGGGTCGCTCTGTCGGCAGACACAGAGGGGACCAGAGGAGTAGCTTTTATTTCACACAGAGCTGGGGAAGCAAGGCGAGAAGACGTGGCTGCGTCCTCAGAGGGTTGCTGTCGGCAGGTGTAACACCCTCCGCTGCCGGGCTCCTCCACCTCGGGGCTCAGAAGCTATCTGAAAGAAAGGGGTGGCCTCGGAGTGAGCAAGCAGGGGGTGCTGGAGGGTCCCCCGCCCAGCGGTGCCCCGCAACTCCCCTCCCTCCCCTTCCTCTCTGCCACCTGAGCCACTCACCATCTCCAAGGAGGTCGGGGGCCGGGCTGAAGGGCCCGGGGGGCAGGTTCCAGGCCAGCTCCTCCAGCAGGCCCAGCAGGCCTTTCACTTCTGTCTCTAGGTGCTCCACTGTCTTCTCCAGCGTCTAGGACAGGAGCAGGAGATAAAAGCAAGGACAAGAGTGGTGCCACGTCCTGCTTCATCAGCCACATGCTAGGGAGCACGTAGAGGTCCAGTGGGTGCAGGGGGAAGGGGACTGGGTGCTTCAGGACCTGGGTCCTCCTCATTCAGACTGTGCCCCTGCCTCAGTTTCCCCAGATGACAATATCATAGGGGCTCGCCCTTCAGGGCCACTTCCTGTGTGGCACTCAGTGGTTGGCATTGGAGCGACCCTAGAACACCTTTTCCCCTTTGGACTTAGCAGCCTGGAGCTCACATTCCTTTTGTTGCCCTGCCCCCTGGTGGCATCTCTGCCAAATGACAGGTTTGGAATTCTGCAATTTTCTTTATTCAGAGTTCTTAACTTTTTTTTTTTTTTGGTGTAGGTGCCATGGACCCCGTTGGCCATGTGGTGAAGCCTACAGACTTCTTCTCAGAATAATGCTTTAAGTGCAAAAAATAAAACATACAGAATTACCAAGGATACAAATTATACTAAAATGTTATTCAATTGTTAAAAATTAAATTTTTGATATAATAAAATATGTATTTATTATCCCACTAAATCACAGGATCTAACATCAGACCTCACAACTACTGAAATTTTGACATGATGAGGAGTATAAGTGATACGTGGAGATATAGCAACTATGACAGGATGAAATTATCTGTGATGTCTATTGATGACAAAGTCACAGTACTATTAACACTGTGTTTGCTGTCTGCATTTATGATGAATGAATAGATTTCAGTGAAATTTAGCACTCCCATTTTTTAGGCTTGTGACAGTAAAGATGTCATTCCTCCTCCCCCTAACATGAATTTTTGGGCCGCAGGTAGAACCATGGCTGTATAACAAAACACAGTGATTGAATTTCCACCTTCCCATCTGGTAATTACGTGGAGATCTCTGAGGGGGAGGAGGGTATAAGCAAGGCCCCGGGGGAGGCAGGGTCTGCTGGGGGCCAGTCAGCCAACAGCCCAGATGGGGCAGGGGCATGTTTAACCTGGTGACCACAGGGCAGCATTGCCTGGATTTCCTGACGTTCCGAAGAAAGCTTGCATCTGCACCCTGTGAGGCCACATGTCCTCCCAAACCACCCTGTTACCTCCTGCATGATGTCCAGACGGCCTTGGACAGCCCCGTGCCTGTCACATCCTGCGCTCTGAGCTGGGCCTCCTCGGGAGGGGCTGAAGGGTTCTGCAGCTGCAGGAAAACAAGTCTTGTCAGTGCGGGGCCCTCGGTTTCTCTGTAACACCAGAGACTCTTGCAAAACACTGAGCTCCAGCGAGGGGGGCGCTGCCAACAACCGCACAGGTGAGCAGAGGAAGGCCCGGGTGTGGGTCTGTGTGCAAGCTGTGGCCACCTCAGTCCCTCACTCGTCTCTGTGACCACGCTCCCCTGCAGACCCAGGTGGGCTTCCTCAAGGAGGCGAGGCCTGAACTGGGACAGGTCAGGACAGGAGGAAAGACGCCAGCCAGGGGAAGGGCATGGGCAAAGAGCGGTGTGGATGAGCGTGGCTCGGGGTGCAGAAACCCCACGGGGAGTCTGCAGCTGCTGAACACACAGGGCGGGCAGGGAGAACAGGGCGAGGGGCACCCTGGAGGTGGAGCCAAGGGGGCACAGCTTTAGCCCAGAGGCCTTAGTAAACCAATTCCCACGCTTGTTTGGGGGTTTATTTTAACAGAAGAGTCACAGAATCATACAAGAATTTTTAAAGTATAGAATGGATTGGAGGGGGTGTGTCTTTGAAGGCAGGAGGTGGCTGCAGTAATCAGGGTGAGAAATGATGAACAGAGGCGGCAGCTGGAGGAAGAGAAAGGAAGAATGAGTGGCCATAGGCAGGAATCAGCATCAGCGAGCAGCAAACTACGCTGGATCCAAGCGCTTGCCGAGCACCCTGTCATGTGCCTAGAACAGGTGTTAACTCAACCTCTCCGACCACCTGTTATCTCCACTTGACACACAGGGAAACTGACTCACAGAGGGCTGAAATGATGTGTCTGAGGTCACACCGCCCGTGAGCAGGAGATCTGAGGTTTACCCGCTCAACCCTTGATTCATTACTTCTCTCCTCGACATTCATCCTTCCTGGCACCATCGCCCCCACACCAGACGTCTCTGAGCCCTGGGCCGAGCCCAGGTTTCAAGCTGGTAAATCCAAGATGCCTGTGGGGTGCCAGAGTTGGCTGAAGCCCTGGAGAGTGCTGGCGCTCAGCAAGGAGGGTGCTGCCCCAAACGTCAAGAGAAGCCGGGAGCTTTACGGATCCTACCGAGCATGAAAAAGTCAGTATGGCCTAACGCAGCAGGGAGGGCCAGCAAGATAAGGACCAGAAAAGCAGAATGCCACAAAAGGCCCTGCCAAATGTCACCCAGGCACTTTTAGCCGAGTGTTGGGGACAAAGCAGAGTCTAGATTGCAGTGGGATGAGAAGGGAAGGCCGGGTCAGGGGGTGGACACTTGATCCCGGAGAACTTTTTCCCCAAGCTTGGCTGTGTAGGAAGGGGACAGATCACAAGGTCTAGAGAAGTGTTGATTGTTGTCCTTTCTGTCTTGTAAGCATTGGGAAAGACGACCATGCTTCTAGCTGAGGGACAGGAGGGAGACAGGAGAACAAAGGAATGCATTTCCTGAACGGATGGGCGGTCTGGGATCCAGGGGGCTGGGCAACCCGTGGAAGAAAGGGAGGGAATGCAGCAAAAAACGGGCCAAGACACACCCGTACTTAGCAGCCAAATAGCTGAGCGAGCTCCCACCTGACGGCCTCTGCCCCCTCGGTGAAGTAAGAGGGAGGCACCTGCTGAAATTCACGTAGGGAGGCGAGCTGGTTGTTAAGTTTGCAGGAATTCTGTGAGTGGGTTGTTAAACTTGGCCATTAAAGTGGCAGCCGTGGTGAAAACATTTACACCATGGAAATCAGCAAACACTCTTTCGTTTTGAGCGCCAGTCTATCAGTGCACCCTGGGTGAGGGACGGAATAGAGAGAGGGCTTCCAAAGGGGATGTGGAGAATGGGGAAGGGGTGCGGGAGGACCATGCAGAATGGGTGGCATCGGTGAGGAACCCTGGATGCGTGGGGCCTCTGCCAGCTGTGCTCCGCTGTCAGGGTGCAGAGCCGGGAAGACAGACGGCCGGGTGGGGCTGACTCTGGGAGTCTGCGGATGAGCGTGCTGGGGCGAGGAGCCAGGGACCTGAGATGTGACCAGCAAGGGGCGTGGGGAGGGGCCCTGGGGTCTAGCTGGGATGAAAGAGACGAGGCCAAGAAGAGAGCCCATAAATTGGAAGAGATCAGGGCACTGAAGGGACTGGAGGTCTCGATGAAATCACAGGAGTGACAGAAGAGATGAGTGGTAAGGGACATTGTAATTTTAGCTTTTCAAGGAGGAACAGCTTCAGACAGTGACAATATCAAGGTGGGCAAGTCCTGGGGTGGGACAGAGATGGTGAGCCACTTTGCTAGTGGTGGACCTGTAACTGAGAGGTAAGTGGCTGCCCAAGGTCACACTGTCAGCAAATGGCTGGACACCGAGCACCCTGACCTTGTCCCGGCCCCATCTCGGCAAGTGGCCTTCTGGGGCTCTGCTGGTGTCTTCCTGCCCTGAGATTTTCTGATTCTGACTCTGTCTGGAAGCTTTCAGGGGAAAGAACCAAGACCAGAGACAAAACTTCCTTCAATTCTGAGCATCTTCAGTGGAGAACGATTTGTTTTTAAAATTCTCCTTT
>CM052446.1:9432055-9453948 GCA_028533085.1 Varecia variegata | reverse complement strand
GCCAAGGCTGCGGTTGTGCTCTCTTCCTTCCTTCCCTCCCGCCCTCCCTGGCCCTGCCAGCTGGGAAATGGACCTCCTTGGATGCTGGGTTGTTTTCTCTGGCCCGGCTCCTGCTCCGGGCCTGATGTGCACCCTGGACGGTGGCCATGGGTGGGGCATCCTGTGCTGGTGAGAACAGGCTGCAGCCGAGCCAGGGGCCCCCGGGGAGGGCTGGGCCGGGCCTGCGGCCCCAGTTAACGAGATGGCCACTGGGTCCCGTCCTCCCACTTCCAGGGAGACCTTTTGTATCCGGGACCCAAACAGTAAGAAAGCGCCCACCACTCAAACGATTTCTACGCTGAGTGATGACAAACTTATTCTCAGCAGCGACTGTAAGTGCCGCTGTACCTTCTGCATTGTCAAAGTCACAAAGTTGCTCTGACCAGCAACACTGGCCACTTGGGGGTTAATTATATTTGACCACATTCAATATAATAGAATAATAAATTTTACCACATCCAATATTGGTATAAAGATTCGTGAGTCATTCAAAACCATCCGTGGTTGTGATTAGCGTTAAAGCAGCAGAATGCGATTTCCAAACCAGTCCATGAAGAACTCCAAAACGCGGAGCCACTCGGCTGAAAGAGAAGAGGGACCCCTCGAGCCCCCTGAGAGAGAGCTCGGATTACGAGGACCGTTTTTGTTTTGTTTTCTTGGGGGAGGGATGTGTCCTGTCTCCCCTGGTCTCTGGTCATTTTCCAGACTGGATTTGAGCCTTTTGATCACTCTGAGACTGTACCGATGTCATTCCAGTGCATTCCGTGTCTGGCTGTTAGTACTTTTCTTAGGATACGAGCGAGGCTGCTGTGACGAGGCAGGGGGCTGCCCGCCTCAATCACACACGCGTTGTCTCTCGGGTATGGATTCAGAGGTAGACCGGCTAGCGGTGGCGATGCAGGCAGCTCTGCTCCCTGAGGCCATTCAGGGGCCCAAGATTACTTCCATCTTGGAATACTGTGTCTTTTAATCCACTGCATTATGATGTACCGAAGCACTCCCAAATCCCCAGGATGCTGAGAAGGTCTAGAAAGCCATCAAGGACAGAGCTCTCTCTGCGTGCCGTGCCATGGAAAGAGGCGGGTGGGAAGTCGGAGATGCTGTCTTTCCGACCGTGCGCCCTCTGCTTCTCTCAGCCTCCCTCCCCTCATCTGCAAGGCATGTGCCCTGCCCGATGGCTTTGCAGGATGGCTGTGTTGCTCCTGCTCCCAACGATGCCTTGGAACTGCCAAGTGACGTGCAGATGCCACACAGGGACATTTGCTTGGGAAGATGAAGGCACCAAGTCCGTCAGGCAGTGAAGCTCGAGCCAGGACCCTGCCTCTCCACACGGAAGCTAGTGCCCTTTGCTAGGTTTCTCCAAACAGGTCTCCCCAAGAGGGAGAGGTGTCTGCTCCAGGACTAAGCCCACGTGGGGAGTCGGATGCTGCAAGTGTCCAGGGAGTGTTTGGGGGGGGGTGGCTTTTCCAGCAAGGATGCAGGGGCTCAGTGCTGACCCACTCTCTGGTTCTCTGACACATGCCAATCCCACCTGCCGCCTCCTTGGCCTCTTCACCTTTAGAATGGGCACAACCAAACTCTAGATTCCAAGCTACCATTGATTTGTGATCACTTATCCTGGGCCAAGCTCCTTGTTCAGTGCTTACAGCGATCATTTCATTTAATTCTGTGAGGTCAGTATTCTTATATTTCTCTCCCTCCCTTTTTTTTCCCCCCACAGATTAGAAAACCAAAGAGCAAAGAGGTTGAGTAGCATGGCTAACATTACATAGTAGATGGTGGTGACATGTGACACCTTTGCAGCTATCCCAAGGCCCACAAAAGCCCAAATGTGCACCTTGGGTCAAACTGTCTTTGAGAGGTTCCCTCCCCAGCATATCCATTTTTTGTGAGAAGAAACACTATGATCCTCACCACAGCACTCTGGCAAAGGCAGAATCCCAGTGGAAGGCAGATGTCCATGGGGACCTGGGGAACAGTGTTGGACAATGACAGCTTCCCCACTGGAACCCGAGGCGTGGATGAGAATGGTTATAGTAGTTAAAGGGATGAAGCTCTTAGGACTTCAAATTCCTCCGATAGCAAAATAGGAACTCGGCTAAAGCCTTACCTTAACAAAAGGTCTCTACAGGTAACACAGACCAGTTTTCTTCACTTCATATATAAAGAGCATTTACAGAACAATATGAAAAATCCCAACAGCACAACTGAAAAAGTCTAAGACAATTTATAAGACAGTAGAAATGACCAATGTGCCTGTGAAGAAAAAGTCCAACTTCAGTAGTAATCAAAGGAATGCAAACTAAAATAATAAAGGCTATCTATAAAGTATTCTTGCAAAGAAAAATCTAACTGGGATTTGATCAAGTTTCTAGATTTAGCTATCAGTTTATAGAAAATCCACGGGGTAGAGGAACATGTAAATGATGCAAAAGGGATGTAATTAGCAAAATCTAAATGTGGAAAACTTTACAGGACAAACTTAGTTTCTTCAACAAATAAATGTTAAGGGGAAAAAAAGGTAAGAGAACTTACATATTTAAAGAGACTTAACAGACTCATCAACCAAATGCAATGTATGTAACCTTATTCTGACCAAACAAATGAATTGTAAAAACCTATAACACAATCAAGGATTTTGAATACTGGTTGGAATATTTGATGATATTTAATCACACATCATTTTTTGAGTGTGTTAATGGCACTGCAGTTATGTTTATTAAAAGTGTATTTATCTCTTAGAGGTACACAAGGGAATATTTATAGATAAAAACATATGATGCCTGGAAGTTCCTTTAAAATAATCCAGGGAGAAGAGAGAAATTGGAGATTATAAATTTAATAAAATTGGTCATGAACTGATACTTGCTGAAACAGGGTTGATCAGTACATTATGCTATTCAATTTCTGTATACTATTACTTTATACTTTATTTTTGTATCCAAAAGTTTTCATAATCAAAAGTCAAAAAAACGGAATATTGTCTGAAATCGGAAAGGTTATGCACAAAAATGTGTGAAATCAGTGTAAAATTACATTAATACATCTATATTTTCCTCCTTTTCTTCTTAATCTGTAGCAATGAACAGGCATAATCAGAAAGAAAGATAAGGTTTGAAAGTGGGTTTAAATTTTTAAATACCAGTTGTGGCTAAAGGAGAAAGCAGGCTCCGAGAAAATATGGGTTGGTGTATGTTCCCTCTGTCATCCATTCCCTGAAGCCAGCCCCATGGCGTGGGCCTCATTCTGCCAGATTTGCAGAAGGGGACAGCCTCAGCCAGGCGAAGCCACTCACCCCAGGCAGAGGATCCCCTGGGTCAGGGTGGCCTGGATCCTTTCTCTGAGTGCTCACTCCCACAAGGCCCTGAGAGGGACTGGGGGCTCCTATCTTGGCACAGAGCACTTCTGCCTGGGTGGTGGCAAGGCCTGGCAGAGGGGGCGGGAGTCCTGATGCTTGGCGAGGGCTCTGCCTTGGCGCCGCAAGGCCTGAGCTTTCCCCTGGCCTGGACCACTGGGATGAGCTACAGCCACTCCCTGGGTAGACAGGGATGTGGGCTGTAGACTGTGATGTGCAGTGCACCATGCAGGCTGGTGGAACGTACAGTCCTAGGCTATAGCCCAGTAAGTCACTTGACAAAAGTCACTCTCTCTGAGCCTCACTGCGCAGGGACAGTATTGAGGCTATTGGGGGGTACAGAGGAAGAAAGGGATAACACAAGGCAAGGACCCAGCTAGTAGAGTACCCAGATGGCCCCTCTCTCTTTCACATCCCCCCACCTCCACCCCAGGCAGCTCAGGCCCCCAGAGAAGCTCTCTGGGAACCTGGAGACTGGCGCCCTCACCCAGGCTGCGGAACCACCGCAGGCCACCTGGCAGGTGAAGCAGTGGCCTTTCCCTAGGGCTGCCTGCCTGGCTCCCTAAGGCTGTGCTGGGCCCAGCTTGGGTCATTCTCCCCCTGGAGCTCAGCTTCCTAGCAATGCACTATAGAGCCAGGCCCGAGAGCCTCGGCAGCTCTGGGACGTTGCTGGCCTCCAGGGCGGCCCCAGCCAGCAGACTTGACCTCCTGCCCCCAGATGCTTGGCTCCTTCTCTGTCGCCAGCTCTAGCCCTGGCACGGAGTTTGTTTTCTCCCTCTCTCTCCGCTCCTCCTTCCTTTTGCCATTTCAGTTACTCTTTTTCTTCCCTTCTAGTTCTCTTTTATCTCTCAAACTCCTTTTTCTTTCTATCCTCATTGATATCCGTTTATCTCCAAAGCCTTTTTCTGTCTCAGCCTCTCCTTTTTCCTTTCCTCTTTTCATTCTTTCCTCCCTCCTTTATCTTTCCGTTCCTCTGCCTTTTTTCCATCTCTGTGTCTGTTTTCTCCCAACATCTTTCTCTCTCTCTCTCTCTCTCTCCATCTCGCCGCTGTGTCCAGCTCTCTCTCTCCCACCTTCCCTCCGCCTCTCTCTCTCTCTCCCTGCCTCGCCATCTGCTGGTCCCCCGGCTGTGGGTCCCCTGCCCTCGCCCGCGCCCCAGGTCCCCCGCCCCACTCACCGGCCAAGGCGCCCGCGGCGCGCAGCAGCGCCAGCCCGGCCAGCGCGCAGAGCAGGGGCCGCATGGTGCCGCCCGGCCGAGCGCAGCGCCGTCTGCCCGCGGCCGCCCTCCCCGGATCGCGCCGGCCCGGCCCGGGAGGAAATGCTCCAGCCCCAGCCAAAATTCCTGGGCGGCTCCGGGCGTTCTGGCTGGAGCGAACCCGCCCCCTCCAGAGGCCCCTCGGCACCCCGCGGACCCCGCGGAGCCCAGAGACCCCGGGTGCGGAGGGGCGACGTGCCAGCCGGCGCCTCCCCAGGAAGGGGCCGCCCTCGGGGTCCCCGCGCTCCGGGGGACGCGGGCGAGAAGGGGAGGGAGCGGGCGAGGGCACGGGCTTGCGGCGGTCGCGCCCGGGGTCAAGGATGCGTTATGAGCCCGTTTCACAGACCGGGAGACTGACGCGCAGGGAGACGTGCCTTCCTCGGTGTCATCCCCGGCTATGGCGCAGGAATCCGAACCCCGTCTCCTGGGAGTGTGGAAGCTTTCGTCTATCTACGAACCAGAAATTAATTCTAATCACACCGGACAGTGTCTGGCCCTGAGAGGGAGACTCAAACGCGGGGTCTGCCTGCTACAAAAATTCATTGTTCTGGCAGAGGAGTAACAGCGATGTTAAAGACACTGTTCAAAAAAGGCAAAATCGTGACTCGCACACAGATGTTAAATGAGTGTGTGCTAAAGAGTGTATTTAACTCATTATTAATTAGTAAGTAAATGGAGGCAAAACTGGCTCCTTCCACACAGTGAGGGGCCGGAGTGAACTGAACCTACGACAGGAAAAATAGGCGTATCTGAACACAAGAATTATTTTGTATATTATCAGTTATCTACAATTTCCAGACTCGTAAAATAGTTTAAAGTCAAGGAAAGGCACTGCGCCCTGGCAGAATCAAAATCGGAGTGTTCAGCAAATGCTTAAGCCCTGTTTAGCGTGGGAGGAGGAAATGGAAAGAATTCACAGACTCACAGGTTGTGTCTGCCCTGAAGGAGTTCACAGTCTAGTAACCATCGTAATGTTCATAAGCTTTCACTGATTCACTTCTACATACATCACCTCTCTGAGCTCCGTGCCCCATGAGGGGCACATCATTATATCCATTCTGCAGATCAAGATACTGAGTTTCAGAGAGGTTAAGAACCTTGCTGGTAGTCACACAGCTGCTATCATAGGGCATCAGGATTTGAACCCAGTTCTGCTGCCTCTGCAGCCTAGTCCTTCGATGATAATATACGACAGGTCTCTGAAAACCTGGGTATCTTTCTCCACTCTAAGCAAGCTGGGTGGGTTTCTCCATTCTAAGAGCTAGGTGAGTTTTTCAGTAAATTTCACATCATCTCCCACTTCCCCCCAGTTTAGAACACAGTAGTGGAAACTTCACCCACAGAATACGACCATCCAACAAGTACAAAAAAAGTTGTTTTGGTGAAAATACCAAACAAAAACTGCAGCCTGAATTTATGTGCTGCAGAGCCCTGAGTGCCTTTCCTGGCTGTCACCAAGCCTGGGAGAATGTCTTTTTCCATCAAAAGCCCCCATTAGGGTTAGCTGGAGCCCTTGCAGATCAAGGCTGCCTCTCTGCCTTCTTTATCCCCGGCTGTGGCTGTGCAATTGTCCAATACAGTGAGCAAGTGTCACACTAGCCAGTAATGCTCTCTTCTCACTTCCTTCTCCAAAGCAAGATAATAACCATAGGCACAGAAACTCTGATTGAGTCAGTGGATCTCAGACAGAGACTTGGATCTAAATCTTTTAAAAGCCCTTCTAGGGATTATGATGCCCAGATGAACTGGCTCAGAAGAAGGACTTATTTCAGGAATGCCAAAAATTTCTCACACTTGGTGATAGGAAATGCCTAGGTAGTTTAGCCAGGTGGGAAGTTGTCAAAGAACCACCAAACTCACAAGGATTCTTGTAGCTCAGAGCCAGTGGGCTACCTAACACTGTGAGTTTAAGATGAAAAGAAACATATGTATACAATACTTTCTTGTTGTGGTAGAGCACAAAGTAATTAAGCGCAGAGAGGAAAACAAGGAACTCCTTTCTGTCACTAATTCCCTCTGCCCAACAATTCCATCCAGTCCTCTCGCTTGTTCCTTGTCTATTGGCTCCCTATCTATCTAATATATTCTCAGACACAAACATATATACGTGAGATCAAATAATAGATATTGGGGCCGGGCGCGGTGCTCATGCCTGTAATCCTAGCACTCTGGGAAGCCAAAGTAGGAGGATTGCTTGAGCTGAGGAGTTCAAGACCAGCCTGAGCAAGAGCAAGACCCCGTCTCTCCTAAAAATAGGAAAATTAGCTGGGCGTGGTGGCGCATGCCTGTAGTCCTAGCTACTCTGGGAGGCTGAGGCAGGAGGATCACTTGAGCCCAGGAGTTTGAGGTTGCTGTGAGCTAGGCTGATGCCACGGCACTCTAGCCCGAGCGACAGAGTGAGACTCTGTTTCAAAAAAATAAAAATAAAAACAGATATTTTGGGGATTTGCTTTCATTCTTGTTTATCTCAGGCATAACATCAAATCTTGAATATAATTCTCTGTGAGTACAAATAAATCTACTTCATTCCTTTTAAGCATCACAAAATATCCCATGAGTGGATGCACTGTTATTTACCCACACAATTCCCTACTGATGGACGTGTAGGTTCTTTCCTTTTTCCTCCATAAAGTATGCTATAAGGAACATCCTTTTGCATGTATCTTTATGTACATATTGCACATTGGTGTATTTCTGAAAGGCTAGATTCCTGGAAGAGGAATCATTGAATCAGAGGGCCTTTTACATTTTGCCAGATAAGCCAAAAGCTGTCCCCCTAACCTTTACTAAACCCACAGGAGGAGCAGGGCACTGAGAGAGTTGTTTTAAGGTGCGCCCAACTACATCGGGATCAATGTTGGAATTGTGCTGTAGGGGGCGCCATTTACACAAACTAGTAATACTTCTGGAGTGGAAGGACCTGATGTAGATTAGCTGCCATGTACATTCTCCAACACTGGATATTTATCTTTTAAAATTTTGGTAATTCGATGATGGAAATGTTACCTTGTTTTTATTTCCTTGTTATTTATTATGAGTGAGACAGCTTTATTTGCCTACTCAATAACTTTTTTCTATTTTTCCCCTTTCCTTTACATATTATGATTATTAACCTAATGCTGTTATATGTGTTGGCAATGTTTTCTCCCAGTCTTCTGCTGTCTTTAACTTTCTTTGTGGTATCTTTCTTTATTCAGAAGTTTCTCTCTTTTTTGAGACAGAGTCTTACTCTGTTGCCTGGGGTAGAGTTCCATGGTGTCAGCCTAGCTCACAGCAACCTCAGACTCTTGGGCTCCAGCAATCCTCCTGCCTCAGCCTCCTGAGTATCTGAGACTACAGGCATGTGCCACCATGCCCAGCTAATTTTTTCTATTTTTAGTAGGGATGGGGTCTCGCTCTTGCTCAGGCTGGTCTCGAACTCCTGAGCTCCTCACGTCAAGATTGTAAAAATATTTTCCAATATTTTCTTCAAATAGTTTTAAGTTTTTAAAAAGTCTAATCTCTAATCCATCTAGAATTTTTATGTAGCTGAGAGGAAAGAGTCAAACTTAAAATTTTTCCCAAATGGACATCTAAATACCTTAATTCTCTTTATAGCATGCTCCATCCTTTTGCCACTACTTTGAATGTAAAATAAATTGTTGGCTCGCTATTCATTTCCAAGGGGGGTTCTGGAAAAATCTCTAACCATCATGTCTGTTACAAAGTCAAAGAAACAAAAATCAAAATAGCCTTATTGTTTTAATAAATAGGGAAACTATTATTGGATGAAATTAAACAGCCGTCCCTGACTTAAAAACAATAGCAAACTCTAAGAGGAGTAATAAAGGAAATAAAGGGACATTTTCTTAACAAGATAACTACTTTTATCCTAAAGCAACAGTTCGTATGTACATGCAGGAGAAAGGAGAGATGTCTTCTTTATTAAACCAGGAACGAGGTGAAGATACCACTATCAAAGCTAATTAATTATCTATAGTCTATCAGTGAAATAAACCACACATCAAAAGAACAGATATTGTAAAGGAGATCGTAGAAGATTCTATTGCTTTCTTAGAAAATCCAGTAGGACTAAAAGAACTACTTGAATTACTCTATAAACTGGCTGGATTTAAAATAGGTGTTTGAAAATGAATGTATTTCTTCAAACCAACAGAAACCAGCCCATACATGTAAAGGTAAGCTCTGGGCAAGATGATAACAAGGACCCAGTTTACTAACATCCTTCCAACATTCTCTCAAAGTGACCGATGAAATTAAAAATAGAAGAGGCTGGCATCAGTGGTAGGAACTAGGAAAATATGCCAACCATATACCAGGCCTCAGAGCAAGTGGGCGGCCCCCTGGGACTAATAAATAGCAAGTGTCATTCTTTATTATTATTCTGTTATTTGCTAAACTTCTTCTCTGACCCTGTTATTGTGCTAAGGCTGTCTATGCATTATCTCATTTAATCCTTGCACCAGTAACCTGTAAAGTAGGTATCTTTATCCCCATTTTTCAAATAAGATATATGAAATATATTTAATCCAAGGTCAGAGGGTGGCGAGTCCCATGGGGTCTTCAGCATTGTCCGGCCTCGAATCTCAGGTCCCAGGGAAGTCACCAGACAGTGAGGGAATCTGGAGGAGGGTGGAGGTGAGAAGGGGGTGAATGGGATATCTGGAGGCCCGAGTGGCAAGCCCCACGCACTTAGGGGAGAATGCCTGCGTGAAGTGCCCCAGTATGCAGCAGCTCCTCTTTCCCTTAATACTCCCGTGACCCTAGCAGGTAGCATCCCAATCCACACTGAACGGAATGTGAGGCTCAGAGAGCTGAGGTGGCCCAAGGAACACAGAGACTAGTTAAGAATTTGGGGATTTGCATCCAAGGTGCCCGTGTTGTGCCTCCGGGCTGCGTGCTGCCTCCCCCAGCAATGGTGCAGGGTGTGCACGGGTCCTCTTAGCCTGGCTGGGCCAAGCACACAGTGTGGTGGGGAGTCTGGCCAGGGCTTGCTCTCCTACCCCATGCCCACAGGCAAGCGGCCAAGGGACACAGGAAATAGGGGCCAGCTGTCTCTCTGGGGATAGAGGTGGGGTGAGAGGCCAGCCCAGTTGGAAGAGCCTGTGTGGCTGGGAGGGCCTGAGCTGCACAAAAGCTCCTTGTGTTTTCCTTTTGGCACAGCAAGGATTTCCAGAGCCACCAGGAAGACCCATGCCAGGAGAGCCCTCAGCAATGGATGGACAAAGCCAGCCACCTCTCTGCAGGGATGGTGGGGCTGCTAGCCCGGGACATACGAGTTATAACCAGAGAAAGTGACACAGTGGAGTGCGGGCGTGGATATCTCTGTTGGGGGTGGGAAAGGTGGGGAGGGGTACTTGACAACTTCAGATTTAAGAATTTGTTTATTGTTTTTTGAATCTACCCCCTTTCTTGCATGTACTCCCGACTCCTCCCAGGTGGGAGAAGATGTGGGAAGAAGGGAAGGTCTGCTTGGTGCAGGGAGAAACGAAGTGTAGGGTGAGGGTGGGGATTTAATATTAACAATTATAATACCAGCAATTATAGTCCCAACAGCCGACATTTGTTGAATCCGACTTCGCGTCCAGCACTGTGTGGAGTACAGTATATAGTCTGTTTCTTAGTTCCTCTTGGCTGCTACCATATGGAATGTGTTCTGTGTTTATCCCAGAGCTTGGCAATAGCAGTTTCCCAACCAGTGTCTTTTGAAGTGACAAATCCACATTTAGAGGAGGAGGAAACTGGTGTAAAGGGGTCCAGCAAATGAACTCAGCCCTGGCTGACCACAGTGCCTCGTATCCACCCACTCAGCCTGAAGATGTTTTTGCAGGCCAAGTGTCATTTCAGTCCGTTGTAAAATCTGTGCATATTTCCCCATGATGCATTACCCTATGACTCCTGGATTCTCTGTGGGCTTGGGGAGTAGGGAGTCAGCTGGCATTGAATGTGCTTTCTGATCTTCCTTATAAGCTTTTCTGTAATTGGGAGCATCCTTGAGAACCAGCTCCTCCAGAGAGAACACTCTCTGCAAAGCTCTCTAGGGAGATGATCTCATTTTGGCTCCTTGAGGTAGGAGTTTGGGTAAAATATAAACTGTCTGAAGACACTACTTGGCTGACTATTCAAAGCATTTTGGAGTTAGTATCTCTTAGTAAGAGAGGGAGAGGAACTGACTTCAAATCCTGACCTTCTCCTTACTAGCTGCTGTAGCCTTAGGCGGGTCACTTCCTCTCCCTGAGCCTCAATTCCCTCAGCAGTAAAGAGGAGATGATAATATCACCTATTTCATAGCAGAAAGATGTGAAAGGTAAAATCATGACTCTCAAATGGGTATAAAATGAACCGTGAGCAGGGTGCAGTGGCTCATGCCTGTAATCCCAGCACTTTGGGAGGCTGAGTAGGGAGGAGTGCTTGAGCCCAGGAGTTTGAGACCAGCCTGAACAACATAGTAAGACTCTGTGGTTACAGTTAACAAACAAACAAACAAATAAATGGATTTAGCTGGGCATAGTAGTATGTGCCTGTTGTCCTAGCTATTTGGAAGGCTGAGGTGGGGGGATGTTTCCAGGCTGCAGTGAACTATGATGATGCCACTGTACTGAAGCCTGGGCAACAGAACAGAGTGATACCCAGTCTCCAAAACAAAAAAGAGAGAGAGAGAGAGAGCTGAGAACTGTGCTAAGAATTTAGAGGCCGAGGTGGGCGGATCGTTTGAGCTCAGGGGTTCGAGACCAGCCTGAGCAAGAGCGAGACCCCGTCTCTACCAAAAAAATAGAAAGAAATTAGCTGGACAACTAAAAATATATATAGAAAAAATTAGCCGGGCATGGTGGCACATGCCTGTAGTCCCAGCTACTTGGGAGGCTGAGGCAGGAGGATCGCTTGAGCCCAGGAGTTTGAGGTTGCTGTGAGCTAGGCTGATGCCACGGCACTCTAGCCTGGGCAACAGAGTGAGACTCTGTCTCAAAAAAAAAAAAAATGAATTTAATTTCACCGAATTAATAAGGGAACCAAGCAGGTTATAACTGACTGAAAGGAGAGGTCAAAAAATTGCAAACTTACATGAAGCAAAGAAATGTCTAAACAAATGCACAAATGGAGCCCAAACCAGCTTCTTCCAGGTTGGGAAAGGTAAGTCAATTGAACTTCGAACTTCTACTGGTCAGAACAGCATGTACATGTCTAGAGCCAAAAGTCATTTTCCTTTTTCTTTAAAGAAAGTTTTTTTCTTCCCAATCTCTAATGGAAAATTATATTTTGCATTTTTATCAAGTATCTACATTTTACAGAGTTGCAAAATAGCTTCCATGGAATCAAAATCAGATAATGCAAAAGGGTGTGGTATAGACTATGCTTACTTTTCCATTAGAAGAAAATTTGTCCTATAGTTTTCATCTCTTCGGATCAAAAATAATCTCATATATTCCTATGTAATTCATCAATAGTAACATTATAGTTATTTCTGGTACTTCCTCTCTTTTTATAAGGTAAAGTGACAAATCTTTTGTGATTTTTGGTGGGTTTTCTGGGGAAGCTCAACTATCATTAGTTTTATTTTATTTTATTTCACATTTAGGACAGATTTGGGGAATGCAAAACCCCAAAATTGTCAGGAGATTTGAATACTTAGAGCAGAATCATGGGTGCCCGAGAAATAATACTTATTTACCCATTTGAAAGGGACAATAACACATTTAAAAATAAACATAGATGATATTAGGCCATTAAATATGAAATGTCCAATTTTGAATCAAAAGTTTAGTTTGTTATATTTCAAACAATAAGCAATACAACTAATCAAAGTATGCGCCTAAACTATCAACACAGTTTTACCATCCTAACGGTAGCTTGCTTATGCCAGCCGAGAAGAAACCTGGAGAGCAAGTGGTGAAAAAAATCACGAAAGGCGTTTGCCACAGCTTGTTGAGAATTGAATATTTTTCCTTGCAAGGAGTGGTCCAAAGCCTGGAAGAAGTGGTAGGTAGTCAGTTGGTGCAAGGTCTGGTGAATATGGTGGATGGCAGAGAGTTTCCAATCCAGCCTCTGTAATTTGAGCTGTGTTGTTTTTGGTGACATGTGATCTTGCAAGAGGATTGGCCTGTCTCTATTGAGCAATCTCAGCTGCTTAATCGCAAGCATCCTCATCATTTCATCCAACTGGTTGCAGTTGACATCCCCTGTAATTGACTGACCAGGTTTCATGAAGCTGTAGTGGATAATACCAGTACTGGACCACCAAACAGACACCATTAGCTTTTTTTGATGAATATTCCATTTTGGACTGTATTTCAGCACTTCATGTTTATCCAACCATTGTGCCAAACACTTCTGATTGTCACAAAGAATCCATTTTCTATCACACGTGACAATGCAGTGTAGAAATGGTTTGCCTTTACGTCGTGACAGCAAAGAAAGGCAAGCTTCAAGATGATTTCTCTTCTGACGCTCATTTAATTCATGCAGAACCCATCTATCCAGTTTTACCTTGCCCATTTGCTTCAAATAGTCCAATATTGTAATAGTAACGTCAAACCTTGCTGCTAACTCACTCATAGGTTGAGATGGATTCCCTTCCACTACAGCTTTCAGCTCATCATTATCCACCTTGGTCTCAGGTCGCCCATGTGGCTTATTTTCAAGATAAAAACCACCAGAATGGTACTTCTCAAACCAAAAACCACCAGAATGGAACTTCTCAAACCATCGACGTACTATGTGTTCATTAGCCACATCCTTCTCAAACACTGCATCGATATTTGAAGCTGTCTGTGCTGCATTGGTTCCATGACAAAACTCATATTTGAAAATAACACAAATCTTTGACTTATCCATGGTTTCACAAAAATTGCTCTAAAAAAATTTGAAAGATAATCACAAGCCAGACTGTGGGTTTGAAAGAACAAGGATGTACCTTCACAATAAAAATAAAACAAGAAGTGTCAAAGTGAAATGTCAGAGATAGCAACTGTCAAACTTAGTACTTAAGGAAACTGGACATTTCCTACTTAATAATATGAATGTAAAGAACTTTAGCTTTCTCCTAGGTAATAAATCTTGTTTTTTAAATAATCAAGGGCATAATAAAATCAACATAAAGGTCAGATAATTATTCCGGTAAAACAGAATCTTTGCTAGATGGGCAGATTACATAGAAAAAAAGAATAACCCTTCATATTGTAGGTGAAGACAGCAAACAGTAAACCAAGGAAACAAGGCCATCAATATTAAGCAAACTTTTGTAAGATTTTTAACACATTTCACAGTGTTAAAATGCATATGATTTTCAATGGTAGGATGTCATTACAAAAAATGCATGTGATGCATTTTATATCACATATTAATATCATATATTCTCTATATTTTTATATGATAAAATGCATTGTGCTGTAAAAGCAAACTTTTGTAAGATTTTTAACACATTTTATAGTGTTTAACACATTTGAGACTCTGATATTATAAACCAAAGCAAATAAAATTCACTTCAAATCCTTCGTGACACTCTTTCATAGTCTACAACAAACTGACCCTTTACTTTAGGATTGATCTCAAGGGGCCTACGAGGTCAGAACTAATTTCGTGATACTGCTGAGACATAGTTATTGTAATTCATTCGTTGTTGCTATTTCAAATGAATCATTAAACAAGCTTTTTAAAAAGTTCTGTTTTAATGTCTAACACAGTAAATACCAATAGTTATAAGCCATAATAAAAGCTTTTTGGTGTCCTCAATATGTTTGAGAAGTGTAAAGAGGTTTCACTACACAAAAAAACCAAAAGCAAACCCACCAAAATACCCTCCCCAAACCCAGTCTGAGTACTGCTGCTTTAAGACAAAGCTACAGTACTTTCTTTTCTTTGAAAAACAGAAGCACTCACACAGTTGTATTTCTCTAAACTATTGCTCCTAAGTGCAGTGCCCATCACTTACATTAATGATAACATTTAAGCAAAGCAACTTCTATTTCACATTTGTAACTGTGACCTATCACCCATTATCGTTTTAGCAGACAGGCAGAGCTCATGGATACATTGACACAATTTTCCGCAGCCATGTGCATCTGTTATGGAATAACTTCCCCAAGTGACAAAAACAAGTTCATCAACAGACCCAAAGACTTAGGCTCTCTGTAGCATATTTAAAAAGAAGCCAAAGTATATAAACTTGAATTATGCTTCAAAATGCATGTTTCAGTCTTCCATTTTTCCTAGAGATTATTTAGGTACCCTACAAATATCCATCAATTAAATCAGTCCAAGGTTTCAAGTTACCTGAAGATTCTGGAAATTCTCTTGAAATGGACATGTGAAAGATAAATAACTTCTGAAATAAAATTCATCAGTGTAATAATTTAGTTCTGTTAAACACAAATTTACATTTACATATTTAAACATTATGTAAAATAAACATTATGGAAAAGTAATGCCAGCTTATTTGATCAGTAAACAGGTATAAGTTTAAGAAAAAAAATCCAAGTAGAATAAAAATGTATGCTTGCATTATACAATAATAAATGTGTACATTTCCAGAATTCTTTTATTCATATACTGTATAAGAAGATGTATGTGCATATATTATTATATAACCTATTTGTTACCACTTATATTTTAGGGATCTTTCCTATTACTGCAAAAAATAACTTCCTCATTCTTTTTCTCTTACATAAAATCCTACTATATGGCATGACATATACTTTTGCAATGAAAAATCTTATCCGTATCTTATTTGCATGTGTCAGAATATACCTGTATTCCTGAGTCAAAGGCTATGCACATTTGCAGCTTTGATAATGCCAAATTGCCTTACAGGGGTGACAGCAATAAACACTCTCAACATCAGTGTATAAAACTGTCTTTTTTCTCACACAGCTCCAACAAATGTGTTATAAAACTCTTGGATATTTTCTTCAAAGTGATAGGTGGAAAATTCTTCTCTTAGTAGAGTTTTAACTTGCATTTCTCTTATTGAGTTGGGTTTAGCATCTTTTAAAATGTCCATACTATTTGAATTTCCTTTTCTGTGACCTAGATGTTCAGATCATTTACTCCTTTTTTAATGTGTTGGTAGGCTTTTTCTTATTGAATAGTGGGAGTTCTTCATATATCGGGGAAATTCACCCTTGTCTGTGATATGAGTTGTATGTATTTCTCCCAGTTTCATGATTGTCTTTTTAGTTTGCTTATGATAGTTTTTACATGAAATCTTTTATTTTTATATAGTAAAATTTACCAGTATTTCTATTAATGTGCTTTTTTATTTTTGGAGACAGGGTCTCACTCTGTTGCTTGGGCTTGAGTGCAGTCATCAACATAGCTCACTGCAAGCTCAAACTCCTGGCCTCAAGTGATCCTCACCTTGGCGTCCCAAAGTGTTGGGATTATGGACATGAGCCACCACACCGGGTCTACCAATGTGACTGAGAATGGATGAGAGATCTGTCCAAGGTCACACTGCTCTCCAAAGCCTGCTGTTAACTGCAGACATGCTCCAGACTGTGGACATGCATCTCATGCAGAGGTTGAACCCCAGACCAGCATGTGACCTGAAAGTACATATTGCCCATAAAAAATAAAAAAGGGAGGTAAATGCAAGTACTTTTGCCATGGAAAAAATCTGCTTTTAACTTTTAATTCCCTGAGGGTTGACAGTAGATGGGTGGAGAATTCTAAACTGTTCCTACTAGTCTACAGATTTTATTCCTTTATGAACCTAAAATATATTGAGAAATTTATGTGTTGTAATGCTTACATGGAGGAGTGGGGTATAAGTTCATTTGTAAACTCAGTGTTCAGAGGATTGCTGACTCCTCGGGGCGCCCCTTGAGCATGAGTTCCCACCAGGCCAGAGAGACAGAGACGATGGGGAGGGAATTCTGGCAGGGTGATGGCTTGAGTACCAGTTAGTGGATGAGAATAGGTAACTTGGGGTCCAAGATAGTAAGGAAGCTTGCCTCAAAGGAGCAGAAGTGCCAACTCAGGACCAATAAGAAGTAAGTTTGGTTGTGCAGGAGTGAGGTCAGAGTAGAATTTTTGGAATATGATAGGCAGAGAGTTTAGTTTTGAATAATTGCCACCCTTGTGAATCTCTAATTTGCTGTAGTTGATCCATAGGTCTTTATTAGAAACTATATGTATATTTAGGTCACAAAACCAGGGGACTGTCAGTGGCATGTGTGAGCAACTGCAGGAATATGACTCAGCTAAAGACAAAACAAAACAACTTCAAGCACTAGCCTGGAAGTGAGGACTCCAGGTGGACGTTTCCCAACTGCGCCACCATTTGTTGTGTGACCTTGGGTAGCTGGCTTGCCCTTTTGGGGTGTTACTTTCCCCTTCTGTGAAACGAGGCTGCGGGCGAAAGGAGCTAGGACCCTTTGAGGCCCTAAGCAGCCATGGCAGCCCCTTTCTGCTCTCGTGGACAGGACCTGGGAAAGTGGCCCTGTTGGCAAGCCTGCCATCTGCATTCCACGCTCAGTTCCTCGCCATCCAGGAACGCGAGGTAGGAGGCAGTCATGCCACCTTGCACTCAGCCCAGGCAAGCAGGAGGGCATGCCTACTCCAGCGCACTGACGCTGCTGGCAGAACTGGGTGGTAACCAGGACTTGGAGGAGTCACAGCAATCTGGTTTTCAATCTGCACCTATTTCTAGCTGTGAGATTGTTAGGCAGGTTCCAAATCTGCAGGTGGCAGCAGGCCAGGAGGGCGGTTCCTAGGGGCGGAGCAGCCAGGGGGACCCATCAGGGGAAGGGACTGCAGGAAAATGCAGAACACCTGACAATCATGTATATCAATCATCTGGTGACATCCCACACCTCCCGTGAGCCCTCCCGGGAACAGGCCAATAGAAGGAAACCACCTGGGAGTCCTTAACATCTTTCTCCACTCCTGGAGACTGGCCTGTACCTCTCTGGACGTACTCTCGATTTGTGTAGGTCCCTTCTTTTGTGCAATAAAAGCTGTTTGTGTGGAATTGCTTTCTGTCTGTGCTCACTCCCTTGCACCGGCCCTGCTTGTGAATTTCCCAAGCAAGGAGGCAAAGAACCAGGACAACAGTCCGCCAAGAGACCAGACCTGACAAGAGCTCTGGCTAGTGACTTGCTCTCTCTGATCTGAATGTCCTTTGTAAAATGGGAATAATAATAGTACCTGTTGAATCTGTAAGTGTGATGGAAAAGCAATAAAAAAAAAAAAATAGTACCTGCCCCCCCTTGGGAGGGTGGTTATCGAAAGGATCAAATGAGACAGGTATAAATGTTTGGAGCAGTGCTGGACACATATTCCATATTCAGTCAATGTTAACTGTTTTTTTAACTGTTTTTAGTATTCAAATCAAATCTTAACTTCTTACCAAATGTAGGAATTCTCTCTATAGCATGTCAGATAAGTGACTATATTCATTCTGCTTGAATACTTCCAGCGACAGGGAACTCACTACTTCTCCCAGTAAATAGTAGATAGTGCTATATAAAATTCTGGAATGTTATGGAATTTTAAAGCTGAGAGGAGCCTTATAAATAATCAAGTTTAACTGCCTCATGAGAAAACTCAAGTTCAAAAGGTGAAATTATTTGTTCAAGGTCACATGGCTAGTTAAGTGGCAGCTGCTACCCCCTTCTGCCTTCTTAATCTTGCTCGATAAGTCCATTTTCCTTTCCATGTGAGAGCAGTGGTACTGCATCCACACCTGCCCCCCCCCCAACAATTCCTGGCAGCCCCAGGCTGTTTGTTTGCCCGGCCTGTTTGGATCCCAGACAATATGAAAAGTTTGCTGATCCATCTGTGGACCCCAGGATATGAACCTCTATTTTAGAACTTCTAAATCATGAAGGCCAAGTTCACCTTGACACATTCTGCAAAACAAGCCAGCCCTTAACGTCAGAGGGATGATTCAGCTCTGTCCCATTCCTGGGAACACCCCTTTGGTTACCCAGCCCCCTCGAGTACCAGAAGCCTCCAAATCTCTATCTTCACCCGGCTTTGAGATGCTTGGTCTCTGGTTCACAGCCCCTGAAGGCCAATGTCCATTTACTGCTCTGCTCCACCAAGTCTGGATGTATCTTTACACTGGAGGTGGTACCTGGTGGGCAGTTACAGCTGACCTTCTTGGGGCCACCTACGGTACCACTTGTGGTACTGTGGGAGAAGGGCATGTGCATCTGCTCAGGGGAGGGGCCTGGCCACGCCCACTCTAAGAAGCCCTCAGGGCCACATGAACTTGTGACATGAACTTGGATTGATGCTTGGCGGCCACATCACTCCTCCCTCCCAACCTTGTACTGCTGAGCGAGCCCCTCTTCCTCCTTCTCTTGAATTTACTCCTTATGGTGACAAATTAGGAGTATCATGAAGTAGAAATATAATTTTTATGTAAGAAATTAGATGGTAAAGTCCATTTTAAATATGTATTTCGCAGGTGTATTAGTCGATTTTCTGTTGCTATAACTGAGTACCTGAGTGAGACTGGGTAATTTATAAAGAAAAGAAATGTATTTCTTACAGTTCTAAAAGCTGGGATGTCCAAGGTCAAGGGCCTGCATCTGGTGAGGGCCTTCTTGCTGGTGGGGACTCGCAGACACCCAGGGTGTTTCAGGGCATCCTGTGGGAGGGGGTTCAGGAGAGATGGCCAAATTGGCTTTTGTAACAGACCCACTCTTGTGAAAACTAACCCACTTCCTCGATAATCCATTAATGTATTAGTCCATGAGGGAATGAATTCCTTCATGAAGGCAGAGCCCTCATGACCTATCATTTTTCAAAGGTCCAACTTCTCAACACCTCTGCATTAAGAATGAAGTTTCCAACACATAACTTTTGGGGGATATAGTCAAGCCATAGCCACGGGAAAACCTATTTCACTGTGAATATATTGATACTGGGGAGTGATTTTATGCTACGGTTACCTCTGTCATTTATAATTGATAGGCTCTGAACACACAGTACACAAATAGGCTTTGAAATATAGGTTGGATTCCTGGTTCTACCACTCACTAGTTCTGATTATAAACAAGCTACTTAATTCATTTGGCCCCAGTTTTCTAACTGGGAAAAATGGGTTAGCAGTACCTACCTCCTGGGGTTCAAAGTGAGAATTAAACGAAAGAGTACAAGCAAGGCTCTTAGCGTCATGCCTGGCACACAGTGAGTGAGTGATTAACGTTTGCTCTTATTTTTATTAATATGGAAGCTGTTCTGTAGGATTCCTGCAGATTCAAAGAATATGATGCGATTTCATGAGAAATCTGCCCTCTGGTCAATGTGTGTTTTGTGGCAGGCATGACAGGATACCAGGACATTAGTGACACATTGAAAATTGAAATTTCCTAATGTATTTATTTTCTGTTTCCTAGGAAATACTCTGTAATACCCAGAACATAAGTCCACAAACACTGTGCAGATGTTAAAGATTCATAAATGCTATGAATACCACCATTCTGTGTACATGTGCAACATATTATTGCTGCTCCATTAACCAATGGCAAGAAAACCCCTGGGCCTGCAGTGTTTGCAGTATTTGTACATTGCTATGGATACAGTATCAAAGGCAGGTGCCAGTAACAAGAACAGGATGTGGGGCCGGGGTGGGGGTGGGGGTTAAAGGCAACTACCAATGACAGAGACCATGCTCACTCTTAATACATCATTCTTGGATAAAATTTGTAAAATATTTGGGAGGTGAGGCATGCTGTTGAGAACATTACTTTGGATGTTTCGTCCAACACTGCAGACAGGCAGCTTGGTGGAAGAGTGAACTTTAGGGACCTAGATCTGCCACCAAATTGGCTATGTGACTCATGGTTACCTTCCTTCATACACCCTCAGTTTCTCCCAGTGTAAAACTGCAGTCCCTTCCATTGTTCTGATCACAAGTGGACCACACACAAGATTTCATCTCGTATCCTGCGTAGTTTAATGCAATTCTAGCTAAGTCAAGCAAAATTAAGATAGATTTGTGGAAGCAGCCAAGATGAGCTATGCTAGTTGGCCAGCCTGGGTTTTCTTTTTCTATTGTTACCTGTCTTGTTCACAAATCATGTAGATTTCAGTTCAGATTATCAATTCTCACACTGTCTTAGAGACAGATTTTTTTCCTCATTCAAGAGAGCAATATGGAACGTGGGCAAGCCAGCCCTTGTTGGCAAATTGTCAAAACATCAGTGAAAATTAGATTAAGTCAGTTACCAAACTCGGTGTCCTCAGAGCCCCTCCCAAAATGCCAGTTAGTAGTGATTGACATATTGCCACATGAATGGGTCTTTAAGTCACAACACTATTCATTTAAATTAAAAAGACAACAATGTGTATTTTGCAAGCATACATGCACACCAGACACATTGGAATTGTTGCCCAGGAGTAGGGACAGTAGGAAAATGGGGATAAAAGGAGATAAATAAAACAAGAGGGAAGTAGACACCAAGATTCAAAGAGAGGATACAGTTTACCCAAGGTGGTACAGCTAGCCGGGTGTGCAGAACAGTTGGAACAGAGCTGTCGCTCAAAGCCCAGGGCGCTAGTCCATTCCATTCCATTTCAAAAGGCTGCTCTGCCTTTTGCTCTTAAGAGGAAACAACAACAATAACAAGGGATTAAAATGCGAATTATTTGCCAACTCTCAGAGGCTTGCTATCTTGTTACTTTTTCCTTGAAAAGTAAAGTACCTGCAAGATTCATGCAAATCTGGTCTTCCCTCTAAGGGAGCTTTGTCTTTCTCAGATCTTGTCTTGTCTTGATTGGTGTTAGGGCGGCCTTGACTCTCCCAATTTCATCTGAAGCTCTCCCTACTCTGTGCTGTTCCGGGCCCAAGCTAGCACAGGCACCCTGCTAGGAATCTGTTTTCACAAACATCCGAAAAGAGCCAAAAGAAAGGAAATGTAAATCTTTCTCTTCACATTCCCCAGCTCACAGCCTTTAGAATCTGTTTCCATAGCCTTAAGGTGTTCCCAAAAAGCTTCCACCCAGACAGCAGGGAGTAAACTCCAGGCCTTTGTTTCCTGCCCAAAATCACATTCCCTGTGGTAGGCCTGACTACATCTCAGAGATAACCAAATCTCCAGGAACAGAGGAAACAAGAAAGATGGACAACTAGACGTCTTGTGACTGCCTGCGAATTACTCCACGACAATTATTATTTTTCTCTTTGTCCCCATGAAAGCAGCAAGCCACCTGGCCTTGCTGCTGGCATCTCCCTTCTCCCTTCTTTGGGATGTCATGCCATCTCTCTGCTCTCCCCCCGCCCCTCCCTCTCATTCT
>CM052446.1:9323572-9431555 GCA_028533085.1 Varecia variegata | reverse complement strand
TCACTGCATCCTCTTAGATCAAGGGGAATGGAAGGAGCAGCATCTGCCAGCTCCACAATATCCCAATTTGAAGTCCCCAAAGCTTCCTTCCACTTATACCCTAACTAGTCAGACACACACAATTGTAGAACAGAGATGCACTTTCGAAAACTCTCCATCTCTTGGGCAATATCCACGTAGCGTTGCCTTCTTTCAAAATTATACCAGCTTAGCCCTCAACCTATTTTTTCATCCGTCTTTCCCATTGTCCTTTAAACAAACTTTCTCAGCCAGACAAAAGTCGCTTTCTCTCAGTAGAGCTGTCTTCTTGCTTCCACGCCTATGCTGTAACAGTTATATCCTCTCTATCCCTCCTTACCAGTGAAAAATCCTACACATCCTTTAAGTTTATCCCCGTTTTCCAAGCAATTCCAACTGCCTCAAACATTCTGCCTCGGAAGCCCTATCCTGACTTGGCGGGCCTACGGTGGTCTGCCAACTTGACTTCCTGCTCCTTGAGAGGCTAACTCTGCTAAGCCGTTAGTAACCGAGAAGGGGCCAGGATGCAAGCGCCGCAACACTTTCAAGCAGAAACCACCGTAAAAGCCCACCAAACTTCCGCTTACACCAGTAACCTAGGCAACCGTCAGGCGCGCGTGCGCACAGGCCTCATTGCCACAGCGCCCCTCGCCCTACGAGGGCCTGCCGAGCCCAAACACAGGCACCGCCCACCCCACGCCTCACCGCGAAGTATCCCAGCCCCAGCGCCGTGACGAGCGCGGGCAAGGGTCTGGCTGTACGGAAATAGGCGGCAGCAGCGCTGCCGGCCTCCGACTTCGCTACTACCATCTTGAAAGACCTACATACTGAGTTGCTTGGAGAGCTGTCCCTGCCCCACACAGGAAAAGCCTGGCTAGCCGGTTTCTCAGCGGCTCAAGTGCTGGGCCTGGTGCGCCTGCGTCTCCTTCCGGGCCCCGGGGCCCAGTCCCCTCCCCCTCGGCTCCAAGCGCGCGGGAGCTGGCTTTGCGCCTGCGCGACCTCTCCTGGCTCGCGGGCGCGGATGGTGTACTGAATGTAGCGCTCGTTCGCCTCGCGGGGCTGTGCCGGTCCTTACTGTGTAGTAGCCAAAGGACAGGATGATGACCGTGAACCAGAACAGACTGCCCCTCCGGAAGTAGGCCGCACCGCCCGCCGCCGCCGTCGCCATGGCCGCAGCACCTCTGCGGGAGTGCGCGGCTGGGCGCGTGGACGCGGGGCCGGGGCGGGGCCGAGGCGGGGCCCGGCGAGCGCTTCCCCCCAGCACTGCCCTGCCACCCCGAGCTGGGGGAGGTTGTGCGGGTTCGGAAACTCCGCGAGAGCAAGTCTACCTTTTGTCCCGCTGCGGGAGAGGGGCCTTGGAATCCTGACACCTGGGATCCGGTGGGCTAGTTATCATCGTGTAGAGGGGACCCTTCTCTGACTGTTACTTTTCTGGATTTAAGATAAAGATGTTGAAATAGATGGTGTTTTGCTGCGAGTCGACTTTTTAAACTTACGCTCTATAGGCGTTGGGAAATAATGCTCTTCCTCTTCATTAGTTAAGACGTATTGAGCCATACGGCACGGTGCTTATGAGCTGGGATTGTGGAACACACTGCCTGGGTGGAAGTCCTCGCTCTGACTCTGTTATTTATGTAGGTTTACACTGGTTACTTGGCCCGTCTGTGTCCTAGTTTCCCTGTCTGTTAAATGGGAATATAGCAGTTCCTGGAACTGCAAGTCTTTTGGAGTGGATTAAATCAGTTAATATCTGTGAAGAAATCACAACCGTATCTGGCCCACAGTGCTTTGCAAGTGATCATTACTAATATTAATGAGCTTTTAGTGTATGTGCCAGGCCCTGTGCTAAGTGTTGTATCATCAATGCGCTGTGGGAGGCATATAGAGCCCTAGTGTGTTCTAATTAGAGTTCATGAGAGAAAGACGTTTCACCTTAAAAAGGGTAAATATTGTGCCTTAAAAAGGGTAAATATTTAGGCCGGACGCGGTGGCTCATGTCTGTAATCCCAGTATTCTGGGGGTCTGAGGTGGGAGGATCCCTTGAGCTCAGGAGTTTGACTTTGCAGTGAGCTATGGATGCCACTGCACTCTACCCGCGCTGATGGAGTGAGACTTTGTCTCAAAAAAAAGGGGGGCGGTAAATATTTAATAATAGCTGGTATTTATTGAGCGTTTACTATATTCAAGGCATTGTTCTAAGTACTATACAAAGATTAGCTCATTTGATTCTCAAAACAACCCCGTGCAGTAGACTATTGTCCATATTTGAAAGAAGAGGAAACTGAGCACAGAAAAGTGCCCAAAGTCATGTAATGCCCAAGTGGGTAGAGGATGCTGAAAGCGAAGTGGTGGCTGAGTGTTCCAAGTCCACAGAGGACACTCTTAACCATGCTATACAAGATGTCAGTATCCCCAGAAATTCTTCAGGTGACATGGAAACCAGACAAGGTTCTGTTTCTTCGAGTGTCTTGGGCAGCAGTGTTTTAAAGAATGAATTTCAGAATACATGATACAATGCATTTCCCAGATAAGCCACAGTGCCCATGAATATCAAGGTTACAGTGACAAATGGTATTTTCTTAGTCCTTATAGTCCTTTATCACAGCAGCCTCTTGATTCTTCTCCCTCTCTGAGTAACTCCTTGTTTTGTCATCTTTTCTTTTATTTCTTCTTCCCTAGATATGTTTTTCTTTTTTTTATTGTTTTTGAGACAGTCTTGCTCTGTCACCCTGGCTAGAGTGCAGTAGCATGATCATAGCTCACTGCAACCTCAAACTCCTAAGCTCAAGCAATCCTCCTGCCTCATCCTCTGAAGTAGCTGGGACTACAGGCATGCACCACCACGCCCGGCTAATTTTTCCATTTTTGGTAGAGACGGGGTCTTGCTTTTGCTCAGGCTGGTCTTGAACTCCTGACCTCAAGAGATGCTCCCTCCTCGGTCTCCCAGAGTGTTAGGATGACAGGCATGAGCCACCACGCCTGGCCATGTTTTTCGGGACAATTAGTTGTCTATTTTGGAAAAAACATTTTGAATGCTACTGGTCCCCCTACAAACACAAATAATGCAGTATTACAAGGTACAGAGGTGAATAGTCGCCCTAGGGGAGTTCTGACGAGATGGCTATGGCGTAGGATGGGCATGTGCTGAGATATAGCAAAGGACTCACACACTTTCCCTGGATCATAGGATGGGGGGAGGGCAATCTAAGCCACCTTATGTAAATATGAATATAGCATTGTGTGTCTAGAGAATTAGGAGCAGTTTTCTTGTTGCTAGAAGAAACAATGTGAAATTGAATGAAGGAAATTGAGGGTGGAAAGGCAGGAAGGTTCCTGATTGTGAATGGCATTGGGTATCAGACTGGGGGATTTTGATTTGATCCCTTAGCCAAGGTGCTCTTTCTCTTTCTTTCTCTCTTTCTTTTCTTTTCTTCTTTCTTTCCTTCTTTCTTTCTTTCTTTCTTTCTTTCTTTCTTTCTTTCTTTCTCTTTGTTCAGCAGAGTGAAAATATCTGGTGTACATTGGATAGAAGTAAAATTGGAAGCAGGGAAAGAAGGAAAGAGGAAAGCTTGATAAAGCAGTATAACGAGAATGGAGAAAAGGTTACATCATTCACTCAAATATTCAAGAATTATTTCTGAGGACCCATTTAGTGTCAGGTGGAGCACTAGGCTCTGGAAATACAATTGTGAACAAGACAAATTCTTTCGGGTTGGACACAGTGTAGTTCAGATGACAGGCAAATCAATAATCAATAGGAATTTAGTATTGAGGCAGCATAACGATATTTTAATACAAGTGTCTATTTTGCACTTACAACATGAGATTCTGTATTCAAGGGTTGCAAACAGAAATGTCCTCAGGGCATTGAGTGAATGAAAGAAAGGGCAGGATGATCCAGTAGGGAGTGGTGGTGAGACGCAGTGGGGGTGGGAGGGAGGGAACCAGGGTGTGTTTGTCCTGCCTAAAAGTCTTCAAATAATGATAATGATGATAATCAGGTTTTGGCAGAAATTTGGCCTGTGGGACACTGGGTGTTTTTTTTTTTTATATGTGCTTAGAAAGTGGTTAGCTTAAAAATGGCACAAAATTGCCAGACACAAATTTGTGGGGAAAAGAAAAAAAATGGCACAAAGTAAAAACTCAAAAAATGGTAGTTACTGTTCTTCTTCCCGTTATTATAGTTCAGCGAACTAAGTTTTGTGATTCGGGAGAAGGAGGCAAGCAAGTAGCTACAATTCAGTTTGAGAAAATACAAACTCATTGAACAGACAATTGGCATAAAATCTCAACAAAACTCAATGTGCTAAAAGCCAATTTGCCAAATCACCAGTTTGCCAAGTTCACCAAATTTACAGGTTTTGGTGTACTTCAATAGGAATGTTAAATGGTTTTATTGAACCTGTTCACTTTTGGTCATGAAGAAGGAAAATGCTACTTTTTTGAAGTGGGCAAACCAAGGTCTAACCATGTTTTTGGACATTTAAGTTAAACTTTTAACATCACAAAAGCAATGGGGAAAATAAATTAAAATATCCATTGGATCCAAAAAGTGGAGAAATGTCCCAAAACTCTGGGAAAAACCAGCCAGAGAAAAACAAGGAAAACAAAAGCATTCTACAGAGCACCAAAAACCTATTGTTAATGGTGCCTTTTGCTTTTTAACCAGATGATCGTCTTAATCAAATTGCCATGTTGATAACTTGCTTTTAGTCAAAATATTTTCTTCCAAAGTCACCTGGGACTCTCCTGTGTAGCACCTGAAACAGACATACGAGCCCAGGAGGGCAGAGAGTATCTCAGTACCTGGAAACAGACAAACCTGGTTAGCACAGAGTTTGCAGGAGTTAAGAAGGTCTCAAAGGGAGCAGAATGGGAGTAGTAGCCGGGTCGTGAAACTTGCTATTGGGCATTCTAGTAAGTTCTGACTTTTCCTTGCAGGTGATAATTGGGGGTTATATATTTTTAAAAGTTCACTCAAATGCATTTGTGCCGTTCACAGCCGTGTTGCTGGGCTCAGTACACAGAACTGTATACATTTGGCTCTTAC
Organism: Varecia variegata; assembly: GCA_028533085.1. NCBI lineage: Eukaryota > Metazoa > Chordata > Mammalia > Primates > Lemuridae > Varecia > Varecia variegata. The sequence continues at coordinate 9,426,487 of CM052446.1, read as the reverse complement.
TGTTATGAGGCACTTTTTAAAAGGGTGAAGGACTCAGTGGATGTCCATTGAAGTCAAGGTTAATATAAATATTCCGAAGTAGGAGAGTTTTCAAGGGAAAAAAAGATTGGCCAGCAATATTTGATGACTTAGGAAGGAAGGTTAACCATGAGATTGGGTAGTTTAGGAGCTGATTTGTTGACCTTTGCCAGTGATGTCTAAGTAATGAAGTGAGAACAGAGGAGAGACAAGTTGAGAAAAGAATGAAAAGCAAGGAAGTGAAGGTGTTTGGTAAAAATGATTTGGGAAGCAGCTTGGAGGAGGGACCGAGAAGGTCGCCACCTAGTGTGAACTCAAGGTACTGAGAAAAAAATAAAACAAAGCTGACCTGAACTGTTAATTACTGGGAAGAAAAAAAAAAAAAAGCTGAAGAAATCAGTTTAGGTCCAACCCAATTTTGGTTTGCTCTACTCGCAGAGTCTCCAATATCCTCCAACACTTCCAGCTCCCAAAATATTTTCTCAACTACAACAAAGCACAAAGTACCTGATACTGCCTGGAAGGATTGGCTGAAGTCCTCAAGCAGACACCCACAAGTCATGGCTCATTAACATGACCTTCCATGATTTCCTGTGCCCAGGTCTATTCCTCATGCTTTTTCTTCATTTTGTTTGCCAAGGCATGATCTATCCTGGAATTAAGTGAGACACTGAATTCATCTGGGGCTCTTTCCCTCCTGCCTGTTGACCATTAACTTGCCCAGTTAGAAACCTTACTTTCACTTGCCTTAAGTCCCTCTAGTTTTTTCCTCTTCTTAAGAGTTTGACCTCAGATAAATTAGTAAATTTCTCTGTGCTTCAGTACTCATCCAAATAATAATATATATCCCCATAGGGCCACTACGAGATTTAAGTAAAATAATGTCTGAAAAATCCATTTAAATAGAAAGAGGAACATATGAATTCTCCTGAATGCAGATGGATTAATGCAGAACAGCTGTCAAGCAGGCGTTGTGTTTCCCACACCTGCAGTACACAAAAAATCTTTCAAGTGTCACTACCTTCTCCCACACATTTAGGAAATTACAAAGTCCTAGAGACTTTGTAAAGAAAACCAAAAGGGCTACAGTTTCCTCACTTGTAAAATGGAGATTTTGGCTATCCCACAGGACTGTTTTAAGAATAAGATGAATTACCAAATGATTTAATGTTTATAAAACATTAGTCTTTTGTCTTATAATGTCCTTAGGATTAGTCTCTGGCCTCTCCTGCCTCCAGTCTCAGTATTCCTTAATCAGTGATTTATCAAGTGATGTGGATCATCTGCGAGCCTGCAAAGCTTCGGTCCTCACAGGGCGTGCAGTCTATGCTATAACAGTGATGGTGACAAGCGTGAGGTTCAAGGTCAGACTGTCTGGGTCAGAAACTCACTCTGTGGTCTAAACCTCTTTGCCCCCAGTGTCCTCAAGTCTAAGTGGGAATAAGACAGTACCTACCTCATAATAGGGATTAATAAGAAAATTGCTTTCAGTGGGTGCTCAATGAATGGAGGCTAGGGTTTGAAAAAGTGCATTGGGTAAAGCCACTAAGAGGTGTGTCTAGGGCGGGGCTGAGTCAAGGGCGTATCCTGGGCGGGCATCTAAGGGTAATATTTAATGAATGCTGCTAGAGAGCAGCACTGTTTTAGTAGTAAAGGCTGGACTTGAAATCAACATGACTTCCATCTCAGGTCCGGGAGAGCAGCCCCAGAAGATTGAGGCTCGGGAGGAGAACAGCAGGCAGCTGTGCCCCACGGCCTGTCAGCCTCAGAGCCAGGATTTGGACACAGGTGGGCAGGCTCCAAGAGACTCTGCTCCTAAGCCCCGGGTTATGGCCGTGCAAAAGAAGGCTGATTTGGTTGCTGTATTTACTACAGGTACTGAGTTTTTATTTTTAAGAAACTCATGTTTTTTAAACATGTGTTACATACAGGTTTGCTTCCTAGGAATGCTGGGAACTTTTTTTATGTTGAGTTAGGGTGAGTAGTGGGGGCTGGGGTGACCTCAGACCAGATGCCCAAGGCCTGACTGTGCCCGGGGGCATTCTTAAGTGTAATTTTGCTGTCAACAAAATTTCTGTCATCCCCTTGTTAATGCTATGCTTCCAAACCTTTTGGGGAACTTGGAGTCTCATGGCTGCTGCCTTGTGCTGAAGATCTTTGACGGTTCTTCAGCGCAATGGGTAGGAGAGTGGCATATTGAATTTTTTGGAGAGGCAGTTTTCTGCTAGGTAGAATTATCTTAAAACATTGCTTCCTTAACTCTTCTTCTTTTTTTCTTTTAGCCTAGACTTTACCACTATACAACCTTAACTCTTCTCACCAGCCTCCTCCTTCTGGCCAAGGATAAGACTTGACTACATCCTCTAGTGCTCATTGATGCGATTAAGTACTATGCCCATTTTTCCATGAAAGAATTTGTCCCTGGGGCCATAAGACAGAATTTAGGATGCCTGTATTTCAGGGCGAGTTGATGTGAGGGATAGAAGTTTTTATTCAATTTTAAGTAACTCCTAAGAGTGGGTGGGATTGTGACTGATTATTTATTTACAATATTTTTCTGTGTTTGTCCTTAAGAAATCCTTAATCTTTGTTGATTGCTTTGGGGTTATTTCTGACCAGGTTAGGGGTACCTGGGTCTCTTTCCAGAGTCCTGATCCGATGTGGCTAGAGACCAAGAAGGGCCAGGAAATAGCCTCACAATGCCTTATTGTGGTCGGCCTCTCCCTCCTAGAACTGGTTAGCTGCCACCTTTGGGCTTTGGGTTAGGGGGTTCTGGAACAGACAGTAATGGAGGTGTTATTGTTCGTATAGTCTACCAGCTTAGGTCTCTCCCTTTTCTTATAAAGCCATGAATCCCATGATGGAGGCTCCCAACATCCCGATCTTATCTAACTCTAATTATCTCCTCAAGGCCCCACCTGCAAATACCATCAACATATAAATTTGGGGATTAAGTGTCCAACACATGAATTTTGGGAGGACACATTCAAACTAGCAGAAATCATCTAGGTCTGGTGCTTTTATTTAAGGCACGCACTTGATAACTTTCTCTGTTACTTCTATGGAAATCAATGTTTATGCTTTCTATCTCAATTGGTCCAGTTTTGGTAACTGTATTCACCTAGAAGTTATTTTCCTTTCCTGTAGGTTTTCAAATTTATTCACATAGAGATTGCAAAATAGTCTCCTGTGACTTTAAAAACCTCTCAATCAACAAACATTTTCCTCTTCTCTATTCTTACATATATTTGTACTTTTTCTTTTTTTGTTTTATTTTATTTTATTTTATTTTTCCTCAAATATAGATCAGGATGCATATATTTGTATTTTTCTACTTAAAACATTAATTTTAAAATTGTGGTTAAAAACATGAGATTTACCATTGAAACTGCCTTTAAGTGTATAGTTTAGTAATTTCTCTCATTTTTTTCTTGATAAATCAGCTAGATAAATCAGCTAGTGTCTAATCAATTTAACAAAATCAAGATTTTGATTTGTTTACAGATTGTTTTTAAACCTGTGGTCCAATCATTATTTTAATCTTAGCTATGCAATTTAAACACATAAAATGCTCACTTTCAGTCCCTTTGAAGTTTTTTTAGTAATCTTTTGTTTGGATGAAGCTCATCCACTAGAATATCCCTCAGGAAGGACACATGTATAGCATTGTTTAAATTCTAATACATTGAAAAATACTTTTTAATGGCTTTGATACTTCATGGACAACTTGGTTCACTGTAATATCTTTAGGTCACATTATTTTCTTATATTTCTTAAATGCTCCAATGTTGCCTTAATTTGTGTTTTTGATCTCTAATCTAATTCCCTTGCCCTTATAAATTATTTTTTCTTTTTGCCTAGAGGATCTGAGGAATTTTAACTTTAAAGTCTAATAATTTTGCTATAATATATCTTAGAGTTAATCATTCTGAGTCAGTTTTCTCCAATATCCTATGGACTCATTAAGTGTGTAGACGTAGGTCTTCTATTTCTGGAACATTTTCTTGGATTATTTTTTGTTGTGGTAGAATGCAACATTAAATGGCATTCAGTGGCATTAAGTACATTTACATTTACATTGTTGTGCAAGCATTACCACCATCTCTCCACAGAACTTATCTTGCAAATCTGAAACTTTGTACCCATTAAAAATAACTCCCTATTCCTCTCTCTCCTCAGCCCCTGGAAACCACTATTTTACTTTCTGTCTCTATGAATTTGACTACTCTAGGCATCTCATATAAGTGGAATCATATAGTATTTGTTTTTTGTAATTGGCTTATTTCACTTGGCATAATGTCCTCAAAGTTTATTCATGTTATAGCATGTGCCAGGCTGGCACCACACTAGAGAAGGGTTGGGAAAAGGATGTGTAAATTGGCTACAAAACCTTCAAGTGCCCTTTGATTGCTATATATAATCAAGAACACAGTGAAGACCAACGTGGTTCTAACAATTGATACTGGTACCAGCCCTGATGCTGCTGATTCTGATTTCCTATTTTCTTTAATCCTTCCCATTCCTCTCCTGCCCTACCCCCATACATTTAAATTGTTAGTTATCAGATTGGGTGAGCTGGTTTATTTGTATCTCCTCAATTACTAATGTGGCTGAACATTTTTCACCAGTCTTTTCCTTTATAGTGTATGATTTTTGTTAGACTAAAAGTTCTTCCCTACCAGGAGGTCATAAATGATTTCGTTTTTCTCCTCACAGTTTTAAAGATAGGCCTTAATCCATTAGTAATTTTATTATCACGAATAGGTATGAGGTTGGGCTCCACTTTTAAAAAAATCTTATTTTATGAATGGTTAGCCAATGAATGGTCTTTTTCCCCCCTCTCAATACTAACATTCCCCAGTGATTTTCTTTTCGTTTGTACATTTTCCAGGATCTCCAGTTAAACATAGTCATAAAGAAATAGGAATAAAAGGAAAAAAAGGAAAAACAAGACCACGACATAAATTTACTCAGGATGACCTGCATATACTTCAGCAGTCATTTGAACAAAATCCTTACCCTGATTTTACAACCAGGGAAAATTTGTCCAAACAAATTCATTGTCTCTTGCCTATAATTGACGTAAGTTAAATATTCAAAGCTTCACATCAATGTAATTTTTTTACAGATGATATGGAAAATGTAAAGAATTATGAAAGTTTAATAGAATTTGATCACATAGGACAAAGGGATGTTTTATCAATTGTTCATCTCAATGTGAGTGTGAATACAGCAGGTATACATCTTATGGAAAAATAGACTTGTGAGTTTGGGAGCAAAGTCAAGTCAAGAAGCTATTGTAATTATCCAGAATAGGGATAGTGATGGTTTTGACCAGAGTGCTGGCTGTGGAATTATAGGGAACTGGGAAGATCTTCAATCTTTTAAAGGTGGAACTGCTGATAGTTTTTGAGGTATTGGGTATGCAGTGAGAGAAGGCAGAGATAAGGATGGTTCCAAAGTTTTGGCTTGAGCTGTGGAATTATAGGGAACTGGGAGTTGTCCCTCCCTCCAATCTTCCATTTGCTAGTTCTTTTGTGAACTAGAAACATTTCAAGGGAAATACAAATGAATAATTTCATATGAATATGAGGTGGGTTGCTCAAGGTCAAACTGCTTTTTAATTATTTTTTATGCTCTATATCCATCAGAGGGATAGATTCCTAGAAGGAAGTGAGTGGATTATGGCTGATCAAATTACACTCGTGCTTAGAGAAAGTGCCCAGGATGTGGCCTGGAAGCAAGAATGGTTGAGGGAAGGGCCACAGCAGGCTTGGACATGAGAAAGTGAGCTCTTATGTTTTGGTTGGGTCCCCATGAAATCTGCCTCCTAATCGGCTCTATAAACTCTGATGCATTGACTCTCGCACCTCACCCTTCTGTAAAATACGTGCAGTTATCTGTGTTGTAGCAGTGTTGGGAGCAGAAAATGAGTGTGTCTGGAGGTGCCAGTGTCATTGTACCCAGTCACAATTTTGTTTCAAGCAGTCATCATAGGTGTGGTTAAGAGATCCTTCTAGCTTAAGTGCTGCTAACCTAAAGCAATTCTAAACTTGGAGACAGGGGGCTTCCTGGAGAGAGCAAACATCCAAAATTCCCCAGACACTCCTGCCTGTGTTGTGTGACTCTGACTGCCCTACCACAACCAGAGCTCTTTAGGATGGATAGTCTGACACAGCACTTATCATCTACACCTCCCCCAAAGCCCTGGGGATTATGGTTGGCCTGTATAATTATCTTCATTTTATGGAAAAGAAAAAAAATGAAGACTGGAGGTGTTAAATGCTTTGGGTTACATATAAAATTCTGTCTAGGTTATTAAACACTCCTTGTTCTATGTGTAGCCTTTGAGTACAATGAATTTAAGACCATGATTCAGTATATTCTAAATGATACATTTATCCTGATGGGGCAGCTTGAGGAAAATAAAGAGTTGTGGGAATGTGTTTAGGTAAGAGCTGAGGGTCTGTTCTATCTAAATGCAGAAGGTTGCAAACAGGTTGGGATATTTTGCAAGGCCTGGGTTTGCATGTACAGAAGGGCCACTGCAGGCTATGAAAGTAGTTAGTTGAGACTTTGAAATTGTGCACAATTCATGACCTCCATAACGTGCAGCCCCAGGAAGGATTGCCTTCATTATTTATGTCTTATTCGAGGTCAGGAAGCAAGTCAGTGATAATGCTGAGACTAAGCTTAACTATAAAACTCTCTTACATTGTAGAAATGTATTATACAATATACTAAAAAAGCAAATTTGATTTTTTTTTTTCTTTTTAGAACTGGTTTCAAAACAAAAGAGCCAAACTACCACCTACAGAGAGACGCAGAATATTTGCTACCTGGAAACTGAATAGATTCCCTGTCAAAGATCACCCACTTAGAAGCCTCCAGGAGAAGCAGGTGCAACATCCCAACCACAGCATTGAGCAGGCCTCCTGCGCCCAGGAGTTTCTACTGGGTAGTGCTGGCTGTTCTTCTCTGGAGCCACAGGGAATTCTCAGTGATGAGGATGTCTCAAGTGACTCTAGTCCTAGCTATGAAACCAAGCTTTGATTTTGCGTATCAGTGTGACACAGGAAGTGATCCTTCTCCCAGCTATGGGTCAGAAACCTTTCTTCATCCACCTACATCTTCTATGCAGTGTTTTGAGAGGGAAAATCCTGAGACAGGGGAAGGCCAGCCTGCAAGTCCCCTCCTTCTGTGCTATGTTTGTAGTGTGTAGCAGGAGGAGACAGGCCCATTGTCACTACCCACTATTTCAAGGACAGCTGCAGAACGGTTGGGGATGTCATCTTCATCCTCGGCAGCCTCAGAATTACCAAGAGAAGCTGGTCTTCCAGGATCAAGTTCCAATGTACCTGAGTTCTAGGTGGCAGCAGGTGCCCTCCCTTCAGTCACAGCAGCAGGTCCAGTTTTTTCAAAGTAATGGAGAGTCCCTCTGCTCTCAGTTGCAGCACGCACCTTCCACTGGGGCTGTTGATTTGCGGCAGGCCAAGCTTACTGGTGCACCCATTTGTCCCGCCATTCCCTCTTGGGGGCCAAGAACATTTTGAAGAAGTGGTATCACACGAGCTTATACATTTCCCATAAATGCACTGGGCAGGGGCATGCCCACCATCGTGCTTGTCCTCTATCCCATCACATTTCCTATAAGGCCAGGAGCTGCAGGCACTGAGGGTTTGGCAGCCAGAGCGTGATGGGGGTTGGAGTCCAGGGGTTTGGGGGGCCCTCTGCAAAGCCATCCACAACCATGGGGAAGGATCCTGGCGACCCAAGGAGGGGTTCCTTGCAACTTTCTGTGCTGAGAACCGGGGACTGCAAGTGTCCAGGGCCAGATCACACTTCTTTTACATCAGGTCTGGTCCTGGGCCCTTTGGTTGTCAGGCACACGGAAGAAACCTTAGGAGAAGGAAGGTAGCCCTGTCTCTGGAGCCAAGAATAGGGACTTATCACCTGGAGGGGGAATTAGGATTTGCTTCTTAGCACTTGAGGTCAGAGTTGAGGCTCTGGAGATAACTGTCTGAGCTTGTTTCTGGCAAGAGCGTTGGGACTCATTCCCTGGCATTGGGACTTCACGCAAGTGGGAGTGTGAAATGAAACTGCGGATAAGACCCTAAGCTCTCCAGACGAGCTGGACTCCCTGTGGCTGACAGAGATGCCCAACTTAAAATAATGAGAGTCAAGCAGCCATGGAGGGTCATATAGGAGCACCCTTGACATAAGTAACTCCATCTTAGACAAATATTCCATCTTATCATTTCAAAAGGCGTCATGCCAACAGGGATGAGATGTTCAGAGACCATGCCCCACCAGATCAAGGCGTAGCCCTTTACTGTTGGCCCTCACCAGTATTGTCAAGGAGCATAAAAACAGCAGAACTTCACTAGCTGGATACAGCTGTCTCCACAGACAGTGTCTTGCTGTCACTCAAGATCTGCACCCAGCCCCTGCCACTGAAGGCTCTGCCCAAATCAAGGAATCTGCTGTGACAAGCGTCTGGAACAGCCCAGGGCATTATTCTTGTCCATGTCCCACTCCTCAGACTGGTTCCTTAAACCCCCGTTCTTATCCCCTTTTCACTTGATGTAAAATGTTCCTTTGTGGAAATTTTAGTCTGTAACATATGTGATTGACTATATTGCTATGTGCGGTTTGCAACATTGACTTGCGGATTGGCTGGAGCCTGTGCACCCAGGGCTCACTACCGAGTGAACGCACAGTGCTAAGGACAGTTGCCTCCTTGGGAACTTCTGTCACTTGTGGCTTCTGTGATTGAGTATGCATCAGTAAAAGTCTGGCCTTGCGGAAAGATGCAAACATGTGGGGACCTGGTTATGTTTGACCTTGTGCCGCTCACAACATAAGGTCAGAGAAGAGCAATCACACACCCTTTGTTCCCAGAAAGGGCAGCTCCAGACAAACATCCCTCTGTTCCTCAGAACTAAGATGGTTCCGGAAACCAGAGCTGAGAGGCTGTGGCCTGAAAACTCCTCCCACCACTGCTTGAAAGTGGCATCCAACAGCGACTTCTGGTTTGGGGCTTAGAAACTAACTAGTGCTCGGTTATTTTTAATCAATCAGGTCTGAATGAGTTTAAATCCTTCATTTGCACATGCAGACCTACTGAAGGCTGGAGCTGGAACTTTTCCTATTTAAGCCAGATACCTTTTTGTTTCCCTGGAGCTTACTTTTGTTTTACACTGGAGGCTGGATCTCCCCAATCTGTAGATTTTTTTTTTTTAATAGAAAATAAAGCTTTCCCTTTTTCCTTTGCAAACCTCATGGTCTTTTGTTAACAGGAGTTAGGAATTTGTGTCTGGTTGCAAACAAAGGACTTTGTACCCTCCATGGAGTTTCTGGGGGGCTCATGGCACAGTTCTGCTGCTCTTCAACCAGCTCCAGCAGGGACCCAAGGCTGGAGAGGAATAGGAGGGCAGCAGGGGGTGGGCCAGCTGCAGGGGGGATTTGGATAGTCTTAGGTCCCCTCCTGGTCTCTCTTTAAACCAGCCTTCCCCTCTGCAACCTCTCCTGTCCAGGTGGCTGTACACAGAGTTTTTCAGGTAAATAAAGTATTCAGTCTCCTAAAGTGTGTATATCACCTGGCTCAGATGTGGTCAAAATGAATTCCCATAGGAAATTTCACTGGCGTTTCTATCAACTTACAGGTGCTCCTTCTGGATCCTAGATCTTCTGTCACTTTGTACCCTTGGTAGCCCATCACAACAGTTGTTGAAGCAGTAGCCATAGATGTGTTGATTTCCTCAAGAACGGGAGAAGCCAATGCAAAGTTTTTAGGTACACCTGCAAGAAAGAGTTTCATGAGGAATATCTGCCTGTTTGCACGTCCATTCTACAATTTTTAAAAGGTCAAGCTGAGTTTTATAAATGCCTAGACAGGTAGGAAGAAGGATAGAGGAACAAATAATTATGATTTGTACAAAAGCTTATTTCTTTGTACATTCTATCCCATAATACTCAAAATCTAATTACAACATTAAATACTTTTTTCTCACGGAAACGATTTAGCAAAATTGGGAATTCTTATTGAGGTATATTGACAGTTGCTTTGGTTTGAATGTTTGTCCCCTCTGAAAATCATTTTGAAACTTACTCCCCAAAGTAACAGTGTTAGGAGGTGGGACCTGTGAGAGGTGATTGGGTCATGATGGCTCTGCCCTCGTGAATGGATTAATCCATGGATTACTGGGTCAGTGGGATTCATGGGCAGTGGGTTAGTTATCAGGAAAGTGGGTCTGTCATAAAAGCCAGTTTGGCTGTCTCATGCACCCCTCTCTCCCCGCGATGCTCTCAGCCATGGTATGACGCGGGACAAGGCCCTCACCAGAAGCCGACCAGCCGCTTCACCTTGGACTTCTCAGCCTCCAGAACTGTGAGAAATCAATTTCAGAAGATGGACTAAGACAAATATATATTTATGGTGTTCAGCAGGTTTCACTATATATATATATACATTGTGAAATGATTATCACAATGAAGCTAATTAACATATCCATCACCTCACATAGGTATCATTTTTTGTGATGGTAGCATTTCAAATCTACTCTTTTAGCAACTTTTAAGTATAAGGTATTAACTATAATCACCATGCTGTGCATTAGTATGTTACATAACTCCACGTTTATAGCTAATGGTGGAGACTGTGGTCTGTTGCTCCAGAATTTCCCTTGAGGTAAATGTATGACAATTAATCACTGATGTTTAAATATAATAAAATCTCATAATATTATGTTAAATTTACCACAACTTTATTTTTTAAAAAGGGCAGGTGGTATCTTTCTGAAGCTAAAAATGCCTTATACCTTCATGGTTTATAATTTTGTACTCTGGAACATCTATAAACATCCAAAGCACCATATATATATATATATATATATATATATATGTATATATGTATATATATACACACACACACACACACATATATATATATAATGTTATAATAGTAAACCCTATGCTTTGATTAAAATTTTTCCTTTGAAGAGAATATGTAGATAATTAGGTAGATTATATATATAAATGTACTATATATACGTATATACATATTACATGTATATAATTATATATAGTACAAACTGTTACAAGAATTTATTATTCATTTTTATTACTAGAAAGCCACTCTAGCAATTTGAAATAAATTATCACTGGAAGTATATTATTGTCAAATAGTATAAGTATCATAAATGTCATGCATGTCAAAAAAGTGATTTCTAATTCAAAAAGGGGGATACGGTTTACAAATCTATTCAATTAAATTTTTAATCATTTTTAAATAAAATCTTGGATTGTTCTAGAAGTGGTTTAATTTCTGGCACTCTTCCTTGATCACTATAATCTTTAATACATACTTTAGTTAAAATAAACTTTCCATTTTAAAATTGGATCTAAAAAATGAATATCTACAAGAAAAATATAAATCTTGACTTTAATCTCACACCATACATAAAAATTAATTTAAGATGGATCATAAACATAAAAACTAAAATACTAATGGTTTTAAAGGACAATATAGAAGAATATTATGATTTGTGGCTCTGCAAAGGTTTATTATACCACAGAAATCAATAAAAGAAAATAATTGATATGTTAGACTTCAAATCTGCTTATTAAAAGACATCATGGAAAAAATTAGTAAAATCCATAGCCTGGAAGAAAACATTCACAAAACATATTAACAAAGGACTGATACCCATGATACACATAAAGAAACATTACAACTCAATTACAGTCCAGGCATGATGGCTCACACATGTAATTCTAGCACTCTGGGAGGCTGAGGTGGGAGGATCCCTTGAGCTCAGGAGTTTGAGACCAGGCTGAGCAAGAGCAAGACCCGATCTCTACTAAAAATAGAAAAATTAGCCAGGTGTGGTGGCGCATACCTGTAGTCCCAGCTACTCTGAAGGCTGAGGCAAGAGGATCGCCTGAGTCCAGGAGTCTGAGGTTGCTGTGAGCTAGACTGATGCATGGCACCCTAGCCTGGGCAACAGAATGAGACTCTGTCTCAAAAAAAAAAAAAAAACAACAAACCACAATTAACAACAAAGAAGTGAGGGGCGATTTTCCACATATACAAATCGCTCAACATTATTAAACATTAGGAAATGCAAATTAAAACTACAAAGGAATAGCACTACTATAGCCAACAGAATGGTTAAAATTAAAGAGCTTAATAACATCAAATGTTGGTTAAAAATACAAAGCAAGCAGGATTCTCATACCTTGTTGGTAGAAATATAAAATAGTATGACTGTTTTGGCAAAGGGTCTGGCAGGTTCTTATAAAAGTTAAAATATGTTATCATGTGACCTACCAATTCCACTCTTAGATATTAATATTTACCTAAGATAAATGAAAACACATGTTCACAAAAAAAACTACAAGAATGCCCATTGCAACTTTATTTATGATAGCCAAAAACTGGATTCTGGAGACACTGAATACAACTCAGGTGTCATACATCTATAGGATAATTCATGTACAAGTTGTTATCTGGCTTCACAAAGGGCTACCACTCAGTAATAAAGCAAATAAAATAATAGACTAGGAAAAAAATCAAGTTAGAATTTTGTGAAGTAATAGTAATATATATTTTGAAAGGGGTTTGGTTCAAAAATTAAGATCAAGAATAAACATTTAAGAATTATGTTTCCATTTATGCAAATTTTACATCAAAGGAAAAACTATAAAAATTGAAGTTCAGCTAATGGTATGACTACAGATATATTTAGGGGAAATACACTGATATCTGAATTTTTTTGAAATATTTCAAAAAATAAAATAGACTGATTAGAAAAATAGAAAACTGTAATAAAGCATATATAGTAAATGTTAATGTTAGGATTTAGAAATATTCATGTTCATTATAAAATTCTTGCATCTTTGTTGTATAAAAATGCTCAATACAATGTTCAAAAAATTTTCAAAATGAAAACATAAATAGAAGAGATAAAAAGTAATTTTAAAAACTCATTCAATACAAAATGAGGAAGACAAGAAATTTAAAAAATGAACATACAGTATAAGTAGGAAATAAGCTTTGAATATGTGAAATAAAATCAAAGAAAACAATGGAAATAATGCATAGATCATAGCCTAATAAATTGTCACTAGAGCAAATAGACAACCTACAGAATGGGAGAAAATATTTGCAAGCTATACGTCTGATAAAGGGCTGATAACTAGAATCTACATAGAACTCAGGAAAATCAGCAAGAAAAAATCAACCCCATTAAAAAGTGGGCAAAGGACATGAACAGAAAAAACATCTGCATTCGAATGTTTATAGCAGCACAATTCACAATTGCAAAGATTTGGAAACAACCCAATTGCCTATCAATATACAACCGAGTACAACTCAGCCACAAAAAGTGATGAACTACGTATTTTATTATCCTGAATGGAGCTGGAGCCCATTCTTCCAAGTGAAGTGTCACAAGAAGGGAAAAACAAACCATGTGTACTCACCATTAAATTGGTACTAATTGATGAACACTAATGTGCACATATGGGAAGTAACATTCATAGGGTGTTGGACAGGTGGGAGGGGGGAAGAGAGGATGCGTAAATCCACACCTAATGGATGCGGTGTGTGCTGTCTGGGGGATGGGCATGCTTGTTGGGTGGTGCAAAGGCAATTTATGTAACCAAAGCGTTTGGTACCCCCGTAATACTCTGAAATTAAAAAAAATGCATAGATCAATGAAATAAAATATAAACAACAGAGAAAATCAACAAAAGAAAAAGTAAGTTCTTTAAAAATAACATTTATAACATTCTACCAAAATTGATCAAGATGAATGATAAAAATAACAAATTACAATATCAGGAATAAAATGAGGGCCATTATTAATTCTATAGACATTAAAAAATAAGGGTAATCTGAATAACTATTTCATTAAATTCAACAATTTACATGACAAAAATAGATTCTGCAAAGAAACCTACTCATCAGAACTGACAGATGAAAAGGAAAATCTGAATAGGCCTACAACAATCAGAAATATTGTTTTATGATTTTAAAATATTTGACAAAGGTTATATACATTCAAAGTATACAACATAATGATATGATATACATATACATTTGTAATCATTAACACAATCAAGTTAATTAACACATCCATCACCACCCATGCTATACATTAGAAACCCAGATTATGTTCATCTTATAACTGAAAGTTACTACCCTTTAATCAACATCTCCCCATTTCCCAATTCCACACCCCGCAGCAATGACCATTCTGCTTTCTGTCTGAGTTTGAGTTTTTTACATTCCGCATATAATGAGATCATGTAGTATTTAGCTTTCTGTGTCTGCCTTTTTTCACTTAACATAAAGTCTTCTCTAGGTTCATCCATGTTGTCACAAATGGCAGAACTTCCTGTTTTATGGCTGAATAATATTCTATTTCTTTATTCATCTATCAGGGAACACGTAGTTTGTTTTCATTTCTTGGCAATTATGAACATGTAAAAAAAATGCTGTAATAAACATGGAAGTGCAGACATCTCTTTGACATAGTGACTTAATTTCATTTGGATATGTACTGGGAAGTGGGATTCCTGGATCATATGGTAGACCTATTTTTAGTTTTCTTGAGGAAACCTCATGTTGTTTTCCATAGCGGCTGTAACAATTTACATTCTCCCCAGCAGTGTATAAGAGTTCTCTTTTCTCTATACCCTCACCAATACTTGTTTTATCTTGCCTTTTTAAATTTTTAATATTTTTAATAATATAGAGATTGGGTCTCGCTCTTGCTCAGTCTGGTCTTGAACTCCTAAGCTCAAGTGATCCTCCCACCTCAGCCTCCCACAGTGCTAGGATTACTGTCTTGCTCCGAGGCCCAGAGCAGGACACAAAAAAGCAAACCTTTCCAGGTGGCAGCTCCCCCCTACACCGCTGCCCTCACAGGCTGCTGCCTCTGCAGCCCCTCCACCTGCCCCACCCCCGCCCGGATAGGCCAAGCAGCTCCCAGCTCTTTCCCAATATCTGGCCAGAGCTGTTGAGACAAAGGAAGGGGAGAAGTGGACACAGCAGGTCCTGGCTCTTGAGATCTGCAGATATGAGTTGCTTTTGCAATAGCCGTAGGTCATTGTGCAACTCACTGGTCTCCGGACCTCGGATTCCTGGACATCTGTAAAACACAGACAGTGATGATGCCACTCGACTCGCAGGGCTGCCATGAGGTGCAGGGACTGAAAGTGTTCCGAAAACTCTAAGGTGGCAGATGTGCGTAGTATTATGTGTATCAGTGGCAGGTTTCCAGAAGGCAGGTGGGGATAAGAGTGAGTGAGTCACAAAGAGGAAAATTGCCCCACTTCTTGAAGGGAGTTCTCAGAAGGCCAGGGCTGGGCGGCTCAGGTTACAGGGCAGGCATAAATAGTGGGTGCCTGCCTGGCAAAGGCTAGTTTGCCTGGAGCTCCTGGGGCCCTAGCAGAAGCCACCTGTGAGTGTGTCCGAACTTGCCTCTCGTTTTGTTTTTCCCATGTCCTGTGAATATCCCCCCGCCCATCTGGGCAGGTCATCCTACTGGCGTGGAGGGGAGGGCGTGTGCGGCTGTTCTGGTCTAGGACGTGTGGGCGTGGGAGGTGGGGAGCAGGGGGGCAATGCGAGGCTCCCTGCCCCTCATTCAGGGCCTTGGCTCAGTGGGGGATTTGCTTTCTGAGCTGGGGGAGGGTGGAGGAGTGGGGTGTGGCACCCGCCCAGACCCTAGGCACCACTGTGTGGAAGCCTCGGGTGGGAAATGTGATTCCAAATTCTCTCTTGGCTCCTCCTCTGTCCCTGATTTCTTCAGCAAGGACAGTGGGGGACAGACCAGGTGTTCGCAGGCCTGGGTTCTAAACCCTCCTGGTGCCAACTGCCTGTGGCACATGAACAAACCCTTCTCTCTTGGCCTCAAGTCTATACTTACAGAATACATTTACTGGATTGGGTCTCTGATTTCCCAACCAATGTTCATAAAGTCTTAGCATAAACAGGACACTGCCTGGGTTGAGGGGGCCGGGGCTCTGCCCACTCCATCCACTGCCCTGGCTAAGACATCTCTTCTAAATCCTGGGTCCAAAAACCCGGGAGTCTGCTCTCTCCAAAGCTCCTTCATGCTACAGAGGGTGGCGGTGCCTGCTGTGCCATCTCGCCCTGGCGGGCAGCGTGCCCACTGCCTTCCATTCCTCCCTGGAATCAGGCAGGGCCCCAGGGTCGCTCTGACCTGGGTCTGGCCCTCGGTGCTCACGACTGAGCCTCTGCCAGAACAGGGGCTACGAGGTAGCTGCTGTAGGCTGCGAGCCCACCTGGGTGTTTCTAGAGACTCCCAGGATACCTGGAGAAGTGGCGAAAGGCTAGTGCAAAATAGGGGTGGTCCACAGCCTGGAAGCACCAGCAGTCGGGAAGAGGCCACTTCTCTGGCCAGGAAGCCCTTCCCCTACCACCACCCCAGCTGGCCTGGGGACACCCCTCTTCTTTGCACAGGGCCTTCCGGCTTTGTTCCCAGCACCTGCGATTCCGAGCAACTCTTGTCACTCATAACTTTATAGTTTCTCTTTGAGAGGAAAGATGCCTGACGTAGGGAGTGACCCAGGTCCTATACCCACCCCCCGACCTCAGTTACTGTGACCCTCTTAGATGGTAACTGGATGCCCTTTTGGATAGTTTCTCTCACTTCCCCCCAAAATTAGCCTTCCGCCTCACTGAGCCAGGCTGGCATGTCCCCTTCCCCCTCTTTTCCAAGCCCTTTCAGGTGGTCTGGGAAGAGCCTCAGGTGTCTCAGGGTCTCTCCGGCTGCTAGTTTAGTATCTTTGGTGCTAAACTTTCCCTTGGGTTCCCTCTGGGACTTTTCTCACGGAGACTGGTCTGGCAATGGCAAATCACTCAGCAAACACGCAACCACACTCCCAGCCTGTGCTCAGGACGTCACTAAGACATTACCAAGCATCCAGGACTCTGGCTCAGTTTCAGACCAGCACTGTGGGCACCAGTGCCGGGCCTCGCAAGGCAGCAAGTGAGAAGACACAGGCTTGCCTTGTCCTAGCTAAGCCGACTGTGCAATGGCACAGACAGAGTGACGTCCGGGAAGGGGAGGGGTCCTGCCCAGAGACACTCATTGAATCCTTCCTGCTGTGACAGGCGGCCTCAGTGAGGAATGCCACCTCCTAGACACCACATCAAAGGTAGTGGCCCAAGGGAAGGCACAAGAAAGGACAACATGGGTCATTTGGGAACAGGGAGATGTCGCTGTCAACCTGTATCAGAGTTCCAGCTGGGTAACTCATGCCCGCCAACGCCAGACCACGTGCTCACCTTGTCCCTAAACTGCTTTTGGAGTCCTGCTGCTTGGGGCCCCACAGCAGGGAAGAGAAAAGGTGGAAATGGGAGCATCTCCTGACCTCCAAGAACTGGCCCAAGCCCTAACCCATGTCCTTGAGCCAAGAGCATGTCCTTTCTCTCTCTATTCATCTCCCCAGGCCATGCTGCTCCTTCTCTCGGCGCTGGTCCTGCTCACACAGCCTCTGGAGTACCTGGAAGCAGAAATGAAGATCTATTCCCAGAGAACAGTGACCAACGCCTGCACCCTGGTCATGTGTAGCTCCGTGGAGAATGGCCTGCCTGGTCGCGATGGACGGGATGGGAGAGAGGGCCCCCGGGGCGAGAAGGGGGATCCAGGTAGAGCGGGCCTGTGGGCTTATCCTGGCGGAGAGGGTGGACGTTGGGATTGTAACCGACCCGGCAGCTCTGGATGCTCTGCTATGGAAGGCTTGGAGATGTGCGTCCTCCTCCCAAGGAGTGGGTTCCCCCTGACGTTCAGCCCGCACTGCTCCACCAGCTGGCCAAGGAATGGCTGTGCTGACCCCCCTGTGCCTCCCTACTTCACCCAACTGCCCTGACCTCTCCTGGGATCCCAGGATCCCTCCCATCCCAAGAACCAGCAAATAGTAGATAAATTACTGATATTTGGGACCTTCTAGAATCTGTGCCAGCAGTTAGCAGTTGTTCATTCTGATTAAATGATGCCTATGCAGGGTGTTAAATACTTTCAATATTTAACTAAACTTCACTGAATGAAGAGTGGGAAAAGATCAGGTTCCGTGGCCCCAGACTCAGGCCTGATCAAAAGGATGTGCCCTAATACATTACAGGGGGAGAAAGGGAGCTCACATTTCTTTGTCCAGCCCTGTGCTTGGACATTCACTTGAGTAGTTCATTTAATCCACCCAAAAGTCTTACAAGGGACATACTAATCTCCTTTGACAGGTAAGAAAACTGTGGTGCAGAGAGCTAAACTGCAGCCCTTCTGGAAGGTGGGGAGAACGTGAGCGTCTCCATCAGGCAGGTCTAGGCTCGACTGCTAGTTCCTTCTGCACACCTGGGACCCTGGGGCAAGCCACTCAGTGACACTGAGTCTCTATTTGCTTACCTGCAATCAGGAATAAGAACTACCACCCAGAGATGAATAATTGAGCCAAAGGCTTTGTTTTTTTATTGAATCTTCGGGACCAAATTGCATCTTCCTATTGTACCAAATAGGTCAATTCTCCTGAGGTTACCAGAATATTGATGAATAAGGGACTTGTCTCTGGAAATACTGTCCCCCACCCAGGGGGAGAGGATCTCGGTCAGATTGGCAAGAAAGGAGAATTCGATTAACCAGCACCATGAGCCAGGGGGTCACCAAGGTACGGGGCCGGGCTTCAGAGGGATCAAATATGCTTTAACTTTCTGGAGCTGGCACTTTGTTTGAGGAGCAGGAAACTAATGACATTTAAGCTGGAAAGATTAGGCGACATCCCTAGGGTCTGTGGGGAAGGAGCAGGTGAGTACCTGTCTGCCCCTTACTGACAAACAGCGGCTCCCGACATGGACCAGAGGGGGCTTGGGGAGCGCCGCTCAGGGGTGAGCTCAGAAGAGACATGGGATTTGCCACACCAGTTCTGAGATCCCCAACTCGCTCTGGCTCCCACAGGGGCCCTGGATTGAATCCCAGGGGGCCTTTCCCACTGCGGCCCTCAGAGCTTGCCACATGGAACGCGCCGGGGACTCCCTCTCCTGTGTGCGTGCCCACCCCATGCACATCCCAGGCCTGGCTTTGGGTCGGCCCCCAGGGGACCACGCACAGTGGGACCGGGGATAAGGCTCCCCTCTGCCCTCAATTCCAGTCACTCGGCCATTGTGGGCCTGGGAATGTGCTGGGGAGCTTGGGGCATCCTGACCCAAGTAGGTCTGTGTGGGGCCAAAGTCTGCACTCGTGACAACCATCCCTGCCGATGTTGGAGCACATGGTCCCCAGAACCTGCTAAAAGGAGAATGTGGGCCTGAGAGAAGAGACCCTTGAGCAGGGGTGCAGGGCAGAGCTGGGGTCACAGTGGTGATGCCTCAGACATGTCACGGAGGGCAATCAAGACCCAGATCCTGCCTTTCGGGGGACAACTCCTGATTCCTCCGCAGCCCCTGCATTCCTTCCCAGACAGACCCGGCAGCAGGGGTGCTCACCTCCCTCGGATAAAGCCCCACACCTCACAGCAGCACCTGGCCCAGCAGGACTGTTCTCCGCCCCTGCCTGCTCCTCTGACCTCAGGGCCCCCCCCCCCCTTCCGCTCAGCTCAACACGCCAGTTCTTGCCGGTCCCTGAGCACACTCGGCCCTCCCTCCCCAGAGCCTCATCATGTGTTCGCACAGACGTCCCTGTGGCTCATTCCTCACCTCCTTCCGGCTGTGCTCTCAGACCACCTTCTTGGTGAGGTGTCCCCTGTACCACCCTCCTTAAAATAGACCCCACCCCACCACCCAACACGCCCTGGGTTTTATCTTTTCTCAGTGGTACTCAGCATTGTCAAATATATCGTATGTTGTACATTTTAATTTCCTATGATCCGTTTCTATGCAGTAGAGTTGAGGCTCCAGGAGGGAGGGATTTTTTCTCTGCTTTGTTCACTACTTTATCCCCTGCGTTTAGGACAGTGCCTGCCTGGTATGTAGGAGAAGTGCAATAAATATTTGTGGAATGAATGAATGAATGCAAGATGGAAGGAGACAGGAATTTCAGTAGCCAAGGTGGCCAAAATGCTAGGCCATAAAGCTTTGCTTCAGGTGACACTAGGGTCCAGGGCTAGGTCTCTGGGGACACTAGAATACAAAATGAGTGCTTTGGAAGGCACAGGTCCCGCTGTTGAGGATGGTGCCCCTTTCTCCACCGCAGAGCTCTCATGGCCTTGGTGGTTAGTACACTAAGAATGGGCAACCTCTAATGCTGCCTTCTAGAGAGTGACTTTTCTCCTTTGGCCCATCTGCCTGCTGCCAGCCTGGCCAAGGTGAGGCCCACACGAGGCTCAGCCTGTAGGTGTGAGAAGTGCTTCCATTTCATCCCTAGTAACTATTGTAAACAGCAGCAGGACACAGGCCTGGCATTCCACTGGGTATGCATGGACTGCAGAGGTCTCCAGGTGGCGGTGGTGCTGCTGGGATACACCAGCACAGAATTTGCCACCCACCCAGCAAATTCAGTCACCTCCACCACAACCACACTCTTGACTCAGGGAGGCCTGGCCTCTCCTGTCATGAGAGCACGGTTCCCAAGTCTGAAATGTCACCTCCCCTCTTCAGGTCGCTCTAAATTCTCCTCACCCTTCAAGTCCCACTTCCTCCTCGAGGAAGACTGCTCTGAGTGTGTGTGTGTGTGTGTGTGTGTGTGTGCGCGTGCGTGCTGGGGTTGGGGTGCTGCGATGAGACGAGGGACATCTCACGCATTGTCTTCCTCACCTGTCACCCTGTCTCACAGTTTATCATGAGTCCTTTGTAGAGCAGGACCTGAGGCTGACACTTCATCTGGCCTGTTGCTAAGCATAGACTAGATGCTGCAGAGATGGGTTCTTAGTGAACAAATGAGTGGGCAAATGGACAAATAACTGAATGAACAAGTTAGCACCAACTGTCTGGTGTCCTTTCTAATACAAATGTTGGCTCCCTTGATATATATAAGGGGAAATCAGGAAGTCTGTGATCACAGGTTGCCTGCTATGAAGATCGTGGCTCGGGCTGGGAAGGAGCACTGCGTGGAAAGTCGGACAGGGCTTCGCCCACATCCTCCTCTCACTCGGGAAAGGCTGTTTCCTCCCTGGGAAACGGGTGTGCCGGCACCCTTTCCTGCCTCCCCACTGGACCAGGGTGTGTGAAGGTGGACCGTGCACACTCTGCAGAACCCTGGAGTGCCAGGGACCTGACCCTGCAGATGGCTGGTTCCTCCAGGGCCTAGGGCCAGGTTTTTGTCAATTTCTTCTGCTGCTACAGGTTTGCCAGGAGCTGTAGGACAAGCAGGGATGTCTGGACCAGCTGGCCCAATTGGGCCCAAAGGGGACAATGGCTCTGCTGGAGAACCTGGACCAAAGGGAGACCCTGGACCATGTGGTGAGCAACTGGGCATGGCATTCGGATGTCTCCAGGCGGTTCTGCTGCTAGGTTACACAGGTGGGCAGGCACAGAGCCATCCCAGGAAGCACTGGGCACTGGGTTATTTCAGGAAAGACGGGGCCTACTGTTGGGCAGAATGACAATGCCACCTTTCGACCCCTCACCTTATTTTGCACCCCGCCCCCCTGCCAGGAGGATTCAGTGTCTCTGACTGGGCTGGTCCTTCTTCTCAGGACCTCCAGGACTTCCAGGTGTGCCTGGTCCAGCTGGAACAGAAGGTGTCCAGGGCAAACAGGGGAACATAGGCCCTCAAGGCAAACCCGGCCCAAAAGGAGAGGCTGGGCCCAAAGGTAGGTGGACAGTGTGGCCAGTCTGAGAGTGGGGAGGGAGGAATGACAGTGACATCCGTGATGTGACTTGAGGCATGCTCAGAGTGCCAGGAAGAACCCAGACCATCAATGCTGCGAAGGCCTTGGCATGCAGCCCTCCCCCACACCCCCACATTTACAGTTTTCTCCTTTTACCCTCCACAGAGGAACCCCAGGCAGCAAGGAGCAATCTCACCACTTCTCTCTCTGACCTTGGAGTTGTGGGTTAAAGCTGCACTACTGAGAAAATGATCGCTGCTGAACACACTGTCAGCAGCGTTTATCCCTGTGTGTTCCTTCCCCAGGAGAAGTAGGTGCCCCGGGCATGCAGGGCTCTGCAGGGACAAGAGGCCCCACAGGCCCTAAGGGAGAGAGAGGTGCCCCTGGTGAGCGTGGAGCCCCCGGGAATGCCGGGGCAGCAGGTGGGTGATGGCAAGAGCCGGTGCAGGGCTGGATCTAGTTCTCCTGTGCCCATTTGGGGCTATCAATGCCCACCCCCTCGACGGGCACCTGTAAAGTCAAAGCTGGCATTGCTGGGCAGTGGGGAGGGTGCATACCTAAGGAAGGTGAATTTAGAGGTTCTGGGGACTGTTTGTATCCAGGAAGAGTGCAGTGCTAAGCAACGAGGACATCTGTATATAGGGAGGGTTATTCGCTGGGTGATGGGAACAGCTGTACTCAGGGAGTGCTGATTGCTGGGGGATAGGGATGGTCAGTGTCCAGAGGGGATGTGGCTGGGCTCTGGGAACAGGCTGTCTGCGAGGAGAATGTATTGCTGGGTAACAAGGACACTCTGTGTCAGGGAAGGTGACAATGCTGGAAAACGGGTACATAGCTCAGCCAGCCCTTCTTTGACCCCAGGGCCTGCTGGAGCTGTGGGTGTGCAGGGAGCTCCAGGTGCCAGGGGACCCCCAGGACTGAAGGGGGACAGAGGTGTTCCTGGAGACAGAGGAGCCAAGGGAGAAAGTGGCCTTCCAGGTAAGGAGGCAGCTCCTGGCCCTGGGAACCCCCACCAGGCGTGGCTGGGAGAAGAGGAGGCCTCTTCAGCCCAGGACAGCCCATCCTCTGGGATGGGTGCCCCATTAATGACAGGTGGGAGATGGAACTCAGGAGAGGCTGCCAGGCTGGAAGGCAGGAGCATTAGGTTCTGGTCTTCGCCACCTCGTACTCACAGCAAGGCCTGTGCACTTTCTCCATCTGACCATTTGGAAAACTGCAGCTGCCTTCCCAATGCACAGTTTTAATCGTCAAAGAACCCAGTGGATGGGAAACACAAGAGGAGTGTGTATTCTTGTTCCACATCCGCCCCCCACAAAGGGAGATGCCATTATATTCCCAGAATTTGGAGTCAAAATGTCATCTGGTTCGGTGTCAGCGAGGTACAGAGACGAGTTTGTCCACAGCAGAACCTAAGACCTCCCTGCACAGCAGGGGCCAACTGTGCCAGCAGATGTGGGCTTGCTGGGGGCCACCCCAAGAGTGTCTGCAGCTGGACACCCTTCCCTTGAGGCCCAGACTCCGAGCTCCTCCCAGGCTGTCTGGACAAGTCTTCACTCAGCCGTTTCTGTCCCCTGCAGATGCCACTGCTCTGAGGCAGCAGGTGGAGGCCCTACAGGGACAGGTGCAGCACCTCCAGGCCGCCTTCTCTCAGTATAAGAAAGGTGAGTTCCTGGGTCTGAACCTGGGCCAGGCACCGACATTGGGCCCCGCCTGGGTCTGGGTCTTGGTTTGGGATTGGGCTGGGACTGGATCTTTGGCCAGGCCTGAGGCTGAGCGTGGCCCTGGGACTAGGATGGGAATGAGCTGGGACCATGTCTAGGGCTGGACCTGGGACCGCGGCAGGGATTGGGGCTCAGGGTGGTGCGGGGCTAGAGCAGGGCTGCCCGTGCTCCAGGTCCTGGACCTAGATCTACAGGGCAAGGAGGAGGGTGTGGCCCACATCACCAGTTCACCAGGCTGGCAGAAGCATGCTTGAGGCTACCAGGCTCCGGAAACTCTGTGCCACCTGTGCCCTGAGACAGACTGATGCCCTGAGTCCAGCGCAGTTCAGCAGAGCCTCACTCCCTGGCGTAGGCCAGGGGACACTCAACATGGGCTGCATTTCTTACCTCTGTGGAGCCAGGTGTAGGAGTGCCCAGTGACATTGCCGCACAGCCCAGGGCAGTACAGAATCCAGGTCCTTTCCTGGGACCTGGGGCTGGGATACTGCTCTGGGGGTACAAGGCAGGTGGTGGCCTGACCTTGGTGTGTGGTCACTGAATATCTCACCTTAGACCTGCTCCTGGGTCACGCAGCAGGCAGGCTGCCCCTGGGCTCCAGTGCTGGGCTCTGCCTGCAGCTCCCGGGGTGTTTAGACCAGAGATTCTGCCCTAACCCTGGAACCCTGAGAAGTCAGAGGCCTCTAGGAGCCCATGCGTGAGTTCACCTCAGTCCCCAAATGCCCCTACTCCTCTGCCTTTCCTGACATCACCTGTGAGTCCACAGCCTTCAGGCAAATCTCACTGAGCCAAAAATGGAAGTTTTCTGAAGGAGCAGAGCATAAGGGGGCCTCATTGGTTAGGACATAGGTAGGGTTGGCTCCTAAGTACCCAGACTCAGAGACAAGAGTGTCAAGTATTTGGTGTATCTCTCTCTCTCCACAGACATATTTGCATATGCACTCACTGGCTCATAGGCACACTGACGCAAGCACAAAGAACACGTGCATGTGCACCTGCCACGTGTGTACTTAAATGCCACCACTCGCTCCGTACCCATCTACATACACGAACTCACATCTATGGGCACACACGAACATGCACACACACCCACATGGATGCTAAGTACTCCCAGGGGCCTTTGAATGGATGCACAGGCATATCCATGTACCCACATGCATACCCACCCAGGTGCATGCAGCATAAACCCAGGAACAGCACATGAACTCTTGCGCCGACCTTGTCCGTGGCTGCTCTGCATGCCTTCCTGAGCCCACAGAGAAGCTTCCCCCTGAGCCCTTGTTAAAGATGCTCGGAGGTGAAGGACAGTGGGTCAGGGTGTAGCCTGGAC
Organism: Varecia variegata; assembly: GCA_028533085.1. Taxonomy (NCBI): domain Eukaryota; kingdom Metazoa; phylum Chordata; class Mammalia; order Primates; family Lemuridae; genus Varecia; species Varecia variegata. The sequence goes on along the minus strand of CM052446.1, from coordinate 9,401,632 downwards.
TCTGGGCAGCCCAACAAGGCCAGGGGCGTGGCCCTCTCTGGAGTCTGAGGGTCCAGTGTCCTTTGCAGATTTCCATGCTTAGGCCCAGAAGCCACAGGGATGGAGAAAATTGAAATACAAAGAGATACTTGACATGTCACACAGGTGATACCTGTGTTAAGTGAGCCTTCCCTTTAGAGAGGAGGAATTGGAAATCCTGACAAGGGAACTGACTTTCCCTTGCCCTCCCAGATGGTTGTTGCCAGGGTGGGTCTGAATGCCAGGTCTTCTGATTCCCACCCAGGGCTCTCCCCAGCACAAACCCCACCACTGCCCGCCACGCACACATGCCCCTTTCACATGCCCTCCTCCCCTTCCCCTGCCCCGTCTGGCTGGGGTGTCACCTACATGCATGCCAATAGGCCCTGAGCAGAGACGAGGAGCACATGACAGCTCTCAGACACCGCGCCCTAGCCTCTTGTCTTCTCCCAGCCCGGCACACAGCACAGACCCTGTCTGACACCCCCACATCCCCTGCTGTTTATGCCGGGGTGACAGTGGGCTGGCTGCACTGTGTTTTCTGTACTGTCAGAAACCGGCCCAGACTACATGCTAATCAACCTGAGAAAAGTTGTTTAATTTACATGGTAACTGAGAAATTGATTCTGGCATACACCTTGAGCTGAAATAGAAATAGCAATGTCTGAGCTTCAGTGTCAGACAGCGAGGTTTAATCCCTAACTGCATATTTGATGGTTGCATCACTCTGGGCCTCTTACTTAATCTCTCTGAGCTCTAGTAAATGGGGAACAATGGTACCACCTTACAGGGGAGCTGGGGCTGCTCTGGAACCGAGTGTCTCACCTGCATCCTCTCTGGTGCCCTGATACGCCCCGTATGGGAGGTCTGGGAAGCTCAGGTTGGAGCACTGAGGTCTCTGAGCCACTGAGCTCTGGCCAGGTGCTGCCACAACCCCAACCTGACTCTCCTCTTCTCCTAGTCGAGCTCTTTCCCAATGGCCGAAGTGTAGGGGAGAAGATCTTCAAGACCGTAGGCCTGGAAAAGGCTTTTGAGGATGCGCAGCAGGTGTGCGTACAGGCTGGCGGACAGCTGGCGTCCCCACGCTCTGCGGCTGAGAACGCCGCCTTGCAACAGCTGGCCACAGACCAGAACAAGGCTGCCTTCCTCAGCATGACTGACACCAAGACAGAGGGCAAGTTCACCTACCCCACCGGGGAGCCCCTGGTCTATTCCAACTGGGCCCCGGGGGAGCCCAACAACGACGGCGGGGCGGAGAACTGTGTGGAGATCTTCACCAACGGCAAGTGGAACGACAAGGCTTGTGCAGAGCAGCGCCTCGTGATCTGCGAGTTCTGAGCGCCCTGGGGTGGGTGGGGCAGTGCTTGGCGCAGGAGGCTGGCTAGCAAGTCAGTGCTGAGACCTGAGTGCTGCCAACATACTAATAAAAAGGTGACCGCCTCTGCTGGCCAGGGCTTCTCTACGGAACGCAGCCAAAAGGCAGGGCTACTGCAGAGCACCTCTCAGAGTAGAATATGAGACTGCCAGACAAGGTGGGCACAAGAGTTCATGTGCCGTTCCTGGGTTTATGCTGCATGCACTTGGGTGGGTATGCATGTGGGTACATGGATATGCCTGTGCATCCATTCAAAGGCCTCTGGGAGTACTTAGCATCCATGTGGGTGTGTGTGCATGCTCATGTGTACCCATAGATGTGAGTTCGTGTATGTAGATGGGTACGGAGCGAGTGGTGGCATTTAAGTACACACGTGGCAGGTGCACATGCACTGAGGAAGACCTGCCAGGGGAAGAAGGGGCCAGCCTGCAAGGGCTTTTATCCCCTGCAAGGGATAAAAGTAGGTGTCCAGTGACCTTTGTGTCCCCAAATCCAATGACTGCTTTTCAGCCCTCCTTCTCAACCTATCAGCCGCCTTTGACCCCGCCAATCACTCCCTCCTCTTTCAAACACTTCCTCCTCTCGGCTTCCAGGATGCCGCTCTCGCCTGCTTTGACTCTTACCTTATGGCGGCTCTCCTTATGGGTCCCTTTTGCTAGTCCCTCTTCCTCTACTTGACCACTTAATGGCGGAGTGCCCAAGCCTCAACTCTTGGTTCTCTTCTCTCCGTACGCCCAGTCCAGAGATGAGCTCATTCTGTCCCCTGACCTCAAATTCCTTCTACAGGCTTATGGCTCCCATGTGTATACCCCTGTTCAGGACTCTTACTGAACCTGGACCCCTCTAGCCAATGCAGGCTACAGCCCCAGCACTGGGAGGCCGCCATGGATGCCGGTTGCTTCAAGGTCTAAGCTCAGGAAGCTGCACAGTATGTCAGGGTGACCTAGTAGGGAATGTTTCCTTCCTCGGCAAGACTGCATGGCCCTGCACCCCACGCACTCTTCCTCATCCCTGCACTGCCCAGGATCTGTCTCCCTCCCTGTCAATATAACTGCCTCTTGGCTCATGGGAGGAGTATCAGCTGCACAATTCTAAAGGCATCTGAAATCTCAGGGAACTTTGGAGCAAAGGGTGTCTGACCAAACTCAAATTTACCTCCAGCCCTTCTCTTGCCTGGTGGTTCCAGCTCTGTTCTTTCCCCACTCTACCTCAGAGATAATCTAGTTCTATCCTCCTTCTCATTTTCCACATATGGAAACCAAGGCACGGTGTGTAGGGGAGGGGGGACTTGTGCAGGGACACAGGACATGTCAGTGTTAGAGATGGGTCATGAATAAGGTCATTCTGACCCTGAAGCTTGTCCTTTTTGCCTGTAAATATACAAGACAGAAACCCTTGTATGTTTAGTTGATTTTATTGAAACACTTGCAAAAACGATTTACACGACACCTGCGTTCAAAAAATGGCAATGTCACCTAGATGAACCACAGCCCCACAAAAGAGGCAAACAAATACTCCCTCCCCAGACAGAAAACCAGCCGCTCTCCCCTTTGTTCACAGGGACCAGGGGTACTGTCCTTCCTGGAGGAGACTCCTCCAAACCCCACCTCTCTTCCCAGCTCTCCTGCAGGCACATTTCATACATAGGACAGCATATCTATAAAACAAAAGCTACACTTCAGACAGCATGCAGTCCAGGCTCTCTGCTAAGATCTTTCTCTGTTACTAAGGAAAAAAAAAAAAAAACAACCCAATTCCTGGCAGTTTCTGAAATACAAGCCAATTGCACAATAATGAGCAAACAGCTCTCTAGTACAGAGGCCACACCTGGACACACTCACTGAGGGAGCTTAAAAAGGCTTTCTTTCCAAAATTGCAAGTAAGAGAAAAAAACTAGACCTAGTTTAAGCCAAAGGGAAGCATTTTTTACTAAGAATAGAGGTTTCTGAATGGGCTCAAAAAGGAGTAGGGGAGCACAGGCAACGCCATGCCACCTCCATGGCTCTGCTTCTGTCTGGGCATCTTTGCCTCTTTTCCTCCATTGCACACCAGCTGTCTCTGCTTCCTGGTCTCTTGATTGCCCGAGCATAGGGAATCGTGTCATGGAGCCTGTCACACAGAGATCAGAAACCCTCACCTAATATCAATTAGAAACTCCTATGGAAATAAGGCCACTTGTCTCACCCTTGGTCCAATCAACTAAACTTGGGGGGTGGGACCACACAGCACAATATGGTCACCAAGATCCATGCAAGGTCGTGGTGATCTGACCACCCTCTAAAATGGCTAGACCCTCTAAAAGTGAGCATTACCCACCCCAATTCTTAAGCTAAGCCTATTTATTGACAAGGGGAGGAATGAGTGGCAGAACCAGGTGAAGAGAAAAAAATATCCTGTGGTGTAGAAGACCTGGAATGTTGAGACCTCAAACCCCAAGAAGAAGCTTCAGATCTGCCAGCACCATGGGGTACAGGGGTCTGGTTGCTTCCCAGCCCAGAGAACAAGTGAGGAGGGCCATGTGAGCTCTGTAGACACAGTCGGGTTAAAGTAGGGACTGAAGCAACTATTTCATCACTTCAGGTCCTGACTCCCATTCCTGAGCAGAGACCTCTCCTGCACTGACATGCAGGGGTGAAGGTCAAGGCAGATCTCAGTGACTGCCCCACCTCAGCCACAGCAGCCAGAGTACCTCGTTGAGTAGCCTACGTGTCAAGTGAAGCCAGGATAGGTGACTCTCCCACTTTCAGGAGATGTTATGACCCTCACAATGCCAGGTGACATCATGGCAGGACGCTGAAACCCATCCACGTCTGGAAGAGGGAACTTGCATAGCAGTTTCCTAGAGAAGCCCCTGTTTAATAGTGTATTCTCAAGTCTCCTCTTGGTTTCCAACCTCTGTCACCAAACCAACCACATCCCATGATGAGCAGCCAGTGCGGAGCCCTCTGATGTTCGCTTTTCTAGGACCCTATATTGTGCTGAATCTTCTGGCTATACAACATTGACAATTGAGTTGCTTAAGTTCAGAGCATTCTCAACCGCTCTCACCTTCCGGATGTTCACTTTAATCCAAGTTTAATGATGTGCTTGACCTGTTTAAGTTACCTACATTTTATATACTAGAGCAAAGAATCTGGGTATCTATTAGTGGAAATACAATATTAATTTATATGTCAAATATTTGTCCAGGTGCTGGACACAAAGATGGAAATGGCTAGTCATGCCCTCATAGATCCTGCAGCCCTGCACTTCCTTAACATTACAGAGAAGTAAGTGGTAGAATTGTGTCCCAGCAGTGGACAATAGAGGTGCTCAACAAGCGGATATAGAATGAATGGATGGATTATAAATGCTTTTAACCAGGAGAATAGAGTAGAGCCATCTCCTTGTGCAATCACCAAGCCACTCAGAGACCAAGACACTCTTTATTACTGTCCACTCTAGTTGCCTGTGACTACTGGGCCTCTGTATGGTGATAGCAGACATCTTATGGTAGATTTTACTGTTTTTCACCGGTATTTGGATGAGAGATCTTTCAAAAGTAGGCATGAACCTGTATTGTGGGTCACTTCTGGGTGGAAGCAGACAAGGGCGAGTGCACATGTCTGAAATGCCCTCTCTTCTGCTGCCATGATGATTGCAGGATTGGTGGATATAAAGTACGATCTGGCATTCTGGAACCCTGAGCAAACGCGTGGGAGACGACCATCCTTGGGGATCCCCTGGGTCCACTTGGACTCTGAGTGATACTGGGCGCTGCTACTGTAGCAGCCACAGCCCATCTTTACTGGATACATTTAGAGCATTACCACGTTTGACTTCCATTTACTCACGAGCCTGTGGGCTCTCTAAGATTGCCCGGCTGAAACACCTCTGGGCCACAGAGGGGGACTTTTGAGGGCCTTGCTGAGCAAACTGGTACTTTTTAAAGTCCTGTTTATAGGGCTGAATAAAGTGTTTTTAAGATCTCCAAGCCCTTTGATCCGAGAAAATTGCAGTGACCTCGCTGCTAGCCCTTCTGCGTGTTTATTTTTTAATTCCCTTAATACTTCATTTCAGGTATAAGTGGCTGGGGCCAGCCCAGGGATGCATGGTCAGATGGCAACTTCAGGCCAAGCAAATACGTTCTGAGGGATGGATGAGGGCAGGAAGGGGAGGAAACAGGTGGTGGGTTTTGGGCAAGACTGAGATGCCTGGCCGCCGGCTGGAGAGACAGCCTGAGAGAACAGAAAGAGGGATGGGAATTGTCCAAAGAATCCAGAAACTTACTGCATTCCCTATAAAATGCTCACAGGAAAAACAAAAAAAGAGAGAAAGTGATTGAAGCTGTGAGGACTTCACAAAGTGATTCTAAAGCTCTCCTGAGAGAATGAGTCCTGGAAGAGTCAAGAAAATTGCTTAAAATAACATAATATAATTACAATGGACTTGGTTTTATAAAACTGGCATAATTAAAATACTGTATTAATAACATAGGAATAGACAGAATAATGAAAAAGAACAGGAAGTCTAAAAATGGGCTCAAGTATGTATCTATACACATATATATCATATACGCACAATAAAAATAGAATGCCAAAATTATAGGGTATGATGACTTGTCAATTAATAATGCTGAGTTAAATGGTTAAGTATTTAAAAGAAAAGTGAAATAAGATTTTTTTTTTTTTTTTAAGAAACAGGGTCTTACTCTGTCGCCTAGGCTAGAGTGCAGTAGAACAATTATAGCTCCTTGTAACCTTGAACTCCTGGGCTCAGGTGATCCTCCTGCCTCAGACTCCTGAGTAGTTGGGACCACAGACATGCACCATTATGCCTGCCCAATTTTTTTAAAGAATTTTTTTGTAGAGATGGGGGTCTCATATGTTGCCTAGGCTGGTCTCGAACTCCTAGTCTCAAGCGATCCTCTCACTTCGGCTTCCCAAAGTGTGGGGATTACAGGTGCGAGCCACCCTGCCCAACCTATATTCTTTTAATTACATATGCAAATAAAAATTAGAAGAAAATATAAATAATGATTTACTTGGTCTTGGAGGGATACAAGAGCTATCTAAGAATGCTATTAGAGAGGGAAACCCAAAGCCATAATTTGATACATCTGACTATGTAAGAAATTCTCTGCTGAAAAGTAAAACACAACATGAAAAAAAAAACAGTGTATTTTCAATGTACCTAACAGATAAATAAATAAGAAAATGATTAATATCTAAACAGAAAAAATGGAATAAGAATGGGAAGAGGAAATTCATAAAAGAAGAAATACTAATGGCCAACAGTACTGAAACATGAAAAAAATGCACAATCTTAGTAACAATTAAAGAAACTCAAATCAAACAGTAATAAGTATCCCAAAACCTGTGGGATAGAGCTAAGGATATACTCAGAGAAAAGTATATAACTTTACTTTCATTATTAAAAAATTAAACAATTAAAATCACAGACTGAAAATAGTTGAATTAAGCATTCATCTTTCAAAACAAATTTTAAACAAAAAATAAAGGAAGGACCAAATAAATATAAAAATGAAATTAATGAAATACAAAACAAATAATAATAATAGAAACGACAAATTAACTCAGAAACCAGACTTTTAAAAACTCAAATTAGAAAAATATACCCTGATAAATCTATATAAGAAAAAAACAGCCAACATGTGTAGTAGTAGCAATAAGAGAGGAGCCTTAACCACAGATAGGAAAAAGATTAAAAGAATTTTGATATAATATATTCACCTCCTTTTAGGCATTGATCAGGACTGAAAGAGGCAGGGACTCAGGGGATTTGTCACTTTTCCCCACCCCTCCTTCGTTCTTGCTCTGTGGCCTGGGGTCAGATTCTGCACCCCTTGCCCTGAAGCTCTGGGTGGTTTATAGTTCCCTGGCTAATCAGGAGGAAGGTGGCACTGCTTTTGCTTTGATCTGGAGTTTAGCCTATAACCTTGGTGTCTTAGGCAAGAATGACCACAAGACAGTGAGTGTGATGCTAAGCCATCTCGTCCCCTTCCCCCTCCAGCTCAGACACAGGTGGGTGCTTCCACATCTGGACTCTCCAAACCCCTTTCCCGTAGTGAATCCAAAATGCACACCACCTTTTCTGACTCCTGCCCTTGGAGTGCTTGGGAACTAGACTCCATCAGCATAGGAGAGATGATCACCCCAAAACCGCTCCCGGACAGAGCACGGGAAGAGTCAGCACAGCTGGGCAAGGTGAGCTCTCTAGAGGATGTTCTCAATGGGGAAAAGGGGCTCGCGTGAAACTCGACATATGGCATACTTTTGTCATTGCCAAGGCCATAGGTTCTTACATGGCCTTGGAAGCTGGATTTATCAGGGGCACCGAGCAGGGTTGGATAGCGAGTCCTTTTCCACACACCATCTCAGATCCCTTGGTGATGACTACAGGGTTAAAATGGTTTTCAGGGTCCTGGCCAGGCTGTGTAGGAGGTAGTTGATTGGCTGTGCCTGCCACACACATGGGGAGGAGAGGGTCAGTATGTACGCTAATGCTCACCATCTCTGGCTTAAGAGGGCCCTGGAAGGACCCAACAGGGGGATGCCCTGAGCTTCATCCATGAGCCTAGTGAAGGCACCTTCTGGAACCCCTGCAGGAACCTGGTGCTTCCACGATGGGCTTCCCAGGCAGCCCAAGGACAAGAAACAAGGACAGTGTTGCAACACAGACTGACAGCTGGTGGAACAACAACGTCATCTCCATTTGAGACTTGTGAGAGATCCCCCTCTGTGCGCTGGTCCCTCTACTGGTGGCCTATTTGGTCCCAGGCAGAGTCCCTAAGGTATCCTTAGTTAGAAGTCCCCAGCGTGAACCCCTTTGTACTTTTGAGAGGATATTGGGTTGCACAAAAATCACAAGCAAGCACTTGGTAGTGTTCTCCAAAAGAGCCTGATTCAGAGAGAAGTCCAAATTCTTTCCCTGCTGATGCTGAGGAAAGGAAAAAGTGACTGCATTTCAGAGACATACCCAGAAAGTCCACAGAGGGAGCCCAGTGAGAAGCCCACAAATCCAGCCCCAAAGGGCCCAGGCAAGAGCAGCAGCACATGCCCGTGTTGAAGGGGTCCTGAAATTGCCCTGGACGCAGAGATCTGTGAGGACGCAGATAAGGAGCAGGGTGGGGTGGCGTGCAGGCCCTGCCCGAAAGAGCTCACGGTCTAGGTTTGGAAACGAGACAGACACATTGACAAGCAACCGAGAATCCCACCAGTCCCGAGGGCTTGCTGCACAGGGAGGGCTGTCGGGATGCTGCATGACCCCGTGGTCATCTAGAGGGACTGTGCATGTGGCTCTGGCCCTGCAGGGTGAGGGCAGAGCACGAGTGGGTGTAGCAACCAGGACAAAGTGGAGAGGGGCTCATGGGGCCCCCACCGCTCACCTGGCCCGGCGTGTGAGCCTCTCTGGGTTTGCTGGCCTTGTCTTAGAGTGGACCAGCAGAGGGCAGCACGAGGCCACAGCACCTGTGCACATGGCCACGCTGACCCGGCCAGGGACACCCAGTGAGTTTTGCCGCTTCTCGCTCAAATCCATCTTGAAGCTGAGTTAAGCTCCAGAGAAGGGAGTGAGGTCACACATCCTGGGGGAGGACTCAGATTGATTCATTCATTTGTTCGTTCATTTACCCGTTCGACAGTTACTAATTGAGTGTGTACGTGGTTCCCAGCCCTTTTCAGAGCTCTGGGACTGCAGAGGTGAGTGATGTAGCCTTGTACTACTCACAGCAGCAGGGACGAATGCTTGCTTGGCCTTGACTGCAGGACAGTGCTGTCCTAATTGCCTTACTTGTACTGCTTGTTTACTCCTCTCAACAACCCTCTGAGGTGGGCACTATTATTATCCCAATTACCAAGAAGGGGACTAGAGCACAGAGAGTGTGTTTGATGTGCCCAGGGTCACACAGCTGCAAACCGATGGAGCCAGGATTTGGATGCCGGCAGTCTGGCTCCAGAGTCCTCACTCTGAATGACTTTGCTACACTGCACCACTTAAACAAGCAGAGGGCCATGATGATATCAAATTGCTGATTGCTAAGAAGAAAATAAAACAGGGTATCGTAATGCTGTCTGGGGTTAGAGCAACCTTAGAGTCCATGGTCAGATAAGGACTCAGGTGAGGGTACAATGGTGTCAAATGACCCAAGACCTGGCAGTGGAAGAGGGTCTTATTAGTGTCCAAACAATCTCTGTTGAGACTCTGTGGTCCCAGAACATGGCTTAGGGCCACCTGTGGACCTTTTGTTCATGACTAAGCACCCACACTCCTCACCCAGAGTCTCTGGCACCACCCAGGGCCAGTGTTCGTCAGTGGGGGATGTGCAGAGGGGCCTGGATGTGGGCTGGGGGAGGCCTTCGACACACACTCTCACATGCACAAAAATCCGTGCAAATGGCCCCAAGCCCACATACACACGTGCCGCACTCAGAGTCTGGCCTGCCCAGTGCCTCACATGCTCTGATGCTCCTCGGAGCTGCTCCAACCCCAGACCCACTCCCTAAAGTCACAGGAGACAGTGAGACTCTGGAAAGGTATAGGGAAGTTTCTACTAGTGGGGTGCTAGTCAGTGGAGGGAGATTATTTGGGGTCTGACAGTATAAAGTTAAGCAGGACCCCCTTTACCTCATGAGGGGCCCACAAGGTATGGAGAAGCCCTGGCTCACAGGCTCTAGGGCAGGGGTGGTGAGAAGCTGGCAGGAACCACTGTTGTAACTGTATTTCTTGGAGCAGTGGTTTCCAAAACCGGCCAAACATCCGGATCACCTGCGGACCTCATGAAGATAACAGATTTCTGAGATTTTAATTCACTGGGTCCAGAATGGGGCCAAGATGATTTTGTCAAGCATCCCAGTCACTTCTGCTGGTCACTACCCTGAAGAAACACATAAGGTGGCACAAACACAAGCCAGAACAGGGCAGGCTGGACCACGAATTGGCAGTGGCTAGCCTCGCCCATGGCATTTGCTTGGTTAATAAGTGGCTACTTGCACCCCACTTCTTTTAAGCATGACACCTGTTTTTGATGGACAAACTACTGGTTCATAGTTGGAGACACTGACCCTTCCCCACACAGGTGGCCACCAGTGTTGAGAGCACCCCTTCCCAGACGGGCCCTCTGCCCTGAGCGCCTCCCTCTTCCTGGCAGCCCATCAGCCACTCGGGGTTACCAGGACAACATCACTTTACAAATCCCACTTCCTGGCATCTCTAGTCCAGGCCCCCGATGACATCCAATCCCTTCCTGGTTAATGAAAAAAAACCACAAAAATCCATGATTCCTGGCAGGCTCCAAAGCACCGACGAGTTACACAACAGTAAGCAAACAGCCTTCCAGGTCAGAGGCACTGCCATGACACACATATCCCAAGGGGGCGAGTCTGGGGCATATGACCCCTGGCACTGGTCCATCTCTGCCAGCCACAGACAAGGAGATTTGAGGATGTGAATGCTAGGCCCTCAGCTGGGACCCTAAGTCCCCATCCTCTGGCTCAGGCTTGGCTAAAGTCACAGCAGCAGAGCTATAGGGCTCCAAAGACAGATTGTCCTGCAGGAACAAGGCCCTACAATTCCAGGATCCAGACCCAAACAGAAAGGAGCTGGTGCCTTGACTGTCACAAGCTTTGGTAGCTGTTTTCATTCTGACACAGGAAGCACATCACGATCGCATTGGCTATGTCTATTCTTTGGCAGAAGAACATTGACTTACAGGCATTACTTAAATCCAAAGTCTCCATCCATCTCAAGGGCAAGGAATACTTGCCATTCTAAGTTACCTAGACTGGCTTTCTATAGTCTTCAGTAATAGTTGGTAAATGTTTAACTCATAATTAGTTCGGACAGAATTGCCAGGCAACTAAAACTGAAAACACTTCTCAGATCCTGCAGCTTAGCTCCTGAATTGGGCCCTGCAGTCTGGAGCCATGTGTGACCATTCATTCATCCAGCTTTAGAAGAGAGAAGACTTTGGAGATCAATTTACAGATAGGGAAACTGAGGCCCAGGAAGCTGACATGCCACTCAGTACATTAGTCAGGGAGCTAACCTCAAACCGCAATCTCCTGTTTCCCAAATCTGAACCTCCCACCCACCAAACCATCTCTTCTCCAGCCCTGACATGGTGCACAGAGACCCAGCCCTTCCTCTTCCCCTGGGCGTGGCCCCAGAGCCTGAGCCCGGGCTGCACAGAGTTCTGAACAGCAGCTTCCTTTCCTGGAATGCCTTGACCTTCATGTGCCTACTCTGTGCAAGAGGCAGCAAAGGGAGATGTCTGCCAGTTCCCTGGTCTAAAAACCAGCCTGGGTCATGAATGGCAGAGACACCTTTTCCATTAGGACCAACAACAGGGCCCAAGAGGTTGCTTACGTTTGTCCCCATTCCTGAAGTCTCAAGGGGAATGTGTGGCCTTTGGCCCATAAGGTCTGTCCTTGAAATGCCTGTCTTCATTGGGTCCCCTGTACAAGAGATGGCAATCATTACATGCCACTTAGTAAAGCAAACTGCCTGCCCTCAGCCCTTCAAAGAGAGAGAGAGACAGACAGACAGACTCTTTGGAGGGTCACCTTGAATCCATAATTTCCCTCTTGTTCCAGGTCTCGGAAGGCCTGGATGAACTACAGTTTCTATCTATCTTTAGACCCTCATGAGAATCCTGTATCTTCAAATTAGCTCCACCTTCTCCCAAGCGAACGTGCACCGGGCGCCCATTGGGAAATGAACACAGGGAGGTAGTCTGTCTCAACTCTGGACTGCGGGAAGATGGTGGCAAGGGATATGTTCAGAGAGAGGAGCTCTGGAGAGATGGCCAGGGACTGTGTGGGGAGAGAACAAGCCCCACCTACCTGGGAGCCAACAGAGAAGCCTCCTGCCCTGCAAGGTGGCTGAGAGGGGAGAGAGTCAGCCAGGAGCTTCAAAGTGCAGGGGAAGGGTGGAAGGAAGGAGGACGGGTCTCGGTGGCGGTGTAGGAAGCTGTGAGAGCAGGAACGTGAGGCTCTGGTGACTGAGGGATGTAGGAAGGAGGGAGAACCATGGAAGGAACTAATAGAAGCAGCCTGAAAGGGAGTGGAAGGATCGGAGCTTGCCCTGCAGGTTTTTACTGCATTTCCCTGCAGGGACACTTGCTACATGCCAGGAAATGATCTGTGTGGAGCACGGTAACTGCATCTTCTACAGTTTTACTTCCTGCACACAGAGGCCCATTAATTTCAGCGTTGACCATGACAAGCCTCTTACCATAAAATCGAAAGAATTATAGAATAGCTACCTGATAGGTTTCTCATTTTTGTCTCGGTCGTGAGAAAGTTCAGGTGTAACCGTTGGCTTGCTTGCAGGAATTCTCTTGTTCTGGGTCACCCTATATGTGTACCTTCCTCCCTTCTAAAAAGTTTCTGGTCTTTCCTTTTTCTATTTGCTGTAACCCAGGCTTCATGTGTGCTTTGAAATTTTAAGCAGTTTCCTATTCTCTTGGCAAGCAGTCTGGAGTTGAGTTGGAGGAAGCGAACTGCTTTGCTCCTCATCACAAAAATACTCTTCTCCTTGCCCCCAAGTGCAGCACTTGAAGAAGAGCCTCGAAGGATTGAACATTCGGTGATGCGACAGTCTAGGTGCACTAGAGGCCAAGGAAACAGGTCCAGCCACCCTCACCTCATGGGCCCCAACATCTTCAGCACGTCCCAGGCCTGTCCTGATAGTCCTGCAGAAGGAGAGCATCTGGGAGAGAGCTCTGCCTGGCAGTCACTTCCCAGGACCCAACCCATTTGTCCACTTGCAATTTTGAGGGTTTTTTTTCATTTGTTTGTTTTGTTGAGAGACAGGGTCTCACTTTGTTGCCCAGGCATGAGGGCAGTGGCATGATCATAGTGCACAGCATCCTCAAACTCCTGGGCTCAAGCAATCCTCCTGCCTCAGCCTCTGAGTAGCTGGGACTACAGGTCCAGCTAATTTTTATATTTTTGTAGTGATGGAGTCCTTGCTATGTTGCTCAGGCTGATCTCAAAATTCTGACCTCAAGTAATCCTCCCACCTGGGCTTTCCAAAGTGCTAGGATTATAGGTGTGAGCCACCATGCCCGGCCCATTTGTAATTTTTCAATGTACCTGTTCAACAAATATTCATTGAGCACTTATTAACTATGAGGTGCTTTTCCTGGTAGTTCACATACAAAGAGAAATAAAACAGAAAACTAAGGTTAACCGAAGCTTTTCACTAAGTTAAAGTGGCACTTGGCCCATTCACAAAATGTGTTCCAATCTCGTTGCATGAATGACGTACAGCTGGAGCGGCAGTCACCCTCTTCCCCTGGTTTGCTGTGTAATCTCAGATCCGCTCCCCCTGAGACAGCTGAAAAACATCCATGGCAGTGAGCAGAGCTGTGGGCTGAGACCGTGCCAGAACCCTGCTCGGAAGGGACATTTCACTTGCTGACTGTCTGAGGCCTCATAATTTGACCTATGGGGTGCGAAGCTCGCTTTTGGGGAGGTTTTCCTCTTGTTTGTACTGATAATGTGCCCATGACCTATAGTGGGATGAGGATGTCACAGTTGGGGGGGGGTGCTGGGTAGCAGGGGGGACGAGATCCAGGGGGCCCGTGGAGAAGGGCACACCCTGCAGGACCATTTGCTTCCCCGCACGCCCCTGACATATGCCACAATTTCGAACCAGTCTCCTAAAATTATGCAGGAAGGAAAGGCCGTTTTTGCCCTCGAAGTCACCCTAGTGACTGATGGGGGGTGGGGCACAGCTACCCCGGCAGGGTGAGGGGACTCCTAGGACTAATGACTGTTATCTAGTAGGATGTTGCCAGGTATTGCAGTCAGGCAGTGACAGGGTATGTGGGGCAGCTCAGGGACAGCTGGAAATAACACCTGTGTCCTGCAGAGGCTGGGCTGGCTGTGGGCAGGAGCTCAGGGTGAGAGTTTGGCAACAAGTAATGGCAATTTTTGGAGAAAAGGAATCAGGTATCTCAGTGGCTGAGATTTATTGCCTACTCTGACACAGGTGTGCCCCTTCGTGGGTCCCTCTAGGGCCTGCAGTGTCCTCACCGTAAAAGGAGAGGTTAGACGTGGCCGTCTCCATGGTGGACTCGGGCTCAGTGCTGTGCTCCTGGTAGGACAGAGGGTGTCCTTTGCCCTGGGCTGGACCAGAACCCTCATGCCCCACAGTCAGCCCCTCCTCACTTCCTCACCCCACAATCAAATATATCCCTTTCATTTTCTTCCCAGCCCCACGAAGGAAGGACTCAACACCAGGCGGGGGGGAACCAGCACTGAATTCTCTTTCAAAGCAGCAGAGAGTTCAGCAGGGAGCCAGGGAGGGGCCGAGCACTCGCCCCTTCAGGCAGGAAACTCACAGACGGCCAGGAAGGAGGATTTGCAGGCGACGTCATTCCAGATCCCGTCCGTGAGGAGAATCACACAGTCCTCCCCTGAGCCGAAGTCATTGGGCTCACCCTTCTTCCAGTTGCTGTAGGTCAGCCTCTCTCCCGTCACATAAACGAACTGGCCTTCGGTGGCCTCATCTGTGATGCCCAGGAAGGCAATGTCTTTGGCCACATCCTGGATGGCCTGATTCTCCTCAGCATTCGTGGGGGCAGCCACAGTGGCCCGGAGCTCAGCACACAGAGCCTTCACTTTGGAAAAAGGCATCTTTTCCCTGTTGGTCACGTAGAGCTTCTTACCGTGCTTTTTGCCCAAGGAGAAGGCTTGCACTGAAATCACAAAGGTGGGTGAGGCTGATAGGGTTTGTAGCCCAGCATTTTTTTTTTTTTTTTTTTTTGAGACAGAGTCTCACTCTATTGCCCTGGCTAGAGTGAGTGCCGTGGTGTCAGCCTAGCTCACAGCAACCTCAAACTCCTGGGCTCAAGTGATCCTCCTGCCTCAGCCTCCCGGGTACCTAGGACTACCATGCCCGGCTAATTTTTTCTGTTTTTAGTTGTTTGGCTAATTTCTTTCTCTTTTTAGTAGAGACGGGGTCTCGCTCTTGCTCAGGCTGGTCTCGAACTCCTGAGCTCAAGCAATCCTCCCACCTCAGCCTCCCAGAGTGCTAGGATTACAGGCGTGAGCCACTGTGCCGGGCCCAGCATTTTCACTACAGTAGTCAAAAATGCCCTTCTCTGGGAACTCCGCACACTGAAAAACAGCCCATGCCCACCCACCCGAGGCCAGAGCCTAGGAAGGGGGCAGCCCCGGTCGCAGAGCCAGCGGTGGGAAACAGCCCCTGGCAGACAGCCTGCGCTCTCCTGGGATATGCCACCCTTGAGGAAAAACATCTGTTAGAAACTACGCCAGCACAGGTGGAGACAGGGGACATGCTTGGGCCTCACAGCTGGGCTTGGGCACCAAGATGAGGAGGGAGGGACAGCCATCCGCGAACAGGGGGTGTGGGGGAAGAAGCAAAGACTCTGGAGACGACAGACCTCCATTCCGTCCTTGCTCTGCGGCTTCCCCAGCCGTGTGATGTCGACTGAGTTACCTGCACTTCCTGATCCCGTGAACAAAACTAGTCTAATAAACTAGCATAATAACCACAGCTGGGGTTGGAGAGAGGATTGAAGGAAACCATGTTCCGAGAAAGTGCCTGCCCAGCACAGGCCCTGGCAGGTGTGATAAGCGTTGGCGATGTTAGTTCTCTTCCACCCTCTCGGGAACCTAGAGCACTCGGAAGAAAGAAGGGAGAGCCTAGGACACGCTGGGGACAGAGAAGCAGCTTACGCTTCCTGATGTGGTCCAGTTCGGCTCTCAGGCTGCTCACTTCTCTCTCTAAGCTGGCCAGCTTAGCCTCGGCAACTGCAAGGCAACAGGGAGAAGAAGGAAATTAACGGAGAAGACCTTAAATCGGAGAGCAGAGCATTTTGCAAAAAATAAAAATTAACAAAAAATTGGCTTACTGAAAAGAATGCTTATTCCAGAGAAATAAGAAAGCAAAAAGAAATAAAAGGATTAAAAAACCCTGTATTCCTGCCTCTGTAAACATATCTTAGTATCCCTTGACAACTTGTAACTGCAGTTCTAGACCTTGTCTTCACATACTGCTTAAATATCGCAGTTATAATAATTTATAAGAAAAAACTCATTTCTCTTTTTGAAAAATTTGCTCTGTAATGCTTTTTCACTTCTCAGACCAGATAAACTTTTTAATACTTTTATTATTTTGGCCGACTGGTAGACAAATGTTAATAAGAGGGTTGTCATTTTTCTTTTGTTCTTACTGTTCTTAATTGCTTTATTTTACGTTGAACTAAGTTGCCATGATGTTGTCCGGATGTCCTAGGAGGCAGACCATTTTCATGCCACTCTCGTGACAATAGACACAAACCCAACACCCGAAAGGGCCCGTTTCGCGCACAGGGGGTGTGGAGCCAGCACTGGGCGGGGGCGGCTGAAGAAAAACCAGGGCCCCTCTCCTGCAGAGGGCTGACGAGGGAGTGGCCCCGCAGGGGCGGGAAGTCTGTACCGGGCACCCATGAGAATCCCCTTAGACCTCAAGTAACGCTGAGAGGGCGGAGGGCGCTGGGCCGGGTAGCAGACTTGAGCATCTCCCAGGGAGGCAGGAGAAGGGGCACCTCCCTCCTGGCCCTCCAGTCCCAGGGCCCTGGATCCCCTCAGGCAAGACCAAGCCGAGATGTGCCCCTTACTCGAATTATCTCCACGGTCTCCTTTTGAGCCTTTTGCTCCTGGAGGCCCGGTCGTTCCCCTCTGTCCCGGAGGCCCCATCTTCCCAGGAGGGCCCTGCAAACCTCTGAGCCCTTGACCTGTTGGAAGAAAAAGGAAACATGTCCCACGGCTGTCACTCCTTTTCATTTTCCAAAAGCTCAATACTCAATTCACGTCGACCCCAGGAAACAGCCAGAGAGCTAGTGGTGACCCAAAGAAGAAAGAATTTCCAGCGTCCCAGGGGAAGGCCTGTCCTGAGGGCCAGCTCCCGAAGCAGGCAGGACACCCCCTCTGCAGGGACACCCACACATCACCAATTCCTGGGTGGAAATGTGGGCTGCTGGGGAGTCAGAGAGCACTTTTGCTTTGGAGGCAGTGACATTGTACAGGGATTGTTCTGAGCGGACCAGCATCCATCATGCTGAAAGGTGACCTCCCCAGCTCTCTGTGCTGGAACCCTCATGTGGAACAGTCTCCTGCTGGAGGTAAAGATTTGGGAAGACAGAGCAGCGTGTCCTGTACCTGGCTCTCCCTTTTCTCCCTTGGGTCCGTCTCGCCCGTCTCTGCCTGGGGTGCCGTTGGTGACGGGGATGCCGCAGGTGATCAGGGAGCAGGCCTTCTGGGCATCCTCACAGGTTTTTGCGTCTGAGCAGGATGTTGTCACCACACGCAGAACGAGGACCAGGAATGATGGAAACAGGAACATAGTCCTTACCTGGGAGTGGAGAAAGTCAAGGAGAATAATTCCACCTCCTCTTGTTTAGCCAACATTTGCCAGCAGCTGTGGTGTGCTGGACCCTGTGCTCAGGACAGCAGACACAGAGGGGAACGCCACAGCCCTTGGCTCTGAGTTACTCCCAGGCTGCTAGGGAGACAGACAAGTAAAAACAAAGAGTTAGCCTTAGATCCGTGCTAAAATGAAGGTGGGTACAAGTATAATAGGGGCCCATTCTCCGTGGGGTCCCAGAGCACCTGTCAGCACAAGGCTTCATGGTTAGGCACCCCCTACCCTGAAAATTACAAACTAGCCCTGTTTCTGGTGGCCTAGCACAAAGGCAAACAGCCCATTGCCTGTGTAAGCTTTGGCCAAAGCCTGGATTTCTCAACCCCCTTTCTTGAGGGTCAAGGGCACCTCGGTTTCCCTTTTCTTCTCTTTCCTATGGCCCCTGGGGCTGGACTCAGCAGGTAACCTGAGGTCCCACGAGGTCTATTTCTTGGCTGGACCTGGATTATGATATCCACTCTCTCATTTCATATTAAAATCCCTGTTTTATATGCCAGGGCCCCAGGCATCCTCAGAACTGCAGCTGTTTCCCCAGCTACCTGTAGAGACTTGTATAAAGTCTCTATTTAGTGAAAGGCACTTGCTGGGGGCTCAGGACCCAGAGTGCCTGAAGGCAGGAATCTGACCCTCCGAGTGGAACCTTCTTTGGTTATTGTCCTGTCCAGATGAGACTTCCTTTGGTTTGAGATTTTCTATTGAGAGGCCATTTCTGCCAGGCAGAATGCAGGCTTGTGAAATTTCTGCTCACCCTGGGCCTGGCAGGGAGCCAGCTCATGCCCCTTCTCCTGGGAGTATCCTTGTGCGCTGTCAGATGCCTCCCAGCTCCACCAGCTGTAGGGCCCCACCCAGCTGAAGGATGCCCGTCCAGCCTGTGCCCAGCTGGCCCCTCCTCTAGGACACCCTGGCAGCCCAGCCCCCATGGGGCTCTCCCTCTGCTCTGCTCCGGCCTCTTACCCCAATGTCCCTGGGCCTTGCTGTAAAACTGCCGCGTCTGCCCAGGCTGTCAGCTCCCTTAACTCTTCACTTCCTCCAAGACTCAGTGAGAGGTGCCCAGCTGGAAGGGAACTTCTGAGATCATATCCTTCTCCACTTTTTTTCTTTCTTTTTTGCCTTTTTTTTTTAAAACTCCCCTGATGGTGCTGGAGGCCACGGTCAGGGCTTGTACCTGTTGCTGGCACACACACCCCACTTCTATTTTTCTCTTTGGAAAAGACCACGCTTTAGTTTGCTGATGGTCAAGTGAATCCAGGAAGGACACAGATGCCCCAGATGCCATAGAGACAGAGGTCCCAGGTGGGCCCGATGATCCTATTAAAGCCCCTGCCAGAAACTCACCAGGATCAAGTCAAGAGGCCAGCCCTGCCCAGAACCCCTCCTCTTTCCTCCAGAAATGACTTACCAGGGCTTCCGCAGAGCTCGGAGGCAGCGGCAGGGGAGCTGGCAGATGCCTCGGCGACGTCAGGCCCAGTTAGCCTGGTGACCAGGGACAGCGCTGGACTGGCCTTCAACTCCAGATTAATAAACAACCACCCTTAGAACTGCCGTGTACTGGGAAGCTCTCCAGGACTGCTGGCGGGGGGGTCTCCAGCACAGCACCAGGCGGCTCTCTACTGTAATGCCCTAGACTGCCCCTGCCCCTGCCCCGTCCCAGGCATGCTCTCCACGGCTCAGCACCTCTGAGCCTGTAACATCTCAGGTTCTCAGGACAGTTTTCTCTAGATACTTACTTTCAGAAGAAACACGCGTAGACATTCCACTGGACAAACGTGCGCGCATACACACACGCACACGCACAAGCACACACCTTTGTATCAGTTGTTCCGACTAGTTCCGTGTGTGCTTCGTTTACTGCAGGGCTGGGGTGGAGAAAGGAAAGTCCAACACCACTGTGTCACCTCATTCCTCCTTCCTCATTCAGAGCATTTGTCAAATGTCTTCTTTGGGCACGTCACAGGGCTAGGCGCAACGGGGAGGAGTATTTATAACTTACGTTCAAAGCTGCATGTGGGCATTTGTACCAGCTGCTCCCTCTGCCCGGACATTTCTGTCTTTGTGTAGTTATTTGTTGCCATTCGGCAGATTTCAGCTTAAATATTATCTCTGGAGAAAGGGCTTTCCTAACCATTTAATTTTAAGCAGCCAGTCTGTCACTAAGTTATAGGTCTCTGTTCTAATGTTCTGCATATTATTTATCTCTATGTAAAATTGTTTTGTTTATTTGGTTGCGTGATGATTTGCCATCCCACCCCCTTAGGACGAGAACGCCATGAGAACAGGGTCCTGTTCCCACACCTAGAAGAGTGCCTGGAAACAGCTGATGCTCGGGAGAGACTGATAGAACAGACGAATCCTCCAGCACCGCGTCCTCAGAGCCAGCCTCTGGACGTCTCGCTGGCCGGGGCCAACCTCTGTGCCCACTTTACCGGTGATTTTACTTTCCTAGAGCGGCAGCTGTATTCAAGACTTCCTTGTCCCCAGGGTGCACCCTAGGGCTGGGCACAGGGGTGGGCTCCGGTGCGGGAGTGAGGAGAAAAGCAGAGACCTTGAAACAGATGCCAGACAGTCTGTGGCTCCTCAAAGCCTGGGCTTCCAGGAGTGTCCAGTTCTTATTGCCAGAGCCTGATCAAGTGGCCCAAGTCCCTGATGTGACCCTGCTGTGACCTTGCCTTTCCCCAAACTCACACTCACTCTTTGAAACACTTTATCTCAACAACTCGAGAGGTTTGCTTTTTTCCCTGGTGGGGCACGGGGGTGGGCCGCTTCCCTTTGACTCTGTCTTGTGACGGGTGTTTTGGCTTCTCAAGGGTCATCAGCCCTGTATACTCATGTCATCGTGCCCTGCTCTGCAGCCCTCCTCATGCCCGTCACAGGGAGCCTGCCAGGCACTAACAGGGGCCCCTACTGTCACGAAGATCCCCCTCAGGGCTGTGTTTCCTGGTGCCATGGCCACAACTCTGAAGGGCCCACAGGCCCAGAGCACAAGGGACATTCAATTCATACAGGACATAAGCAGACCTCCCAGAAAGGTGGGAATTCAAAACCGAGAGATTTACATAAAACCAGGACCCGAAATGTGCTACAGACTTAGAGAAAGTGGGGTTTGGAGGAGTGGGGGGCCGGGGGGAGGGACAGATACTTGTGAGCAAAGGAACAGGAAAGCTTTGTCTCTGGTGGGGAGAAAGACTCTCCCTTAAGGACGTCTACCCACAGATCTACCCTTTCACAGATCTGGGATTTGAGTTTATGCTGCTATTGTTATTATTATTACTGAATTTTGCCATTTAAGCCAAGATGAAAAATTGTTTAGAATGTTCCAGTGCATCACAACGTAGTGGACTATGGAGACACGAAAACAATGCAGAACCTTATCCGTAACTCAGGCACCGCAGGATTTTCTCAGATGAAGATCAGGAGAATCTGAGTTCACTTGTGACAATCACCAAACATAGCAGGAAACAAGCGGAGTGAGAATTGACAGAAACAAGTCTCAGAAATAGTCCTCCAAGGACCGTAGGCTCTATGACTAGTAAATTGATATCCATTTAAAAGGAAGGTATAATTAAGGAATAAATACAAATTAAATAAACAAACTAAGGAAGTAACTTTAGAGCTAACAATAAAATCAAAAACTAGTTCTTTGCAAAAAACCTAAATTTGGAAACTCTGACTATGGTCGTTTGGATTGTTTCCAATTGTTTGCTTCCTCCTTGTTAGAAAGTTAGATATCCACGCCCTTTGCCATGGTACTTTCCAGAGGCTCCCACTGGAGTACGTGGAGTAAACACTCCAGTCCCTTTGGCGTTTGGCTGGGCCACGTGACTGTGAGCAGCTACAAAGGGAGCAGCAGCTTTCAGTGCGCTTATAGGTTTAACATGGCCTTTGTGTTTCTTTCCCAATCATGGGAAGAATGTGTCCCCGGTAGTGACTACTATCAGGATAATTAAATGATATGGAATAGACGTTAACTCACCTAAAAACCTACAGTCCACCCAACCACAGCAGAGTCCAGCCCAGCTCAGCCAAGACCAGCCAAAGCTCAGCAAACTGGAAGACCCAGAGCAAGGAATAAAAATGTTTGTGTTGTAGACACCTGAGATGGAGATTTATTACATTTAGTGTTGCATTGGCTGACTGAACAATATCAACGATTAGTAGAAAAGGTATAGGAAATAAACAAATCAGGAAGGAAAAGGAAATATTACCCTAATAGAGACGATATGGACATTATAAAATTACATTATGCACAGTTGATTTTATAGCAATATATTTGAAAACTAGGTAAAATAGATAATATTAGAAAAAAGTTCGGAAGTATTTTTTTTTTTTTTTTTTGTTTTTTTGAGACAGAGTCTCGCTTTGTTGCCCGGGCTAGAGTGAGTGCCGTGGCGTCAGCCTAGCTCACAGCAACCTCGAACTCCTGGGCTTAAGCGATCCTACTGCCTCAGCCTCCCGAGTAACTGGGACTACAGGCATGCGCCACCATGCCCGGCTAATTTTTTCTATATATATATTTTAGTTGGCCAGATAAATTCTTTGTATTTTTAGTAGAGACGGGGTCTCACTCTTGCTCAGGCTGGTCTCGAACTCCTGACCTTGAGCGATCCACCCGCCTTGGCCTCCCAGAGTGCTAGGATTACAGGCGTGAGCCACCGCGCCCGGCCAGTTCAGAAGTATTTACGTGGGCCTAAGAAGTGTTAAAATGACTGATATATCATTAATAAGAAAATATATATAGAAATGGAAATTATTAACCATCCCCCCATCAAAAAATGGTTTTAAGGTGAGTTTTACTAAATCTTCAGAGAAGAGATAATTCCTCCCTCATATGAATGGCTTGTATCCAAAAGAGTAATTAGAATGATTAGCTAAACATGTAAATCAGAATGGATAAGGACAGAACAAAAGAAGGGAACTCAGACAATTTATATGAATTTATAAGTACAGATGCATAATACAATATAAGAATTAGCTGTTAAAGTTCAGCAATACATTCATGGTTAATAGTACAGTCTCTGGAATCTGACTTCCTGCATTCATTAACCCATGAATTGGCTGCATGATTTCTGGCAACTCAATTTGACTTCTATGAGCCTCAATATTCTTATTTGTAAATTGGGGAGAATAAAGGCATTTATAGAATAGGGTTAATGAGGGCTACATGATTAATACAAGTAGAGTGCCTGGCACTCTGTGGAAAGCAATGTGGAGATACCTCAAAGAGCTAAAAGTAGAACAACCATTTGATCAAGCAACCCCATTACTGGGCATCTACCCAAAGAAAAACAAAACATTCTATGAAAAAAATAAAACACCTGCACTCGAATGTTTATAGCAGCACGATTCACAATTGCAAAGATGTGGAAAAAACCCAAGTGCCCATCAGTACATGAGTGTATTAATAAAATGTGGTATATGTATACCATGGAGTTCTACTCAGCCACAAAAGCAATGGTGATCTAGCACCTCTTGTATTATCTTGGATAGAGCTGGAGTCCCTTCTACTAAGTGAAATATCACAAGAATGAAAAACAAACACCACATGTACTCATCATCAAATTGGTATTAACTGATCAACACTTATGTGCACATTTAGTAGTAACATTCATTGGGTGTTGGGAAGGTGGGAAGGGGGGAGGAGGGGATGGGTATATTCACACCTAATGGGTGCGGTGTGCACTGTCTGGGGGATGGACACACTTGAAGCTCTGACTTAGGTGGGGCAAAGGCAATATATGTAACCTAAACATTTGTACCCCTGTAATATGCTGAAATAAAAAATATATATAGTAAGAATAGCAAATAAAACCATAAAGTTAGTAAAAATAAACCTACTAAGAAATGGGCCAGGTGCAGTGGCTCATGCCTGTAATCCCAGCACTTTGGGAGGCTGAGGCAGGAGGATGATTTGAGGCCAGTGGGGGCAGCATAGCAAGACCTCATCTCTACAAACAATTTAAAAATTATTTGGGTGTGGTGGCACATGCCTATAGCTCCAGCTGCTTGGGAGGCTAAGGTGGGAGGATCAATTGAGCCCAGGAATTCAAGGGTACAGTGAGCTATGATCATGCCACTGTACTCCAGCCTGGGAGACAGAGTGAGAATTTGTCTTAAAAAAAAATAAAAAAGAGAGAGAGAGAGAGATAAGAAAACATCAATTTTCAGAGGCTTAAACTATTCATCTATAAAGTAGGGAATGCAAAGTGTCCCTGACTTATGTTGATTTCACTTAAAATTTTTCAACTTTATGATGGTTATAAAGTGATACTTATTCAGTGAAAACTGTATTTCAAGTACCCACACAACCATTCATTCACCTTCACTATGGTATTCAATGAATTACACAAGATATTCAACACTTTATTATAAAATAGGCTTTGTGTTAGATGATTTTGCCCAAATGTAGGCTAATGTAAGTGTTCTGAGCACGTTTAAGGTAGGCTAGGCTAAGCTGTAATGTTTAGGAGGTTAGCTCTATTAAATGCATTTTCAAGTTATGGTATTTTCAACTTACAATGTGTTTATTGGGACATATCCCCATGGTAAGTCAAGGAACATCTGCATATGTTTCTCCTTGTTTTTTGGGGGGGAGTTGGGAGGAAGGCTCAATAATTTGTGTTTTGGGTCCTAAGCACATGTGGCGGGATAATCAGATTAAAAATTGACATTCATGAAAGAATGAGAAATAGTTCCCCTCATCCCATTTGGTTTTGTGGGTTTTGATCCAGAGCTTCCTTTTGCCCAAGAAAAGCAGTAAATGCCACGGATGGGGGAGAGCATTCAAAGGTGTGAAGGTGGGAGGACTGGGAGCCTTTCTGGAGAGGGGGCGCATATGTGGTTGCCTTCCCAAGCAAGTAGGGACATGGTCCCATTCCTACGCAGGCCTGGGGGTGTGGGGGTATGGCCCCATTCCATGCAGACCTGAGACTAAGGTGGCTCACCAAGGCCTGGGACTGAGCCCTGAGTGCTACCACCACTGCTGGGCTGTGAAAAACATCCACGTGGCTAAGTAGGGGATGGTAGGTGTGATATCACCACCCACAAATGGACCATGAGGACTCAGACCAGGAGTTATCTTAACACCAGCCATGTACACTGATGCCCAGATGTTCTGCCAAATGTTTTCTGCAGCTCCTCAGCCCCCTGTACAACCTGAAGGAGGACAGCAGGTCGCCCCTCCCACCAAACAAAGCAAGCACATCCACAGGTTGAATATTCCATTCTTCAGGCCAGTGTGGCCTCAGAGCCAGAGTTAATTTGATTTATAAAAACACAGAAATGTGATTTTTTTTCCTTGGAATAAAAAGCAATGGAAACTAATATTAGCACATTTATGATTTATTACATTTAAATCATCTTTGTTCAGCTCAAGGGTGGGGTGGTTAGGAGCGTGAGTTTCAGGTCCAGGTAGATGGATTTGGATCCAGCCTGTGTCATTTGCTCTATGTAAATACTCAAGGCATTTAAAGTCTCTAAACTGCAGTAGCCTCATATAAAAAATGGGAGAAAAAACACCGGTCCTATGACATTGTGTAAAGATTAAATAATATTTAATAGGATGTATTAGAAGTGGTTGTCAAGGTGCTTGGTACCTAGTATGTGCTCAATAAATAGTTTCTGTTGGTACTAACAGTTATGTTAATAATTTTGGTAGTTGGATGGATGGTAATAATTGTAACAGCAACAACCATTTTATCCTCATTTCGCAGATGAAGAAGTAGGCTCAGGGAAAATAAATGTCCCCAAGAGACACAGGGTGCCTTGTCCACCCCAAGAGATAGCCTAAGACCTGGCACATAGTTGATCTTAATGAAATATCTGATTGAATGAATTAATGAAAGGAGAAGACAGAGCCAGTGGTGTGGTGAGTGGTATGAATGCCTCACTGAGGCCTGAAGTGGTGTACGGATATGTCCATCAGCAGAAAGTTACTTGGGTTATGTTTGGGGTGGGGAGCTCTTCCCTAGAGGCCTAGGCTGGCTGCTCTTAGGCCGAGGGGCTGAGTTGGCATCCAAAGATTCAAAGAATCATACATGTCATTCACTAGGGTTGGGTTGGCCACCACCATGTTGGGGGATCTCCTGGCGCTCGGACCTCATGGAGAGCTGACCAGGCATGCCCCAGAGACCTCAGAGTCCCAGATAATCTCGAATGCATCCTTAGCTCCCCACATTTGTAATTCCCCAGAAGTCTGCCTATCTTTGTCATGGCACTTGACCAAGACTGCTAATTCTGGAGGGGACTGGGCAGGACGTGGGCTGCAGAGGGAGTCAGGCATGTGTGATTTGGGAGGGTCCTTCCATCCTGGGACCTCACTGTTGCCATCTGCAAATGAAAGAACTGGACAAGATGAGGGAGAAGGAGGTCTCCATCTCACGCCAAGGGCCAAGGTTAGCAGTGGCTGCCTTGAGTGCAGAGCTGAGAGGGGCTCAAAGGGGAGTGTGAAGACTGATCAGCGATTATGGGAGAGGAGTCAGGGCCCATCTGAGGAATGAAGAGGCCTAGGAAGCCTCCAGCTCTAGTAGCCACAGATACGTTCTGTTGGAAAGGAGTTATAGCATCTCAGAGACCAAGCAGACCCTCAGGACGGAGGCTGAAGCAAGACAGGATCCTCTGTCCTGGGGCCTAAGTGGCTCTCAGAACTCACAGATGGCCAGTCGGTACTGCAGGCAGTTCTTGTCATTCCACTGCCCGTCTGGGTACATCTCCACACACTTCTCTTTGCCCCGACCCCTGGGCTCCCCCGGGTACCAGTTGGAGTAGTTGACGGGGGCTCCATCCAGGTAGCGGAAGTCTCCGGGGGTGGGGCCCTCAGCCAGGCCCAGGTAAGCATATGTGTTGTGCTTCTTCACGATGCTTGCAATGGCCTCGTTTTCCTCCGGACTCCTCGGGACAGCAACGTGGCCGCCTGCTCTGGCGCATGACTCTCTAATGGCATCAAAATTGACCGACTGCCCGTTGGTGGAGAAGATCTTCTCTCCCACTGCCAGCACGGACCCCTGCAAAGTGAGGACTAAGAGCAGAGGGTCTGGCTCAGCCCACTGACCTCTGTCCCTGCGTCCATCTCCCTTATTTGGGCTCTCTGCCATCAGGCTCGCTCCCTCTCTCCATCTCTGCCTCTCTCTGTCTTGCCTCTTCTAATCCTAGCTGCTAATTTCCCCTCTGTGCTCTCATCCATTCATTCATCCATTTAACAGTTACTTATTGCCAGAAACGGTGCAATGTCCTGGGATTCAATAGAAAGCAAGATGGGCAGGGAACTTGCTTTCCTAGGATGTCAGGAGTGCATCGTGTCTGCTCGTCTCCTCTGGGCCACTCAAAGACGTAAGGAAAGGAAAGTGTCACTCCCTTCCCCAGCTCCTGCATGCCCACACTAGTTGGTCAGGTCTCTAAGTTCCAGAGGCTGGTGCTGAGGATGAGGGGCACTTGTGGGAGACCTCTACCCCATGAGGCCCCAAGGGGTCCCCTTACCTCCCACTGACTGCAGGATTTGATGTCTCAGGTCCTGCAGTGTGGTTTGGAGCTCCTCATCTAGAAAAGCTGGAAGCCCTATGGAGAGACCCCACCCCTGATTAGGGCCAAGCCATCACAGATCCCACTTGCTGGCAAGCAGGTGTTTTGCCAGCTGCAAGCTGGAACTCTGCCTTTTACTTGTCCATACCCACTGCCTAGGCCCCAGGGTAAAAGGGCCCACAAGGCTGGGGTGTGTTTCCACACTCCCTACGCCCCCATCCTTTAAGGCAGCTTTGCAACTGCTCAGTCCCTCCTGGCTCCTCTTTCCGGCTATATCCCCTGCATGGCTGTCTGCCCACCTCTGTGGGGATTCCTGGCTTCTGGGCAGGGCCCTCCCCACCCTCCACCAAGGGCAAATATGGCTGTCTCTGCGCTCTCCTGATGGACCTGCTGCGCAGCTCCCCTCTGCGCGGGGCTCCTGATAGCCCACCTGCCTGGATCCCTGAGCCACCAAACCCTGTGCACCTTTCAGAATGGCCCGGTGCCTCAGCCCCAGGAAGTGCCCCTGCCCCAGTGCTGCCCTCTTCCCGCACCTCCACTGTGTCTTCCTGGCCACAGTCATGACGCACGGAGCACTTTGTGTACCTGTCCATCCCTGAATTGTGACCACACCACTCAGACACCTCTGATTTCTCTCCTCAACCTCATATTCTCTGACTTGGGTTGAGCCAGATGCCCTTGGGGACCTGCAGGGTTTGTCTGATCCCCATTGTCCCTGTGTGACTGCACGGGGGCCATGCCCACGTTACCACTGCCCACTGTCCCGCTCTGCTCACCCGGAGGGCCCCTCGCTCCAGGCTCCCCCTTTTCTCCACGCTCCCCAGTGGCACCAGGGGCTCCAGTCAGGCCATCTCGCCCAGGGAGACCTGGCATTCCTCCAGGGGGGCCCATGGGACCTGCAGAGAGAAGGGGACAGGGATGTGTGGGATCTGTCACCCACAACTGGGTTGGGGCTAATGAGACTAGATTTCCATTGTCACCTGGGCTGACTCACCTGTTGCTCTGGGGCACTTTGAGGATGGACTCCTCAGGATGCTCCAACCTAAGGGCCCCAGGAAACTCCCACCCTGTCCTGCCCAGCTGACTCTTGGACCCAGCCTAGAGTCCTGGACAGATGGGCCTCCTGAAAATAGGTCTCTGTCCCTTGGCTGAGGGTGGGGTCTCCAACACAGTACCTGGAGGTCCAGGGTCTCCTTTGATACCGTCTCTCCCGTCTCTGCCCGGCAGGCCGTGGGATCCAGGAATGCCGGGGACACCAGGGCTTCCGATACAAACATCGTTCACATCACACACAGTGCTGGAAACTGCCACCAAGGCGAGGACGAGGGCCAGCGGGCGCAGCAGCATGGCTCGGCTCCTGCTGCTTCTCCTGCAGAACGGAGGGGCCGTCAGCCCACCTGCAGCACCTGCGATGTCTGTCCCACTGTGCTTTGTTGGGACTGAGGAGCGGGGCAGAGAGCCAGGGCAGGTCTAGACAAGAGCGCTGGGAAGACCCAGGCTCCCCACGGAAATTCCCAGCGTCATCTGCTATCCAACAGGTCTCGTGCCCTCTCCCTCTGGCTTGAGGTGGTGTGGTGCCCGCAGGTGAGGAGGGGCGGAGTGAGGAGCTCTGGGGGTCAGAGGGCCTGGGTTCTAAGGGAGCCTCTTCTCTGTTAGGGCCTCATTGTCAGCCCCCGGGGAACTCGCTTCACCTCTCTGACTTCAGCTGGGTCTTCTGTGCTCTGGAGACAACTCTGAGCTGTCCCTCCCAGGCTGTTAGAAGAAGGGATGTGGTCACTCTGTCTGTCCCTCCTACTCTCAGTGACCCTCTTTTCAGGTTCTAAGGGATCGTGGACCTCAGAATAAACAGGCGTGGACAGGACCCACAGCCTCAAGGTGGTCCGTAATGGGGAGCCCCCTCCCCCTTCTCCTTGGGGGGCTATTCTCTCACTCCCCATGCAGGCCCTGCTGAGCCCCCGTGGGAATGGACCTGGCCAGGGACACAGGATAAGGATATTTGCAAGTCCGTCTCCCTGCACCCACATTTACGATGCTATGGAACCCCTCCCAGGGGGCAGGGGGAGGCCCCCTCCTCCCAGCCCGGGCTGCAGTTAGGGCCGTGGCTGCTGGGCTGGTTCTCAGTGTCTGTGACCCCGGCGCTGGAGAAGACCCGGGGATGGGGCCACACTCACCCTCGCACAGAGCCCCCCAGGCTACGTGGGTCTCTGCCTCCACGTCAGAGCGGAGAGGTAGACAGCGCCATTTATAGGGATGTGGACTGCCAGGCTTCCTGCCACCCCGGAGAGGCCCCTGTCACAAGGGCCTCTACTCCAGGGAGGGAAGGCCGGAAGCAGCCGTCTCGTGTACACAGCTCATTTCCCTGCAGAGCACTCAGGCTGGAGGAACACTTAGGACCCTTGAGGGGAGCACAGAGCTTGCTAAAGACAAACTCGAGGTCTGTAAGAAGGGAAATCTCCCACTGGCTGAGGGCACCCACCCTGCCCGTAACTTGCGTCCTTAGCAGTGAAAGACGAGAGTCCTCACCCAGGCACTCATGGAGGTCCCTTTGCTTCCTGGTTTGTTTCCACACGGGGTAGGGTAGAGCCTGTGGCTCTAGCTGAGTGTGGTCAAGATGAGCAGGAGCAAACTGTCAGCCCTGGGACCCGGCTCACCACCGAGCCCCTAGACCTCCCGGCCCCCGCCTCTGAAGCCTGCACCTGAGCCAGTGGGCTCCTGGGCGGAGGGCCAGGTGAACGCACCGCCGGTGCCACTCTGCCCTGGAGGTTCAGAGGGGAGCAGCAGTTTCTGTCATTGGCCGTGGGTGATGCCTGGCAACCTGCAGTGGTGATTATTTTAAGTGGTCGAACGATACACGAAGTTCTAATTGATGAGACCCCCTACTTAAGCCACTAGGTTAGGAATTCTCTAACTGTGGGGGTGGCAACACTGGGGAACCAAGACAAGGGGATATCCCCATGCTTACTTGGAAGTGGTTTGAAAAACCGTGAGGTCCTTGGGGAGTGTGGAGGTCTTCTGCGGAGTCGGAGCTCGGCTAACAGACTCTCCGCTCCTCGGGGCAGGAAGCCGGGCAGTGCTGACCTGGAGCAGTTTGCTCTTGTCACCAAACCACAAGGGGGTTCCAGCCTAAGTGCGGTTACTCACCACACATACACCAATTACGGAGACAACAAGGATTGCCAAGGAAGAAAGGAATCTTTAGTGCTAATGGCATCAGCTGGGAGAACAGGGTAGGCAGCCTCAAGTCCATTGCCCCCACTAAGGGAGACTAGGAGCTTTTAACCAGGGGCTGTGTGAACTGGGGCAGGTCGTGCTGAAATTAATGAGGGGCTGTGTGCATTGGGACACGTTAGTGAGGGATGGTGAGTCTCCGTGTCAGGAAGTCTGCACAGGGGCCTTCGGAATCTCAGCTCCCTTGTCTTGCAGAAATCCCGCTGATCCCTGCCGTCTCTGGAAACAACTGAAACAGATCACAGTGCCACACCCTCCTCACCCTGCTCAGGCTCCGACACCCCCGTGAGGCAGCTTTCCTTCCATGCCCTCTCACCCTGCTCAGGCTCTTACGCCCGGTGCTGGGCCGTCTCCCTATGTGGATGGCTCCTCCGTGGGGACATCCTCTGGACTCTGGCAGCCCACACCAAGCCACCTCCGAGGACGCAACTTCACCCCACCTGGAGTCCTACCCGCTGTGGCAGGACGCTCTCCTCACTCAGTGGATGGGAACCAGAAGGAAGACACTTTCTCCCTGGTGGGTGGAGTACCATGGAGGGGGTGGGGCGTGGAGGTCAGGTGCACTCCGAGGACAGTCGTGGACTTCTGCAGATTTGAGACCTCTGTCTTAGCTCCCAGGGGCTCTCCCGCTTTCTCCTTGTCCAGCTGCTCTGGGTTCTGGCTGGATAAGGAGTCTGTGTGTGGATGCCTGGAGCTTTTCTGTCTTTTTAGATTGTCACAACAACCTCTATGAGATGTACAGAAAGTAAATAAATCCTCATTCAATATTTCAGTCAACTGAGGTTGAGAGGGTTGCATGGATTGCCAAAATCACCCAGATTTCCTCTATTCCAGCTTAAATCCTCTGCCATAATCTTCCCAAGGTTAGAGGGATGTGGGTATTCCATTTGTACCCAGAGACAAAGGCATGCCCAAATTAGTTTATGAATTTGTATATATTTCAAGGTCACTTCTAATTATAGAAATCTAGGGGTCAGCTCAGCAACATGAAGGGAGTGGGAACTGAGGCTTTTCTTCTCCAACACAGTGAGCATACTAAATAAATATGTGTGTTTGTAGTATATACACATACATACACACATATGTATTATGTATTTACACACAGGCATATATATTACATTAGTACCTTGCCAATAAATGTCATTTCATTTAAAAAAAATAACACAATAAATCTATTTCTATTATCTAGAAATGACATCCAATTTGTCTTAAAATTTACAACTCATTTTTATTTTAATTTTCACCAATGCAGCTCTCTTTGCCCTGAGCACTTTGAACACTATCTTGTGTGACTTCCAAACTCCAGAGAAATACGTCATGCTTTAGGCTTTGGGCAGAGGGAGACAGCTTTCCCTATTCTGCCACCTTGAAGGATTGAAACTGGCAGGTGGCAGCAACTGTCTCCAAAGAAATATATTAAGAAACACAGAGACACAGATACACAGGCACACACACATTCTTTTGCTTTGCACAAATAAAGTCATAGTCTTCTGCAATTAGTATTTTCTCTTACAAACTTCAGACATCTTTTCCCATATGGATCACATATGGGTCTAATTGTACTGTAGTCTTTTCTTGGGGTTTGTTTTTAATTTGAGTAATGTATTCTTTGCTCTCTTTTAATTTTTTAAAAAATTTTTGCACTTTAACACATTTTAACACACAAAAAGAATAAAATATATGTTTACATCTCCATAAGTTATCACAAATTAAAAACCCATAAAACCATCAACCAGTTAAGAAGTAAACTTTAACAACACTTCAGAGACTCTCTTATGCGTCCTCTCAGTCTCTGCACCCTCTTCCTTCCCCGTAGGAACCCATTATTCTGAACTCTATTGCCATCAATTAGTTATCCACTATGGTGCTGATAGAAAATTGTTATTCCCAGTTTCTATCTGGCATATATAATGTCACTGTGAATGCCAGGAGACAATCCAGCATATGCTCTTGTAGTCACCAGAAGGGGGTCCCAGGGGTTTCTCAAATGCCCGGGATGGGAATTCCTGACCAAGACATCAAGGGCCCTTCCAGGTACTCCATTTTCCTTCTCTTAAACTCCAACTATCCCAACCCTGCAACGATCCAGACGTCCGGGTCCTGTCTGGAAAAAGGGTTGTGCCCTAATCCATGCGGACTCAGTCATCACCCAGCACATCTGGGACCTACGTGAGCACTGGGGCCTTCACAGCACTCACTTGCTGCAGGCTCCTTTCTCTCCCTCTCCCCCCGCTCGTCCTTTGGTCTCATCTCTTTCATCAGACTGTTTCTCCCAGGAAGATCGTGAGCTCCCAGGGCAAGACAAAACAAAAAGAAATCATCTGTCAAGAGTATCTAACTCACTGGGTAAAGAGACAATAACTACGGCAACTCAGGCAGGGCTCCTGGCAGAGTGACTGGTGTGGGTAAAACTCAGTCCGTGCTGGGAATGTCCACACCTACAGGGTGACAGTCCCCGGCTCCTCACACGCCAGTCCAGCACCCAATCTCTGATGAGGGGGAGCAAGTGTTCCCTGGCTTGTGAGCCCTAGGGGGAGTTCACGCTGTGCACCTGCAAAACTCCCAGCTCTAGAGTCTTCTGAAACCACCCTCTGGTGTGTTACTGTTGCTTTTGAGTTGACTAAATCCGGAGGACCTGTTGGGTGGGTGCTGGAGTCGTCATTCGCTGACCTAGGAGGAACTGACTCTGAGCAAATAAAGACTCCAGCTTCAATAAACTCTCATCTAAAACAACTTTGACCAAAGTGATCATGCTTATCTGAGGGGTGGTATTAATATAAAAATTGAAAATATGAATATAAACATACAAAACTGGACACCTCACATATGGCCTGAACTAAAGGAACTCAGCCCCCTGCAAAGCTCGGTCAGGTTTCCTCCTCTGCTTGAGCTGGGACTCTAACTCCAAGCCACATGGCCACACAACCCTGCTTGAGACCTGAAGGGACATACGGGGCATGGGCTTCACACTGCCCAAAGCCACAAGCCAGGAGCCAGGCCTGGAGGGACTTTTAGGGAGGACGTTTGGGGCCTGCCAGAGAGCAACTTTGGCAAGTGACCACTGCAGGGACACTTACCACTAGCCACATCTGCTCCCACCACAGAGCCTTGTCCAGGCAACCTGACAATACTGTCCTTAGGGCTGTGCCCACTGCCATGGCTCCGTCTGCCCAGAGACCTGCAGACATCCACAGGATAAAAAGGAATCTGCGTGAAATCTTATCTGGCAAACTTCTCGGTCCTAGGAGCAGCAGAGGTGCAGAAGACAGGACAACACAGAGCACAGGGCCAGGTGGCCCACACAGGACACCAGAAGACACTCATTCCAGGTGCATATGAGCCAGGGAGTGGAGCACCGGGCTAACCCACAGAGACTCACCAGCCGTGAGCACATGCCATTGATGTGAGGAAGCAAGAGTCCTGCAGAGAGCCGTTCCACACCCTTCCATGTCCTGCCAAGGAGTAATGGAGAGTGCACTGGTGGCCTTGCTGCACTGTCATGGGGCCTGCACCCTCCTACATGTCTACTGTGGTCCAGGTGGACAGGTCAGTCCTGAACAGGGAATTATAGAGCCCCGGGCGGTGAGAGGCTATGCATGGCAGGGATACCGGCTGGGGTCCTTGAGCAGAAGCACCTTGATGGCCCCATGCAAGGGTTGGTTTCCAAGCCTGCAACCCTTCCCCAAATGAGGAGTATTTCTGACTCCAAAAGAACTGTTCCCAGGCTGGCAGAGCCTGATGCTGTCCACCCCTTCTCTCTGCCACCAGAGGGGTGGTCAGCCATCGTTTTCCCCTCAAACAGCAAGGACAACAGCCATGGTACGCCAAGGCAGGGCAGGGGAAAGACAGAGAATGTGCCCGCACACACACAGACACACACCCCAAATTTCAGCCTATGTACAACTGGACTCTGCTCCTCATCAGTAACGATGACCTTGCAATGGGCCTCAGTTCTTACACCTGTATAATGGGCATAAAGACAGCTTGCTCCTAGCTGACTGACATTGGCTGTGTACACTGCATGGAATAACATTCGTATGCATTGTCCGTTCCCCCTAAGAAAAGCACTCCTCTAATAAAGGAAAAAGATGGAGCACTCCCTGGGACAAGAAGGGGCACAGGCACACCAAGGCCCCGGGAATCCTGGTCAGACTGGCACAGGAACATCTGTCTCAACGGGACTGTCCTGTTTCAGAGATGGGACGCTGGGGAAGGAGCCTTGATCTCTCGGGGGCTCTGAATGGCCTCCTGTACCCGTGGCCGGGGATGGGGGCCCCTGAGTCCTTGTTCCCCATGGGAACCCACAGAGCTCCCAAGAGGGAGCTCCCACCTCTGTCCACAGGGAATGTGTGGGTCAGCTCTGCCCTCTGCTGGCTACATGAAAAACTGCAGCCAGCTGAGGGCATGTGCAGACACGCTCATTCATTCCACACCGGGGAGGCTACTTCGTGTCCCGTGCCATGATAGGACAGGAGGCACCATTTTAATTCTTTGAGCCTCCCAGGCTGCAGCCATGTGAATTCTCCCCTACTGCTCCTGATTCTGATAGAAGCAGAGTCTTCCCTCTGTGTGACTCCCGTTGTCAGGGCTCTTCTGGCTAAGTGTCCCATCCCTATTTGTCCACAGAGGCCAGCTGAGTGCTGTGTCCTGGAGAAGCCTGATGTGAACCACTATGCATCCCCGAGTGCCTGCTAGGTGCTAGGCACTAGCTATACCCTGTATGTTTACTGCATCCCTCCCAGGGATGCAAGGCAGGGTCTCTCTTCCTCTGGTCAGGTGTCTCTGAAGACCCCAGTGCATGCTCTGCCCATAGTGGCCACAGCTGTGGATCAGGCTGTGCTTAGACTCAGCCTGGCCTGTCACTCTGCAAGTGAACCTAGTCAGGCCTCATGTGCCAGGACTGCTCACCGGATCACCTCGGGGCTCAGCATTGCTCTCTGCCCACAGGGCGCCCACACCCAGCCCTGGACATGCTTGATATTGGCTTAGCCAGGATGCTGGGAATGGCACCTCGCACACATTTCTGCAGACTGACAAATCACCTTCACCGTTGTCTTATCAGCAAGCAACACAGATGCATTGGCAGAGAGGAAGTGTTCTGACATTCTAGATGTCTCTGGTGGCTGAGCTGCTCCCAGATAATAGCATAGTTTAGGAAACAGTGGACTGTGTCATCAAATTAAAATTAACTCCTTATGTTTTCTAGAAATTATAAGAATAATTTAAATAACCACTATTTTCTAAATTTTATCCGTAAGTTTATACTACTTTGAGGTGTAATTTGAGTAAAAGTAAAATACATATTAAAAAAGTTTTTTTTTTTAACTAAAAACAAGTATAGATAATAAATTATACAGGGCTGCATGGTGATTAGCGATTTGGACCAGCAGGTCACGTGGAGGCTCACTGAGGCCGGGAGGTAGCTCATTTCCATTTTCTGGGTGGGGATGTCTAGCCCTTGAGGAAGGACGAGGAAGACAGTGGGGAGCCAGCTCAGTTCACCCAGGCTTCCTGGAGAAGGGGGCGGGAGGCGGGGTGGTTCCTTGCCATGAACTCCACATTTGGGTCACTGGAAACACCGGCTTTGAGAACGGAGGAGGAGGAGCAGAGGAAGGCCTAGCATCCCCTTTGGTTTCGGGGCAGGCTGCATCCCATGCCCAGGGGTCAGAGGGCAAATGCTCCGTCTGGATCATTAGGTGCGTGAGGACCCACATCTAGAAGCTCAGGGTTAATTGCTGTTTCCATATTCCTCGGCTCAGGTCTGCAGCTCCTGTCTGGAGATGATGAGGCTTCTCATCGCTCCCAACCAACCATCATGAGCTTTTAGTTCAAGGGGCAGAATTTGGCTCTGAGAAGAAGAAATGGTTCTCTCCAGGTTTCCTTCAAGAGCCTTGAATCACTTTCTGTAGCTGCAGATCACAGGCGGGACCTGCCCAGGGCACCAGGTACTCCTGGGCTCTTGTCTCGCCATGCCAGGGTGAAGCTTGACGAGGGCTTTCCCCCCCACCGCACTCGTGCTGAACCGCGGCAGCACGTCCCCGTCTCTCTGCAGAAGGTCTTTCTTTCCTGGGTTCAACAAGTCTGCCAAAAACAAGTCTGTCTCCATGCCCCGTACCATGACACCATTATCACCTCCCAGGGAGATCCACAGAGAGCAAGACTTGGTCTCACGTCATAAGTTTCTTCTACCAAGAAACTCCACTGCGTCCCCTGGATTCAACGCCTTGACAGCTCCAGGCTGGCTGAAGCTCCTGCCTAGTTTCCTAGGACGTTGCAGCGCCCCCTGCAGTCACCATGGCCAGCTGGGCCAAACTCTGAGGTCACTGACCCGGGTTCTGCCCAGAACTGGACCTGCGCCTGGCAACCACGTCCGACCACCACTAGAGAGGGGTTGGGGGACAGCAACAATAAAGTCACATCCTCACCCTGCCCTCTACCAAAGCTTCTACCGAATTCGCTCCTCCTGTGCTCCCTTTCCTCCCTTCCTCCCTCCCTCCCTCCCTCCCTCCCTCCCTCCCTTCCTTCCTTCCTTCCTTCCTTCCTCATTCATTCCTTCTTCCTTCCTTCCTTCCTTCCTTCCAAGGCAGACATATGCAACTGGAGATGAGAACGAGTAGAAAACCAAAGACAGAGGAAAGTAAAGACTGTTCAGAGCGGCCTTTCTGAGCTCGGTGCAGGGAGGAGGAGAGGCCTGGCCACACCTGCCAGGAGGGGCTGAGCAGCCCGGTTGGGGGGCGAGGTCAGCTGGGTAGGGTCGGCCCCCCGGAGGCTGTCACGGGGCTTCCCTTAGCCCAAGGGTGAAAATAGAACAGACTTAGGTCACCTACACATGTCAAGAGGCCTCCACCCCACCCCACCCCACCTCCTGTCAAGAGGAGAGACATAGGTACCATGGTGGAGTGGCCTGAAGAGGGGCGCAGAGGCCTTGAGGTGGGGGGCAGGGCCAGGGGCTGATGAAGGAGCTGGGGAAGCCGTGACCCCGCTCTTCCCAGAGGGGCCTGTAGGAAGGCAGGAGCCGAGGGCTGCCCCTCCTGCTGGAGAAGGCACACAGCTCGGAACTAACGGAGAGGCTGGATCCCAGGACTTCACACCACTGGGCACAGTCCCCCTAGAGCAGCAGGGCCCTGGCCCGTGTGTGTGGTGG
This sequence comes from Varecia variegata, assembly GCA_028533085.1. Classification (NCBI taxonomy): domain Eukaryota; kingdom Metazoa; phylum Chordata; class Mammalia; order Primates; family Lemuridae; genus Varecia; species Varecia variegata. The sequence goes on along the minus strand of CM052446.1, from coordinate 9,363,923 downwards.
TGGGGGTGGGGGGGACGTGTGCACCATCCCAGTGGAGTGGAGGCAGCTCCAGCCGGCTTACACCCTTCGTTCCGTTCCTGCCCCAGGATTGGGTCTGCTCTTTACGGAGTGGGTGGTCCTCAGAAGCGCCCTCACCTGCCTGAGCCTCAGTTTCCTCCTAGTCACTTGGGGATGTGAATAGCCTCTGTGGAAGGGAATTCCTGTCCTCTTAGGCTGCTGCAATTATCTCAGCATTTGCAGCCTTGGCTTGTATAGGAGGCGGCTCCTTCCAGCCAGACCCAGTGTTCCAGGGCCTTTCTGTGGGAGCTCCTGGAAACACCCTGGAGGTAGCCCCCTGTACCCTGGGACAGGAGGAGAGCCCTGACCTTCTTACCCATTCAGTGGCCAAGAACGGATGTGGGCTTTCCCAAGAGCTATATACCCCCGTCCACTCCCGACCTCCTACCTACCCCCATCCACCTACCCAGCCCATCCATTCATCACATGCCAACCTTGCCCTCCTGGGATCCTCAGAACTGGATTCAGCCACCTCACCCACAGGCTCAAGAGTAAAGTGCTTCCTCTCTATCTTGACACCACCTCTGACCCAAGGGTCAAACCAGGCAAACATGACATCTTCATTTCAAGAAGAAAGAATCACATTTCCTTCCAGAAAGTTTGACCCAAGTTATATCCCACTAACTGTGTTTGGGGATGTCTATTTCCTTACATCTTTGCCAGCCCTCGATTTTAAGAATTTTTTTCTCTATTTCTTTTTTTTTCTTTCTTTATTTTTAGCCATCTGTTTGCCAAAACACAACACTGCATTTTAAAAAAGTTTTCATTTTTTGAAACATAAGTGCCATTCGGCAACTTTTGTTTCTTATGATCTTCTTTTTCGTTATGTTTATTTATTCCTGTTCATATACTTTGTCCATTTCCTACTGGGATTTGTGTTGCTCTCTTGTTGGTCTGTGGTTCATCTAATTTGTATTACAAATATTTTCCACTGTCACTCATCTTCTACCTTGATTTTTGCCTTTTCCCTAATGGACAAGAATTTCATTGTTAAGAAATCAAATTTGGTAAGTGTTATGGATTGAAGGTTTGTGCCCTCCCAAATTTCATACATTGAAATCCTAACCTCCAATGTGATTGTATTAGGAGGTGGGGCCTTTGGAAAGTAATTACCCGCATGAATGGGATTGGTGCCCTTATAAAAGGGACCCCAGATAAAGAATCCCTATTCAATAAATGGTGCTGGGAAATTGGATAGCCACATGTAGAAGACTGAAACAGGATTCGCACCTCTCACCACTCACAAAAATTAATTCATGATGGATAACAGACTTAAACTTAAGGCATGAAACTATTAGAATTTGAGAAGAAAATGTTGGAAAAACTCTTCTAGATATAGGCCTAGGCAAATAATTTATGAAGAAGACCCCAAAAGCAATCTGGCCTTTGGCTTCCTCCTCCTGTCCCCCGCTCTGCACGTTCCCAGGTCTTTGGTCACCTCTGCCCTCCCGGGCACCCCAGACTAGCCCCCTCAGCCTGGGAGGGAGGGGCTGCACAGCTCCCCGCAGCCCGCCTTGGGGACGTTCCCTGGAGCTGAGTCCCGGCCACACTGCCTGCGTGTTGGAACTGCGCAAGTCCGCCTCCCTCTGCTCTGACCACGCCTCCAGGACTGCACCCTCGGGGGCCACTGCAAGGACAAGCTTCTAATTGAAAAGCATCATCTGTGTATTCCCCTCACAACTGCAGATGTGTGAAGGGGAGATGCGGACCCCCTCAAGGTTCGCCTCACCGCTGCAGACCACCTCTGCACTCGCTCCACACGTCCAGCCCCTTACCCCGCCATCCCACAAAAGCTGCCGGAGCGCCCCCCTTGCGCAGCCTCACCAGACACCGTGAAGCCGGGACAGGAGCCTGTGGCTCTGGCAAGGGCTAAGGGACGCGGTGCCTGTGACCAAGAGAACACGCCCTGAAGCTCGAGGAGCCACGGCCAGCCGGGTGCCCTCGGTCACGCTCCTAACCCTCTTGGGACCTCAGTGTCCCCCCACGTAAAGCGGGTTTCCTGAGAACATGTACCTCACTGGGATGTGGTAAGGAGTCCGGCAGTGGTGTGACTGACATGCAGCTGGAGGATGAGCTCGTGAGGGGTGCGCCCCAGGCCGGTGACGCTGAGGCGAGGACCCCAACCCTGCTGGTGGGGGTGGGGGAGTCAGCTAATGCTACACAGAGGGGGTGTCTCCAGGGTTCTGAAGACAAAAACTAAGCATAAGGTAGTTGCTCCTTGAGTTTTTATTCACTGTTCTAGCAAGAACTATGAACAAATAAAAGCTTGAGTTTCATATAAACAATGTTGACAAAAAAGGTCTTATTCCTCTAGGGGGTAGGGAAAGTATAAAATCCTGAATTTTTGCTTGGGACATTGTCCAAGTTAGAGGACTCAGCTACCTGCAAACGTGTCCCTCCGTCTACTGGAGGAACTTAAGGCTGACCCAGGTCACCAGGAGCCTGCAGAGAGACCCGAGTTTCAGTATCATACACAAGCTCCAGGCTTTGAGGCCAGTTTGGGCTTCCCTTTCTGCCCTGAAGAGTTTTGTGTCCCGAGGGAAAGGCCAGGCCCAGGTGCAGGCTGCTGGCTCTCCAGGTGAGGCTTTCTTGGCCACCTCTCCCGGCCAGAACGAGCACTGTGTGCCCTGGAAAGAAGCCAAGGCCCCCATGTTCTCCTGGGACCCGTGGGGGCCCCTACCTGAGCCTGTGGCCCTGGGAGCTCGAGAGAAGGTACAGCCGCTGCTGTCTGAGGCCCAGGCTGAGGACAGGTGGTGTGGGTGGTGCCGGCCAGGGATGGCAAGGCAGGGGAGCGTGCAGCTTCCAAGACCCTGGCGGACCAAGGACCACTCAAGCCCCTCAGGAGCAGATCTGTCCCCAGCAAACCACCTGGCAAAGGCAGAATCTCCTCATGATATCTCAGGCACCTTGCCCACCACTAGGAGGTGTGCTCGGCCCACTTAACATCAGTATCTGAGCCTTAGGGCTGGCCTCTCTAGAAGGGCATCTTAGGACCCCTCATCACTTACTCCAACGGCACTAAACCCGCAGAACATACAAGGGGCCAAAGAAGGAGAAGGACTTGAAGTCCCCTAAGGGGCCAGTCACCTGTGCTAGGACAAGTTGCTTCTGCTCCAAGAAGCCCAGGTAGGACTGGACTGGACTTAGACCACTTAACCCAGAGGTCCAAAATCCCCAGCCCCGCGTGTCTGTGAGTAGTCACGTGGCTAGGATGATAAGGCTGCCTGTTAATTCCAAACTCCAGCCCAGCCTGATGGGCCAGGGTGCGCAGCTCATCCTGAACTGTCTTCTGGCACAGAGGCAAATGAGGCAAATGAAATCGTCCTATGGTTCCATCTTGACTTTGCAGACCATTGCCCAGGGCTCAAGAAGAGCCAGTGGGTTAATCCAATAATTCCCAGTAACCCCAGGCCTTCAGGGCAGAGTCCATGGCCTCACTGCAATCTGCTTAGTCGTTGCTCAAGTCTGTTTCTGGTATGAGACGGGGTACACAGGCTCCTGAGTTAAAGCTCCTAGATTCATGTTGAGGCCCTGACACCTGTGGCTGTGGGACCTTGTGAAAGTTATCTAGACACTCTGTGCCTTGGTTTCCCCCATTTATAAATGGGGTAATAAAAGTTGCTACCTTATCATGTTGCAGTGAAGAAAAATGAGATCAGGGGTTAGCTGGGTCCCTCACGCGTTGTAGATGCTTAGGAGACATCAGCCCCTGTTCTTACCCCTGCCAGATGCCTGGCCTGGGAGTGGCTTTGTGAAGCCTCTGGCTCAGGGGTGTTGGCAGCAGCTGTGAGGGAGACCCCGTGGCCCAGGCCCAGAGGGAACCTTGAGGTCTGTGAGATGTGCTGACCTCACCATGGCCCACGTGGGGTGAGGAGGGGCTGCTCAGGGTCCAGGCTGTGCAGGGAGGAGGGTGAGGGAATTCACTCTGGACAGGGGTGCTTTTCCCACAAAATCAACATTGCCCTGGTCTGAGGGAGAGGCAGGGAGACACCGTGATGACCCTCACACGGAGCTCTGGCCCTCAGTCCCAGGGAGCCATCTGTCTCGGCCATGCATGGTGACGGCAGGACAGGACTAAATGAGAAGGACCCGGCTTTGCCCCGGAGGGCTGGTGGGTGGGGAGGGCAGTCAGCACCCAGAGCTCCAGGGCGTATGAGCTTTGGGATCCTGGAGAAGAGGAGCGTGGCCACCGGATGCCACCAGGATGAGGCCAGGCCCAGCTCCCCCCAGCTCTAAAATACAAGCTTCCTGGGAATCTCCCACGGGAACTCGCTTCTTCCGAAATGGCCGTAGCATGCTGTCTTCTGGTAGATGGGCTTCTTCAAATCCAAATCCCTGTGTGTCCAGAAGAAAAGGTCATTTGAACATGGAACAGGAGCAGAGTGTGGGCGTGGCTAACAGACGCTAAGGGCACTCCCCCTTGTGTGGATTTCACGCACACACCTCCCGTCCATGCCACACCACAGTCCTGTTTTCTAGCTTAGGAAACAGAGGCTTGGAGATCTAGGGGCCAGGATTGGAACTCCAGCCTTATTAAGGTGCTTTTCTTGTCCCCATTCCACTGACCTGGCCTAGGCCAACATCCACAAGCTCCAGAAAACAGGGATGGCACGGGAAACGAGCATGTGGGAACGGGCCTGCCGACCCCATTCCCAGCCATGTGGCCATATCATTGTTTTCCTAAGATCCACACACACCGCCCCGCCATACTCAGCTGCTCAAAGATAAGCCCACGGGAGTTAGTGTCCGCTGGGCCAGCGGGGATCTTGTGCAGCCTCCCTCAAGCCAAAAAGCAGACCTCCTGCACTGGGTGTGCCCTGTGCCGGGAGCTTGGAGACCCCCTACTGCTGAGAGGCTGAAACACCCTTCTTTCTGCTCCCCTTCCAGCTGAGCTGAGCATCTGGGGAGGGAGCAGGCCCCACATAACAGCAGCCCTCGGTGCTTTTACCTGACGATGACGCCCGGCCGGAGGTCGAAGTTCTTGTTCACCACGTCCAGCAGCTCCCGCTCTGTCTTCTCAGAGGTTCCGTAGGTGAAGATGGAAATGGACAGCGGCTCCGCCACACCGATGGCATAGGACACCTTCCAGAAGGTACCAGGGTCAGGGGCTGAAGTCTTCATGCAGGGTCAGTCCCTCATGGGGGCCTTGCTGTTCTCAGGAAGGGGCAGCAGGGACCACTCATCTCTTTCCCGACATGCTCCCTCTCAATTTGTCTGCCTAGAGTCCCCCACTGTCTTCATGGAGGGCGGTTCTTGCAGGTGCCCCTCTCCCTGAAGATTTTGTTTTCGCTCCCTTAGGTTTCCAGAGTGCTGGCTACAGAGCCCAACATGACACCCCAGAGCCATGACCTTTGGCAAAGCACGAGGCTTCCCCACTCGGCCAACATCTCCTTACCCAGGGCGGGGCTGGGCAGGGGTCCTCAGCTGGGACAGGAAGGTGGGGTCAGAGGTGGGGGGCCCACCTGGACAAGCACTCTCCGGCAGAGCCCTGCTTTCACCAGGGACTTGGCCACCCAGCGGGCAGCGTACGCTGCAGAACGGTCCACCTTGGTGTAGTCCTTCCCAGAGAAGGCCCCGCCACCATGGGCCCCCCAGCCTCCGTAGGTGTCCACAATAATCTTACGGCCAGTGACGCCCGCATCCCCCTGCAGAGGGAGAGAAACAGAGAGAGGAGATGAGAAGCACAGCCCTCCATGGCTGGAGGGGATGACGCTTAGGAAGGATGCCCCGAGGCTGCCTGCAGGCAATTTTCAAAGACCTCTTGGCCAGAAACCCTGGGCTCCAACCCCAGTTCAGACACTGACCCAGATACAGAAATCAGGTAACCTGTCAAAGCCTCATTAGAAAGTGCAGAAGAGGGGCCAGAGGTTCTCTGGGGTCACAGCTACCCTCAGTGCCTTTGTTGTCTAGCCCATCACAACGGAGAGACACACCCGCAGGCAGGAATGGCACCGTAGTGAACACAGCCCTGGCTGTGGCCCTGGCTGGCGCCCATTTCCCGAGTGTACTCTGTGTAACATCAGCCAACAGCGATGTCTCTAAAAGGGCAGGGGCTCTACGTGAAACAGGTGGGGGCAGTCTGCATACTCTGTCCCCCTCTTAGAGTTCCACAGTTCATTCGGTATGTCTAGGCTTTGAGAAGTTCTGCAAGAAAAAACAGTAAGCTTTCTTTTTCACCCTGTGTTTCTACACTACATGGGCTCATAGAACCTGGGATGGGGCTCAACTTTGTGATGACACGGCCACAGCTGAGGTCCCTGGGCAGCGGGCAGCAGCCTCTCAGAGGTGCTCTGCCAACTTCCACCTCCTCACACCTGGGCCACAGGAGGGAGGGACAGCAGGTGTCCCCAGGTACAACACCCTGCCCCACCGGGTGCCCACAGAGCACAGGCAGCCTCTGGCAGAGACCTGCCACCTGGGGACAGTCAGCCACGAGCACACACGGCAGCAGAGAGCGAGCACCTGAGCAGGGCGGCACAGCACGGCTGCAGAGCGGGAGGCTGGAGTGGCAGAGCCAGGCAGTGCCAAGACACAGACGGACAGATACCGCAGGCCCCCACGGAGAGCGCGCTAAACGCGTGGAGGCCAGAATTGACAGACTTCACGTTTAGTCCACGGCCAGACTCGGCTGAGCCATGCAAAGCTGTCTCTTGTGGTCTTTGTGCTCCAAGACATGAGCAACCCCAGTAACAAGGACCAATCAGGGCCTCATTCAGAGACAAGGGCGCACCTGGGGACCGCCAATGACAAACCGCCCGCTGGGCTGCAGGTGGTAAATGGTGTCTTCATCCAGGTACTTGGCCGGCACCACGGCCCTGATCACCTGCTCCTTCAGGGCCTTGCGCATCTCCTCCAGCGTTATGTCCTCGTTGTGCTGCACGGAGATGACGATGGTGTGGATGCGCACGGGGATGACCGCGCCGTTGTCCTGGATGTACTGCACCGTCACCTGTCCATCAGAGGGCGGGGAAACACTGAGAGCCTGAGGCTGAGCCGAGGGCACCCCTTTGCCAGGTGCAGACACCCAAGAGGCAGGCAGGGGTCCCAGGTTCCCCACGGGGCCTCCTGTCCTCAACAGGCCTCTGGCAAGTTAATCGGACACGTTCTTACCTCTGGAAAACTGCCCAGAGCTAGGGGATGATGGGCATGTGGCACAGCTGTGCCCACAGGGGACCACAATCAGCACTACGTGGAGACTTGACTTTCCTCACGACTTAGGACCCACTTGGCTCCTCCCATAGGCACCCAGGCCACACGTCGTTGGCAGGTGCAGGGCTACCTTGGCCTTGGGCCATGGAGGGTCAAGAGAGGGCTTTGGCTGGGGAGATGTTTCTTGTTGCCCGGAAGCCTCTGAGACAGGAGGGGAGGAGCCTGGTGATGGTCCCAGCACCCTCAGGGGAGGAGCTCTGGGAGGGCATCGTGCCAGCAGATTTGCCTGCTACAGGGACAGGGTGGGAGGGACCCCAGCTAGGGGGCTGAAATAGAGGGAACAGCAAGCTCTGGACTGCCAGCCTCTGGGTGTTTTCCCAAAAGGAAGGCAGAGCAGAGTGCACCTTGGAGGGGAGGAACGTGCCTGCAACACCCTAGCAGGCCAGGCCCAGGCACAAACCTCACATTCACTTCCACCACCATGGGCCGGTTCTGCGCCCATTCTATGCGTCGTCAGTTAACACTTACGACATCATAGTGGGGGAAGTATTATTATCCCCACTTCACAAGCGAGAAAAACAAAGCCATGAAACAATTTGTCTGAAGTCACATAGCCAGTCTGTGAAAGGCCAGAGAGCTGCACGCTCCTCTGTCCGACCCCAGAGCTATGTCCCTCCCACTACACACAGATGCCCCTGCCCTTCTCCCCAGACCCTGTCCTTCACTGACACGTTAGTGAGTGCAGTCACAGACTGATCTGTTTTGGCAATAAAGGAAAACAGTCTGAGCACCCTGGATGTGCAGAATGAGAGGGAAGGAGGTGGCGGGGGTAGGAGATGAGGCTGGGAAAAAAGGCAGCATTGATTAAGCGCGCCCTGTACGCTAGAAGCTGTTACCACTCCACGTTACAGACAAGAAAGCTGAGGTTCCAGAATGAAGTACCTTGGTCAAGATCACACAGCCAGAAGAGCTGGGGTCTGACCTGGAGCTGTGTGGCCTGGCAGACCGGGCTCTGCCCAGCAGAAGGTGGCCACTCTAGACCCTGAGGGATGTGCTGGCCACAGGCCTGATACTGCCTAAGGCAGTGGGACCCCTGAGAGCCGGGCCCAGAGGGTTTTAGGGACCTGTGGTACCTGCAGAGGTGCAGCTCTGCCAGATGGTCCTGGTAGGGACACTGGGCAGAGGGCACAGGACTGCTCCATACCACAGGGCCTGGACAGGACCACGGGGCAACAAACAGCGCCTGCCTGGAACAGCGCCTGCCTGGAACAGCGCCTGCCTGGAACAGTGCCTGCCTGGAACAGCGCCTGCCTGGGACGGCGCCTGCAGCACAGTCTCTGCCTGCCCAAGGCCCCTCAGACATCCACCAAACACTGGATCTGTATCAAAGTCCTCTGCGTCCTGCCTTGTCCAACAAGGTGGGGTCCAGAAGAAGGAAGGGAAAGAGCCCTGGCCGTGTGAGGCCGGACCCTAGTGACACGGGGACCAAGAACAGCCTTTAAATGCTGACTATGCACTCACAGGCCCCGAGAGCGGGAGCTGAGGTGGGGTGGAGGACGGATAGGGGGATCCCAGGAGGGAGGGCCTCCGGCCTGCTGCAGGGAGCTGCAGGAGAAGGCTCGCATGCTGAGGGGCTGCTGGGGCCTGTCCCACTGCTCCCCGGGACAGCCCCGCCCCGCCTCTGGCAAACCCCGCACGGTGGCCTTGGGGAACCGCAGCGCAGGGTGGCGGAGCAAAGGGCTCTTATCTCATTGTGTCAGCAGATGTGGGGAAAAACACAGCACGGAAAACACAACTCTGACCCGGTACAAAAATAGCCACCCGCACTGCCACCGATTCTCAGTATCAGCAGCGAGGATTTGTTCAGGTGGAAAGACTCATCCTGTTCACAGTCAACGCTGCTTAGATGGTGAAAATCCTTCGCAAACAGGGTGGGGAGAAGAAGACCTGGACCTCGTACTGGCCCTGCGGGAGCACGTGGAGCGAGCCAGGCTGCTCGAGGGCCGAGGGGCCACACAGGCTCCGTCCACAAACCCGCACCCTCTCCGACCGGAGCTGGCTCCCGGCCTGCCCATGGCCAGGGATTGAGGCAGGCTCTGGTGTCCATACGAACATTTTTAAGAGAATTCCTCACAGGAAGGAACCCTAAAAGAACCCATCCACCCTTCCCTCCCTCGCTGCCTCCTAGACTTGGAAACCTGCCGTTTCGTATTTAAGGGAAGGGAAGGAGGCCTGTCCTGCTCCAGCTGGCCCCACAGGGGCTCCCCTGTTCCTCACTCCCACTCAGCCAGTTCCACCGGCTGCCTCACATCCCTGTTCTGGGATTTCCTCTTCTGTGAATCTCACCCGTTTTGCATCCAGCACCGTGCCAGTCCAGGACAGCTCGGAGCCTGGTACCCTCCCACTCCACACGTCAGCTCTCCTTCCCCGCAACCTCAGAGAGCGCCGAGCAGTGCTGATGGTGCCACCTCCTGCCTTGGGGCTCACATGGATGTCACAGGAAGTCCCAAGGAAGGGTTCCCTTTGGGCCATAAGCATACTCCCCTGCCCCAGGTGTAGCCGGGTGTGACCTCCACCCTGTGCCTGGCCTTACACTGGGGCAAGAAGGTTCTCCATCTCTGACTACCTGGAGGAATGGGTAGAGCCATACACACCATGCTCAGCTATAAAATCATGTGTGCCAAATGCCAAGTGCAGGACAAGACGAGGTGCTCTCTGGGAGTTGGTGGGGGGAGCAAGAGGAGGGAGCAAGAGGAGGTGAGAACTTTGCTGGCCACTCATGGACAGGTGAGGACCAGAGAAGGAGCCCAAGTAAGGTGAAGGGTAGGACCCCAGATGCAAAGCAGTAAGAAACAAGGGGAACATGAGTGAAATGATGTAGATTAAGCAAGGATGGGCAGGAGGAAGGCAGAGGAAAGTAAAGTTGGAAGACCATAAAAGGCTACCAAATAGATTTCCCCTCTCCCCTAACAGGAAGCAGAAAGTTATTGAAATTACTGAGCAGCTATTGGGACATTAAAAAGTGAAGCCTGGCCAGGCGCGGTGGCTCATGCCTGTAATCCTCGCACTCTGGGAGGCCGAGGCGGGAGGATCGTCTGAGCTCAGGAGTTTGAAACCAGCCTGAGCAAGAGTGAGACTGCGTCTCTACTAAAAATAGAAAGAAATTAGCCGGACAACTAAAAATATATAGAAAAAACTAGCTGGGCATGGTGGCACATGCCTGTAGTCCCAGCTACTCGGGAGGCTGAGGCAGGAGGATCGCTTGAGCCCAGGAGTTTGAGGTTGGTGTGAGCTAGGCTGATGTCACGGCACTCTAGCCTGGGCAACAGAGTGAGACTCTGTCTCAAAAAAAAACAAAAGAAAAAAAAAGAACCTTGAAGAGAATTAACAGGAGTTTCCAAGCAGGGAGAAGCTCTGGGAGGGCAGGGCACTGATCCCGGCCTAGCTGGGCTGGAGCAAGAGTGGCACTTGATAGGACAGACATGGGGCACAGGTAGGGTGGGGAGAGACATGCTGGGCAGGGGTGAGGAAAGGTGGCGCTCCAACCCCTCCTTCAGCTGGGCAGGGGTGACAGTGCTGCACACGGCAGGCTCTCAGGGCACATGTGTTTGCAGGGCGAATGAGAAATGAAGCTAGTGAGTTAGAGAGACCAGCAAGCAGGTAGGTTTGGGAGCTGAGTGTGTGAAGGTGACAATGGGGTCCTCCAAGTATGGCTGGAGGGAGAGCGTGTGCAGGAGGAAGTGTGGGAACTTGGAGTCATGCTGGAGTGTGGAAGAGGAGCCGGGAAGGAAGCCATGAGGACAGGGCCCACGGGGCCAGCGAGGCTGGGGGGGCGGCGTGGGCGGGCCGGCAGGAGGCCTTCACCTATAGCACTTGCATCACCCCGACCTTCAAACGTGGACCTGGGGGCGGATTTCAACACTGCAGGGAGCAGAGAGGTCAGGGCCCCTGGGGCCGGAGCTGGAATCAGCAAAGGTAAAGCTTTTTTATGAGACACAAAGATAAGAAAAATGGCCATACGAGATGCAGACAGCACGGACAGCCCGTTCGAGGTATGGAGCCCTGGACCAAAAAGTCTGAATCCGGTTAAGAAGTGTGTGGCAGGATTAGGGGAATCATCAGAGGCAATGTAGGTTAACAAGGGAAAAAAAAAAATCTAGAACTGTTCTTTCAACTTTTCTGTATTTCTGGAATTTTTTATAATAAAATGTGCGGTAGACAGAGAGCTGAAGGTTTTTTAAATAAATAGTTCTTTTCAAAATTGACAATTCTTTGAGATTGAACATTTTGATCTTAAAAATGACAGAATCAAGAGGGCTTGAGGTTGCTTAAAGGTTCTGCCTGACTCTCTCCGGAGGGCAATTCAGCAGCTCACCTGAGTCTTTGAGTCGGGCCTCAGCCAGGGCAGGACACCAGAGTGCCTCAGATCCGCCATGCGGGTGTTGAGCTTGTGAGCGAGGACGATGGTGAGGGGCATGCACTCGTCCGTCTCGTCCGTGGCGTAGCCGAACATCAAACCCTGCGGCGGGGCAGAGAGGAGGCTGAGCAGCACTGGCCCAGGACCAATAGGACAATGGCTTTCTGCCAGTCTGAAACTCCCCTGGTGCCTCATGCATGGAGTTCGCTGTCCACGGGGCACTTGCTGGGGAGAGGAGGACATAGTCCCTGACCCTCAACTCTCTAGGAGGGGCGATGAGCCCAAACCCCGCATCAGCAACCACAGCATTCCACAGCACGGTGGTGAAGCAGGGGTGTCTGACGTACTCCAGGCTCTCACGCTAGGATGAGGGGTCCTCCCCGTGGTGTGATTAACCCATCACTCATGACCTTCCCCAGCTCAACACAGGTCAGAGCCAGGTCTGAGCCAGACCACCCTGGAGTGAAGTCCCCACGAGGTTCCTACACTCAGTGCTGAGTTACCTGGTCTCCTGCACCAACATCCTCTTCGCTTCTGTCCAGATGGACACCCTGGGCAATATCCAGGGACTGCTGCTCCAAAGCCACCAGCACATTGCAGGTCTTGAAGTCGAAGCCTAGGTGGAAGGGAACGTGAGCCTCGGTGGGGATACAAGTCAGACGGAGGCGGCTGTGAGCTTCCTGGGGGACTGCTCAGCTCCTGACATGGCACTCGGTGCCAGGGTGGGTGGTCTCTAACTCACGGGGCTCTGTCCAGGCCCACAGCTGGGGCCCAGGATAGGGGAGGCCCTGTGTCCTTCTCACACTATCACGTGGGACTGTTGGTCAATGAAAGTTCTCCATGGTACATTTTTACTGTACTATACTCAGTTAGACCTTGGTTTAAAAAATATGCCCGATGCAGAACTGCAGCATTAGAAATGAGTTGACATCAGTGCTGCTGTGCAGCACCTGGAGAGCAGGTGGCTGACTCACAGCCCTGCCCCTTGGGCCCTCCCAGAGGTGCCTCCCAGAACCAAGTTTAAAAACGACTACTCTGAGTGAAAATCAAGGGCCCCATCCAACACTGTCACTCAGCAGCCCAGCTGTGTGCCCAACCCAAGTATTCAATATACTGAACAAATACCGTGCACGTGAACTATCCAGAGAGACTCCCAGAGCCAGGGTCCTCTGATCCCAGATGTGGGCAGGGTCAGGGGCAAATGGAAAAGCCACACGTCTGGGGCCAAGCTCCCCCTCCCACCCTATCTGCCAAGCTGAGGCACAGAGGTGGAGGGCTGTCCCCTACCCCCAGCATTCTGGGCACTGGTTCAGGGAAGTCCGGGATAGCAATAGCCCAGCCCAGCCAGCCCCTCCGAGGATGACGCTGTACACAGGGGGTGTGTTCTCCTCCCTCCCAGCCCTCTGAGCTCAGCTGCAGAGACTGTGAGATTGAGGAGCTAAATACACAGATGCCCCACCACAAGGTCAAGTGTCATAACAAGCCGCTAACCTCCTCCCTGAACCCCACCGCCATCCTCTTCCCAGTCTATTCCCCTATGCACACTGCCAGACTGGACTTACAGAAAAAACACAGGCAGACCCAACCTACTGTTCATGTACAAGCTTCAGGTGGGGACCTACTGCCAAAGATTAAAACTGAAGCTCCTCAGTTTGATGCAGCCCTTGCCCCCTGAACTTTAGCCAACGTGAACTTGGGTTTGGCCTTAAGTACAATATCCCCTTCCACCTCTACTAGGGCTCTCTGCCTAGAATGCTCTTCCTCTGGCTCCCCAACTCTACACTAGCTGTCATTGAGTGTCCCTGGACCCTCCTGTAGTTCACTGGACATCAAGCCATGGACTCACCCCTGGGACACCTCACATTGCGTCATTTGAGGCCGGGCAGTCCCTCTGCCCCGGGAGCATCAGGTCACCTTTGCTCTTTACACCTTCCTATTCCCCAATGAATGTTTTTGAATTTGCAAATCAATGAAAAGTCTTTAGAGAACTGCCAAAGAGTTATCTTGTTCTTCATTAAACATTCCACATTTTACCTAATCACTTTCTGTCTAAATAATGAATCTTCCCAGTGCTTAAAATCAAGCACGGGCTCCAAGTGATTTGGAAAAACAGAACTCAGGAGACCAAGGGGAGAGGCGCAGGGCTCGGGAAAGGCAATGAGCCCAGCAACTCTGTAGCCAGGAGCAGTAAGGAGCGGCTGGCCCGAGGACCTGCTAAGGCCATCACCCCACGACAGTCCATCTGGCGTAGGTACACGGACAAGCCCCGGCACTGGGGACCTCAGCCCACTGAGCCCATCTCAGCCAGGGCTGGGCTCTCACTCACTTCTCCCTTTCTAGGGGACATGGCCTCCTGGAAAATTTCCCTGCTACCTAATGCAGAACAAAGTTTGCTCTTGAATAAGGTCTAAATAAATGTATGTCAACAAACTGGCTTTTCCTGGTAGAATGGGGAGGGTTTTGTGTGGAAACATGCTGGAAGCTGCTACTCTGGGACAATGAGTTTCCTCTGTGAACACCCTCCCATCCCGACCAGGAGAATTAACTGGCTCTCACTGCTTCTCTTCCCAGTGATTCTTGATACACATCCCACCTCCCCCCTAAAAAACCTACTTTCATGTACTCAGGTGACACGGACTGCTTGTGAGCGCTTTGGGCCGAGTCAGACAGCGTAGAACTGAGCTTCTGCGTGTCTGTGCTCTCATGCCATGAGGGGCTCTCATTCATAAAGGTGGGGCACGGGCATCTCCACCTACCCTGACCCACATGGATGCCACACGTCACCCTAAACAACCAGCATGGGACACAGGCAGAAATGAGCACCTTCAAACAGTCATGCTTCCATTTGTGAGTCTCGGTCACAGGTTTAAGTCCAGCAAGGTTGGTCTGGATGTGGACGTTTTTGCAACTGTGTTAGGCCACTACATCTCTTATGGTAATTTTGGAGAATTAGGAGAGAGCCAACAGAGATGCAAAGGAATTATTCTTTAAAAACTGGAATTGCCTGAATATCTAATGCCAGAGGCCAACATGGAACCCACCCAGGAAGCCAGTGTGGCTAAAGGGCCACTGAAGCTGCCATGGGATGTCACGAGCCCTCAGCACCTGGCCCTCGCAGGCCTCTGAGGACCCTCTGGGCTGTGCTGCTCCCTGGCCTGCCCAGTCTGAGATGCAGGACTCTGCTTTGAGGCCCTCATTTCATCTAGCTCGGCCTGCCCCACCTGGTGATAGCAGTGCCCCTCCTCAATTCCCTGCCAGGGCCTGTGCCTCATCCCCGGGTTTGGGCTCCACTCTGCCTGGCACTGGTGCTAACCTGGGCCAACCTGTCTCCTTCGCCTGCTGTCAGCACCAGTTCTGCATTGAGTCGTCTTTTTCTGTGTCTATGATGGAAAGCAGCATGATGCAGTGGAAAGCACAAGTGTCCCAAACCTGGCAGCCACGTACTGACTGCGTGACCTGACACCAATTGTTTACTTCTCTCTCAATTTCCTCATCAGAAGAGGAAGTACGTCAGAGTTTCTGAAATGATGAAGACAACACATACCAAGAGACCACCACCTGTGCCTGGCGGGGGGACAGGTCCCCAACAGAAGCCAATGCCCTTTGTTTGGTGCTTCTTTCTCTTCCAAAGCCTCTGCCAGCACCGAGAAGGCAGGACCTTCAACAAGCCCAGCCAACCACAGACGGGCATGTGCTGGGTCCACTGGGCACCGCTGTCTGCTTGTCATACTTTTGCCAGAGCCTTTGACCCCTGGAACCTGAAAGATGGGTCCAGGAAGGCTGAAAGCCTTAGGTTTGACTCAGCGTTGGGGGGCTTTCTCGGCAGAGACCAATGTGTCTTTGGGACCTGGAGGCCCGCCCTCACCCTTGGCAGAGTCGTCGTAGCCGATGTTCTTGATGGTGTCTCTCACCACCCGCTGGTAGTCCACCATGGCCCGCGAGGTGATCTCGCCACACAGCAGCACCATGCCCGTCTTACACACCGTCTCTAGAAGGGAAGGGGGCAGGGTGAGCGGCCCAGCACCACCGTGAAAGCTCCAGTACCTAGACCTCTCACGGTGCTGGTGAAAAGACACAAAGGGGCCTTACAAGAATAGACTCCAGAAAGAAAATAAGAATCCCAATAAAAGGATTAAATCCCAGCGCAAAGCACTGAGCATCTTCAAATGCTGCCTTGGAAAGAATCAGTCACACTTGAGTTCTACACAGAATACTTACCACGTGCGTGATCCTGGACAGCTTATTTAACCTCTCTAAGCCTTGGTTTCCTCAACTATTCAATGAAGATAGTAAGACCGCTGCTGTGTGGGTTGAAATGAGACAATGGTGGTCTGTAGCTAACATAAAGAATGTAGTCAGTGCATGTTAGCACCCTCACTACACACATGTGCACATACACAATCCACACACACACATACACACACGGCAGGCCAAACTTCTCTCCAGATATTTACAAAGATAAGGTGTCAGGGTGAAGTCATAGGGCATGAGTCCCTGTAGTATTGGATACAGGGGCTAGGATGCCACCAGAGAGGGAAGGATGAGTCTGTGCAGCAGACAAGACGTGGCACTGACAGTGGTCTCTGCACTGGGGCACCCACACTCTGTGGCCTGGGTCACTCCCTGATGCAGCAGGCACCGTGACCCCATCTGTAAAGTGAATGGGCTGGACATGACCTCCCCAGGGGCCCTCCAGGCTCTGCAGTCCCTGACTCCTGGGCACTCTGCCACTGTGCCAAGGGCTTCAACCCAGGCAAGGTTTTGCTGTCAAAGAACTTATCCTGCAGATAAAGGGGAAGATCTTCAGCCTGCATGAAGGTCTCCAGGAAGCAATGAATGATGCAGATATGAAAGAGGGCTTCAGTGCTTTATTCAACAGTGGTGTCTCCTAGGAAAGCTATTAGTTTATTTAAACACACTTGGTGAAGACGCTGCCCACCAGTTGCTCTTAAATGGGAGGCATTAGTTATCTTAAAACCTGAATCATACCACAAACTAGGGAAGAAAACGAAGGAAGGGGCCAGATGTCTGTGCAACCATCAAAGGCTCCTACCACAAGAGCACAGCACGTAACCACCCAGGCAGCTACCCTTGCTTCAGGCTCTTCCACCTCGTCTGCAAGAGTCACCTGAGAACTCCAGAAGGCCTCCTGGCTCCCAGTGGGATCAAGCATCGGGGAAGCTGCGTGCTGATTCAATCCTCTGCTGTTTAGTAAGACATCTAATGCCAAAGTCTTGCCAAAAACAGTTCAGTTTGTTTTGTGGTTAGAAATGTGTTTCTTCCCTGTTACTACATAGGAGAGATTGCATAATCAAGAAACCTACTACAGACCAGAGGACAGAGACTTTGGAACTGAGGAGCGTGGCTCTATGTGCCCACTATTAACTTCTCAGTCCAGCCCACGCAGGTCTCCGGCAGGAAGGAGCTGGGTGTTCCTTACCGCAGGCCACCTTGGCATTGGGGTCTTGCTTGAGATGGGCGTCCAGCACCGCGTCACTGATCTGGTCGCAGATCTTATCTGGACAAGAACACGGGTGAGAATCACACAAATATTAGGTACAATAAATTTTTATTTCTTCCCATTCCTGCCTAATGTTGTATGACATGCAGTATATAAGGTCATAGAGTTCCCTAAAGAATGAAATAAGTTTCAAAGTCAGCTCTTCTAAGAGTCTAAAGCAATTTGCAAACACACAAATGCACATATACGTTTTTCTAACTAAAAAGTCTCTCATTCCTCATCATATTCCCTTTAATTGAAACATTTAGAAAAGTCCTAGAAATAGAAGTTAAAATAGTTAATAACATCAGGAAGAGTAGGTGCCAAGATGTAACATCCGATGGGACAAACAGAGGCAGTGCACTGCAGGTTCCACGAGATGCAAGCTGCATGTGTAAAGCACCACACCCAAACACAGGACTCCACCTATAGAATTCTGCAGGAGGACCTCTGCACATCACTGCTGTTTTGCAGAACATTTCCATAAGCGGCACCTTGGATCCTCCTGCAAGGTCACTCAGTCTCCTGAAGGCCAGATGTCCTAACAGCTGGGTTTGACCTCCTCAGCCAAGGTGGGACAGGGGTTCAGCATGAGCTGGGATTTGATCTTGTTCTACTATTTGCCGTAAAGACTCTACGTGGTCTAGCACATAGACCGCTAAATGGAACTGTAGAAAAAGCCACTCTTGCTGTGGGGTTATGCAAACTGTCAATGCCCACCAATTAAGAAATGAAAGTGACCTCTAAACATATTTCATCTCATTTAGTGTTCGAAATACCCAGAATCTTCTCTTAATAGAGTAATATGTTTTAAAGTTAATAAGCCTGATTCAGAATCCAGCAGTTTGGCTCTCAAAACCAGATATTAAGTTCTGTAATTAAAGGTATTCATTAATCTGCCATTAAAGGTGAACACTCTACTCTTTCCTTCAGAAACTCCCAGTAAACACGTTTGAGTTTTTCTATCTATCCTCCTGCCAGGGGCAGATCCCGGTGGTACGTCTTTGTTTGTCTGAGCCCATAGCCTCTGCAAACCCCTACAGATGAAGGCTTCTGCTGCTAAAATATCCTAAAAGAAACACATGCTGGCCACCCTGGCCTACCCCTCAGGATTCCCAGAAGCTTATTCACATGCTGATCAGGGATGTCTCCGCTTGTTTAAAGACAGACCACAGGCTCCCACTCTGCCTAGGGAAATGCAACAGTGACCAGGGGTAAAGTCAGGGTCCAGCAAGGGCATCAAGATAGCACCATAAACTGAGACAATGGCTAGGGGGCCCTTTCTGGACTGTTTTCTTAAAGCTTCAAAGTTTCTATCAATATCACTCTGTAGGCTTAAGATAGTCAATAGCTGGTTTTTTTGGAAGTTTAAAAAGTACCATTAACTTTATCTTTCTGGTAGAGAGGAACTCAGCAATGGGAAGATGAGCAGAAAGTCACCAAGCCTTAGAGGAAATGGACTTTACCCGGACAGTTAATTTATAGTGACAAGTGAAAGGGGGATCAGACCAATGGATGGGCTGTCACTAAGTAGACAAAACCATCAATTTCTTGGCTGGAGTTTTCATTCTCTGACTGCTGAGTGCATTGCTGTTGTGTGCAATGGGCCATTCTTGGGAACACTGGCCACTGTATGCCAAAGAACCCACTTCCTCCAGGTGGCGTAAATCTGTCTCCTAATCTATAGATGACCTTTGTTAACCATGGAGCTGACCAGCAATGTCAGATTACAAATATAGTAAACCTTGAAACTTTATAAAGCTATACACAATGAAAGAGGCTATTAATATTGACTTGAACTAAGTCACATACAAAACTCAATTTAATTCAAGGTTTTCAAATGCTATATTATTGACATTTTGGGCCAGCATTCTGTATTTCAACAAGCCCTCTGGGTGATGCAGATGCACCCTGAATTTTGAGAACAACTGTCCTGCAACTCGAGGCTCTGAATGTCTGGTTACGGTCCTCGACGTCACCAAGGAATCCTCTCTCACTTTCCCCCACCACAGTCTACCTACTTCAACACCTGAATTTTCTCCCTCTTCAGGAGGTCATCTGTACTCCTCTTAGATAATGTGCCTGAGAACCCCAGTGCAATGAGAGCTGGCTCAGCACCCACCAGGGTGCGGGGCCTTCACTTCCGAACTGCTCGTGCTTTACGTGCCAAACTCGGCGACCTCTGGTCTTGTTTGAGGAATAGTCTCTGTTGATCCAAGTTGATCATTGATAATAAAGCTTTACTCAAAAAAATCTATATATCTATATGTCAAGTTAAGACTTGATGGTACATTTTATATGTACCCTACACTTTGCCAGCCGGCCGCTTGCTCTGCCATGGCCCCGCCGTGCTGGTGGTGGCAGCAGCGTGGACCCTTGGCTTCATGACGAGTGACTGTTTTACGAAACTCTTCCAGTTTCTCTCCGTTTCTACAGAGATCCCTTATGGTAACCAACACACATTGTTCTTAAGACCTCTAGGACAAGTGACTCCCTCGTATACAAAGTTACAGTTGGATGGGAGGAATAAGTTCTAGTGTTCCAGTGCACAGTAGGGTGACTGCAGTTAATTACAATATAATGTATACTTCAAAAGAGCTGGAAGAGAGATTTTGAATGTTCTCACCACAAAGAAATGATAAATGTTGAAGTGCTGGATATGCTAAGTATCCTGATTTGACCATTACATGTTGCGTACATGTATCAAAACATCACACTGTATCCCATAAATATGTACAATTATTAAGTGTCCATTAAAAAATGTTTTAAACAGTGACTCCCCCGGTTTTGGGCTAGGAGTAACAGCTTTGCCAGACGGCCCAGGACAACCTACTTACCCGGGTGTCCCTCTCCCACAGACTCTGACGTGAACATGAAGGCTCCTTCTTCGCTTAGAGAATGGTCACACAGGCCATCCACCGGTCCATTCATCTTGCCACACTTCTCCACTCCAGCTTCTGCAGGTGACGGTGTGGATGCTGAGCCTGCGCCTCAGTTTGTTCTCCAAGCCCAACGGGCTTGTCTTCGGCAGAGCCCCGGGGATCACCTCTGCCTAGCTGCCTGTGCGCACGTGAGACTAAGACAAGGACGGCTGAGGAGGGAGGGAGTGGACAGAACGCAGATGTGTCACTCCCTCCGGCTGGTCAGAGCTTGCTCCTGAGTGACTCCTATATATGGGAAAGTGAAAGTGCCCGAATAATCATGTGAAAAAAATTGGAGGAGTCCATTTCCTGGGAGGGGAGTCTTCTTACCTCGAGGAATTTCAGTTCTTAGCTCTGATTTCCCAAACCCTAAGCACCTGGTCAATGTAAGGGAAAGGAGGCTGTATAGATTCTGCAGAACTAAGGCTCCTCTGGGACACTCCTTCAGCTTCCCAGCTAATCTCCGTATTGCTCCAGGGGTAACAGCCCACTTTGGAGAGTGGGGGTCTGTGGTTACTCAGAGATACAAACAGGCAACAAGAGATTCTTTCCGAGAGATATGGTTTAGGCTAAGATTGCAACACAGTGTGGCTGTGCTGTTGGGAGGTCCCCCTCCTCCCCCACATCTTCTGTGGATTGGACTCTTCCCCTCCCACCTTCTCAGGGCAGAGCAGCAGCACGCACCTGTGCTCTGAGCCAGCTGTGAGGTTACGTGACAGATTCACTTTAGAGGAAAAGCTTTTGAGTCCACTTGTTTTGCTAACAGCAATCACCTAAACTGTCAACTTCTCTAAGAGGTTGGCAGGCATTTTAACAAGTAAGATGTTTAAAAAGTATCTGGGCAAGTTACAGAAAACAATGTTTTTTTGGAAAAAGACATTTGAGAGACAGACTTATTACAGGGAAATTATCAGAATCCAGTTTCCCAAAGTTTCCAGATGATAAATTAAACATCTACATATTCAGTTCTATATACTTGATAAACACCATGTTCATGTTCTTGCATAGTTTCTGCATTGTTTTGCTTTGACCAAGCAAAGTAGTAAACAGGATTACGTCTTTAACTAGTTCATGTACTGAATGACAGCACCTCTCACCCACCTCATTCTCTCTCACTCTCAGATCTGGCTGCAACCTCAGATCCAAGGAACAATAGGGAATTGAGATCACAGAGAATGAGGATGGGTGGAGAAACCAGTTCTCACTAAAATGCAATAAAAAGTAATCACCCAAAACCTTGTGCATCAAAGGTTGGACTGTGGGAAGCAAAAGTTAGGAGGCAATACTTGCCTTTGATTTCCGGGTGTTAAAAAAAAAGAAAGAAAGAAAGAAAGAAAAAAAGAGTTAGGAGGCAATAGCCCTAACAATTTAGGTGACCAAACTTCCTCTCTGTGCTTATTATATAGCGTTATTTAAAATTCTTTTTCTGGCACAAATTCTGGTGCTCCAAATCTTGCACCATCCCTCCAGGGAATTAAAACTGTATTGAAGTGACTGCGTCTGGAATAAAGTAAGGGATTTTACACATACATATTTAATCAGATGCATTTAACAATGAGTGGGCTGAAGTGCTTAGGCACAAGACTGCTGAGAGTTCAGAGAGGAAAGGCGGGAAGGGGCGGACAAATGAGGAATCCAATAGGGACTTTAGACAACAGAGCCTAGTCACTGCCAGTGCACAGGGCCCCTCCTGTTTGCACTTAAAATATTTCAACATCACTGTCACTTTGTAAATTTCTTCTGGGTACATTAGTTTCAAACCTGGAGACAATACGAGCTAATATTTAATTTGAACTGTAGACCTAGGTTATCCCAGCAATTCGAACTGTATGATAGCCATTATGCCCTAAATTTGCTTTAAGAGCAAGATGAAGTTGAAGTAACAAGTACTCATAAAGGTTCCCAAAGCTAGAAAGAATACAGAAAACAAAGCAACAACTGCTTTCTGAATTCCCAGATGAGTAACGGCATTATGGGGTGGAGAGGCACCAGGGTGGTGGAACGTCCTGTATAGAGAAGTGGCACTTTCAGAAATACATGCAGGAGGTTTCTGCAGCCTGGACACCAATTCAGAATGAGAGAAGGATCTGGAAGACACCTAATTCAGTATCTATTCCATGTATGAGTTTCATATAACATCCCCACTAAATACTAAGAGGACTTATATTCTTTCAGTAAATAAATGGTAAGAAGAAAGACACAGAGCATGGTGGTCAGAAGAGCAGGCTTCAGCACTGGGGCTCCAGTTTGCTTCTAACCCACGATGCAGCCTGGGGCAGGCCTCCTAACCTCTCTAACCCACCTGTAAAGTGGGTTAAATAATTACCTACTTCAGTGTTGTTGTGAGAACTAAATAAGATCATTCAGGTATGGTGAGTATTGAGCATAATGCTAGCACACAATAAAAATAAATATTAGCTAATATTATTATTTAGCAGCCTATGTACATACATTAATACATAATTTCCTTCTGAACAAAACCAGATCATAACATGTGTGTGTGTATATATATGTTATACATAAATGTATATAATTTAGCACCTTGCTGTTTTCCATAACATACTATGGTCCTCTTTCTACATTTTTGCCTACAGATAGATCTCATTTTTAGCACCTGAATAGTATCCCACAATAAGGATGTACCATCAATTATGTAACCATTTATTCCCCAATGGTTGAATATTATCAATTTCTCCAGTTATTTAATATCGTAATAATGCTGCAGTGAAGATCCTCATTCATAGGCATGTTTTTGTAAAAGGTGATAATGGAAGGCCTTGGCAATGCTAAACCAGCCAAAAGATTTCACTTTTATAATAAATTTTACCAGTTATATAAAAGAAATAGTAATTCAACCAAGAGTTAAAAATAGAAGCTTCAATCTGTCCCCTTGAGAAAGAATTGGCAGATCTTAGCAAGTATGTGATAACTTTGAAAGTCAAACCCACAAGGACTTCATAGCCCTAACTTGCCATCATAAATACAAATTGAATCGTCCCTTATGCACAAACTGTCCTGTCCTCTCTTACGCATGAATCGTCCTGATGTCCCCCGCCCCTGGCCCACTGATTACCTAAGTCCAACGTGTGTCAAAGGCCCACAGTTGATCTCCCTTCAACTCTGAAGCTTCACTGACAAGCCTCTGAAGGAATTTGGCTTTGGAAATAAGTCTCACTTCAGTCAGGTTTACCCCAGATGAAACCTCAAATATAAAATATCAATGGAAGACTGTTTCTGATAAGCAGCACATGTAAATCCCACTGACCAGTTTAATGAAGGAGCTTTGAGGGCACCTGGTCCCGGGTGGCATCATGAGGCAGCAGCGCCGGTGGGGTGGCCCTGGCCGGACGGTGTCCTTCACTGACTCATGCGCAGCCACGCCTGATGGATATGCCACGGGCAGAAGAAAGGGCAATCCCGATGACCTAAAACTCTAGATGCAGAAGGAGTGTGCCCAGTGCTACTTAAGTGCAAGCATGGCATAATAACTGCATGGAATATTTTCAAGCAGATCTACTTATTTTGCCTCATTAATGTAAGCACAAACTTTTCCTATATATGCCATCCTCAAACATGAATAATTTATTTATGAAAGAAAGATAAAATTGACTCAGATTGTACATTTTAAAAATTTTAGACAATTTCAGCACGATATGAACTTCCATGGGTAAAAAGTCCAAATAAGCACTTGTCGGGGCTCAGAAAATGACATCCCAAAGTATGTCACCTTGGCATGCTGAGTACTTTGAACTGAAGGAGACTGGAAGGCCTCAGTCTCTCTGATCCTCTTTTGCCCTCCACTCTCCCACCCCTCTTTCTTCCCCAAAGTGAGTCATAGAAACCAAAATTCGCTTCCCCAAAATGGGTCGTAGAAACTAGAACTTCTCTCCTTTGAAGCAAGCCATAAAACATAGAAAGGCCACTCTCTCCCTTCTCCCTTGAAGACCCTCATCCCACAGTGATCCTGCATCATACCCAAGAAGAAGGAATACTGCACAGAGAGGCCAAGAAGAGTCTGAACACACAGGCCTTACTGGGTTTCCCTGCCCTTCTCTGTCTATTACCATACCCCTTGTCCAATCACATATCTATGTGGCTGTCCAGTCTGCACTAATCCTAAGTGTAGAAGTAGACGGTTTTCCCTGGGTCTTTGGGTTCCCATTTCTGAAGGCTCCCATGTCATGTAAAACTTTAAGTAAATTTGTTATGATTTTCTCTTGTTCATCTGTCTTTTGTCATAGGAGTGTTGGCCATGACCCTTGTAATAGGTGAGGAAAGATATCACAACTTTCTGCCCCTACACACCCCATATACAACAGCTATTCTGAAAAGAGAGAAAAAATGTGGAAAGACATCATAGAAAAAGCAAGACCTGAGCTGGGCCCCAAAGGAATTATGGAACTTACAAAGGCATCAGGGAAACAGGGAGCCTCTGGATGGGGGAAACGTCATCAGCCAAGAAGCCACAGCTGTTAGAGTAGATGCAGAAGAACGCTGCCCCAACCCCAGCTGCAGAGGGCAGGGGCAGATAAATGGGCAGGGAGGTAGAGGGCTGAGGAGCCAGCACTCCAAGCAGTAAGTAGTCATGCAGAAAAGCAACAAAACAGGAGTTTTAGTCTGACAGAAAAACACAGCTAGATTGGATGAGGAAGACTCTAACATCAGAGGGAAGAGTTAAGTCTTTTGCCTTGATTCAGGAGTAATGTAAAGAAGAACATGCTCTGAGATGTTCATGTAATATAATGCAAACCCAGCGGGCCGGGCGCGGTGGCTCACGCCTGTAATCCTAGCACTTGGGAGGCTGAGGTGGGAGGATTGTTTGAGCTCAGGAGTTAGAGACCAGCCTGAGCAAGAGCGAGACCCCGTCTCTACTAAAAATAGAAAGAAATTATCTAGCCAACTAAAAATATATATAGAAAAAATTAGGCGGGCATGGTGGCGCATGCCTGTAGTCCCAGCTACTCAGGAGGCTGAGGCAGTAGGATCGCTTAAGCCCAGGAGTTTGAGGTTGCTGTGAACGAGGCTGATGCCACGGCACTCACTCTAGCCCGGGCAACAGAGCGAGACTCTGTCTCAAAAAATATATATATATATAAAATAAAAAAAAATAATAATGCAAACCCAGCTATGTATTGTCATTTTCAAAATTGGATTGCTTTGTTAGTAGAATTACTCCTTCCCCAAATATGCATCCCCCAACTTTTGAGGCTTGAAATCCTGGAAGATTATTTCAATTCCTGATAGTCTATCATCATACCCAGTTGTCCATAGTCTGTTAATTCTTCTTCAGTGGTGCCTTGGAATTCTCCCCCTCTATTTCTGTGTCCACAGATAGTTACCTCTGCATGCATTCTTATCATTTCACATTTGAGTTAGGCACCAGCTGGGCCCACCTGGCCCTCCACACCAACGTACCCTTAGGGCTTGGTACTGTGTTGTACGTACCAGGTATTTTAAAACTACCTGCTGACTCATATCTAGAAAAATGAGCTATCTCTCATGCTCACAACCCTCAATTAAGGCATGCAAACAATATTTCTGTAGTGAAAGCCAAGCCAATCTCCCAGAAACACTCCCACTCTACAGTATCACTCAGCAGTCAAAACATGAACAACAGTATCATATACAAAGATAGGGATGGATTGTGGCAATATAATATTCAGTTTTTAAAAAAGCCAAATGACAATATATAACATGATACCCTTTCCAAAAAGACAAAAACAGTTTTAAAAACATAAATTTTAGGAATATATAAAGATGCAATAAAGGATTCAAAAAGGTAAAGAAAGGACTGATGTCACTGAAAATGGTACAGTATAGAACTCCAGGGCTCCATCCCTCCACAAAATCCACTAATAAGCAAAACTGTCTGAATCAACTTTCATGAACTCTGGAATCGAGTCAAGAACTCACAAAAAACTTAATGAAGAAAAAAGCTGCTACATTACCATAAAAGAGTGCTATGGCATGTAAATTGCCTGCCTCCCACACACTGCTCTCCAGATCAGCGTGGCTATGAAGAAGGCAGCCCACATTCCTAGTTCAAGTTGCTAATGCCGGAGGGAGAAAAATGAATCTTATTCTCAAAGGACTGTAATTGTGTGTTTCAATTGACCTGTCTAGTGGCTCCCTGAAGGATTGGCACAAGGGCTTGCCTTTTTGTTTTGCCCAACTCAACCATTCCCAGGACTGCAGTAGCTTTCCAAGCAGTGATTGCTGAAAATATTAAATATTTAAATGCAAAAGTGTTGGCTGCAGCAGACTGGGGTGAGGGATGACACTCAGGACAAGCAATAAACAGACCAAACCTGGGGAGGAGGGGTTGGGAAGGAGATACATGGGGAACAAGCGTTTTTCAAAGCTACCATGTATACTGGGGAATCAAGAAGATGAGCGCGTGCCCAGGGCTGGACACATGCTCAGAAAAGGTCGAAGAAGATCCTAAACCTAAACTATCACCTCTGGCTGACTTTCAGGCTTCATGCAAACAGGAAGTAAAGGCTAAGGCACAGTTAAAAATGGCCCAGCTAGGAATTAAAGGGTACCCTAACCCAGAGGCAATCTGCAAAGACTGGGAGGGTATGGTGGCTTTTTTCTTTTTCTTTTCTTTGCTCAAGGCATTTAAGGAAACTCTGTCAAAGAACATTGAGCTAATGTAACATAAACTTCATGGGTCACACATAACAAAGAGTACAGACTTTATAAAAATAATTCAGAAAACAACTAACAAAACAAATAACAACAACTCACAAGAAGCAACAACAAAACTGGGGAAGGGTGATAATCTGATTTCCAGTGTTGCTACATTATAATATTCAAAATATCCAGGTATCAATCAAAACTTATGAGACATGCAAAGAAATAAGAAAGTATGGCCATTCACTGGTGAAAAAATAAAACATCCCTGATAAAGCCTAGGCATTGGATTTATTAGACAAAGACTTTAAATGAACCATCTTAAATATGCTAAAAGAGCTAAAAGAATCCATAGAAGAAGAGCTAATGGAAACCAGGAGAACAATGTCTCACTAAATACTGAATATCAATAAAGTGATGGAAAATTATAAAAAAAGAACCAAATAGAAATTCTGTAGCTGAAAAGTATAACAGAAATGCAAACGTCACTAGAGAGGTTCACCAGCAGATTTGTGCAGGCAGAAGAAAGAATCAGCATATATGAAGATGGGCCAAGTGAGATTACTTCATCTAAGGAGCACAAATAGGAAAAAAAAGAAAAAAAAATGAACAGAGCCTAAGATACTTGTAAGACAATACCAACCATACCAACATATGAATAATGAGATTCCAGGAAGGATAGCAGAGAGGCAAAGAACAGAAAGAAAGAAATAATGGCCAAAAACTTCCCAAATTTGATGAAAGACATGGATCTCTACGTACAAGATTATCAACAAACTCTAAGCAAGGTAAATTTTAGAAGAGCCACACTGAGAACACATTATAGTACAATGTTGAAAGTCAAATAAAAGAGAGACTGCTGACAGCAGCAAGAGAGAAACATCTCATTACATACAAGGATAGTAACAGCCAAAGATAACAGGATAGTAACAGTCAAAGATATTAACAGCCAATTTCTCATCAAATACTGTGTAGCCTAGGAAGTGAGATAAGACATTTAATGTCCTGTGGGTGAAAAAAACTGTCAACTAATAATTCTATATCTGACAAAACCATCCACTAAAAATGAGGGAAAATGAAGACATTCTCAGATAAATAAAAACTGAGGGAGTCAAACGCTAGTAGCCACATCCTACAAGAAATGCTAAAAAGGGAGGCTGTCAGAATGAAAGGACACTGGACTGTAACTTGAAGCCACATAAAGAGAAAAAAAATCACAGTACATACATAGATATATAATAAGTAAATTTAAAGATGGTATTACTACATTTCTCATTTGTAATCCTTTTATCCTACTTGTATTTAAAAGCTAAATGCATAAAACAATAATTATAAATCTATGTTAATGAGTATACAACATAGAAAGATGTAATTTGAAATAATAACAAAGGGGAAGATGGAGCTCTAAAGAACATCATCACTGTATAGTATTGAAACTACATTGGTATTGATTCAAACTTGATTGTTATGAATTGAAGATGTTAATTGTTATCCCAAGGGTAACCACTAAGAAAAAACTTTAAAGTATGCAGAAAAAGAAATGACAAGAGAAGCAAAATCGTCCAGTAGAAAAATTCAATCACAAAAAGGTAGTAATGAAGAAACAGAGAAATAAAAACATATGACATATGGAAAACAAACAGCAAAATGGCAGCAGTAGGTCCTTCCTCATCAGTAACTACTTTAAATTCATACAGATGAAACCTTCTAATTAAAAGGTAAAATGGATTGACAAAAGATGATCCAATTATATATTGTCCACAAGAGACTTGCATTAGATTCAAAGACATAAATAAGTTGCAAGTGAAAGGATAGAAAAAGATATTACATGTAAATGGTAACTAAAGACAGTTTAGGTGATAAAACTATACTAATAGGCAAAATATAATCTATGTCAAAAATTGTTACACGAGACAAAGAGGGACATTATATACTAATAAAAGGGTAAATTCATCCAGAAGATATAACAATTATAAATATCTATGCACCTAACAACAGGGCATCAAACTATATGAGGCAAAAACTGACACAATTGAAGGGAAGGAATATCTAGTTCTACAATTATAGTTTTCAATATCCCATTTTCAATAATGGATAGAACTACACAGAAGAATATTAAGGAAATAGAGGTCCTGGACAACATTATAAACTGACTAAACTCAGCCAACATGTATAGAAAACCATACCCAACAACAGCAGAATACACGTCCTTCACAAGTACACATGGAACATGCTCCAGCACAGACCACACGTTACTCCACAAAACAAAGTCTTAATAAATTTAAGAAGACTGAAATCATACAAAATATTTTTTCCAACCACAATGGATTAAAGCTAGAAATCAGTAACAGGAGGAAGACTGGAAAATATGCAAATACATGGAAATTAGGCTACACAAACATAAATAACAAATGGGTCAAAGAAGAAATTACAAGTGAAATTTAAAAATATTTCGAGATGAATAACAATGAAAGCAGAACATACCAAAACTTATGGGAAGCAGTACTCAAATGGATATTTACAGCTATAAATGCTTATATTAAAAAAAGAAAAGAAATTCCAAATCAATAACCTAAGTTTATCACATTAAGAAGCTAGCAAAAGATCAAGCTAAACCCAAAGCTAACATAAGGAATTAAATAATAAAGATTAGAGTGGAGGTAAATGAAGTAAAGAAAATTTAATGAAGCCAAAGGTGATTCTTTGAAAAAGATCTACAAAACTGAAAATTTTTAGCTCAACAGATTTAGAAAAAAAGAGAGAAGGCTCAAATAACTAAAATCAGAAATAAAACTGGGATATTATTACAGAAATAAAAAGAATTATAAAATAATACTATGAACAATTATATGCCAATAAGATAATCCAGATAAAATGACCAAATTCCTAAAAACACATAAACTACCAACAGTGATTCAAAGAAACAGAAAATCTTAACAGAACTATAAAAGGTAAAGAGATTGAAACAGTAATCTCACAACAAAGAAAAGCCTGGGACCAGATGGCTTCACTAGTGAATTCTACCAAACACTCAAAGAAGAAATAACACAAACCATTCTCAAACTCTTCCAAAATATAGAAGAGAAGAAAATACTGCCTAACTTTGTCTATGAGGCCAATATTACACTAACACCAAAGCTAGACAAAGACATCACAAGAAAGATTATAGATCAATATGCCAATGAATAAAAATGCAAAAATTCTCAACAAAATACTAGCAAACAAGCAGCATATTAAGAAAATTATACATTATACCTAAGTGGGATCTATCCTTGCAGCAAAGCAAGAGTGCCTAAACATACCAAAAATCAATGTATGATAATATACTACATTAATAGAATGAAAGAAAAAAACATGATCATCTTAATTGATATAGAAAATGCATTTGGTTGCAATGTTCCTGAAGCTTTGAGAAAGAGTAAACAAAAAAAAAAAAAAAGAAAATGCATTTGGCAAAATTCAACATTTGTGATAAAAACATACAACAAACTAAGAACAGAAGTGAACTTCCTCAACATGATAAAATAACATTTGTGAAAAACCTACCACTTATATTTAATGGTGAAAGACTGAAAACTTTCCCCGTAAGATCAAAAACAAGATAAAGATGCCTACTTTCATCACTTCCATTCAACATTATACTGAAAGTTTTAGTCAGAGCAATTAGAGAATAAAAGGATGTACAAGGTACTCAGAAATAAAAAAAGGGAGAATTTTTTAAAAGAGGAAAAAAAGTTAACCTATCTCTTTTTACAGATGACATGATCTTGTCTACAGAAAATTATAAAGAACACACACACTTATTAGAGCTAATAAACTAATTCAGCCAAGTTGCAAGGCACAAGATCAACACTCAAAAATAAGTTGTGTTTCTGAAAATAAAATTAACAATGCCATTTATAGTAGCATCAAAAAGAATAAAATACTTAGAAAGAAATTTAACCAAAGAGGTCGAGACTTACACATGGAAAACTATAAAACATTGTTAAATGAAATTACTTAAAAAACCCTGAGTAAATAGAAAATCCTGTGTTCATGGATTAGAAGACTTAATATTGTTAAGATGTCAATACTACAACACTACTGAAAGCAATCTACAGATTCAATGCAATCTCTAGCAAAATCTCAGTGGCTTCTTTTGCTGAAATGAAAAATGTGATCCTAAAAGTCATATGGATTTAAAGGGACCTCGAACAGCCAAAAAAAATCTTGAAGAAGAAAAACAAAGTTGGAGGACTCACACTTTCCAATTTCAAAACTTACTACAAAGTTACAGTAATCAGAACAGCATGGTATTGGCGTAAGGAGATACATATATAGATATATATGTATGTATACATACATACATACATATCAAAGAAATAGCATTGAGAGTCCAGAAATAAACTCATACATCTGTGGTCAATTGATTTTCGGCAAGGATGCCAAGACCCTTAAATAGAGAAAGACAAGTCTCTTCAGTAAATGGTGCTAAGACAACTAGATATCCAAATAATTGGAACCCTATCTCACACCATATACAAAAATTAACTCAAAATAAATAAAAAGCTACATATAAGAGCTAAACTATTAAATTCTTAGAAGAAGACACGGGGTAAACCTTTATAACCTTGTATTTATCAATGAATTCATAGATACGATACCAAAATCACAAGCACCCAAAGAAAAATAGATAAGTTAGACTTCATCAACATTTAAAACTTTTGTGCATCATAGGATATCATCAAGAAAGTGAAAAAACAATCTACTGAATGGGAGAAAATATTTTCAAATCATATATTTGTTAAGGGTCTAGTTCCCAGAATATATATTAAAAAAAAACCTCTTACACCTCAACAAAAAGATACACACACACACACACACACACACGGGGAAAAAAAAGAATATGCAAAGGAATTGAATAGACATTTCTCCAAGGATAGTATACAAGCACATGAAAAGATGCTCAACATCATTAGTCATTTGGGAAATGCAAATCAAAACCACAATGAGCTATCACTTCACACCCACAGGATGGCTATAATTTTTTTGAAAAAGAAAATAAGGTTGAAGCTAGGCACATTGGATCATGCCTGTAATCCCAGCATTTTGGGACGCCAAGGTGGGAGGATTAATTGAGGCCAGGAGTTCGAGACCAGCCTGGGCAATATAGTGAGTTCTCATCTCTGAAAAAAATTTAAAAATTAGCCGGGCATGGTGGCACATACCTGTAGTCCCAGCTACTAAGGAGGCTGAGGCAGGAGGATCACTTGAGCCCAGGAATTCAAGGTGACAGTGAGCTATGATGATACCACTGCACTCCAGACTGAGCAACAGAGCAAGACCCTGTCTCAAAACAAAACAAAACAAAAAAAAAAAAAAAAGAAAGAAAATAAAAGAAAGAGAAAAAAGTAAGGTTGGCAAGAATGTGGAGAAATTGGAACCCTAATGCATTGGTGGTAGAGATATTAAATGGTGCAGCCACTGTGGAAAATAATTTGGTAGTCCCTTATGCGTTAAACATGTAATTACCGTGAGACCACAATTCTACTCCTACACATATAACTAAGGGAAATGAAGACAGGTATTCAAACTTTTGCACATGAATGTTGATTACAGCACTTTCACAAGAGCCAAAAGATAGAAACACCACAAATATCCATGAACTGATGAATGACTTTGAAAATGTAGTATATCCATATGATGGAATACTATTCAGGCACAAAAGGAATAAGTACCAATAAATGCTACAACGTGGATAAACCTCAAAAACATTATGCTATGTAAAAGTTGTCACACATTGTATGATTCCATTTACCTGAAATATTCATAATAGGCAAATCCATAGAGAGAAATCAGATGCCGGGTGCTGGGGGAGAGGAATGGGAGTGACTGCTGAATGGATATGGGGCTCTTTGGAGGGGATGATGAAAATTTTTTGGAATTAAATAGAGGTAATTGTTGCACAATATGATTAATGTGCCACATGGCACTGAAATGTACACTTTAAAATGGTTAATTTTATGTTACGTGAATTTTACTTCGATAAAAAAAGGAAAGGAAAAGACTGGTGAACGCAGATTCAGGAGGATGAGTTTGAGCGGAAGCACGCTGGCGGGTGAGAGGCAAAGGGCCTGTGGCTAGAGACAGGTCACTGTCCAGAATCAACTTCCGTTGGTGGAGGTGAACATTGTGTCATGCCACCATTATTCCACAGTGTTTCTTACATTGTTATTACAGCTAGAGAGACAGATGGACAAATAAACATGAGCCAAGAAAGGACTAATGATCAGCACATGTCATGGAACAAGGATTATGATGAATCCATTTTAACGTAGTTACGGTCCAAACAAAATATATTTCACATCTCCTGCCTCCTTAAAAGTCAAAGGAGCTAAGGAGGCTGGGAACCACCTGGGAACAGCACCGTGCTGCATCTGACTTTGTAGCCACAGCACCAGCTCTAGGCTTGACCAGCTCCAGGTGAAGCAGAAAGGAGAAGGGTGGAGAGGGGACAAGTAAGGGCTCACCCTTCTGCATCGTTATCCAGGCTACGGGAGTCGGTCTGTGGAGTTTTCCAAAAACTAGAAAGCAACACAACATCCCAAACACCTCTGGGCTTTTTAAGGCTTGTTGCTCATGTAGAAATAAAAGCAAAATGTTTCATATTTTTCATATCAAATGGCACTGGGGACTTCCAATTACTGACAATGTTTCATTATTTTAGAGTTCTTTTTAGAAATAAAATTTATTGGGTTTTATTTTGGCATAATGAATGATAATTGTGAGAAAATTTAGAAAATACTAAAAAGAAAAAATACATACTATGATCTTTCTACTCATAGATAGATAAGCATAATTAATATGTTGGTGTATTTTCTTTTGGAGGAAATATAGCCCTATATATAGGTAAAGTCCCCTGTATGTATTGCTTAGATAAAAACTTAAAAATAAATTAAACATGTAAAGTTCCACTTCCAGATAAGATGGAGTAAGCACGGGCCACCCTGTCTCTTCACTGACTGCAGCAATAAAACCTATAAAAGACAGAACACACAGAGCAGCAATTTGAGTACTGTGACA
Source organism: Varecia variegata (assembly GCA_028533085.1). NCBI lineage: Eukaryota > Metazoa > Chordata > Mammalia > Primates > Lemuridae > Varecia > Varecia variegata. The sequence continues at coordinate 9,330,181 of CM052446.1, read as the reverse complement.
AGTAAATAGCACCAGGCAGATAGGGAAAGAAGACTAGCATTCAAAGTACCACTGAACTGGTAGTAAGTTCCTATTTTTTTCCTCCTGGAATCCCTACTTGGGAAGTGCAAAACCCAGAAGTGGGTACAAGGACACAATGGAGAAAGCTCCAGAAGTCTTCTAGTTCTAACTCAGAAGCAGGAAAGGGGATTCCTCATTCTTTGAGAGAGTAGAGAGAAATCCTCTGTATTTTTTCTTTCGTTTTGTTTTCTAGAGCACCAGCCTCAAGATAATTCCATAGCAATAAAATCATTAGTGCGGACCTGCAGGTACCTAAAACTCTGAGGGGAACTTTCTCTGTGATTAGAGGAGCTGTGGTCCCAGGTAAGTAGAGGCAACCCCTGTTGCTTTTTTGTCTGTGTGTTCGCCACCATTTGGCCTCAGATGTAGGCATAGATGTGGAAAGTGCACAGCAGAGTAGGGTGACTAAAGCCCAGCTTTCTGGATGAAGGACCAAAAAGGGGAGACCCAGAGAGCTGGGAAAACTGGGAAGATAAGAGACAGGCAGTCACTCAGGAAAGCATCACCATAAAGTTGTACATGCATAGAACACCAGTATGCCAAAAGCCTTGATAAGTGAGCTAAAGAACAGATCACTGCCCAGGTCCTAAATTTATTTCTGTGTTAATTAATTTAATTCCACTATGGTTAGAGAACATATTTTGTTTGATTTCAAGCCTTTTACATATATTAAGACTTATTTTATGGCCTATCATATATATGGTCTTTCCTGGAAAATGTTCCATGTGTGCTGCTATTGTTGGGCGGAATATTCTATAAATGTCAGATCAAGTTAGTTAATGGAGTTGTTCAAATTTGTGTGTGTCTTTTTTTGAGATAGAGTCTCACTCTGTTGCCCGGGCTAGAGTGGCTGGCATCAGCCTAGCTCACAGCAACCTCAAATTCCTGGGCTCCAGTGATCCTCCTGCCTCAGCCTCCTGAGTAGCTGGGACTACAGGGACACGCAACCATGCCTGGCTAATTTTTTCTATTTTTAGTAGAGACGGGGTGTTGCTCTTGCTCAGGCTGGTCTTGAACTCCTGACCTCAAGTGATCCTCCTGCCTCGGCCTCCCAGAGTGCTAGGATTACAGGCATGAGCCACTGCACCCAGCCAGAGTTGTTCATGTTTTCTATATCCTTATTGTTTTTCTGTCTAATTGTTCTATAAATTACTGAGAGTCAGGTATTGAAGTCTCCAAGTATTATTGAATGACCTCTTCCTCCTTTTCAATTCTGTCATTTTTTGCTTTATTCATTTGGGGGGTTCTGTTGTTAGATGCATACATGTTTATAATTGTTATATTTTCCTGATGACATTGACACTTTCATTATGTTACTCTTTGACTTTAATAATATTTTTGTCTTAAAGTTTATTTGCACGGTATCACTTTTCCATGTCTCTTGTAGACAACATATAGTTGGCTTTTGGTTTCTTATCCAGTCTGACAAACTCTGAATTCTTTGATCCATTAACTTTTAATCCAATTATTGATATGGTTGGATTTATGTCTACCATTTTCAATACAACTTTTAAAATTAAATGCTCAGAGAGGAATCAGTATGAACTCATGTTTATCTTAAATAGATACAGATATTTTCATATAGAAATACTTACAGATGTGTATATAATATATAAACACACACACACACATTGGTTAGTATACACACATATATCTCCATTATATCAGCTGCAAAGGCCTAAAAGCAACAAACTTCAGTAGCAACTGGCATCCACGTCTTGGCTTGTAATATCATTCTCTAATTAAAGGAAGACTAATTCCTGGAAAAATAGCTGATCCTAGGACTAAGGGCAGGAAATATATGAGATGAACCTGGAGAATTTTTGTAGTGTTGGAAAGTAAAGAAATGTTAAAATAATAATAATTATATGGGTATGTCAAAGGGATATAGGAGCAAGTTGAAAGAGCTCCCAATGGCCTAATTGGAACAATTTGAGTAACAAATATAGAATTTACAACCTAAAGTATAAAATAAAAATTCATGATCCATACTGATATAAATAAATTATTGAATAAATACATAAATGTGGAGGAATACACAAATCTCCCATGCAGAAAAATTTCAAATAATTTATTTTGCTATTCTACCCTTAAGAAAGTGGAATGAATCTAACTGCCACTTCTTAAGTCTATCTGCACACAGTAACTTTCTTCCAAAAAGTACTTCCAAAAAGCATGGAAAGGGAGAAAAACAAGTAACTTTACAGGGCAGAAATCTGACAAACACGACCTTAGCCAAGTGACCAAAGTGACCAACATCAACAGTGATAAGTCATATTGATGACAGTTTGTACCCTTGATGTGATATGATGAAAATGATACTTCACCTTTGTGCTCTTACTCCCAAAAGCACATATAACCCCAGTCTGATCATGATGAAAAGATTAGACAGAGTCCAACTGAAGGACATTCTACAAAACACGTGACTGGTACTCCTCAAAACGGTCAAAATCATTAAAACAAGGAAAATCTGAGACATTGTCACACCAAGAGGAGCCTAAAGGGGCATAACTTTTAAATGTAGGATCCTGGAACAGAAAAAAAGACATTAGGGAAAAACTGAAGAAATCTGAATAAAGAATGAACTTCAGACAATAATAACGCATAAATATTGCTTCATTCATTGTGACAAATGTGTATGTAAGATATTAATAAGAGGAGAAATTTGGTACAGGTTATACAGAAACTCTATACTATCCCTGCAATAATTCTGTAAATCTAAAACTATCCTAAATTTTTGAAATTAAATATTTATCTTGGCTCATTCACTCTTGCATTCATCTACTCATTGAATTTAATTATTTACTGAACACCTGCTACGTCCCAGGCACTGCTCTAGTCTCTGGAGATACAAACAGCAAACACAACCCAACATGTTTCTTGTGATCAAGAAGCTTATAGTCCAGTGGAAAATGAGACAAAGAACACTAAGTGATTGTTAAGCCATAGAAGGAATAAGTCATTACATTCAAAATTAAAAACTATCTTCTTGAGTCTTCCTTATAGAGGAAAAAAATCTTTGAGAAGTTGAAGCCCTGGGTTGAACACCACAGAGTATGGCAGTTTGACAACCAAGGAGCTGGATTTTCAGAGAGCAACAAAAGCTCTTAAACCAAATAATGACATGCCTAGGAGGAGGCCCAGCCTCCCAACCCTAACAGGAACAATTATTCTGAGCCTAGGGTTACATCAGAGGGCAGGTTGGCTGTTTGCTCTCTGCAAACCAGATCTGTGCCAGGGGACAAGATGTGGAGAGGACGCATCGTGCCTGGCTAGAGTGCTGCCTTGTTGTGTGGGCAGGACGGTGTGTGGGCAGCCGTGCCCAGGACAGGCTGCACTCCAGCTGCACAGCGTAGGCCCTTCCACCGTGAAAAGACCCGAGGGGCAGATACATGTGTGCCAGGTGAAATTAGGAAGCAATATTCCAGGCAACAGGAGTAATATGTACTTAAGGCCCAGGAGATAGAGAACAAATAAAACCTTCACGACACTTCAAGGGGCTCAGTGAGGCTGGGGCATGGAGCGTGGACTGGCAAATAGCAAGAGAGGGGACCAGAGATGGTGGCAGAGGCCAGATCATGAAGAACTCTGTGGGTCCTATGAAGAGTTTAGACTTTATCCTGAGGACAAAGAGAAGCCAACCCAGGGTTTCAAGCAAAAGATGTACATGGATGGGGCATATAATCAGATATGAACTTTTACAGAAACCATTCTGCTAGCTGTTGCTCTTGTGTGGAAACTGGCCTAGACAGGGCTGCCCTTGAACCAGGGAGATTACATGGCAGAGTCAGAGAATAGAAGGAGGGTCTGGATACCTCACTGGATGTAGGAAGCAAAGGAGTGAGAGGATTCAGGGATGACTTCCGAGTTTCTGGTCTGGGTAAAAACATGGGATACCAGAGTAGAGTAAATAACGACAATAAACACAAACACGGTGCGTTCCCAGGATGGATCCGCCACTACCAGGAAGTGACTGCCCACCCGTGCCCTGGGGAAAAGTGGGTGCTCTCAGGGACCTAGTCCAGGTTCCTACCATGCAAATACTGGTGTTCCCTTCTCCGTGCACTCCCCAGGCCTTCTTCCAAGCCAACATCTTGCTCAACAGGTAATGATGTATGTAATTATACAAAAAATTTAAAGTGCTCTTTTATAGATATAAAATATAAAAATAATCCCTGATAAGTAGAGCAATTTCTACAAGTAATTTTAAGAATATATGATTCTATATTAAGTAAGCAATATTCTGAAGGTTGTTGGTATCACTAAGCAAACAGTACTCATTTACATAAGCAACACACTCACCAAGATAAATATCCAGCCGAAGTAAAAATGGAAACGGCATGGGTGTATTCAGAATTAGCCAGTAATTTCAGAGGAGAAAGCAGGCAGCTGGGTGGGATAGAAGAACAGGGTATGATTGGCCAGTTCCTCTCCCAACCCAGGGTAACCTTGGCGGAGGGGAGGAAAAGGATTATATAAGCACAATTGTTGTTACAGTGTCATGAATTATGAGTGCCTCTGTGGAATTCTCTACTCAGCTAGTAGTAGCTCTGCTGTTGAATGACTTTTAATATTTTTGAAGTAGAAAATATATTGAGCCAAATCTATGAATCAATTCATAGCAATCAATACATTAAATACACTATACATGGTTTCAGGGAATTAGCTATCACCTCCCAATTCTAAAACTCTTCACTTAGAACGCTGCTCAGATGTATTTAGATTTTTATCAGCCATCTGTCGGCATCACTAAAGACTGACATTTTGAAATAAAATCATAATGGCCATAGCCAGACAACGTAAATCCCTTTTATTTTGAAAACTGAAGATTGTTTCAACTGACCTTATTAAATTTACAGAAATCTAAAATATCATGTCTATCCCTCTAACTCACCGTAAACTCACCACCACAGGGGAGAAATCTGGGAAGTGTGAATTTACAGATTGACAGAGAACTGGAAACCTCAGTCCATACTTTACTTCATGGTGTTAAATCATTGACCTAAGGTTGCACAATACAGCCAAAGGCTAAGGCAGAGACAGAAGCCAGTTGCCTTTTTCCCAGAATACAATTTCTTCACTAAATAAATCCCCACCCCAAACAACCAAATAGGGAGTTAGAACATCTTAGAGGCCAAAATTGTAGAGAAAGAAAATTACAGCCATGAAGTAATCTGGCTTTAGTTTTCTCTTGCTATTTTGTCTGTACCTTATTTACTCTAGAAAGTAGTTTGATATAAGAGATTAGTTTTGTTTGAGTCTAAATATTTCAAGTGAAATAAGAATCTAAAATAATTACTTAGGAAATTTAGGCCAAACTGATCTTCCCACCCAAATTTTCACTCCAAAAAGACACAAAATTTCACCAAAGGTGTTTCCTGTTTAGAAATGTCTGTATAATTGACTCATTTGGGGATTTAAGAGCAGATTTTACAAACCTCTATGTGGAAGGCAGCCTCCCATGCCTACTCCTTCCCTGATACCAACTTTCCATGTTAATAAATATATAGAGAGAGACAGTCTTGCAGTTTACAAAGCACTGTTGCAAGTGTCAGCTCATTCGGCTCTCACGACGACTCTGATGCAGGGATTACCGTCCCCTCTTAGCGGAGGAAGAAGCTGAGGCCCAGGGAGATTAGGTGATTTGTCTTGGGCTGCTCAGCTGGCAAGTGGCACAACACACAAACTCAGCTCTTCAGACCCCACGTTCTCTCCTTTCTCTACACTGTACTGCCTGTTAAAGCTGCTTCATTTTTTTCCTAATTAAAAATAATAAAATTGTAGGTAATTTGCTTATTTATCTGCTGCCACCTACGCTAATGCTTTCCGCTACCAGAGTTTAGACAAAAAGCCTTTCACGGCTTCATTTACAGAAAGCTTAACATTGAATGTTCCAGAACTATACTCAAAGAATCTCTGGACAATGAAGCAAACACATCTCTAAATGCACTGCTCAGTATGATCTGCTTCCACTGGATTTTGATCCATAAGGATAACTTGTACTGAATCCAGTGAGTCATCAGATACCATAAAGGAGAAGGTGACACCGTGCTCAGGCTGGGCTCGGAAGCAGCAGCGTGGGCCAAGAGCCTTGCTAACCTGTGCCCACCACCCGTGTCCCCACCTGAAGCAGCCCTCCACCAGCTTACCTAGAAGGTGCTTTGCCGTCAAATGCCTCCAGCAACCCCAGCGTCTATCAAACGCATTTCCTCTGCTTTCCGGCCGCCCCCCAACTCAGCGTTCTGAGTATGCCCCGGGCCTTGTTAGCTCCTCAGCTAGCGGCCTCAGCATCACCTGCGAGCTTGTGTGAAATGCAGGATCTGGGCCCCACCCTAGACTCAGGAATTAGAATCTGCACTTTCACGAAATCCCCCACTAATTTATAAGAAAGTCAAATTTGAGAAGCACTACCCTACAAAAAAGGCCAAAGCAAGGGAACTCCCTCTTTTCTGGTTGCCACACCATCCTGTCCTTGGCTCTCACTCAGAAGGTATTACGGCCAAGTTCAAACCCTCCAGCACCAGCCCACCTGCTCATTTATTCCCCTAG
>CM052446.1:9306180-9323072 GCA_028533085.1 Varecia variegata | reverse complement strand
TCTTTTCCTGGTGTCCTGTTCAGGATAGCATGTATCCCAGACAAAGAGTCTTGGTTGGGATGATAAAAAGCATTGTTTCCCAAGTCATAGATAAGCTGCTCTGGACAATGGCCTGCTGCCACCTGCCAGTCCTTCTGGGAGAAGACGAAAGGCTCCCACCTGCCTCCAGGCCCCTTACCAGCTGTTCTCCTGCTGATATCATAAATGATCAACAGCCTCCCCTCATGGGCACGTTGTCAGTACACCTGGGGAGCTCGTGTGGCACTGGTGGATGCTGTTTCTGCATCCCAGGGATGTCGGGGAGCCTCAGTCAGTGGCCGGGGTGGCCAGAGCTCCTGCAGAAAGGAGCCGAGAGGGGACATTCTCTGTGCTTACTGCAGCCTCGCCAGAGCAGACATTGGCGCAAAGCTTTGCCTGGTGGGGTCTCCTCCTTGGTAATTTAGAGTCCCTGTCCCCCGATAGTTGCCATAAAAGTAGCCCTCATGTAGCCTGTTCTCCACTCTTAGCCCTGTGGCTTCTCTCTGGTCAGACACTATGGAGTGCATCATTAAGACCTTGGGCCCCTATGGATTGTCAAGGGTCCAGCTTCCAAGCAGTGTTTGCCAGAATTTTACAGTTAAGAGTATTTCATCACTTAAAAAAATAAATACTTTGAGGCCTCTAGTTTGAGTGACACTGAAAGATATGAAGGAGATGGAGGGGCAGAGGTCAAGCCCGTGGACCCCGGGTGGTACAGAGGGAAGCCAACTCCATACTCAGGGTTCCATCTGCTGGGTAAATTGGAGCCCAGCCCGAGGGCCCACAGCACATCTCCAAGAGTCTATTCATGCTACACATCTCTACTAATGCACCCAGGGTGGCCAGGAATGAGAATGGATCCACCCAGGGCTCCTCCTGAGGGTGGAGTGCCGTGGCCCTGTTCTGGAGCACTCCTAGCTCATTAAGAGGCATTCGAAAGCCCCAACCTCTCGTGCCCTCTGCTATTCAAGCATATTGCTGTTCTTACATGTCTCCAAACTCCTAGAAGTCTTTGCACACATGCTGTTCCCCAGTCTAGACTGCCCTTCCTTGTACGTTTCTGCCTGTACAACTCCTCCTTGTCCTTCAACACCAAGGTCAAATATCACCTGTGTGATGCTTTTCCTAATACTCTGCCCAAGTCAGTTCCCTTCTTCTGGGCCCCACGGTTGGTTCCTACTTCTGTTAATGCCCACCCCTACCTCTCTGTGCCTCCTCCGCTGCTAGGATCTCAAGGGCAAAGACTGTGGTCTTCATGGCCACACTCTCAGGCAAGGCCTTGGTGACTGTCATTAACAAGTATGGCTTGGTGCTCCTCATGCGGCAGTGGGATGGGGATTCAGACGAAAACGAGCCCAGAGAGGACAGTTTTGATGGATCAGCCCAAATCTTTGCTACAGTTTTCTCTAAGGAGGATTCTGTGAATAACTGCGCCCCAACCAGCAGGCACACCTATGCTAGAATATTAATCATTTCACCATCTCCCACCACCCCCTGAGTCACTGTGCTGGAGGGGAAGGTGGCAATGACTCTGAACATGCCTGCAAGCCTGATCTTTGGCCAGACCTTTCAACCATGCTACTCAGGAGAGAAAAACCAAACCTTGCTTTCAAAGGAGAATGTATGAATTTTAAACGTTTTTCCCCAGGGGGCCGGTATGCATCACTGAGTTTGAAGGATGTTCTTCTGCACACCTGGCATGTGATCTCGCATATTTTCCAACGAGTCAATGCACGGCATATCCAGCAAATGACTTGTATTAATAGACACCCATTATTGCTGCTGAAAGAATTTCCTAGATACAGTTGTGATTGAAGTTCATAAATATACTGCAGAATGCCAAGACTCTCTGCAAGGCCAAAGTTTAGGACTATTCTAGCTCCTCCTGGTGACATGGACTTAGGACTTTGCTGAGTGCCAAAATCTTAGCTTGAGGGTCCAAACTTCCTAAAGTGAATGTCCCCTTGCAGCATCTGAAATATTAATTTTAATTTGTTCACTCTTCAAGAGGCTTGGTGGAGTTTTTAATAAGTAGAAATAAAATATGCAACTGAACTCATTGCATCTTAACCTGAATGGTCAAGTTGGGTCTCAAAGAGATATTTGCATACCCAGGTTCATAGCAGCATTATTCACAATAGCCAAGCGGTGGGAGCAACTCAAGTATCCATCGGCAGATGAACAGATGAACAAAATTGTACACACACACACACACACACACACACTCTGGAACATTTTTCAGCCTTAATAAGGAAGGAAATTCTCTTTTTTTTTTGAGACAGAGTCTTACTCTGTTGCCTAGGCTAGAGTGCCATGGCGCCAGCCTAGCTCACAGCAACCTCAAACTCCTGGGCTCAAGTGATCCTTCTGCCTCAGCCTCCTGAATAGCTGGGACTACAGGCATGTGCCACCATGCCCTGCTAATTTTTTCTATATATTTTCAGTTGTCCAGCTAATTTCTTTGTATGTTTTTAGTAGAGACAGGGTCTCACTCTTGCTCAGGCTGGTCTCAAATTCCTGACCTCAAGCGATCCTCCCACCTCGGCCTCCCAGAGTGCTAGGATTACAGGTGTGAGCCACCATGCCCGGCCAAGGAAGGAAATTCTGACACACGCTACAACATGGATGAACCATGAGGACATGATGCTAAGTGAAATAAGCTAGTCACAAAAAGACAAATACTATATGATTCCACTTTTAGGAAGCACCTAGAGTAGTCCAAATCATACAGACAGAAAGAAGAATGGTGTTTGCCAGGGGCTGGGCAGGAGGAGAGGAAATGGGGAGTTAGTGTTTAATGAGTATAAAGTTTCCATTTTGCAAGATGAAAAACTTCTGGAGATCTGTTGCACAACAATGTAAACATACTTAACACTACTGAACTGTAACCACTTAAATATGGTTAGGATGCCAAATTTTATGTTGGGTTTTTTTTTTTTTTACCATAATAAAAAATTTAAGCAAACAAACAAAACCCTGAAGCGTCTTCAGGATCACCCAGTCCGTCCTGTTATTTTGCAGACAGCGCAGAGACTTGTCCAAGGTCACCATGCATTTATTCAAGGTGACCCCACTCACAGCTGGCTGTGCACCACGTTGCAGCAGCTCTGGTGAGTCCCTCCTCCTCTTTCGCAGGGCAGAAGAGGAGCCCACGGTCCTGCAGTGCTCCTGAGCAAAGCCAGGGCGGTGGGGAGAGGCTCTGTGAGGCTCTAGGTTCTCCTGAGTCTCGCTCTCTGCTTTCCCACACCCTCATCGGCCTCTGGGTTGCTCATTTTTACTGAACACATACATAACCGTGGAAATAAGTCAAGTGCCACCATGGGTCTTGAAGATGCAGAAGCCCAGAGTGCTGCCATAGAATGGCAGACTGAGCACACCCAGCACCTGGGAAGACTTTTCTGAGCTCTAGTTCTGAGTCATACTTCCAGCAGACTCCGCCCCTTCTCAGATCAGAGTTTTTCTGGCCTCCAGGCTGAGCTGTTTGCAACTTTCTTATTCCTGGGTCTGCATGCAACTTTCTGCTCAGGCTTGTGGAGACCCTACCACAAGCTTTGAGGCCTTCAAAATGCCCTCACTGCAGAGCTTTCATGCATGCAAAACTCTGCTAAGTATGAAAGGTCCTCTCCTGATCCTAACCTACTTTTCCCATCATATTTCACTGGAAGCTAATATGCGTAGTGGTCAAAGATTGAGGTCAGGGTTGAATTCCACTTTAACAGCCTTTATCTCTGTAAACTTAGTCATTTATCTTGTTAATCTTTGGCTTTCTTTTAAGAAAAACAGAGATAATGGCCAGCACATGCCTGTAGTGCCAGCTACTTGGGAGGCTGAGGCAGGAAGGTCACTTGAGCCTAGGAATTCAAGGCCAGCCTGGGAGATATAGGGAGTCCTCATCTCAAAAAAAAAAAAAAAAAAAAAGAAGAAAAAGAAGAAAGAAAGAGAAAGAAAGAAAACCAGAGCTAACTGTATCCAGTATGTGAGGGTTTGATGAGACAATTATTCTAGATCTTAGCCCAGAACCCCATGCACTGTACGTGATCTTTAAAGTACTTGGAAACTGGAGCCACTGTCATTGGCAGAGGTGCCCTCTGCTCCAGCAGAGCAGTCTTGCTACCAGATCTAGACACCACCTGCCACTTCTGCCCCTGCCCTGCTCTGTCTTCCCCCTTCCTGGAGCATCTTCACTGAATCCCGCCAGACCCAGACCGACGCCACCCTCTTCTTGAAGCCTTTGCCGACCCTCCCTGCAGGAAAGTATCTGTAGTGCAGGTTGATTTGTACATCTCTGGGTGTTTATGTAGCTGTAGGAAACTGCTACAGATGGGTTTTGCTTAACGTGCCCTCAGATGTGGTCATGGGCTGCAGGGGGCTCCAAGACCTGAGGCAGATGCTTTGACTTCCTCTGGGAACATTGCAAAGTTCTCTGAGCAGATCCCACAGTTCCTGTCTTCACAGGAAGTCTGTGAGACCTCAGGGAGGTACCTTTATGACCCAGTTTATTGGCCACTGCAAGCCTTGGAGAAAAAGTGCACACATTCACAAAAGACTCTCTTGGGGATGTCACATGGGCCTTCCTGGTGGGCTGTAGGCTGTGTTCCAATTTACCCAGTAACGAACTCTGAGTGGCAGGGTTGGCTTCCCTCTGCACCATCCCAGGTCCATGGGCTTGATCTCTGCTCCTCCATCCCCTGCCTGAGTTAGATCCAAAGTCAAGGCCAGTGCTTTCCTGTATCCACAGCAAATGCTCCCACCTTGGATTCTCTTAGGACTTCCGGTTCCTCTCCTGGACGTGGTTCCAGTCAGCCTTGTGTGATTATTATTTGGTGTATGATTTGCTCCTCTCTTGGATTAGAAGCTCCTTAGGGCAGGGATTATGTTGGACCAATTTCTCTTTCATGTGCAGAACCAAGCACACTTTGCACCTGGCTCATGCGTGGTGCCCAGTGGTTAAGTATTCGATGGTTAAGAGTTAACTTAAATGTTATGATAGTGAAGATTATAACTACCATTTACCACATGTTCCTGATCTGTGTGGCACAGTCCTAAGTGCTTTACATACATTATCTCAGGTAACCCTCACATCAGTTCTGTAAGAAAAGCATTACTATCCTCTTAAAGATGAGAATTGGAGGCTTAGCAAGGTTAAGCGACTTGGTCAAGGTCACAGAGCAAAGAAAAGATAGAGCTGGGTTTTTTCTTTTTCTATTTTTTTAGTAGAGACAGGGTCTCACTCTTGCTCAGGCTGGTCTCGAACTCCTGGCCTCAAGCGATCCTCCCACCCCAGCCTCCCAGAGTGCTAGGATGACAGGCATGAGCCACCATGCCTGGCCCAAAGCTGGGGTTTTAATTCAGTCTGCACATGAATGGATAAATGTATGGATGGCCAAGTGAAACACACTTAGAGAGCATCATTGCATTTGCAAAATTTCCACCCCACGTCTGAACCCAGTCATGGAAGCCTGAAGGCAACTGGCTTCCCCCAGACAGCGAGCCAAGCATCATGGTGTGGGCTGCCTTTTTGTCACTGCCTTGGTCCAGATCCAGTTGGGGTCTGCCAAACTGACAAGTCCCTAGACTATACTCTATGATCTGCACAGTGGCTTCTGTCCTAGCTTCATCCTTGTAGTTGTCCTCAGTGAGATGAGTGCTGAGGAAGAATTCAGTGAGGCCACGGGCACATAAACCAGGGTGAATCAGTACACTGGGGCTTGGGCTAGGGCCAGGGGAAGACTTTGTCCAGGAAATGGTCCCTTTGAGGTGCCATCAGGGTGGGAAACTTGTGCTTGTCTGCACCCTATTGCCTCCTGACTTGCTCTAAATCTTTCATCAGCACCTGAACCAGAGCTGAGCTCCACAAGGATGACCCCTTCCTTGGGTCAGGACTAACTCTCTTTGGCCCCTAGGTAGCTAAGGGGGATTGATATTCAATGGAAAATATTTCTGTGCCACTCAAAAATTCCTGTGATATGTCTGTGATTTCTCATTTTATGGATGAAAAAAATGAGCTTCAAGGAGAGCAAGTGTTTTTCCAAGGTCACCAGCAAGCTCCTGGTAGAGCCAGGCTACTACTCAGGTCTCCAGGCTCTTGGCCTGGAGCTCTAACTACTGTACTGCAATGCAGTTGTTCAGGGTTAAAGTCAACTACAGTTTTGCTTATTTGAGGCAAAGCTATCAGAAGAAAGACACACTTTTGAAATCTTTGAATATATTTGAGCATTTCCATAGACAGATGGCTCCTCCACCCTCTCCTTCTTTGTTGTGAGTTTGAGGTTGCTGGGTGGAGTGGGGAAAGAATTGACTTTGGAGCCAGATGGGCCCTGGCTCAAAGCCTTGGGCTTTGGCCTGTGGGCAAATCACTTTCTCTAAACCTGGGACTGTTACCTGTAAAATGGGAGCATTAGCGTACCTGGCAGGGCTGCTGTGTTCCTGCTTATTTGGGGAGCTCAGCTCTAATGTCACTTTCAGTGTTCCTTGACCCACCGTCTAAAGTGGCCTCTCCAGGGGACTTTTGGTTTTTAACTTAGAAGTCATTGCTCCCATCCTTACGAGAAAAATATGGAAAAACTGAAAAATCCATCAGCAAATTGAGTTTGTGGGGCAAGTCCCCACTTGGAAATCTGGCGAGAAAGGCTCACCCAGCAGAGCTCAGCTGTCATCTGCTTACCTGGAGCAGAAGCCAGGTAAGGACCAGTCCAGTACAGACAGTCCCCAACTTGCAGTGGTTTGACTTATGATTTTCTTACTTTATGATGGTGTGAAAATGATACACATTCAGCAGAAACTGTACTTTGAATTTTGAATTTGATCTTTTCCCGGGTTAGTGATATATGGCATGATACTCTCATGATGCTGGTCTAATGTAAGTGTTTTGAGCACGTTTAAGACAGGCTAGGCTAAAATATGATGTTTGGTAGGTTAGATGTATTAAATGCATTTTATTTTTTAAAATTTGTATAGATTTATGGGGTACAAGTGTAATGTTATTAGATGCATAGATTGCATAGTGGTGAAGTCAGGGCTTTTAAGGAATCCATCACCTGAATAGTGTACATTGTACTCAATAAGTAATTTCTCGTCATCCTCCCCCCTCACATCCCACTACCCTTCCAAATCTCCACTGCCTTGGAAGTGGAGACATCTGCACTCTATGTCCATGTGTACACATCATGTAGCTCTCACTTATACGTGAGAACACGTAGTATTTGTCTTTCTGTATCTGACTTGTTTCACTTAAGATTATGGCCTCCAGTTCCATCCATGTTGCTGCAAAAGACATGATTTCATTCTTTTTTATGACTGAATAGTATAGCATTGTGTATATACATCACATTTTCTTTTTTTACTCACTGCAACCACAAACACCTGGGCTCAAGCGATCCTCCTGCCCCAGCCTCCCAAGTAGCTGGGACTACAGACGCTCTCCACTATACCCCGCTAAGTTTTTTTTAACTTGTTGTAGAGATGGGGTCTCACTATGTTGCCCAAACTGGTCTCAAACTTTTGGCCTTAAGTTATCCTCCCACCTCGGTCTCCCAAACTCTGGGATCACAGGCATGAGCCACCGCACCCAGTCCACCTTTTCTTTATCCAATCATTTCTTGATGAATACTTAGGTTGATTCCATATCATTGCTATAATAAACATATGGGTGCAGGTATCTTTTTGATACAATGATTTCTTTTCCTTTGGGTAGATACACATTAGTGGGAATGGTAGTTCTATTTTTAGTTCTTTGAGAAATCTCCATACTGTTTTTCATAAAGGTTGTAGTAATTTAAATTCCCACCCACAGTGAATAAGCGTTCCTTTTTCTCCACATCCTCACCAACATCTGTTATTTTTTGTCTTTTTAATAATAGCCATTCTGACTACTGTAAGATGATATCTCGTTTTGGTTTTAATTTGCACTTCTCAGATTATTAGTGACACTGAGCATTTTTCCATATGCCTGTTGGCCATTTGTATGTCTTCCTTTGAAAAATGTCTATTCATGTCCTTCGCCCACTTTCCAATGTAATTATTTGGTTTTTTTGTTGTTGTCGAGTTGAGTTCCTTGTAAATTTTAGATATTAGTCCCCTGTCAGATGCACAGTTTGTAAATATTTTTTCTCATTCTGTAGGTTGTCTATTCATTCTGTTCATTATTTCTTTTCCTGTGCAGAAGCCTTTTAGTTTAATTAAGTCTCATTTGTCAATTTTTGTTTTTGTTGCCTGTGGTTTTGAGGTCTTAGTCATGAATTTTTTGCCTAGACCAATGTCCAGAAGAGTTTTCCCTAGGTTTTCCCTAGAATTTTTATGGTTTCAGGTCTTATATTCTTTGATATAGTCTTTGATCTATCTTGAGTTGATTTTTGTATGGTGAGAGATAGGGGTATAGTTTCATTCTGCTGCATAAAACAACCCAATTTTCCCACCACCATTTATTGAAAAGATGTCCCTTCCCCAGTGTCTGTTCTTGTTGATTTTGACAAAAATCAATTGGCTGTAAATATGGGGCTTTACTTCTCGGTTATCTGTTCTATTCTATTGATGTATATGTCTATTTTTTGCCAGTACCATGCTATTTTGCTTACGATAGCCTTGTAGTATAATTTAAAGTCAGGTAATGTGATCCCTCCACTTTTCTATTTTTTGCTCAGGATGGCTTTGGCTATTTGGGCTCTTTTTTGGTTCCATATGAATTTTAGAACATTTTTCCTAATTCTATGAAAAATGACATTGGTATTTTGATAGGGACTACATTGAATCTGTAGATTGTTTTGGGCAGTATGTTTATTTTAATGATATTAATTCTTCCAATCCATGAGAATGAAAGGTCTTTCCATTTGTTTGTGTTATCTACAATTTCTTTCATCAGTGTTTTGTAGTTTTTCTTATAGAGATCTTTCACTTTTTTACTTAAATATATTCCTAAGTATTTTTTTTTTTTTTGGCAGCTATTGTAAATGGGATTGCCCTCTTGATTTCATTCTCAAGCAGACCGTTATTGGTATATTGGAAACACTACTGATTTTTTGCATTGATTTTGCATCCTGAAACTTTGCTGAATTCATTTATCAAATATAAGAGTTTTTTGGTGTAGTTAGGGTTTTCTAGATATAAGATCATACCATCAGCAAACAGGGATAATTTGACTTCTTCTTTTCCAATTGGGATGCCTTTTATTTCTTTCTCTGGCCTGATTTCTCTGGCTAGGACTCCCAGTCCTATGTTGAATAAGAGTGGTGAAAGTGGACATCCTTGTCTTGTTCCAGTTCTTAGAAGGAATCCTTTCAATTTCCCCACATTCAGTATAATATTGACTGTGGGTTTGTCGTATATGGCCTTCATTACTTTGAGGTATGTTCCTTCTGGTTTGTTGAGGGTTTTTACCATAAAGAGATGCTGAATTTTGTGAAATGCTTTTTTAGCATCTATTGAGATGATCATATGGTTTTGTCCATAATTGTACTTATATGATGTATCACATTTATTGATTTGTGGATGTTGAAGCATCTTTGCATCCCTGGTGTAAAATCCACTTGGTCATGGGATATTATCTTTTTGATGTGCTGTTGCATTTCGAAAAATTTCGAAAATTTTTTTTTTTTTTTTTTTTTTTTTTGGAGCAAATCCACTTTATTTGGCATCGAGAGCCCGGCCCACAAGCTGGGCAGCTTAGACTCACAACCATCACGCCAAAGCTGGGGACTTCTGAGGGCTGGGAAATGGGCCCCGACCCCCCATGGCCTAGTTATCACCCGAGTCTAAATGTCTGTCTGCATCCATGTTCCCGACCTGGCCATTCTGTCTACCCTGTGCTGAGTTTTGTGAACTGGACTAATTACTCTGTACACGAGGATGCTGCAGGCAACTGCGCTACTGCTACGTCATGAGTTTTGCGAGATTCACCTACCAGAGGAAATATGAAGAACAAGCCAAAGATACAGCGAAATGAAATGCCACGGCAGGGCCCGGGGCACCTGGAGGGAAGCCAGGAAAGGGGGACCCTGCACGAGAGGGGCGACCAGGGGTAGGGAGGGCTCCTGCGTGGCCACGTGGGCCAAGAGGGGCGACGGGGAGGGGGGAGGTGGACAGGGCCACTGGGACGAGGCACTGTGGGCCCACACCCACCACAAGGGCAGGAAGGCCCCTCTCTCAGGGGGCATTGAGAGTGTTGTACTTTCTCTTCCCCGAGGAGCTGGGTTCCAAGCACACCCCAGGACCCTTCGTGTGCTCCCTTCTCCCAGACACTAACCCTAAAAGCCTGCCCAAGGAACAGCCCGTCCCAGGCATCCTTTGGAAGGTGTGGGCTCTGGTTCCCTTGGTGCCAAAGTGACGTCCCCATGCACAGGCATTGAGGCCGCTGGTGACATGGGAGGAGAGTGTGGGCCCCGAGGCGCTGGGTGAGTCTCTGATGGAGGAATGAGCGGTGACCAGGACCCAGGGAGGGGCTGGGTGCAGGTGGGGGAGTGACTAGCCACTAGGGGAAATGTCTACAGCCCCCAAAACATCCGCGCCTCAAGCAGAAGGGAAAAGGAACCGCGTTGAAACACGTATGATCTGGAACAACCGAAGGCGGAGGCACCAGAGACGCTTCCCTGCATCTACAGCTGACAGGTTCCTCCGAGGTGAGGATCCGTCCCCTCTGCCTCGGGCTCCAGGGGACCCGGCGGGGTCCGCGCCATCACTGCAGCAGCATGCTGAGGCCCAGATTGCGGTGCTTTCTCTCCAGCTCTGACAGGGCCTGCAGCAGGGACCGGAACCGCTCGGCTGGGTCAGCCAGCTCGTCCTCCAGGACCCCCTCCTCTTTCTCAGCCTCCTGCAGGAAGGGCTCCTCCTCCTCAGCCAAGAAGGCCCGCAGCTTCTTGCAGTAAGTCAGGGCCTTCTTCCTGCGGTCCATCACGTGTCCCTTCCACGCGGCAGCCGCCGACTCTGCCTGGCCGTGCAGGTCCCGGGCATCGTTCAAGTCTTTTTTCATGATTTCCACGGACCCTTGTTCTCCTTGTCACGCAGCGCCTTCCTCCAGCGCGGCTCCCAGTCGGGCAGCTGGGGCCAGCGGCCCTGCGTCGGCACCGCAGCTGCAGCGCGGCCTCGCTGGCCGCCCGTCGCGCGCGGGTGCCGCGGCCGCCTCCTCGAGCGCCAGCAGTCGGCGGCTGAGCGGCGGGCGGCCGGGCTCCACGGCGAAAAGGAACGGCACGGGAACGGCCCGTCCTCCTCGGCCCAGAAGTGCCCCACGCACGCCCGGCAGAAGCGGTGGCCGCAGTCGGCACGCACCGGCTCCCGCGGCGCGCGCTGGCACAGGACACAGGCGGCCTCGGCGGGGCCGGCGAGAGCGCGGGCGGAGAGGGCCAGGGCGGCGGGAGAGCGGGCCGGAGAGCTGGCCTGGGACTGGGACAAGGACCCTGACGACGACACCAACCCCAGGGACGCGCACGCGCGGGGCGGGGTCCTGGTGGCGGTGCCTCGTTTGAAATTTTTTATGTCTGTGTTCATCACGGTCTGTAGTTTTCTTTTTTTGGTTATGTCTTTGTCTAGTTTTGGTATCTGGATGATACTGACTTTGTAGAATGAGTTTGGAAGAATTCCATCCTTCTTGATGTTTTGGAATAGTTTTGGGAAGATTGGTATTAGTTCTTTATACTGCTAGCCTGCAGTCAGAGACCCCAAAGGCAGGGGCACGCACCAACGCTGCGGTGGGTGGCAGGGAAGTCCTCAGGCTTCTCACAAAATGCCTGGGTGAGGGGCGGCTGTTGCTATGCTGAATCTCAACACAGGGAGGGATGGGCAGTCCCTGCAGGCACAGCATTTGCTCATGGGAGTGGGACCTGCTTCCCTCTCACACCCCAGCCCTGGTGGGGCTTCCTCCCCTGTCCTGACTGTGGGAACTGATCAAGCTATTCAGTCAGTCCCTGCAGTTGGCTTCTACACTGCAATGCAGAACCGGGCTGTAGGAGACACCGCCTGGCTCAATACCTTGCCTCCTTGGCAACTCTCTTCTGCTCAGGTCTCAGGGTTGCAGACAGCCTGCTTCCAGTGCCGGTGGCTGAAGCCCATGGCTATCTCATTTCTCTGTTCTGCCTGCAGGAGCCTCTCGCCAACATGAGCCCCAGTTCCTTAAGCCCCAGGTCTGAGAGGGTACCTGGGACTCTCTCTGGAGCAGTCCCTTCTCACAGTCTCCCAGCTATTCCTCAAGTTAGATTCAGGGCTTCGGAGTGTCAAGGTGTTCTCCTGTGGCCTGGATCGTACAATTCTCCAATGGGAAACTGGACTGCACAGAGACACTCTCTCACCTACGCCTGCCTTTGGGATTCTCTTCCAGTTTCTGGTTGGTCCTGGCCACCCGGGCTGCCTGCCCTCCTTCCCCTTCCCAGAATCTGGGGTTTCCTTTCACTTTTCAGTTGAACTCTTGTGTTCTCTCTTGGATAATATGTTCAAAGTGTGATTGTCTACACACGATTTTGGTTCTTCTAAGTGGATGAGGCCTGCTGGAAATGCAGGCCCCCATTGTCAGCTATCTTGGGAAAAAGGTGCATGCATTTTTTTAACTATATATTTTTTATTTCAAAATATTAATTAAGGGAGTGCAAGTATTTTTGTTACATGGCTATCTCGTGTAATGCTTAAGTCAGAGCTTTCAGTGTGCCCATCACTAGAATAGTGTTCATTATACCTAACAGGTAAGTTTTTATCCACACTCCCACCACCCTTCCTCCTTGGTTTCTCATGTCCTTTATGTCACTTTGTGCCCCTGTGTACCCATCGATCGGCTCCCACTTATTAGTGAGAACACATGGTGTTTGGTTTTCCATTCCTGAGATACTTCACTTAGGATAATGGTCTCCAGTTCCAAGCATTTTCTACTTACAATATTTTCAACTTACAATGGATTTGTTGGGATGTAACCCCACTGTAAGTCGAAGAGCATCTGTCCTAATTTTGAAGAATTGTTGCAGGCAGAGTGTGGACGAGTGTGAGAAGGAGAAACTCCCGGGGGCCGCAGTCTTAGTGGCGGCCCCCACGCTTCCATGGGCTTTATCTGTAAGAACCACAGCCAATTCTCCTGGTGACAGTTTGAGAAACTCTCCCTCGTAACTTAGTGGCTCTGGCAGTGAAGGGGAAGAGGAATCTCTGTGAAATGTGCTCAGAGCATTTTCTATAAGAGAAACCAGCTCTCCACAGGGAAGACTTTGCCAGAGGCTTGGAGGAAGGGCATTCCCTACAGCCAGGTTCCTCTGGCTTTGCTGTCTCACTCACGGGGAAAAATACAGTCAACAGGGATCAAGGCTTCAGGAAAGTAGGCTAGGAGAGCTGCAGCCAGGGGAGGGAGTGTGAATCGGGAGGGAAATATCTGTGCCACTGGAGAAACACTTGTAAAGGTCACACCCAAGACACAGGCTCATTAAAACTGGAGAGTTAATTGAAAGAATATAGAATGCTCCCGTCCCTCACTTTACCCCTGCACCAGCAGGTCTCGGTATCATAGCAGTAGATCACAGCCAAAAGAGTCTCTCTGAGGAGGAGTATGTAGGGAAGCCCAAAGTCGAGAGGGACAAAGCAATGACACCAGGGGAATTTGGAAGCTCTGCCATCTATCGCATCACAGACATGAAACACACCCCAACTTCTACCGAAATTACCGTAAATCCTCACACTAAAGATCCATTTACCTCAATTCCTATTACGATACAACATGTCCAGCTTTCTACAAAAAAATCACAAGACATGCCAAAGGACGAGGAAAAACACGGTCTGAAAAGGCACAGCAAGCATCAGAATCAGATTCCGACGTGACACAGACACTACAATTATCAGACAGGATATTTAATATCATTATGGTTCATGTATTAAGAATCTAAAGGAAAAAGTAGACAACATGCAAGAACTGATGAGCAATGTAAGCAGAGGATGAAAACTCTAGAAAGAATCAGATGAAAATTCAATAAAAAAAAAATCTTGTAAGAGACATGAAGACTACCTTCAACAGCAGAGAACTTTCCAACATTAATGACAGATAGAAAACCACAGATTCAGGAAGCTCACAGAACACCAAGTAGGATGAATACCAACTGCTAGAATTGGAAAGAGAAATAGCCAAACGTACAGTGGAGGATTTCAACATCTCTTTGTCAGTAACGTATAGCTCAAGTAGGCAGAAAATCAGCAAGGATATAATCACCTAAGCAGCTCTATCAATCAACTGGATTTCATTGACATTTATAGAATACTCCACCCAATAACAGCAGAATACATATTCTTTTCAAGCTCACATGGAACGTTCTCCAAGATAGACTGCGGTGTGGGCCATAAAACACACCCTATCAAGTTTAAAAGAATGGAAATCTTTCCAAGTTTGTTCTCAGATAACAGTAGAATTAAACAATAAATCAACAACAGAAAGACAGCTGAACAATACCCAAATATCTGGAAACTCAACAACATCCTTCTTGTTAGAACTTGAACAATTTTTTATTTTTATGAATACATAATAGCTGTACATATTTATGGGGTACATGTGATATTTTGATACAGCATACAATGTGTAATGATCAAATCAGGGCAATTGGGACATCCATCACTGCAAACATTTATCATTTCTTTGTGTTAGGAACATTCCAATTTCACTCTTCTAGTTATTTTGAAATATACTAGGCTGGGCCCAGTGGCCCATGCCTGTAATCTATGCACTCTGGGAGGCCAAGGTGGGAAGATTTCTTGAGGCCAGGAGTTCAAGACCAGCCTGAGCAAGAGCGAGACCTGTCTCTATGAAAAATAGAAAGATTAGCCGGGCATCATGGTGTGTGCCTGTAGACCCAGCTACTTGGGAGGCTGAGGCAGGAGGATGGCTTGAGCCCAGGAGTTTGAGGTTGCTGTGAGCTATGATGATGCCACTGCACTCTGCCCAGGGCAACAGAGCAAGACCCTGCCTCAAAAAAAAAAAAAAAAAAAAGATATACTATAAATAATTGTTAACACTAGTTGCCTAGTGGCCCTATTGTGCTACCAAACACTAGATCTTATTCCTTCTAACTGTATTTTTGCACCCATTAAACCAATCCCTCTTTATCTCTCCTCCCCACGACCCTTCCTAGCCTCTGGTAGCCATCATTCTACAATCTATCTCTACAAGATCAATTTTTTTTAGCTCTCAACATATGAGTAAGAATGTGGGATATTTGTCCTTCTGTGCCTGGCTTATTTCACATAACATAATGTCCTCCAGTTTCATCCATGTTGTTGCAAATTACAGGGTTTCATTTTTTTTGTGACTGAATAATATTCTGTTGTATATATGTACCACATTTTCCTCATCCATTCACGTTGATAGACACTTAGGTTGATTCTATATTTTGGCTTTTGTAAATAGTGCTGCAATAAACTTGGGGGCACAGTGTTTCTTTGACATACTGATTTCCTTTCTTTTGAATATATACCCAGCAGTGGAATTGCTGGATCATATGGTAGTTCTGGTTTTAGTTTTTTGAGGAACCTCCATACTGTTTTCCATATCGGCTGTACTAATTCCCACCAACAGCGTATGAATATTCCCCTTTCTCTGCATCCTCACAAGCATTCATTTCTTTTTTTTTTTTTTTGCCCTTTTGATAAAAGCTATTTTAGCTGGAGTCAGATGATATCTTATTGTGGTTTGATTTGCATTTCTCTGATGATTAGTGATGTTGAGCATTTTTTTTCATAGACCTGTTTTCCATTTCCATTCTTCTTTTGAGAAATGTTCAGATATTTTGCTCATTTTTTAATCAGATCAACAACATACTTCTAAATAACCTATGAGTCAATTGTTTTCCTATATACCAGCTATGTACAAATGGAATTTGAAATAAAAAATATTATTTATAATAGCACCAAAAAATACTTAGGTATAAAAATCTAACAAAATATATACAGATCTATATGTGGAAAATTACAAAATTCTGATGAATTAAATCAAAGATGATTTAAGTAAATGAAGGGCTTTTCCATACTCATAGATTGAAAGACTCAATATTGCTAAAATGTTAATTCTTCCCAATGTGAAGTACAGATTCAGTGCAATCCCAATCAAAATCCCAGTAGGCTATTTTATAGATATCAACAAATTGATTCTAAAATTTATATGAAAAAGAAAAAGACTTAGAATAACCAACACAATACTAAGGAAGAATAAAACTGAAGTACTTATACTACCCAATTCCAAGACTTACTATTAATATAAAGCTATAGGAATCAAGACAGCATAGTATTGGCAAAGTAGGTATATAGACCAATGGAACAGAAGAGAGAGCACAGAAATTGGCCCACAAATATACGTCACTGATCTTTGACAAATGCACAAAGGCAATTCACTGAAGAAAGGATAATCTTTTCAACAAATAGTGTTGAACAATTGGATACATATGTAAAAAAATGAACCCAGATGCACACCTTGCACCTTTCACAAAAATTAACTCGAGTCATGCTCCTAAATGTCAAATAATGTGGATTCCCCCTGTTGCCCTCTATTTCCTTCATAGTACTTACCACACACTGGACTTATATTCAAATAATAAATTTATTTGCTCGACTGTTTATTATCTCTCTCTCCAGCTACTCTGTAGGCTCCAGAGGGATGGCTGCACCTGGTAGGTGCTCAATAAATAACCATTATTATTTTCGAATTGCCCCTTGGTCTAGTTAAACTTTCTTAGTATAATTATTGAGACATGTGGAGGCGAAAGCGGGGGTATTTTTACACAAAATTAAGCGCCAAGTATACTTTTGTGAAAAGAAACACAAAAAGGAAACATTTCTGGTGTTTGTGAAAGATCCTATCGTGCATGTCCACGCCATATAAGCAGACATGAGGACCTGACCTCAGAATCCGCGCTGAAAGGCTCCTGAAATTGATAACTAGC
>CM052446.1:9283277-9305680 GCA_028533085.1 Varecia variegata | reverse complement strand
GATGAGGAACCAAGAATGTTCAGACTCCAAAGTAAGCTGTTTTTGTTAGAATGATAGGATGTCTCTGGGGGGCTTTAGGAACCTTAGCACACACTCCATCCCACCCTCTCATTTTGAAGTTGAGGAAAATGGGGCCTGGGATGGGATTGACTCAGCTTGGCCTGGGGAGTCCAGTGGTTCTCCCCATTCCCCACCCCCCACCCCTGTGCTCTTCCCAGACCGGAGCTGCCACTCTGAGCTGCCACAGCTGTTGTTTGTTTGTGGCCTCATCCTGCTTCACCTTCTGTGGGACAGGATGGATCAGATAAGTCCCACAGCGGGGGACTGAATGCTGTAGCCCTGTCAGGTGGGGGCTGGCTCTTCTATAAACAGCCTTGCTATTCTCTGTCAGAGGAGCTGACCCATTCCTGGACGGAAGGGGATAGAAAGGGGAGGAAAGAGAGGGGACATCTGGTGTATGGTAAATTTCCTTTAGAGTAAACATGGTTTGACTGTACATTTGTTTGATGACTAAAAAAAGGTGATTTTTTTTTTAATTCTCTTTAAGACAAAGGAAATCATACCCCTTGACCTCCAGAAACCCACTTCTGAATGTGTGGGAAGGCACAGTGTGAGAGTAGAAAGACTACAAGCTTGAGTCCTGTTCCTGTTGTCCTGGGTGCAGGTTGCAGTACTGCTGCCTGCTGGCTCTGTGACATTGGGGAAGTTACTGAACTTCTCTGAACCTCGGTGTTGTCAGCTGCCAAACAGGGTGATCACTGCATCACGAGCCTGTTGAGTGAATGAAATTAGGCCATGTGTGTCCAATGACACTAAGTAAATCTGGTTTACTGGCCTCCTTACCCATGAGTAGTCTTAGAGGCCCATGTGAAAATGCATTGTTCTATTTAGATATTAAAGCTCCCTTTATTTGCCCTTTTTTTGGGGGTGGGAATAACTGTGATTCAAGATGTAGGGTCTGCTCACACTGCGCAGCAGGTTACAGTGGTACCTGCTCCAAGATGTGCCAAGGTGGAAGTTGCTTTGTAGCTTGAGGAGGTTGGCTGAGGGGCTGGACCTGTGCCCCTTCTAGGTGTTCCCAGAAGTGAATTTTCACTGCTGCTCCCTGGCAGAAGAGCCAGCTGCTAGAGGCCCACTGGGAGCACCTCCTCAAAGGGATGATTCTCTGCTCACACCTTCTGGATCACAGCCCAGGGTGGGGGTAGAGGTTGGGGTGGAAAACAGCGTTCCTGGGGGGTTTTAGGTCCAGATTTTATGCCCCAGCCCTTGAACTTGAAGTGGGGAGATAGAAGGCTTTGGGACATGGAAGTTTGAGTTCTCAGGATGCCTTCAACCCTGACATCCACTCCCAGTCCCTGCTGCTTCCCAGGCTCGGTCAGCCCAGTCCCAGCCTAGCCCATCCATCCTGCCTCCTGTGTTCTACGCCAGCTCCAGAGCTCCTTCCTCCTGGGTGCTTCTGTGGCTGCCCAGACTGACTCTCGTCCTTTTGCTGCCATAGCCTCACGTTCACACCTTTCCCAAGCTGCTCACCTTCCCACTTGCTTTTCTGTTGTTTGTGTACCAAACCTGCATCTCCTTGAGGATTGTGTATTATTTTATGTCCTCCCAAATTACCATTTATTAAGTAAGTCAGTGCTGAATAAATGTAGGGAAATAAATGTTGAGTCTAGTTGAGTTGAATTCCCTTGTACTCAGGAGCAAACAGGCCAAACGCCTGTCGATGGGTAGTGGGGAGATGGAGCTGTCTGTATCTAAGCGCAGCAGGGACATGTTGGAAGGCTGTGGAGCTGGCTGGAAGGGACCATGGACGTCCTGAGTGCGCTGATATGTCCCAGGAGTCAAAGAGAGTCCTTTTGTAGGGTGGATATAAGCTGACTTTTGCATACTGATGAAGGAATGCCTATCAAATCTGTGATCAGAGACCAGTCCATGTGATCCTGAATCATACACACATGTCAGAAATCCAGGGACATTTCGGAAGTGCCCAAAGGTACAGAAATTGTTCCAGACTCTGGGGAATCTCCTGTTTACAGCAAGCAGGTGAGAGCTGTGGTTTTCCTCCTAATTGTTCTGTGAACTATAATCTAGTAATGTGTAACTTTGCCACGTAAAAGAATTGGAAGCAGGCCTGTAGAAGTTTTTTTCCTGCTTGGCCTAGGAATTTCGGTTGCCCATAAGTCATCTTCGTCATCCAATTCTGTTGAATTCATTTCAGCACACATTTGTGGTGAGCCCACTGCGTACCAAATGCACACTGTGCTAAGCACAGGAGAGTCACAGATCAACTGAGGAACAAAGTCAAAGCAGAGAGATCTGACAGGTCCAGATCAGAAGGATCGTGGGTGTGTTTTGGGCACAGGACCCAGGAGAGAAGGAGTAAACACCTTTCCGGAGTTGTGGGTGGGCAGAGCATCTGGGGAGCCTTCTTGAGTCGTCTGGGTTGTGAAGCACAGAATGAGGCAGGATATTCCAGGCAGAGGGGTGGCCATGCGTGTGTGACTCTCCTGTGCCTGTCGCTGCCTTCTCACAGCAGGCTGAGGGGATGGAAGCTGGGCTTGAGGAGGGCCCAGCTCTCCAAGGCCAGCCTGCCCACGTGACTGTACTTTGTTCTGTGGCTTATGGCCAAACAAGCTCAAAGTCCTGAATTCTTTGCTCTAAGACAATGCTTCTTAGATTTTAATGTGCTTATGAATTGCCTGCCAGTCTTAGGCTAAAATGCAGTTTAAGATTCCTTAGTTCGGAGGTAGGGCCTGAGATTCCATGTTTCTGCACGGTGCCAATGCTGCCAGTCCACAGACTACATTCTGAGCAGTGGGTAATGAGAAAGTTTTCTCTCCTGGCTGGAGTCCTTCACATCAGAGATACCATAGCAGCACCTCCGCCCCACCCCCCAACACACACACACTCTCTTTCTCTCTCTCTCTTACCCTCCCCTTCTTTCCCCCCTTCCTAAATATGTAGATGTCCAATTCCTCTTTCTTAAATGCTGTTTCATTTGGTCACCCCCACGCCTGGAAGTTCTCTTCTATTTCCTAACTCAAATCTGAATTTCCCAGGCAGCCTAATCATTAGTCTGCCCTACCCTTTCCTTCCTGATGACATTACCGCTGAGTCACCCCCACTCCTACCTGACTGCAGTGGGTGCCTCACAGCCCCCTCCCTTGGCAGTGATATTCAGATTTTGAGGCCTTTGCTTAGTCCATTGGAAGAATACTCTCCTGGCTAAGTCCTGCAGGGGAGAATTAAGTCGGAGGTTAGATGGGCTGAGGTTAGGTGGGATACGCGCGCGCGCGCGCACACACACCCACACACACACACACACCCGAGGTCTGTCTCCGACGGTGATCTAAGCACACAGAAGCAGGCTGGTACTTAAGAGGAAGGCACCAGTATATGTCAGATGCTAGGATGGAGTGAGGGCCAGATGGAAGGATAGATATTGTCGGTGGTTATCAGAAGGAGGGCTGGGTGACATGCTACTGCTTCCACAAGTTTCTACCCACTAGAGGGAGCCTTAGTCACCCAGGCAAGAGCTGGGAACAAGGCTGGATTGGGACAGGACCTGCCTGGAACTCCATTTCAATTGCAGAGAACGTTACCTCATGCAGACATCTTTGCCCAGCCCCCTCTGAAGCAGACACTGCAGCACCTTGTTCTTTCTGCCTCTGCTCCCATTCATTTGGCAGACGTCTATGTAGTTCCCTTCACAGGGGCAAATGTCAGATTACACACTGGTGTTTAGCAGTGACCATCAATCAATAAGTAGTAGCTTGCTTGAGAGGATATTTGCTTTCTTATTGACTATGGTTTTATGTATTGCCTTTTTGTTTTATTTTTACCATGAGCCTATTTTATTTCTGTAATGAGTAAAAAATAAAGCTATTCTCAATTGGGAGAAATGTGCTGAGACTGCCTGCCCCTACCATGAATGAAGCCCTGCTGGGCACTGGCTAGGGGCTTGAAGAGTAGGCTATGGTCCATGTTTCTGCAAAGATTCTCAAACTAAAGAGGAAGAAAGACAGGGTGACAAACAGTGTGATTAGTGTTCTGTGTATCCTCTTATCACAGAATAGAAAGCTGCTCCTACCCAGGGAGGCGATAGCTGAGCCACCTGGATTGTGAAGGCGAGTCAGGCATTGATGAGGAGTAGAATGAGGAAGTAGTCTGCTTCCAAGGGACACAGCGTGGTAGAGCACCACAGAGCTGGGGGCTACAACCTGGGACGTGAGGAGAGGGGACAGCAAGAGAAACAAGTTGTCCTTTCTCTGTCATCGTTCCTGACTCCCTGGTGAGCTCCTTGGGGCAGGAACCTCCATGTGTCTGTTGTGTCCCCACGCTCTGGTAGCAGTGGGTGCTTAGCAGCCCTTGCCCAGTCTCATCTCTGATCCTGCTGCTGCCGGTCTCGTGGCCTCCTGGTTGGCAGCCCGTCCACAGCCTCTTACGGGAGATCAGATCCTAGCTATCCTGTGGGAGCAGTAACGTCTTCTTCCTTCCTCTCAATCTCCAGAAATGTCTTTCCTCCAGGATCCAAGTTTCTTCACCATGGGGATGTGGTCCATTGGTGCAGGGGCCCTGGGGGCTGCTGCCTTGGCACTGCTCCTGGCCAACACAGACGTGTTTCTGTCCAAGCCACAGAAAGCAGCGCTGGAGTATCTGGAGGATATAGACCTGAAAACACTGGAGAAGGGTAAGTGGTGACCCCACCAATCTCAGTACTTTTCTGAGGCACTGGGATACAGGCTTACTTATTTTTTTCTTTCCAAAATAACACTTTTTAAATTGAAAATTCAATGTAACAACATTAGAAAAAGATAACACTTTTTGTTGAGACAGCCTTGCTCTGTCGCTTGGATAGAGTGCAGTGGCGTCATCACAGCTCACAGCAACCTCAAACTCCTGGGCTCAAGCGATCCTCCTGCCTCAGTCTCCCAAGTAACTGGGACTACAGGCACCATAGGCACAATGCCTAGCTAATTTTTCTATTTTTAGTAGAGACAGGGTCTCACTCTTGCTTAGGCTGATCTCAAACCCCTGAGTGCAAGTAATCCTCCTGCTTTGGCCTCCCAGAGTGCTAGGATTACAAGTGTCAGCCACTGCACCCAACCATAATAACACTTTTTAAACTACTGATGATCCCATTACCCTAACACAATAATCATTTTTATTTTGGCATATTCCTTTCCATGTGTACATAGTATTGTATAGTTGTGATCTTGGTGTAAGTGCTATTTTACATTTTAGCTTCTCTTATGAAAAGCATTTTTCACTCGCTATTAGTGTCTCTCTAACTATAATAAGTTGCTCCATAATATTTAGTGCCATTGTTTACTAAACCAGCTCTTCTATAGGGAATTCTGAGGAATTCCAGGCTTGTGGGATCTTCACAAGGAGGTCCTGAGTCAGATAAGCATGAGAGACACTGTTTATCCAATTCCATGCGCCCGGTGCTCAGCACAGGGCCTGGCATGCAGAAGGGACTTGCTTGTTGGAATGAGGTGTCTGGATTGTTCCTGATCCGAGCATGGTCATCCCCTCCTTGTGATGAAGCTGCAGCATATGAGGACGTACCTCAAGGTCACATGTAGAACAGACCTGCCTGGCTCCCTCTTCTCAGAGAACCCCCATAAAGTCCATCATGGACAGCTGAGAGCCACACTCAAACTTGGTATCTCTACCTCCTCACCGTGTGCTCTGTGTTAGAGCTGTAGTTCGTAGGATTTCAGTCCTGTTAGTGGGGCAGGAGAGTTTGACTGGTGAACCTGGGTCTCATCGACTGGGCGGTCTCTAGGTCAGCCCCCAGATGGAGGCCATCATCATCTGTTCATTAAGTGAGGAAGCTTGTCAAAGGAACGCTGGCGCTGTCATCGTGCAGATTCATGGTGGGTCACCTTAATGAAGAACTGAAGTTCTGCAGAGAGATACCTTTAATCCTTTGTTTGTCCCAGGGTTTCTTATTTGATTACAGACTTTCCCCCCTCCGCCTCTTTTTTTCACATAACATTCCACAGGGACATGCATCCCTCTAGGAAATACTAAAATAATAAGGCGCCAGGCGCGGTAGCTCATGCCTGTAATCCCAGCACTTTAAGAGGCTGAGGCAGAAGGATCCCTTGAGCCCTGGAGTTCAAGACCAGCCTGGGCAGCATAGCAAGACCCCATCTCTACATAAAAATTTTAAAAATTAGCAGGACATGGTAGTGCACACCTGTAGTCCCAGCTACTTGGGAGGTTGAGGCAGGTGGATGGTTGAGCCTGGGAGTTCAAGGCTGCAGTGAACTATGCACTCTGGCCTGGGCAATAGAGTGACATCCCATCTCTAAAGAATAAATAAAATACAATAATAAGGGTTTCTGCTTATTGAGCCCTTACTAACCCTTATTACCAGACACTGTGGTGAGTACTTTTATATTCATCTTGTAATACTCCCTACAGCCCAAAGTGGAACTACTAGATATTTGCATTTTATAAATGAGGAAGCTGAGGTTCAAAGAAGAAAAATAGCTTGCCTGGGGTCACACGGCTAGATTCAAACTTAAGTCTGACCTTGGAGCCTGGTTTCAGCTACAGTACTGTACTACCCCAAAGCACTTCCTTGTTGAGCATCTTCTACCTTCCTCTATTAATAATATTGTAGTTAACATATTTAATTTAACAATTTTTTAAAAATTTCTGTTGACTTATTTTCTTTAAATATTTCTTTTTCTTTTTTTGAGACAGAATTTGGCTCTGTTGCCCGGGCTAGAGTGCCGTGGCGTCAGCCTAGCTCACAGCAACCTCAAACTCCTGGGCTCAAGCAATCCTTCTGCCTCAGCCTCCCAAGTAGCTGGGACTATAGGCATGCGCCACCATGCCCGGCTAATTTTTTCTATATATTTTTAGTTGTCTGGCTAATTTCTTTCTATTTTTTAGTAGAGAAGGGGGGTCTCACTCTTGCTCAGGCTGGTCTCGAACTCCTGACCTCAAATGATCCTCCCACCTCGGCCTCCCAGAATGCTAGGATTACAGGTGTGAGCCACCTCACTCAGCCTAACTATGTTCTTAAGAGTGGGATTTTAGGGGGGGGGGTGGTCAAAGTATAAGACTTTATCAGTTTGGGCCATGTTTCTGCCCCAAAAGATTATCACAGTATCCCATGAGATCAGCAACAATGGAAATTGCCAGTGTTCAAATTTGAAAATAGATTTTTATGGGGGAGGGCCCTTTTGGGTATACAGTAGGATTCTTAAGTCCTATTAATTTTCCTCAGGAAGGTGACTATTCCCTGTCTGTGTTTCCTGTTTGTCTTTTCCACAGGTGAAATGCCTGTGCAGGTCCTCTGCTAGGCCTGGTTTCTGACCTCATCTTGGCCGAGTGTGGTTCACGAGCTGCTTAGTGATCAGGGCTGGGCTGGGCTGGGCTGGGGGGAGATATTGAATTTCCTTTTCTTCTCCCTCAGAACCAAGGACTTTCAAAGCAAAGGAGCTATGGGAAAAGAATGGAGCTGTGATCATGGCTGTGAGAAGGCCAGGGTGTTTCCTCTGTCGAGAGGTGAGTGTATTTGAGGATCTGTTCAGAGAAAAGGATCCTGGCACGTAGGGGGCTAGTGCATTTCCAGCCAGGACCAAGGGCCTGCAGGCCAGCTTAGCCTTTTATCAACTCTGGTTTGTTCTTGGTTATTTTTGCTAGGTATTTCTTTTGACTTATGCCCTGTGTCTGTTTTTTAACAACTCACCATCTTCTACAGGGGCTGGCAACACACCTGACTTTCCTTTGCTACTCCCAAGCCTTCGCCCTATGCTGGGCCATCTTCCCATTTAATCAAGGGTAGTGACCAGGTCCAAGTCCACGTTCCTGATGCTCAGCACCGACATACGCTTATTAAAATGAGGTGTCTGGATTGCTACTGATTTGGGCATGGTCAGTCCATCCCTGTGATGGGGAAGCACTTCAGGATCGCATGTTAGAACAGACCTGCCTGGCTCCCTCCGCCTGGGGACCCCCCAGAGTCCATCATGGACAGTTCAGGGCCACACACTCAACCATGGTAGCTCTGCCTCCTCACTGTGTGCTCTCAGCATTGGATCTGTAGCTCGGTGTGATTTCAGCCACGCTGATAGTGTGGGTGCATTCGGCATGCGAGTTTGGTGAAAGTTGGAGCTCACCAACTGGGTGGTCTCCAAGTTGGCCCCCAAAGGGAAGCCATCATTAAGTGAGGAAGCTTATCAGGGGAAGGCAGGAACTGCGATTATTGAAACACAAAATGCTACTGTTAGAGGGGACATTGCAAATACTTTGGTCCAGCCTTGTCACTTTACAGATGGGTAAACCGAGAACCAGAGTGATTTGGTGGCCCATCCATGGTCACATAGCCAGTTGGTGGCAGACACCAGGTTCTGAGATCACTGCCTTTCCTAGGACAAACTGAGAATGACAGTACTCCTGCTCCTGAGACAACTTTGCTTCTCAAGTAGTGGCCATGGCCACCCTGTCCAGTTGTCATCCTCATTCCTCTGGCTGTTCTCCCTGACCCCGAGGCATTTCCTTTCAACCTTGCTGACCTCGCCGGTCCTTGTGTGGTTGGGCTGGAGGAAAATCCACTTATGCCACTGGATGCACGTGATGCCCTGTAGTCCCTTACCTCCAGGGCACTTTTAGGCCTGTTATCTCAGTGGTTCCTCACCATATCACTTGAAAATACAGCTTGTTAGTATTCTTATTTTACAGAGGAGGAAAAAGATACAGAGATTGTAACAAAGCCACACTGCCTGGGGAATGTATTAACTGCCCATTGCTGCTGTAACAAATTACCACAAACTCAGTAGCTTTAGACAACACAGATTTATCTTACAGTTCTGTAGGTCAGAGTTCCAGAGTGGAATCTGGTTGCCTGCCTTCTGAAGGCTGTAGGGTAGAATCCATTTATCTGTCCTTTCCAGCTTCTAGAGGCCACTGGTATTCCTTGACCCATGGCCCCTTCCTCTGTTTTTAAAGTCAGCGATGGC
Organism: Varecia variegata; assembly: GCA_028533085.1. NCBI lineage: Eukaryota > Metazoa > Chordata > Mammalia > Primates > Lemuridae > Varecia > Varecia variegata. The sequence continues at coordinate 9,296,699 of CM052446.1, read as the reverse complement.
TGGTCAAGTCTTTCTCGTGTTGCATTGCCATGACACTGACTTTTCTGCCTGCCTCAGCCACATTTGAGGACCCCTGTGATTACATTGGGCCCACCCAGATAATCTGGGATAATCTGCTTAGTTTAAGGTCAGCTGATTAGCAACCTAAATTTCCTTTCAGCCTTAATTCCCCCTTGCCATGTAACATAACATAGTCACAGGTTCCAGGGATGAGAATGTGGACATCTTCAGAGGCTCATTATTCTGCCTACCACAGAAGGTGGAGTTTACACTCGAGGCTTTTGATTCCAAATCTGTGATACCTATAAATACCAGCAAGAAAGCCTGTTTTGACTTGATTTCTTGAGGCCAGTGAAACCCAGAAGGTTCCAAGCACAACAGCTCTCCCTAATTAATTATAAGATATTTTCCTTTGCACTGGTCTGTGCCCTGACACAACATATTTTGGAAACTTATATTTCAAAAAGAATGGATGGGTGACAGTCTGAGTTATTTTGAGTGGCCAGGGCGGACATGTGTGACTCAGTTTCCACTTCTTGGCTTTATACCATGCCATACCCAGAGTAAGGAGCCCTGGAAAAGTGAATACAACCTTTTATCTCACAGATATTCTTTGATCACATCAGATGCTGTAGTCCTCTCTGCTCTAGGGCAAAATTTGCCAGTCACTGTAGCTCTTGATAAATGTAATCAATTCTACTTCATTAGCTATTCTTTTTTTTTAACTCTAGAAAATAAATGAAAACGTAAATTTAGCCACCACCATACAGCAGTATATTTATATTGGAGGTGAATGGGCTGATTTAAAAGGATTTCCTGCTGACTTTTAATTCAGATACCAAATGTGAGAATGGAATTGATTCTTGATGTTGAAGCTTTACCACGACTCGTGCAGTTTAGTTTATTCATCCAGCACACAGTTCAAGAGGGTCAAGGATGCCTGTACCTCTCAGCTCAGCTATGTTCCCCGCCTTAGTTCCACCTTCAAATCTTTCCACCTGGTAGTTAGTACCTACTGTATATCCAGCCATGTGCTAGGCACTAAGAGTTCCAAGAAATGGAAGACATAGTTTCCATGTGACCCATTTAGGATTCTTAGTGACAGCCTTCAACTTAGTGGTAACATACAGACTTGGTACAAAAAATGTCACCAAGCAGGGAAGATACAATATGCATAGAGAAACAGGGCTTCACTCCAGAGCTGGACTAGCCAGGGAAATCTTTTTTGAACAGGGATACCTTTCCAGAGGGTAGGGTTGAGCTGGAGAGAGAAGGAAGGGGAGAGGAGCTGACTGAGTGACAGTGTGGAGGCAGCCGTCCACATGACCTGAAAGGGGTGTGTCTGCTGGGCCCTGTGCTAGTTTGGGGAGGGGCTGGGAGATAAGACAGGGGAGAAGCGGCTTAGGCAGGAGTGGAGGATGTGTTATAGCTGCTCCCCAGACTATGGTTAGGAAACCTGTAATAGGAGCCTAGCTTTTCCTTTTCATCGTGGAGAAGACAAGAAGCCTGGGCTGAGGAGGGGTCCTGGTACCCTGTACTGAAGCCTCATACCCAGCTGGGACAGATGCAGGCTGGGTTATATAGGCCTGAGTTGCCTCTGGTGTTTTGTTGCCTCTGTTCCTCTGTGTTCCGTGGCAGCCATGCTGTGAGCCTGCAGGGAAGAGAGGTGGTTTGTTGGCTGCAGAGCTGCAGGAGTTCGTGTCCCTGAACCTCCGTGTCTTCTGCAGGAGGCTGCAGACCTGTCCTCCCTGAAACCCAAGTTGGATGAGCTGGGCATCCCTCTCTATGCAGTGGTGAAGGAGCACATCAGGACTGAAGTGAAGGACTTCCAGCCTTATTTCAAAGGAGAAATCTTCCTGGATGAAAAGGTGCGTGTGCTGTGAGCCAGACACAGACTATTTGAGATCGTGCTTGGTTGGGGAGAGTGCAGTGGCCCAGGGTGTGTCTGGCCTGAAGCTGGAGGCTGGTGTTCCTTTCAGCTCCCCTGAACTTGCAGGGCCTTTCCCAGCCCTCTGAGCAGAACACAATCACACACTTAAAAGCTGTCCTCTCAGTTACAGGCGGTCCTTTTCTTATGAGTGTTCAACTTATGGTTTTTCAACTTTATGATGGGGTAAAAGCCATATGCATTTCAGTACAGTATTCAGTAAATTATATGAGATATTCAGCACTTTATTATAAAACAGGCTTTGTGTTAGATGATTTTGCCCAACTGTAGGCTAATCTAAGAGTTCTGAGCACCTTTAAGGTAGTCTAGGCTAAGCTATGCTGTTTGGTAGGTTAGGTGTATTAAATGCATTTTCAACTCGCAGTGTGTTTCTCAGGACATGTCATAAGTCAAGGAGTATTTGTATTACTTAAGCCCTCCCTGCTGTGTGACTAGGGAGGGTAGGAAATAGCTGGAACTCCATCAAGCTCCCCCTGTCCCTTAATGCATTGCAGCCATATTTCTGTGCCCTCTACTGCCACCTCTGCAGAATGTAGCACTGTTCACCCATCAGGTGCAAGACCTAGTGAGAAGTTAGAGTCAGAGTTGAGAGCTGCAATCTGTTTCCTTAGGTTGGGCCTGCCTTGAGGTCGGACGCTGTGCCTGGCAGGATTCAGTTTCCTCAGGCAGTTGAGAGTGGTCCTGGGTGGGAGCTGTCCGTGTTGGGTGGGGTTGAGGACATGAAGCAGCAGGCTTTGGGTCTTTGCCTGAGAACAGATGCCCTGTTGGGAGCCTTTCCTCTCTGGGGAAGGCAGGCATCTAGGCCGCTCACTTGGGATCTGTCTTTCTCACTTCATAGAAAAGGTTCTATGGTCCACAAAGGCGGAAGATGATGTTTATGGGATTCATCCGTCTGGGGGTGTGGTACAACTTCTTCCGAGCCTGGAATGGAGGCTTCTCTGGAAACCTGGAAGGTGAAGGCTTCATCCTCGGGGGAGTTTTTGTGGTGGGACCAGGAAAACAGGTAAATTCTTACTCTCTACTTGTTGGTCTGTGGATATCTGTGTCTGTGAGCAACAGACCCTGACCAGGGACTGGGTGGTGGGTTGACTTTCCCTGTTTGGGGGCCTCCCCCTGCACCTGCCTTCTAGAAATCCAGGGACTATGAGGAAGGGTAGGAGGGCATTGGTTTATCACACATCTGCTTGCTCCTGGTACCTCATACCTGAATCTACTCACGCCTCACAGTAACGTCATGAATTAACCTGATCATTTTGCAGAAGAGGAACTTAGGACTGAGGGGCAATGAGCAGCTGCACCAAGGAACTGCTGGGGCCTGAACCCAGGTTTTCTTGACTTCAAGCTCCATTTTCTGTGCTTGAATGAAAGCATAGTTTTCATTCTGTTTATTAATTTCCCCCCTTGCAGTGTTCCCAGGCCGTCAAGGATGATGATAGGGAAAAATGAAGAGGAAAGAAGGAATAAAAATAGGCCTGATGAGGGGAGGTGGCAAGGAGGTGTGGGAGGAGACCATGCTTTTCCCTGTGGGGTCTGGGTGTCAGGGCTGCCCCAGGAGAGGAGGGAACTGACTCCTCTGCAGATAGCCTGTTGTAGGCTCTCGTTATGAGGGTCCACAGCATGGGGACCCCAGGGGAAGGTGTGGAAAGGAGAGATGAGGTCTCTGTGGGCCCAAGAGGCAGGTAGGCAGGTGTTCCGTGTTGAGGCGTGGGCAACCTCGAGCCACGGTGATCCCCACCCTGGAGGACAGCAGAGGGGGGGTGGATGTGTAGCAGGGCTGGGGCAAAGTGAGTGCAGGCGGGGCGTGGGAGGAGAACCTGGAGACTGGTGGCCTAACGTCTAGGCCTGTCTCTGCCAACCTGGGGCATGGCATTAACATACGTAGAAAGTATTTTCTTTCTGTAGAAAGATGAGGTTGGTCTGCACTGTTGGATCTTGCTATAACGTTGCTAATTGCATACTTTTCCCAATTGAGGAGGAATAAAAGTTAATGAGACTAGAAATCCTATTTTAAGCTTTATTTCTTATCTCTTTCTTTTATACCTTGGTAACTGCTCTTGCTTGACTGTATTAGAATTGAGCATAAAATGGTATCTGATTTAACTTAAACCTATTTGCTAATTTGCTGGTAAATCTATCAAAATTTCTATGTGATAATGGCTGCCAGTGGGTGCCTGCCTTGTTCCAGGTGCTCAGATAAATAATCTCATGTCTTCCTCACAACCAATCTGGGATGTTAGGTAATTTTATTCCCATCTACATGTAAGGAAAATATGAAATAACTCAGCCAGCGACACAGCTAGTAAGTGGGACACAGAAATGAAACCCAGGAACTCAGATCGCTCCAGCTCCAGAGACCCGCCCCTATGTGCCCCTGCACATAGCCTCTCCTCAGAGGTGGCTCCAGGTGCCCTTACGCTAGGGCAGGCCACTTCACTAGAGGACTGCCCAACCTCTTCCGACTATGGCACTGTAGGGTTCCTTCCCTCTTCCTGTCTCTGCCTTCTCGGGGCTCTAGGGCAGGGCTTGGCACACCTGCCAGCCTTTTCTTGCCTGGCAGTGACTCATCTGGTGCTCAGGGGCCTGCTGGCACATTCCAGGTGTTGCTAGGGGTGGTGTTTGGCTTTGTTGTTATTTCCTTGGGGCTCCTGGCCTTCATCCTCCCTGGTGGAAGATTGACTGGGCTAGCAGAGCTTCAGGACTTACCTCAGTCCTTTTTAGGAGTACAGTATTTGCAGTCCCGCTGTGCCAGGTGCCACTCACTGGAGATTCCTTTTGTAATAATAACCTTTCATCATATTTCCTTTAAAGAAGAACTATGTGTGCACTGTAGAAAACTGGGAAAGAGCGGAACAGTGGAAGGTGGGAGAGCCATCCTGTGAGCTCAGCCCCATGGGTAACAGGTGGTTAAAACAAAGTTGAGTGTCCTTTTATTTTATTTGCTTTTTAAGAAAATGATATCTTACTAAACTAGGTGTTCTCTTTTCGTTTAACAGAGTATCATGAACATTTTCCTTTGTCATTATGTAGTCTTAGTTTTTCTAATGTCTGCATTATGCTTTATTAGCAAGTAAATGTAAATTTCCTGATGTGCTTCCCTATAGTCACCACTGTGTGGTGGGACTTCTTGTTTTCAGTTCCTAGATATAAGGGGTCAAAGAACTCTTTAACAAGGATTCCTTGATGCTGATCTCAAACACATTGTCTTGTTTACCATAAACTTTAGGGTAACTTTGGGGTATCCTATGTCCTAGTGCATTTTTTGTCACAGTGTCAGAAGTGAGAGGCCTCCAGTTTCTTAGGAAGACTAAAGGAAAAGAGAGGGTCTCCTTTTCAGATAGTCATTCAGTGCCTCCCAGAAAGTCTGCCCTCAGAGCTCCACTTCCACACCTTCAGGCTTTTCTGTGTTAGCTTCCTTCTGTTCTCTTTACCTGGAATGTTCTTTTACCTGCATCTCTACCTGTAGCCATCCTGCTTACCTCCCATGCTTTATCTGTGAAGCCTTCCCTGGTGGCCTTTATAATAATTAGTCACTACTGACTTCATGCTGCTGAGATGTGGCCTTTCCTGCTCCACCTTCCTCAAGAGACTGAACTTCTCTGGAGCAGGAGCCAGGCTTGACTTAGCTGTGTGTTCCCTGCTGCCCGAGCACAGGACTTGACAGACAGTGGCGTGAATGAATGATTCAGATTGAGGACTGACATCCCTCTTGTTTCCTTCCTTTCAGGGCATTCTTCTGGAGCACCTAGAAAAAGAATTTGGAGACAAAGTAAACCCACTTTCTGTTTTGGAAGCTGTTAGAAAGATCAAGCCACAGACTGCGACCTCAGAGAGAAAATGATTGTGTGAAACTGCCTGAGGCAGGATAACTAGGGGCACTCACCAGTGTTCTCAGAAGGTGTCAGGTTTCCACTGTGTCCCTAAGGAGTTAGAAACCCACCTGTACTGTGTTCTCAGTGTGGATTGTTAACATATTTTAATACTGTCTTCTGTTTATGCCCAGTAAGGCAAAGTAGCCCCCAAAAGAGGCTGACAGAAATCTAAGAAACTTGTAAGGGTTATTTTAGCTAAAACCTGGAAAATAATGAGGTTTAAAATTGCTGCACCTCATTACAAATGTATATGGTGTTTGAGTGCTGTTATTTGAAATGATTTTACTTTTATGTCTTCAAAAATCTAAGAAAAGTTGATTGGGAGATTGGAGAATATAAGGTTTTTGACTTATGGATTCTATTAATAACTTGTTATATAATGTCAAAGTATAACTCATATGCTCCAGATTAGTTTGATAAAGATAAATAATAAAGTGAGATCTCTTGTTTCATTGTCTTCCATTCTAACCCCAGAGATTTGTTTTTCTAGAAGAAATGATCATCTCTAGCTCTAATAAAATTATGCATCAGAAATCACCTGTATATAAAACTAATAATAAAAACATTTACCATAATATTGGCTGAAAGTGAAAAATCAGTATTCTCCATAGATACGGGGTAAAGGGTTATGGGGGGGCGCTCCTCTAGATAACCAGAAAAATTCATCCTGTCATTCACGATAAGTGATTTTGTTGTCTTTCCTGGCAGAGTGACTTTGGTATATAAAATCGATAGCTTCTTTCCTTACTGGTGTTTTAACCTAATCAGGTAAATCAGGAGGAGGAGGAGGGACATAGGATGAAATATAACTTAATACATTAATTTATGTTTGACTTTTGTCATGTGAGTCAATACGAGGTCAGCCAGAGCCAGGAGGAGAGCTCTGCCCCAGGGAGTCCACTCAAGACGCCAAATAGGCCCAGCAGTAGAAAGGCAGAGGTGGGAACAGAGAGGAGAGTGCTTACCCAGGGGACCAGCCCGACAGGATGAAGGGCGTCAGAGTTTATCCAGGAAAGCAGGAGTGGAGATTGAGGTTGGAAGTAAAGCTGGGGAAGTAGGAGAGCGCTGGGCCTGAGTACGCAGAGTGGGTAGGAGCGAGTGGTTCAGAACGAAGTGCCTGGGTCTGACTTCATGTGGTGGTGGCTGTGTGGGGTGTGCACAGGGCCATGGAGGGCTGGGCTTCTGCAGTCTTTTAGGCTACACCCTTCAGTACTTGTACAGTGACTCATCCCCCAGGAGCTGTGATCACTGGGACACCAGCTACTGATGGGATAACTCAGATGAGATTCTTTAATATCCAAAAGACACTTGATGATTCTGAAACAGTTATTTTGCAACTAAACAGTAGGGCTGGGTGCGGTGGCTCACACCCGTAATCCCAGCACTTTGCGAGGCCAAGATGGGAGGATTACTTGAGCTCAGGGATCCGAGACCAGCCTGGGTAACAGAGTGAGACCCCACATGTCTACAAAAGATTTTAAAATTAGCCAGGCTTGGTAGTGTATGGCTGTAGTCCCAGCTCCTTAGAAGGCTGAGGCAGGAGGATTGCTTGAGCCCAGGAGTTCGGGGCTGTAGTGAACTGTGATTGTACCACTGCACTGGAGTCTGGGCAACAGAGTGAGACCCTGTCTCTAAAAAAACTAACAAACAAGCTCATGCCTGTAATCCTAGTACTCTGGGAGGCCGAGGTGGGTGGATCGTTTGAGCTCAGGAGTTCGAGACCAGCCTGAGCAAGAGTGAGACCCCCGTCTCTACTAAAAAAATAGAAATAAATTAGCTAGGCAACTAAAAATATATATAGAAAAAAATTAGCCGGGCATGGTGGCACATGCCCGTAGTCCCAGCTACTTGGGAGGCTGAGGCAATAGGATCGCTTGAGCCCAGGAGTTTGAGGTTGCTGTGAGCATGGCCCTCTAGCCCAGGCAACAAAGTGAGACACTGTCTCAAAAAAAAAAAAAAAAAAAATTCCAACAAAAAAGAGTAGAACCTGAGAGGACATTGCACTAATGGATGCATCAAGAGAAACCTTACTGTGATTTCTGTCACCAACTCGTCTCTCCTGGGTCTTCTGTGCAATGTGGTCTCTCTCTGATTAGCATAGCATTATGGAAAAAGCACTAGATTGAGTCATGAGGTGGATTCAGCATCTAGTTTAACTGTGTGACCTTAAGCAAAGGTCTGGCCCTGGGTTTCATTGGCATAATTCCTTCCCATCATTCAGGGCTATTTATTCAAAGTCATTGAGGAAATGATAAATATTGTAAGACACTGCTTCTCAAACTTGAATGTACATGCATATCACCTAAGGATCTTGTTTACCAGTTAAAGGCAGTAAAGAGCTATTTTATTCAGTAACTACTACAGTAGGGGGGGGAGTTCTCAGTGTAGAATCAGGGAAGTGGAAAATTACAAAAAGTTGGTAAGGGAGTCGGTCAGTGTGATTATGCTTTGTCTGCTAACTGGCAAGTTTATCAAAGTTAGGATTCTAGCCTCCCACAGGGACTGGGAGTCTGCCTTATCTTTCTTGATAATTACATATCACAGGGATGGCTCTAAGGTCATAGAGAAAGACATTCCTGGGTTGTAGAAGATACCCATATATGTCAAAGGGACAGAATAAGGATTTACAATTATAAATTGTATAAAGTAAATGCTCTAAGAAAAAAGGGAGGTTAAAAGCCTATAGTCAGGGTTCTAACCTGACAAGAAGTTCCTGCTTCCCCTGGTGGGAACTCAAGAGGGACCAGGTTGTCCCAGAGACACACCTTGAGCTGCTAGAAATTGTGCTATTGTTTTTTCCAAGTGTCTTAGTGACCGGGGTGGACAAAATTCTTTGTGCTGAAAGTCAATTATTTACAGCTCAATACGCCAGCAGTCTGGGATGGAGCCTGTGTTTCTGCATTTCTAACAAGTTCCAAGTGATCTGTTTCATGGGTCACACTTGGAGAAGCAAGGCTCTAAAAGTCCCTAAATTAAAGTCATTAGTCTCTGTGGGCTTTGGGCTTGAAGCTTCAGCAGGCTTTGACAAGCATTTGTAGGTTTCCTTTTTATTTGTTTGGTAAACTAATTGAGAATCCATAATGCAAAGAAAATGCAGAAAGAATGCAAGAAAATGTCCTTGCTGTAAACCTGGTGGTTCTCAATTTGGATGCACAATAGAAGCACCTGGGGATGTTTAAAAAACTCGATACACAGAAGGCTCCCTAAATTTGAATCTCTGGGATGGGCCCCAGGCAACAATATTTCTTAAAGCTCCTGGGTGATTCCAATATGCAGCTGGGAACTAAAATAAAATCTTTAGCTCCCCATTAGCTGACTAAATGGACCCCCTCTTGGCCAAGGGGATACCCTAAAACTGAGTTGCTGGCCATGAGAAGGGAGGTCAGACATGCCTCATCATGCCCCCTCCCTTCTTGTAGATATCCTTTGTAACCCAATAACAGAACAAACCTGCAAGTCCTCAATTTACATAACAAATTACTTGAGTCTGGGTATTTGGTTGGTGGCCTGTCTCTGATTAGCCGACTTCCTTATCTTACCTTAAAACATGCCAAGCCTTTAGACAAAGCTTCATTCATTTCCTTACCCAATTACAAATCAAAGAATCTTTAAGCCCATCTATAACCTGTAAGCTCCCCCCATTCGAGATGTTCCGCCTTTTCGGGCCAAACCGATGTTCACCTTCCGTGTATTGATTTATGACTTTATCTGTAACCCCTGTCTCCCTGAAATGTATAAAACCAAACTGTGACCCAACCACAGGAGTCCACTTGCCCAAGGTTTCTTGGGTGTGGCTCTGGGCCATGGTCCTCAAATTTGGCCCAGAATAAACCTCTTTAAATTATGTTACGGAGTTTGGCTTCTTTTCCGTTGACACAGCCAAGGTTGAGAACCACCCTAAAAGAACTCAGTGTCATGTTTGAAAGGCCAGCCTCAAGAGACCTCACCCAGATCCAGGCTGCCCCTGATAATTTCTGTTGAGTTTTGGGAAAAAGTGGGTGGTGTTGGGAATCACAAAACAATACCCAGAAGCAAGTTTTTCTCTGAACTTCTGCCCTCCTGTGTCTGTCTCATTTTCCCCAAGGCTAGCCATAGAAACTAGAATCCCTCTTCCCCAAGGCAGGTCATAGAAACTAGAACCTCCTTCTCCAAACCCAGCCCTAAAACCTAAAATATTACTCTAACTTTTCCCCTGCCCCTGCCTTTCTGTGGAAAAACTAGCCGTAAGGAAATGGTATGACCTACCTAGTTTGACTATAGGTCATAAGACCCCTATTCCAGAGAGGGCCTTGCCTGACACCCAGAAGGAAGGAATGCTGCTCAGAGAGGCCAAGAAGAATCTAGACAGGCCTTGCTGGGTGTCCCCGCTCAGTCTACTAGCATTAGATCATTCCCTTTTTGTCTGATCATCCTGCTACATACTGTCAGTTATGTTGAACCTAATCATAAAAATGGACAATTCCCCTGCATGTTTGCATCTTCGTTCTGAAGGCTCCCAAGCCACATAAAACTGACCAAATAAATCTGTATACATTTTTTCCTATTAATCTGGCTCTTATCAGTGATTTTCAGCGAAACTTCAGCGGGGAAGGGAAAGTCTTCCCTGGAAATGGTGGCAAGGGTCAGGGATGCATGGACATGGGTGTGGGAACCCCAGCTGCAGTAGAACATTCAAAGGGGAGAAAATTTCGGTAGTAAACGGTGGGGGAGGAGAGGGAGGAGTCCCGCATGTTTTGTTTACCAGATTCTTTGTCTCCTCCCTCAGTATTGTCAGATGTGGGGACCAGGTGTCGAGTCCGTGTTGCCTGGTTTTTGGTTCCCAGTACTGACGAATGGTTACTGGTCAGAGCAAACGAGCAGACCAAAGCAGATGCAAGCAAAGCGCCAAAGTGTATGAAAGCAGAGCACATCCCAGGAAGGAACTGGTCAACCCCCCAGAGTGGAAGAGACCCTGAGTTTAACAAGATTTTCCCTTTTATGTTGATTTCCTAATTTTATGTTAAGGGGGTGGGGGGTGTGGGACTGTCATGTGTTTTTTGGGGAAAGGGGTGGAGAATTCCTGAAACTGGGAACCCTCCCCATTTTTAACCTTGTAAGGCAGTATCTGGGGGGTTGCCATGGTATTTTCAAACTGTCACGGTGCGGGTGGGTGTGATTTTTATTATGTTAATGAGGGTAGGTCACTTGAGGATACTGTCACCTTACGTGTACGCATGTCAAAACACTCTCATTTGTGGCCTTGTTCTTATTTCCACTTTGTGGCCTTTCTACCTCTTTCTGGTTGGTCAGTCCTTGGAGAATGCTTATCGTAGACCAAACATCTGTTTAGTCCTTGGAAGCCCCCTTGACATGTCATCTGTTCTTGCTTAGAAGCCCTTTCTGGTCAATGTGTTCCTTCTGTTGTAGACAAAGCATCTCCTAGTGCCATCTATTTCTCAGTGGAAACCCCGAGACAAAGCGTCTGTTCCCCTTCCTCCTTGTCCCAACCTAATGATACGCTGATTCTCCAAAGCAGTGCCTGTGTCTCCTTTCTGTCTCTCTTTCCATTGCAGTGTAGGAGAAGGGAGGGCAGGGAAGGTGAGCTGTGGGGAAGAGGCTGTAGTGGTTGTGAGTACGGAGGGAGGATGAAATCACAGGGCAGACTGAGGCTTCTCCCCAGCCCTGGCTGCCCTCCCTCCACCATTCTGGGCTGCTAATGCCCTACGGAACAAGCAGAAAGGTGTGTATTTGTGATTTTATGTTTGGAAGGGGAGGGAAAGTAAAAGCTGACTTGCTCTTCTTTAACCCTCCAAATCCTTTCTAGGTTTAAAGCAGGAGGGTTTACTTGTGGTTTTATTTTTTGTCTTGTTTTCAAAGCAATTACCATTGAGGATGATAGGGGGTGGGATCCCTGGATTGGGGGCAGTGAGGGTAGTAGATCCTTTCAAGGACATGTTCCTTCCCAGGTATACCTGGTCACCTTTCTGTGTTGTATAGTGATGCTCAGAGTCACCCCAACACACTAGTTAAGAGTCAGTTCTGAACTTTACTGAGAGCGATGGGAATCCACTGGAGGGTTTTAAGAAGAGGAGTGACATAATCCCATTTCTATTCTTCTGTCTACCTTGAGAGAATAGATTGTACAGGATCAAAGGTGGTGGCAGGGAACCCACTTAGGAGGCTGCTGCAATGCTCCAGGCAAGAGATAATGGTGGTGGGAACTGGGTGGGAGCAGAGGAGGTGGTGAGAAGTGTCAGATGCTGGACATATTTGAAGGCAGAGCTAAGAGGATTCCTGAACGACTGGATGTGGGATATGAGAGAAAGAGGAGTCAAGGATGGATGATTCCTCGACTTTTGGCCTGAACAACTAACTGCATATGAATTTTTCAATAAAGAAGAGCAGAAAAGGATGGGGTCGTGGGAGGTTTTAATGTGCACTGTAACAACAGTTACAATGAATGAACTAGAGGTATAAGTATCAATTTGGGTCCATCAAAACAATGCTAAGGAAAAAGGCTTTAGATGATACATGAGTAAGATACAATTTATATAAATTTGTAAGACAGGCAAACAGCATTGTTTAGGGCTCCATGCACAGGTGGTAAAAGTGTAAAGACAGGTATGGAATAATTAACAATGTGCAGCCAAGGTTAAGCTGCCATCTGGGAGGCTCACACTTTAAAACATCCTATTGTTCAGACTAGATCCTAGTCCAGTTAAACCAGGATCTCTGGGGATGGATCCAGGCATCAGTATTTTTTAAAGCTCCCTAGGGGATTCTGGTATGTAGGCAAGGTGGAAAACCACTGCCTTAAATTGAGAAATAATTGTGAAATCTTTGAGAAGTAGAAGGAATTTTCCCCTTTTATATGCAAGCTTTGGTCTGTCTCTGTTTTGGAGTTAGTTAAGAGACACCCATGCCCTACTTTCCATGATGTTCAGCCAGGAAACATGAATAAACTCTCCCAAGAGGCAGCTGAGCTCAGTATCAGTTTCCACTGAAAGAAACTCCTTGGAGAAATGGCTGATTGCAGGCTTGGGGCAGGAAATGTACAAGATGAGCCTGTAACATTTTGTCATACCAGATATGGGGCAAGCTCTCAAAGCCACTGAGGGCTTATACAAAGGGTAGACTCAGGAGATAATTTGAAGATGCTCTTACTTGCCAAAGATGGGACACTTTGAGCATCACTAAGAATAATAACAATGAATTAAAACACATCAGATATGTTTAAATGCATGAGTTCATAATGATTCTTAAAAAAAGAAAATCTTTGGATGAGGCTAAGAAAACAGCTCATTTTGAAACCCAGTAAAGTAAGAAAAATAAATTAGCATTTATCCTGCCTTTTTTACTTGACAGTAACAAGTTGATGATAGAAGTTTCTCATTACTGAAGTACCCATGCAGCCCCAGGTACAGTGATAATTACCCATAGGAGTTGCCAATGGGCGGCCAGTGGGAGAGGCCTGAGTCCCACAAAATGCCTCTCTGATCTGCCCATAGGGCAGCTCCTTGCGGAGCTTTGTCCCAGCAGATGATGCCTTTCATTGCAGCCTCTTCATCCCGCAGGATGTGCTAGTCTCACTCCTTCTCTAAACGCTCCCCCAGCACAGATTCAGTC
>CM052446.1:9258378-9282777 GCA_028533085.1 Varecia variegata | reverse complement strand
TGTTTTTACTTTTAATAAGTTTGTTTTTACTTTTAACAGCCTGGTCTCACTTTGGCAGCTACACTAAGAAAAGTAACGTGGCACTTCCAAGAAGAGTCAAATCTAAAGCAAGCCTACCTATCAGTGAGCTGGGGTGCCACACCCAGCCCCTGAGAACTGACACTGTGTGTTGAGTCCCAGGGCAGGTGGGTTTCAATTGGAAAACCAGGGCCATGTTTTGAGGTGATGATCCCTACCCGTCAAGACCCTGAGGAAGAAATGCCCAGGGAGAAGGGCCCTTTGTTAATTCCATCTGATGACATTTTCTTCCAAAAGATCCTGAGTTGGCAAGAAAGATTCAAGCTTTCTTGAAGTGACCAAGTATTTTGTGGTTACAGCTAAAATGTTTCCAAAGCTCATCTGAGCAACCCTTTCATTTGCCAGTCAGAGACCAACAACCCAGGAAATGAATTGCCAAGGTCACCCCACAAGCTAGGGTCACAGCCGAAATTCAAACCCCAGCCTCTACCTCCATGTGCTCTTCCCAGAACACCATGCTGTCTAGATCATGACCTTTAATGATCTTGTTTGGGTCCAACTACCCCAAAAGCAGCATCTGTGTTTCAACGCATTTCACATTGAATACACACTCTTTTTTGCTTTGAGTCTTTTTTTTTTTTTTTTTCTTTTTGGGCAATGGAAGGTATTGCTTTGAGTCTTGTAAATGCTAGAACATTTGCTAAAATGGGGACACCCCAAGGTGCAACCTGTCTGGGGCTGAGACTTGCTTCCTGATTTGTAAGACTTGGCTGACAAGAGAGTTAAGTAAGACAGCCAAGCTGATCTGAAGATGGAGGGGTTCTGAAAGGGTAAAACAAAACGCTTAACACATGAAAAGCAATGAGTTAAGAGTTCTATACAAAACAACTCTGTATTTCAAAGGCAAGTGACTTACAGGTTCCGGCTGCGGTTTAGAAAGGAGACCGGCTGGGGCGGGTACAACTCCAGAAAGAGATCTCAGACAGCAGGTGAGAGTGGCCCTCAGCCCTGCCGGCAACCCCACAGGGGCTGGAACTGGACCCCCAGAGAGAATGCTCATTTGCCCACTAAAAATTGCCGGGAGGGGAGAAGAGAGACGTTCAGATAATAAGGTGAATGAGACAGAGACAGTTCCCTTCAGTTGGAAAAAAGTCTTCAAGACCATACAGACCAAATTAAAAAGAAACTTTTCTCAACCCACCTTGCCACTGATTTCAGTGAAGGCCAGGAGGCAAAGGACAATCACACTTTGTGCCTGGGAGTGTCTTTTTCTGCCAAGGACCAAGAGATGCTCTCCCCTCTCTCCTTGCCCTCCCTCCCCTCCTCTCTCACACCCTCAGCGACCAAAAACAAGTGAGATCCCTCTCGGTCCCCACTGTGGGAGTGTCAACCTAAAATAATCAAAAGGTTCACGATCCAGTTAAAAGAGTTTATTCAAGCACAAAGTGTGAGTGCAGTGGGACGCCAAAGAATGGTGATCAATGCTCCTGCTGTGGGGGAAAGTAAAGATCATTTAGATAGGCAAAACAGAGGTGCTGAACAGAATTATAACATTTTCTTTACAGAGGCTTTCATACAGATAGCAGATTTGATTGACTACTATTGATTACAGTCTAAGGAGGTCGCTTAACATTCTATTATAAAGAGGTAATCACAAGGGTCTCTATCTCCAATGTCATTTAGTTAAGGTTTGAATGAAGAATAGGGAGTCTGGTTAATGCATAACATCTCAACACAAAGGTCAGGAAGCTATGGTCATGCATCAGAGAAGAAAAGCAAAGGTTTTAGCTGACTCAGTTTCCAGGGCTTAACTTTTCCCCCTGGCATAATAAATTTGGAAGGTCATGGAGTTTTGTTTTCTTTTTATAGGAGTTACTAAAATTCTGATCCAGGAAGAGAGGAGACTCTCTCCAAACAAAGGAAAACCTCAGCATCACTGGCACAGAGGGTGCAGCTGGAGGAACTGGGTATAAGGCCAGGGCTGCCATGTCTTTGGCTCAGTTGGCAGATTCATGTCATCCCGACTTCCGCTGGTACTGTGCATCCATTGCCCGCTGCCTGCTGCCCGCCTGAGATTCAAGAGCCCGGAGATGGCAGAACAAAGGAACATGGCTGTGGCTCAGGCAGCGGGGGCGGCTGCAGGCCGTGCTGCCAGCAAGCAGGCTTTTCAGCAGCTGGGTGCTCCAGTGAGGAATGAGGGATAGTGGGCTGAGTACTGAGCCACAAAGGAAAGTCGGAGGCCTGGGAGACTAACAGCAACCCAGGCACATGCCTGCCCCCGACCCAAGGGAGCAGCTGGGCTCAGGCAGCACACACTCCCCAAGGTGGTGGGCAGGTGGACAACAAGCCCGGCACTGGTAACTCCTGCTCCTTGCCCAGCTGCTCAGAACTCTCACCCAGGGGGGTTCCAGGCACAGCACAGGGACCTGGGAGTGGGGAAGGAGAACTTGACAGAGGTACCAAAAAAGGGCAGGGCCCAAAATCAGGGAACACAGAGGGGCCTTGGAGAGGCTCAGGGCTGTTTGCAAATGGACCACTATTAAGCACAATAGGCTCCTGCTGCCAGCAACAATAGCTGCACTGGCCACCTGCTCTAGCCCTCTCTCTCCTCCTCCTCCACCCCAGCCCCTCCCCCAAAAATCCACAATGGGAGGCAGCAGGAAATCAGGGCAGAGCCCATGAATAGCTCCACAGTCAGCCCCAGGTCCCCCCTCCTCAGCCCCACAGGTCAGCCTTCACTGCCACCAGGCCACAATAGAAACCTCTGTATTACTGCAGGCCCAAGTCCCAGACAACAGAGCTGTGTGGGCTTTTCATGGAGACTGTGTGTAACTGCAATGGTGAGAAGTTCTCTCCTCTGTATGCAAGGGTGGGAGGGCCATGGCAGGGACACAGGCCTCAAACCCACCAGGCCAGGGTCTATTTGGGGGACTATCTGCCAGCCAGCCCGAACATCTCCCTGCTTCTTACCCTGACCTAGGGTGGGGCAGCCAGACCAGAGAGCTCCCAACATGGAGGGGATGGCTCCAACAGGTGCCCTCTCTCAATCCTCCTCCTCCTAACCAGTCCCAGGAAGAAAAAACTCACCTGCCCTTACCCCCTGCTACTGCTCTGAAAGGAAGCTACCCATCTGTCACTTACACCCTGGTGCCTTTTATACAGGCTTTCCAAATCATCGGGTGGCAGTCAGGCCCAAAGCAGCCTGAACAGGGGCCCGCAGAGCAGCAGAAGGTAGGGGAGGCCAGGGGGGGACGCCTGATCCTCACACCAATCCCTGAAACTGCAGACGAATATGCTCTTCTAAAAGTTGATGCCCAGCTACAGCTTGGTTTTCAACCAAGGCTCCCCCTTGACACCCCACCCAAGTCCTGCAAACTCCTGAGGCGGCTTGAACCCACTGATGAGAAGCCTCCTCACGATTCTAGCTGCACAGGCCGCACAGCCAGGGCTGTAAACATGGAGCTTGTGGAGACAGGCTGGCCTGAGCTGAACCAAAGAAGGACAGGTCGGGAACTCACACACCAGCAACCCCCACTCCCTCCCTGGGGTCCCTCTAGCACTAGCTGTCTCAGAACAAAGTACAAGATCCCTCCAGAAGAAAACCTCAGCAACGTTCATTCCCCTGCTTGGAATCAAAGCAGCATGTCTCTTTTCCTGTTAGGCACCCAATACCTCAACTCCATGTCTAGCCATCTATATTACAGACCTAGGGCATGTACAAGATATTCCTGCAACTTGGCCTATAGAAGCAAAATACTAAAAGCAACCTCAAAGTCCATGGATGGGGGCTGGGAAAGTGAGGCGTAGTTCACCTACTATTCAGCAGAATAACATGCTGCTGTTTAAAAGAATGGACTAAAGTACAGTATGCTAAAATTGAGCAATCTGGGGATAATTTTTAGAGTAAAAATTCATGTAACCAAAACATTTGCACTTCATGTTATTCTGAAATTAAAAAATAAAATCAGTTTAAGTGCAGAACAGCGTAATTAGCATATCACCACGGGAATAAACAAGAGAGGGGTTCAGATGCGCATGACCAGGCACCGAACATCTGGTGACAGAGGCCCCAGGGGAGCAGAATTGAAGGGGTCAGGGAAGCAAAATGAATTTTCACTGTATATCTTTGTTATGTGTTTTTCTCATCATGTATACACTTTTTGAAAATAAAAAAGTTAAACCTAAAGTAGTATTTAAAATGCCTAAAGTGTGTGGTTGGAGGCACAATTTTACCTGTAGCTCTCTCTGCAGGCAGCTTCTGTGTCTCCCTAGAAGGGGGAGGGGAGGACAAGGGGAAGGAGGGAATAGAAATGGGGGAGGGGTGAAGAAAGACTTACCAACTCCACCCCAAGCCCTAAAATGGAAAGTTTTCCTGAGAAGAGCAGGAGCAGATTCTAACAAAGGCAGAAAAGAAACCTTAGGCTTAAGTTATTACACTCCAAGGGCCATCTGTTGCCAAGCCCACTCTGAGATAAGAGTGTGAGACTCCCCCCAAGTTCAGGCGATGGGGAAATGGGGGGGAGGCTGAAACTCAGCAGGGACCCTGCTCTGTGCCCTCCCCACTCAGTCACCAGTGAGGCGCAAGGGCCTAGTGTTACGAATCCAACCCAATTTTAGCAGCTAAAGAAAGCTATTTCGACAGATTTCTATGCCTGGCCCAACTCCAAAGACAGGCTAAAAACAGTTTCTCCAGAATCCTAGCTCAAAACCCCCATCCCTAACCACTAAACTCCATGTACCTTCCAGGAAATGGAAGCTGCAAAATGGAGTTGTGAGATGCGTTTGTAGATTTATTCCCCACTAAAGGGATACATATATGTTGTTTAAAAGCCTCCTCTAACTGACGTGTCAATAAATACTCTGCACTCAGAAGCACTGATGTATTTCCTCCAAGCGATTTTCCCCCTAAGGAACAATACAAAAACCATCCCAGTCTCCCCTGCTGCTGAAGGGAATGACACAATGGCCATTAGAACCAGGACTGATCCTTTGGGTGAGAGAATTGGATGGCAGGGAGTGGATCATGAACAGAACTGTATCTATGCAGCAGAATGCCCCCACCCCGTCCCTGCCCACCCTCTAGGCCACAGAGAAAGAGTGGGAAGGGGTAGGTTTGGCTCCCCAATTTTATAAGATATTTTCTGACGACTGCTAAATGTTCAACAAGTAGCCTCTGAATTAAGAAGCACAAATGAGATCTCACAAGTAGAAATCACACTGGCACTTGAAGCCCTCATGTCTCAGTTGCTGGGAACAAGTTCTGCTCCTCTCAGTGGGCCCAGTGCAAGCCCTCAACAGGTCTTGCCTGGAATCCCATAACACGCATCAGAGCCAAGACCAGCCCCTCTCCAACCCCCCACTCTAGGTAGGCACTGACCCTCAGCACTCAAATCCTGTGACGATACCTCCTCAGCCATACCACCCAGGGGCCCTGACAGAACTGCCCACTCCAGCCCGCACCTGGGTGCAAGCCACCCCCTCCTCCCTGCTCATGTTCTAGTCTTCTCCGCAGCCTAGAGTCCTTGGGAACAAATACCCCACCACTACCACCAACTCCTTTTTTGGCACACCCCCTCAAAACCTATCTGTGTTTACACCATTACTTGTATTTCACAGGAAGCAGCTAGAACAACAAGAGATAATGACTGTGACAGGCAAGATGGCTGCAGAGAGCAGGGTTCTGTCACACCACCCTTCCTGCAGCCCCCACCCACAGCCAATAGGTTTTCCTCAGGACAGCAGGTGGCCTAGCTCCTGAAAATCTGGCTGTTGAGACAAGAGCAAATCCAGGAAAAGGAAACAGATCAGACAGGGTCACCTGTGCAGCGGAGGCTAGTGGCAGCGGCCCTCAAAAGAGGCAGGGTCTGATTAAGTAGAGAGGAGGGGCAGTAAGAAAACAAGGAAGAGCCTCACTCTCAGAGGAGGAGGAGGAACAAGGCTGGCCCCAAGCTGCCAGAGGAGATCACCCACAGGACCGCCCTCTGCCCAACTCAGACAATGAGACCAGTCAGTCCTGAGGCTGGTAGGGGAGGGAGAGATAGGGTGTAAGAGCCCCAAAGTTGTCAGACTGGTTTGCCCAGGACAGGGAGAGCAGGAAACACAAGATACAGCAGGAGGAGCTGTTTCAGAAGCCAAAAAAAAAAGTTATCCAAAGTAAAGAGGCTGTGGTCTGACAGATTTGGCCAATAGATTTGGCAATGGGAGGCCTGCAGGAAAGCTGTTGTAAGGCGCAAAGTTGGTGGGCAGCAGGGAAGCAATACCCCAGGCCCATGCACTTTCCTGGGTGCAGAGGGAAAGTCCAGGGACCCAAGGGCAAGGAGCCAGGAGATGCTAAAAAGAAAAGGACCAAGGTTTCTGGAAATAAGAGAGTAACACTTACAAGAAGAGACATCCACAAGGAGAGATAGCGCTCCTGAGGGACAGATGTGAGTGGTCATAAGCTTAGGCCAATGCAAGAACCATGGCCAAGACGAAATACAGGACACAGCCAGGACAAAAATTCTGTCCTTTACCAAATTTTAGTCAAGTCCTCTAAACACTCTGCTCACTTACGCCAGTCCTTGGACTTCTGTCTCTATGGGTGCAGAGCCCAGTTTTAACAAGAATCCTGCTAAGCCAGAATCCCCCACCCTGATCACCCTGGATATCTGATCAAATTCCTTATCCACCACCAACTCCCAGGTAATATACCCTACCCTGCCTTCAGCAAGACTATTTAGGTCATTTAGCAACAAATTTTCCTACCCCACCAACCTTAGAAATTTTCCCAGACCCTTGCACTCTGCTCCTTGGCTCTAAGTTCCCGTTTTTCTTTGTTGTATTCGCAGTTGAGCCCACTCCCTATCCCCTACTGCAGAACCCCACTGCGTAGTCCCTACACCTATTCCAATAGTCCTCAATAAAGTCTGCCTTACCTTACAGTTTTCACAAGTGTCGGAATAAATTTTTCCTTAACCACACAGAGCTCCCCAGGTCTTCCTGGACCCATCGTTCCCACCCCTCCCCCACCTTCCCTCACCAAGTCCCAGGAACAGACCCTGTTTGCCTGGCCCAGGGGAGAGGGGCTGAAACAAGACAGCTAATGTGCAGGCAAGCCAGACAGCAGGGAGAGCATCTGGAGAAGAGACAGGGTCTCTTCATGGCAATGGTCACTCAGTGGGCAACCACAGCCTCTCTGTGGAGCAGCTGGTGACAGCAGCTGGAAGGCACAGAAGGAGCAGGGCCCCGAGCACAGCTGAGTGGGTGCCCCAGATTAGGGAGAGACACACCCCATGATGGCCTGAACTGCTGCATTGGGTTAGGGGGCCCAGTCATCCCTCCCTGGGAGGCCCACCTATGAAACTAAGGCGGCTGTTTTCCTTACTTCCATTTTCAATTAGCCCAAGCTTCCTAAGGTGCCCCAGTGGGCTTCTGATGCTTTAAGCACAAGATCCTGCCTCAGGACTGTGTGTCCTGGACATGCTGCTGCCCTTGACACTCCTGGATCACCACTTACCCGCGGGGTACAGATGAAAGAGACTGAGGAGACCTCATTTCCTCCCAGCTGCTGTTAGGGCTATGATTTCCTCAGTCTCTTTTTATTAACGCTCTCTGGGCCCTGCAATACACATGAGCACAGGCCCCAACAGCTGGCACACGTAGACAGGAAAAACCCAGAGAGGAGGCTCACCAGCCCCTTGTCCCGGCCCCTCCGAAAGCTTTCCCATGC
The DNA here is from genome assembly GCA_028533085.1 of Varecia variegata. Taxonomy (NCBI): domain Eukaryota; kingdom Metazoa; phylum Chordata; class Mammalia; order Primates; family Lemuridae; genus Varecia; species Varecia variegata. The sequence continues at coordinate 9,275,051 of CM052446.1, read as the reverse complement.
AGGACAACCCAACCTCAGCTCTCCCAAATACCAGCGAACACACAGTCCAAGGCAGCACCCAGCACTCACCCCTTACCAGGATCCCAGAAGCCACTGCAGAGACAACTGCCAGGGCCCTCAGCACTCAGCACAGGCCAAAACAACCCACGGAGGAAGGAGCCAGTCCCTCCAGCTATCTAGCTCATGGACAGACACAGGCTCTAGCCTTCTCCCTGGCTGCACAGCTAGGGAGGCAAAACAGACCTCAAGAGGTGAAGAGTTTCGGCTCCAGTCTGCCCAGGCCCACTTAAGCTCTGGTTACCAGGCCTGCTGCCTCCTAAGAGAAAACCACAGCCCCACCCAACCCCACCAGGCCCAAGAGTGGAGGAAGTGTGCTCCCCAGAATCAGCTGCTGGTGAACACTTTGCCGAGAGCTGCCAGAGAAATGGCAGTTGTCTCAAACCAGAGTGTTAGGCCTACCTCAGGGGCTCCGGATCCTGCTTCTCAAACCTAAAGTGTGTACTCATGCTTCTCAGCAAGCCCATGAGATAGGAAGGGCAGACTTGATTCTTTTCACTTTACAGATGAGAAAACATTTTTTTCCCAAGAGAAAAAAAAAAAAAATCAAAGACTTGTATAGATCACTCAGCTAGAAAGTAGACACAACTTGAAAGCTGGCCTCTCCACTGTCCGCTCTCGCGAGCTGGACAGTGTCATTCATTTTCACGTTCAATCAGCAAAGGCACTGAACACTGCCCACCTGCCAGGGACTATGCTCTGTCGGAACCAAAATCATACGCAGCTAACGGAGAAAATGGATATGCAGACTTCATGAAGACCCTACCTGATTCACAGTCAGAGAGGACGCTGCTGTAATGGCAGCTAAGCAAAACGCTGGCATTCACCTAGACCAGAGTCTTAAGACACTGGTCTACGCAGCTCCCTGGGACTCTGATGACAAGCTGAGACTGGGACCACTGTTGGAGACCACATCACCTCTCCCTCCATTCCACAGGTGGGAAAACAGAAGCCCTGAAAAAGGAGGAAACATGCCAAAGGATAGTGATACAGAAAAACCTGACATCTCACCACCTCAACCAGTGTCTACTGGTCCTGCTGGAAATCACCAGAGATCCTGCAAGCAGCAAAGCACAAAAGCAAGAGCCACAGCTCTTTAACATTTCAAGGTGACCTGAAGGGGGAAATGCAATTAATAGAAGGTCTCTACACCCTTCTGCAGCCCAGAGAACCATTTCAGCCCCATGCTCAATCTTGTTCCCACTGGAAGTCCACCCTTCAGTAACCTCGTCAATCCTTTACCCCACAGTCCCACAAAGGAAAGTGGAAGGACAAGACCTGCTAGGGGCACCTCTACCTGATTCTGCTTCTACAAAAGCTTCCCTACTAGCCACATCCAGGTAGGGGATGGGGTGTACAAACTGTCCAAGGGCTGACAAGCCAGGGCAGTGTGGGGAAGCAGGCATTATTATCCCTCTCTAAAGGCCACCAGGACCCAGTGGTGGAAAGCAGGCATCATCACCCCTGTTCACAGCCCCTAGCACCGGGCTGGGACCTGAACACGTGCTGAATAAGAATCTCTGTCTCACACCTGTAATCCTAGCACTCGGGGAGGCTGAGGCAGGAGGATCACTTGAGCTCAGAAGTTCAAGACCAGCCTGAGCAAGAGCGAGACCCCATCTCTACTAAAAATAGAAAAAATTAACCAGGCGTCATGGCGCATGCCTGTAGTGCCAGCTACTCAGGAGATCGAGACAGAAGAATCACTTGAACCCAGGAGTTTGAGGTTGCAGTGAGCTGGGATGATGCCACTGCACTCTAGCTAGGGTGACAGAGCGAGACTCTGTCTCAAAAAAAAAAAAAAAAAAAAGAATCTCTGTCCAGGAACTCACTAGTCTTCAGGCCCACAGATGAATGAATGGAAATAAATAAATGAGCAAAAGACCCAAGTAACTTGCCCAGAGGACACAGAAGCACACTGCCTTTGCAGACCACCTCTTACTACCCTAACAAGCATTCTTGTTTACCACACCCCTGCCCTTCAAGATCCATCTTTAACCTAAACAGTTCTTCTTTGACTAATTCATGATCAATTTTCCTTATGACACTAGGACCCAGAAATTGGTAAGAAGTCACAGAGGAAGGCAGCTGTTAGACTTCGTGCTGTTCACCAAATGTTTCTGATCCTCTTCCCCTCCCCAGCTGTTGGTAAATATGGCCATGTGACTTGCTTCATTCAATGAAATGCCACTTCCAAGTGGAAGCTGTAAGAGCCAAGGTAAGATTCACCATGCTCACTGTCTCTCTCTCCAAGTGGCCAGGGATGTTCCAATTGCAGTGAGGACAACATAAAGCAGATATGTGATAGATACACAGTGTGAATGAGAAACAAACTTTTGTTGCTTTAAGCCTCTGAGATTTGGGGATTGTTGTTATCACAGCAAACCCTGATCTATCCAAACAGATACAGGCAGTGACTCCCCAGTCTTCTATGTACGACAGTGCCAGTCTTCCCATTACCTGGCCTTAGGGAGAAACAAGCTACATCACCAATCAGCAGAGCTGAGGGGCACCTGCTGTGTACCCAGGCTGTGCTAGACAGATGAGATGGTTTCAGAAGCAGGGATATAAAGGACTCATTAGTTCCACTGTGGACCAGGATTGTTTGGTATATTAACCAATTTTAAACACCTCTGAGAGGAAGGCATGTCCAAATTAGAAATGAGAAAACCCAGCTCATATTGAGACCATCTGCACCACAATTTCCTCATCTGTAAAATGGGGCTATTAGTATCATGTACCACACTGGGCTGTTTCAAAGATTAAACAAGTTAATATCAGTAAAACTTCTAGGATCGTGCTTGGCGTAAGTCTCAATAAGTAGTCTGAAAAAAAATCACCATTACTATCACTATGAAACCCTCCAGAGTTGCTGTAACCTTGTCCATAAGCTTCACTAGATTTTAAACAAGCAAAGGCGCCCCATGACTGGCACAATGGTACTTTGTAGGCACTGCCAAAATGAATTCTACCTCAGTTGAAGTTAAACAAGTAACAGGTCAAATCCCTGAGCACATGGTGGCCTACAGTGAGGCCTCAGGAAATGATTCCAGGATCCAGGACTTTCCTGCTGCCTGCCCTCCATGGGGAATTCACTTCACTATCACCACAGCCTGCGGGGCAGAGCCACGCCCCCTCCCACACAAGGCATGAGCTTCATTCTTCCACATTCCACATAGGAAGGAGGTGCCCTCACCTCAGAGACCAGCACGGGTGCCCAACTGGTAAAGGGGGAAACTTCCCTGTGCAGCCAACCATTCTGCAGCCCCCTCCTCCATGCCCTTTCTTCCTGGAGGCAGCCACAAACCTCCAGAAGCAGCAGTGGGCTCAGACTCCTGTCTGCCCAAATGATGCTACGCTGAGATCAAGCTCAGGTCAATAAACACTACCCGAGCACCTAGCCCATGCCCAACCGGAGTTGTAAGACCACACAGAGTTTACAGCCAGTGAGGGAGTAGTGAGCCTTGGAATAGCGCCTACAACAGTGCCTGGCACCCCACAGACTCTCAATCATGCTTTGTTAAATAAACTGAAGATCACTTTAGGTGGTCCAAGCAGTGGAGTTCAGAGATATGGGGGTCGGCTATATCAAGAAAGTCTCCAACTGAAGTTGGAATGCAACTCAATGAGAGGGAAGGGGAAAATCCATCTGGTGACCTGGGTTTGCAGGCCTGTCACTCAAACATTAGGGATCCTCAGAATGGGACACAAAGCTTGGGGACAGCTGAGGGTAGGGCCAGGAGGGCATATGGGGCTATGATGGAGGAGCCTAGGCTTCATTCTGATGGTGCCAGGGTCTAGGAGGATACCTGAAAAAGGAAGGGTGCCTCCACCAAACACCGAGTTTGCCGAATGCAGAGAGGACATAGGGGTGCTCTGATGGCCTGGTCCCCAGGTTGCCCTTTACAAATAGGGAAGGGTGGCCCACGCACTCTGCAGGCACTAACTGCTCCTACTTCAAGGTGAAGGGGCGGGTGGAAGGCTCCCGTTGAGGATTTGGCAGGCAGCTGACCCACTCCCACTAGCCTAAGAGCAACTTCCATCTAGGAAGGGAGGAAGACCCCCTACAGAGCCAAGAGCACACCTGCAGGGACTCCAATTCAATGCCCTGCACTGCTGCCCAAGACAACTTGACTTCCCACATACCAGAGCCCAGGGACAACCACTGAGCGTATACGCCGCACCTAACACTCGGCGGTACCGTGGCGGACGACTCCTTCAAGCACAGACCTCTTCTTGCCCGAGACACGTGTCCCACTGGTCCTGGGGCCGAAGTCCCTTCACACACACAAACACCTCCCACCCGCCCGCCCGCCCGCATCCCCACCCCTGAGAGCAGGAGGCAGGGGGAGAAGCAGCTGCCCGGAACAAGCTAACTCCATAGCCACCTTCCCAACTCGACTAGGCTAGGTCAGGGGTCGGGGTTTGGTCCCAAGAACAACCCTACGCGATCAACACTGAGAAGCTGGGTCACCACCTACTCAAATTCCGCCCGCCTCAAACCAATGCGGGGCAGAGTGGCACGCACCGAGGGGTGGGCGACTTGCAGCACACCCACAGCGGGGCGGGGGGAGGGGTGGCCCTCCCTGACCTACGCCCGCCCCCACCCCCGACCTGAACTCCGGGGAACCGAGGGTTCCAGACGGAGGCAAAAGGAGCGCCCATCCCCTGGCTCGAAGCTGGCGACAAGGGGCAGAGCTCCACGCGGCGGCGGCAGCCCAGCAGCTCCCTCCCGGGAACTCTCACCCTGCTCGGCTCCGGCGCGCACTCGCCCGGGCACGCGGATGGGGCGAGGGCTACGGAACCCCGAGCGCTAGTCCGGTCGCCCGCCGCGGCTCCCGCTCCGCCCGGCGCTCCAGTTCGGCACAGCGGGGTCCCGGCCGAGGCCTCGCACCTCTCGCGGGCGAACCCCGCAGACAAAGCCAGCGCCGCCCGCAGGGCCGGCCCCGGGCAGGCGGAGAGGGAGTCTGAGGGGCCGAGCGGGGACCTGGGGAGCAGTCCCGGTCTCCAGAGGACGCTTGTGGGGGCGGGGGGGCGGCCTCAGACAAAGAATGGGGCAGGGCCCGACGCTCTAGCCGGGGCTCCGCGCTCTACTCACCCAGGCGCGGCGGCGGCGGCGGCGCGGCCCGGCTCGGCCGAGGAAGTTAGAGCAAGTTCGGCGGCGCCGGGCGGGAGGGCGCGACTCAGGCCGTCCGAGCGGCGGAGGCGGGGCGCGGAGGGGCGGGGCCGGGGGCGCGGCGCCTGCCGGCTACGGAGGAAGGGGCGCCACTTCCCTGCGCCGCCCGGTGCGGCCCGCGCGCCTGGGCCCGCCCCGGCCCCGCCCCTCCCCGCCCCGCCGCTGCAGCCGCCGCCGGCTCGCCCCTCCCCCACCCGCCCGGCGTCGCGGCTCGCGCGGCACCCGGGGCGGCGGAACCGGTTCCCGGCCCGCCCCTTTGTCCCGCTTCGGGCGGCTCGGGAGACGGGGGGCGGCCCCGGTCCGCGCCCTCGCAGTGGGCGCGCGGCAGGGCCAGCCCGGACCCGGGCCGGGCACTTGTGGCCGCGAGCGCTCTGAGGAGATGCGCTGCCCAGCCCGGAGACGGTCAGGCTGTGTGAGGCCGCATCTCGAGGGATACACCGGGTGACCGGGGAGAGGTGGGCGGAGGATTGGGAAAATGGCTGTATCGAAGACAGGAGGCGTTCCCGCCGGGCCTTGGAGGCTGGGGGTGGGAGTAGTCTTCGAGAGAAGGGACAGTAAATGAAGGTTTTTATTTCCTTGCACACCGAGCAGTGAGGACACGCTGCTCCTTCTAGCCTTGATGCTAAAAATACCAAGCTTTCTTTGGATCGCCTGCTGAGATTTGTTCCTCACCTTCATGTTAAGGAGATGGGACGATTGGGGTGGGGGTTGGGGGGACAGCCGGGGTGGAGGGGTAGCCACAGGCTGGCCCCGTTGGTTCCGGTGATAAAAAGGCTGACTCCCTAGCCTCAGCCTGCCTACCTGCAGAAGGAAGCACGCTGCTATTTCTTAAACTCGTTCAGGTGGCCGAGGGCCAGGTGGTCTGCTCTGCTGGGCAATAACCAACAGGGAGCTCTTAAAACTGGGCTGAAAGACTGGTTACACCACGTTCTAGTACAAGCAACCAACAGTTTAAGTCCAATGTAAGGAGGAAATCTTGAAATGGAGACTGTTCGGTCCATTCGCTGTTTTGTTTTGTTTTACTAAGGGATACAGTGACACCCCAAGCAGCTCAGGGAGCTCCTTGGGAACCTATCCCTTCAGTCACCGTTCCACAGACAGCGAGTGCTTGATGGAGTGCCTGATCTGTGCCAGACCCAGTTTCCATGCCCGGGATGCAGCAGTGGACAAGGCATCTGAAGCCTTTTACCCCATAGAGCTTATTTTTAGTGGAGAAAAATAAATAATGGCAAGTTGAAGTAAAGGCTGGAACAGAAGGGCTAGAATAGAGAATAAGAGCTACTTTAGATGGCGCGGTCAGGGAAAGGGTCTTGGAGGAGGTGACGTTGAAATCAAAGACAAGAATGAGGAGTTAACCCTGGGAAAAAGTTGGGCAGAGACATTCCACGTTCAGAGCAGTGGGTGCCAAGGCCTTGAAAAGGATCAGCTCTGGATGTGTCAAGGAGCTGAAAGAAAATCAGTGTAGCTGAAGTATCAAGCCCAGGAGAGAGACCCAGGATGAAGTGGGAAGATGGGCAGGGCCCAAGTGTGCAGGACCCGTGGGCTGTGTTGAGGAATGGAGGCTTTTTGTTGAGCCATTAAAGGGTTTTATGAAGAAGACTAACATGTTCTGATTTACTGCTGTGTGAAGAACACATTGCTGTGTGTAGGTGTCAGGCAAAAATAAAAGCAGGGAGCCAATTAGACTGTTGCCGCAGTCCAGGCAGAAGACGGTGGTGGTTTGAACCAAAGTGGTAGCCATGCTAAAATAAGTAGTTGGGAGATGCTATTTTGGTTTTGACATGGACTTGACAGGGCACACTGACAGGATGGACATGAGGGGAGGAAAGGGAGAAACCAAAGACAAGTTTCAAGTTTCTGGCTGGAGTAAATGGGTGGATAGTGCCTCATTTGTTGGATAGAAAGGGACCACATCTGAGGAGGGAACATCAAGAGCTCTGTTCTAGCCACGTTGAGTTTGACACTGTTAGAGATCCAGGGGGGCTGTCCAGTCACAGAGTCACGGAGCCTGGGCTGGGAGGGGTGGAGTTGGGAGGCATCAGTTTAAAGATGGTAAAGGCCAAGGGATCTGAGAAGGACCTAGGGTGAAGGGGTTGATGCAGGCGAGGAGGTGGTTTAGAAGGGACCCAGGGGAGTCAGACAAGGAGCCAGAGCAGACAGGAGGACTAAAAAGAAGCCGGGAAAGCAGAAGGAGAATCGGGAGAGTGCTGGATCCCAGAGGCTGAAAAAGTAAAGTGTTTCCAGACAGGAGTTGTCAACTGTGTTAGTTGCTGCATAGAGATCAGGTGAGATGAGGACAGGGAAGGGCCCATTGGCTCTGGCAACATACAGGTGGTTGGCAAACATAAGGACAGTGTTCCTGGAGTAGTGGAGTGGAAGCCAGACCGTGGTAGAGCTACTATGTTTGCACAACCAGTGTAACAGGGAACAGAGAACTGGGAAGGATCTAGAAAGGGATGTGGAAGTGTAGGATGCTTTGGTATAGGTTGCTATTAATAGATGACCCTAATACCCATTCTCTCTCTTTTCCTTCTGGGATAGAATTTCCAAGTCTGCCGGCCACATGGCTTCCCAGAATAAAGGCAAGTTTCTCAGCCTGTGTTGGAACTATGTACGGCCATGTGACTTCATTCCACTCAATAGGAAGTAAGCGGAGGTGTTCATGTGCAAATTCTAAACCGGCTTTAAAGGGAAGTAATGTGCTTTCCTCAGCCTTTACTCTTTCCTGTTCTCTGGAATATGTTGATACAAAGCTGGAGCTCAAGCAGCCATATTGGATCTTAAGTGGAAGCCATGTGTCAAGGATGTTAGCGGAACCAGTTAGAATAAATGTGGGTTCCTAATGCTTTGAGAGCCACCATTCCTGCTCTGGACTACCTACCTCTTGACTTTGTATATAAGAGAAAGAAATTTCTGTTTTGTTTAATCCTCTGTTTTCTGGTGCTTGTAGCCATATCTAACTTTAACTTTTATTAGAATACAGAGGGTTTTTTTTAAAATATGTGTGTTACTCTCTGTGCCTCTACTCCATATTTTAAAAAAGAAAAATAAATATGGGCATTACTAGAGCAGGTTTGCACAGTGCTGGGAATGATCCAGGAGAGAAGGTGGGACATGGGCACAAAGGGAGAGGTCACCTCTGATTGAGGGATACCTCTGTCATTATGAAGGAGAGGGATGTGGAGGCAGAGAACATGTTTCTAGTGAAGGTTTGGGTTGGGAAGATGATCATTCACACCTGGTGATTTCTGCTTAATCCTGTATGTGAAGAAGGTGGTGAGTGTAGAACAAGGAGGAAGGAGAGAGGTGAGGCCAGCTGTGTGCACCATGGACTTGGTGGTGGAGATCCTGCTGGCCTGAGCAGCCTCTGGGAGACATTTCTTTTCTGGACCAGTTGGCTGCAGGGTGTGAAGAGGGTGGGGGCAATGTCCACAAAGCCAGCATGGCCTTCCACCCTACTCACCAGCAAGCCTCACTTGACGGTCACCTCTGACACTGCCTGCCATTCCCAGCTAATGTGCAAGACCCACTAATCTTTGCCTGACCCATTCTTACAGCAACATGGAATAGCTTCAGAGAGCAGCAGGGATATTCAATGCAGAACCAGGCCCGTTTTACTTTGCTTTATTACAGAATAAAAAGAATTGGGATATGGACAGCCCCAAGTCATACAAGGGCTATATTGTAACCAGTGATTTACTTTCCAGGCTGGCCCCTAGAACCATAATTGCCAAGAATGTAGCTGAATTATAGTGCAGACTGCAAGCCTGAAGTACGGACTGTGGGAACAAAAAACAGTACAGGAGGGAGGAAAAGAAAGAAACTGAGAGTTGCTTCTCTTTTTCCTAGACCCAAAGCTGCTATAAATAAAATATTAAGTGAAAGAGCTTGGCCTTTGTCCTCTGACTTCCTCCACAGCCCTGTCCCCATCCCCGTGCTACTGGGCTCACCCTGGGCTCCACTCTGTAGCACCTCTGTGTGTGGACATGCCAGGGGCCAGGTGGGGGGAGCTTGAACAGAAGAGGGATTTGATGTCTGAGCTCTACTAATTCTCACCACCTTGATCTTGAGCAAACCACTTTATATCTCTGAGCCCTAGTGTTCTTTCCTGTAAAGTCAAGGTAATAGTAAAACCTACCTCACATGTTTAAAGTAAAAATCAAAGGAGATAAAGTTTGTAAAACTTTGAAAAACACTGGGTAATCTATAAAGAAGTCTGTTATCTGGGAAAGATGTCTTATTAGGACCAGACCATCAAGACTCTTCACAATAGTCAGGACATGTTGGTTGAAAATGAGGAAATACCACTCAAACTAGCTTAGGCCAATGGTGGGGGAAATTACTGGAAAGGATACTCAGGTCACTCACAAAATCAAAAGAACCTGAAACCATAGTGACTCTGGGAAGAGGGGGCTGATCCTGGTAGCTTCCCAGACCAGGAGTCCCTTCCTCTGGCAGAGTTCTCAGAGTTTTCCATGTCAGGGGTGTGACTATGAAGAACTTTACACTCTAGATCAGAATGAACAAATCTCAAAAAAGGGTTGTAATTAGTCCAGCTCTGGTCACATGCTTACTCTTGGACCAATCACTGTGGGGAGAACAATGGGATACCATAATTGGGCCAAGTCTGGATCACATGCCCGTGCTTGTGGTCAGCAGGGCAAGGCCTACGGAGAAGAAGGGGTAGTATGTGTGGAACCAACATCATAATTCCTGGCATAGTCTTGTATACCAGGTATTCCTTAGGTCCTAGACAGCCACTGAAAGGTTTTGGGCACATTACCGACACTGTTACATTTGTGCTTTAGGAAGATCCCTAAGGCTCCAGTAGACAGAGTAAGATAGAGGGCATAAGATTGGAGTAAAGATTGGTTAGGAAAGAGATGATGAGGAAATGAAAAGAGGGGGAAAGAGTCAAGATATATTTAGGAGGCAGAACTGAGGAGTGACTAATTCTATGGGAGAATGAGGAATAAGGAGATGTCATATTCTGGCTGCAGGGGCAGTGGTGCTATTCACTGAGACATGGAACATAAGAGATGTGTGTATGTTTGCTGAGGGGTGAGGACTTGGATCGCTTCCATTTGAAGTGCCCCTGGGCGAGGGGAGAAGTCCAATTTGCTGTATGGAGTTTGGGAGAGACATCTAAGCAGGAGTTACCAATTTGGGAGTTGTATCAATTAGGGATTGTGTTCAGCTCTTATAGCAGCAATGCAACTACTCTGCCTTAACTCCAAAACTCTGACATGACAAGTCTAAAGGTAAGCAGGGCAAGGCTGATCAGCAGCTCCACAATGTCATGCAGGTCCCAGGTCCACTCTGTTGGTGTGTTCTGGCTCTCCCTACTGGGCAGCTTTGATCCTCAGAGTCAGCTTGTGGTCATACAATGGCTGCCCCAGCTCCAGCTTCACACCTATGTTCCACACAGGAAGAAGAAAGAGTAAAAAAGATGAAGGTTATCATCTTGCATTGTTAAAGGGGAAAAAGAAAAACAAAAAAAAATTTGTTTTAAATAATAAAAATGAACAAGATGAAGGAGGCGCACCTGTGCTCAGAAAGCAAAACTTCCCCTGGAAATCCTGGCAGAACACTGCTTATGCCTCATTAGTGAAGTGTGGTCACATGACAAACCCTAGCTCCAAAGAAGGCTGGGAAGTATAGTTTAAAAATTAGGTCCCCACACCTATTTGAAAGAAAGAAGGGAGAATGGATGTTGAGGAAGCAGCACCTGGATGATAATGAAAAGGACCAAGGACAGAATCCTGATGAATAAAAAATTTGAGAAAATCAGACAGAGAAAGAGAAAGATGAAAGAGACTGAGGAAGAGTGATCAGTGAGGCAGGAGGAGAGCCCAGAGGGTGGTGTGTATGGAAGTCAAGAAGGAGAGAGTGGTCCTTATTTTCCAGGACTGCAGAGGACCAGCAAAACAAGGCTGAAGAGTGACCATAGGGATTGGTAGCTTCAGAGAGCTGTTACAGGTCAATGCCAGTTAACAGTAGGCTGAAGAGGAAATGCAAGATGAGAGAGAGGTTGTTAACTGGAAGATGATGAGGATAAGGGACTGAGGGTGTTTTTGGTTTTTGTTTTTTTTTTTTAATTTAAAGAAAGGACAGAGAACAGCGTGGGCAACATAGCAAGACCCCCTTCTCTAATGAAATAAAAAAAAGATTAGCTGGGTGTGGTGGCGTGCACCTGTAAGTCCCAGATACTCAGGAGGCAGAAGCAGGAGGATTGCTGGAACCCAGGAGTTCAAAACTGCAGTGAGCTATGATCACACCACTGTACTCCAGCCTAGGTGACAGAGTGAGACTCAGTCACTTAAAAAAAAAGAGAGAGAAAGAGACTCCTTGTTTAAATGATGAAGACAAGAGGCAGGACACGAGGAGAGACTGGAGAGGCTGAAAGAGAAGATGCTTGCTGGAGGATGAGGGAAGGATTGGGTTAAGGACAAGAGGGCAGCCACAGACTAGAGGACAACTGGACCTTCATGGACACAGGAGGAAGGAGGAAAAGCGGGGTGGGATGCAAATGTTTGTGGGTTTCTGAGTGAAGGCTTCCACTTTCTCTGGAAGTGGGAGGAATGGTCACCTGCTGAAGGTATGTGGGAGTTGGTAGGATCCAAGGAAAACTCAGTAGAGAATGAGAGACCCGTCTGAGGAGGGGCAAGCAGGAAGGTTTGGGGAAGGGGTGTGAGCCCAGCTAAGAATGGAGACCCAGAGTCAGAATGACACCCCTCTCAGTTTACGTGGCCTTCATCAGTCCTCAGCAGCTGAGCTAAGTACAAGTGCACACAGTGCAGACGGTTGGATTGATCAAAGTTTGAGGCTTGCCATGAGGGCATGATAGAAAAACATGGTGCAAAGGATTCAAGAAGATTGGAAAGAAAGCAGCTGAGGTGTTGTATGAGTCTTGGCTGGTAGGGGAGAGAAGTGACAGCTGGAGGGGCTGATAGGGAGGAAGAAGATGAGGGTGAGTCTGGAGGGTCCTCATCAAGTGAAAAAGACACATGTGTAGGCCGGGCACAGTGGCTCACGCCTGTAATCCTAGCACTCTGGGAGGCCGAGGCGGGCGGATTGTTTGAGCTCAGGAGTTCGAGACCAGCCTGAGCAAGAGCGAGACCCTGTCTCTACTAAAAATAGAAAGAAATTATATGGACAGCTAAAAAATATATAGAGAAAAATTAGCCGGGCATGGTGGTGCATGCCTGTAGTCTCAGCTACTCGGGAGGCTGAGGCAGAAGGATCGCTTGAGCCCAGGAGTTTGAGGTTGCTGTGAGCTAGGCTGACGCCACGGCACTCACTCTAGCCCGGGCAACAGAGTAAGACTCTGTCTCAATAAAAAAAAAAAATTTTAAAAAAGAAAAAAAAAGAAAAAGACACATGTGTTGACGTGACTCTGTGGTCAGACAGAGGCGTGTATCCATGGGAGTGGGTGAGCCAGATGGAATGAAGGGCCCTTGGGGGAGGAGGTCAGGGCCAAGAGGCCAGTGGGGGTGATGGTGACCTCATCAATGTGTGGCAGGACTTGGGGTGCAGGAAAGGACAATGAGTCAGGTGCCAACATCTGTGGTAAACCTTTCACTCCAAGCTCAGTTTTGAATTGGTGTTGCCTTTCTTGAAAAAGAGGTCAGGGAACCTTGGGGAAAGGAGAACAGAAAGGAAATTTATTTCTTAGCCTGTCATCTAATGCTTGCCCTGTTTGTTCCAGAACAGTCTATTTTAAATAATCTGCAGACTTCCAAGAATCTTACTCCTCTTGGCATCTACAGCCTCAGCCATGAGACTGCTGCCCTCAGATGGTGTCCCCTGCGAGACAGTTAGGACTAAGATTTGTGATACGAACCAAGTGTGAGGACGAGATGCAGTACAGCACACTTTAATAATGGAGTCTGAGGCTGTTAGCAGATGGTGGTGACAAGGAGTCCCCTTGTCTCTCTTGTCTCAGCTGTCCCATCCATAAACAGGGTGGGGGAGAGAGGAAGGATGTTCAGTAGGTGACCTCCCCGGGCCCTTTCAGCCCTGACTGTGAGTTCTCCCTCCTCCCTATCTACCTTCTCCAAATGGCAGAAGATGGTTTTGTTAAGGAAGAAAACGCCAGATGTGGCCAAACAAAAAACATCAGAGGGAGGATGCATACCCCAGAGGTTGAGAGCAAGTGCCGGGGAGCCAGACTGCCTGGGCTAAACCCCCCCTCTTGCCCTGAAGCCTGGGTGCGCTCAGGGCGGAGAGTTGCTCATGTCTACTCAGGGAACGATGGGATTATGCAGATGCAAAAGCCACTTGACTGTGTGAAGAGTGTTACTTCTGGAGTAGTCTCATGCAAACTGACCTTCACAAAGCTCTGAGTTAGTGAGATAAATGTGGAAAGGAGGCTCCGTTACTCAGCCTGTAAATGGTAGAACCAGGACTATCAGCTTAGTGTCAACCGAGTCCCCTGTTTGTCACAATCTCACACACAGGGATTTGAGGGTCTGCCGGCGCCCTGGGACCTCTGTGCTCAGATCCTGCCAGGAGAGGCCCTGAAAGCACCGCCCCCACGCCAGGCCATCAGGAAGTGGGGAGAAAGGCGCACCCTGACTCACCTGAAGGAGCGAGAGAGCACGGATGGATGCTGCAGGCATCATAGGTGCCTCTCTCTGTCCCTGGCTTAGCTCTGGGGCGCTTTTAGCCGGTTCCCTGGGAGAACCTGGTTGTCCTTGGGGAGCCGGGCATGGCCGCTGAAGCCGTGTGCGCACACTGCCACCTAGGGGTGGTCTACTGAAACTGCTTATCAAGCCACAGGGTGGGTGGGTGGGGGTGTGTGTGTGAGAGACAGAGAGACGGAGAGGGAGGGAGGGAGAGAGAGTGTGTTGGGGGAGGAGGGAAGGGCTTTTCAGCCCTTGTCTGGCACTACTGACATCTCTCTCCCTCCTGGAGCCCTCACTGTCTGGGTTCTCTTCTATTTACCTCTTCAGGACCACGCATTACACAGCCCCCTCCTCCTCATCTTCCTTTGCACAGTCCTGCTCCCTGCTCCCTGTAAATGTTGCTGCTCTTCCCAGACTCTGTGCTAAGCCCTCCTTCCTCCCTCTCTCATCTCCACAGGCTCTCTGCCCTCTCAGCCACTTCTGTGTCTTTAGATACCTCCTATGCTCTGGCCCCAGCGAGGTTTTTTTTTTTTTTTTTTTTTTTTTTGGTGGAGACGACGTCTAGCTATGTTGCTCAGGCTGGTCTTGAACTCCTGGACTCAAGCGATCCTCCCACCTCAGCCTCCCAAAGTGCTGGTATTACAGGCATGGCACCATGCCTGTCGGCAACTTGATCTCTCTCCTGAGGTCCAGTTGCCTCTCCTCACCCTGGAATGAAAATCTAACCCCATCAGTCCTCATCCCACAAACCCTTAGAGGTTCATTCTACTGAACACCAGCTCTTTCCCGTGTTCTACAGAGGTTGGCCAGGCCTGGCCCCTGAGTGGGCTGCTGCAACCACATTCTGACCACAGGCCTCCCTCACACTTGTGGTGACCCAGCCTGCCTCTTCCGATATTGTGGCTACACAGACCACCCTTCAGGACCAAGTGTTGGAATCTGATCACTCACTCAGAATTGCCCCTGGTAGAAGGAAGCTGCCCTTTCAAGACTCAATGGGAGGGAGTTACAAAGTCCCTTTCCCTCTTTTTTTTTGAGACAGAGTCTCACTCTGTTGCCTAGGCTAGAGTGCTGTGGCATCAGCCTAGCTCACAGCAACCTCAAACTCCCGGGCTCAAGCAATCCTTCCACCTCAGCCTCCCGAGTAGCTGGGACTACAGGCATGTGCCACCATACCTGGCTAACTTTTTCTATATATTTTTAGTTGTCTGGCAAATCCCTTTCTATTTTTAGTAGAAACAGGGTCTCACTCTTGCTCAGGCTGGTCTCAAACTCCTGACCTCAAGTGATCCTCCCACCTCAGCCTCCCAGAGTGCTAGGATTACAGGCGTGAGCCACTGTGCCTGGCCCCCCTTTGCCTCTTTTCTGGACAACTGCTGGATGATCCCAGCTCAGAGCTCCCATGGGACCAGTTGAGGCCTCACAGCTCAATTTCCCCTTCACCCAGTCCTGCTTCTGTAATGGCCCTCCACTAAACAAATTTCAGTTACCCCTGTGTAATCCTCTCCCTTAACTAACTTCTTGACCTTTTGAGTTGTTTCAAAATCCAAAATGGTGGATTTTCTGTAGGACAAAGGAGTTAAGATTCTGAAGGCCCCAGGGCAAGACTTCCTGACACCAGGACTCACCATTCCCCTCTACCTGCCCCAAGGCATATGGCCTCTCCTTAAAAAGCCCCTGATCTCCATTAGTGGGAGACACAGATTTAAGGGAGCTTCTCCAGTTTTCCTGACAAGACCTCTGTTATATTAAAAAATTCCTTTCTTCCTTGGCAATCCTCGCTGTCTCAATAATTGGATCTTTGTGCAAGGAGCAACTAGACCTAAACCACAACCCCCTTGTGGGGGCTTGTCCAGGATGGCATTGCTCGTGGTTCTGTGGCTGGAGAGCAGGGAGAGACCAGAAGCTTCCCTTAGCAGCTGCCTGACCACTTTGCTTTGGACTCTCCTGCCATTACCAGCGTCCGTCGCATTCCTACCCACCTCGGATGCATTGGTGATTGTGTCCTGATTGCCTCCAAAGAAAGGAACTCTGGGTTTGGATTTTGACGTCCGTGTCCAGGCAGGTGAGTGCTATTTGAAGGTACTGCACAGTGGGGGATGCCCCTCCCAATTTGGGGAATTCTGAGGGAATTCCAGTTCGTTTTGGGTTGGATAAGCTGCCAACCATTTGGGAGCTTTTCTTTTTTTTTTCTTTTTTTTTTTTTTTGAGACAAAGTCTCGCTTTGTTGCCCGGGCTAGAGTGAGTGCCGTGGCGTCAGCCTAGCTCACAGCAACCTCAAACTCCTGGGCTTAAGCAATCCTACTGCCTCAGCCTCCGGAGTAGCTGGGACTACAGGCATTCGCCACCATGCCCAGCTAATTTTTTCTATATATATTTTTAGTTGGCTAGATAATTTCTTTCTATTTTTAGTAGAGACGGGGTCTCGCTCTTGCTCAGGCTGGTCTCGAACTCCTGAGCTCAAACAATCCGCCCGCCTCGGCCTCCCAAGTGCTAGGATTACAGGCGTGAGCCACCGCGCCCGGCCCCATTTGGGAGCTTTTCCCTCTTTTTTTTGAGACAGAGTCTCACTCTGTTGCTCAGGCTGTTGGGAGAGAGGGAACTAACCTTTGATTTGGCACTCCCAGGGCTCATTAGGTGAAACTACAGTTCGTGTGTTTGGAACCTCTTGAATTTCTCTTTATGTTGAGTGTCTGGTATGTAAATGTGGAGACTGTTAAGCTCTCCGTCTCTGTTGTCATTTCTGCCTGTTTGGGATTTGCTGTGGTGGCATCACAAGCACAGTCCAAGGTCTGGGAGATTGAAAGACGCCT
>CM052446.1:9190920-9257878 GCA_028533085.1 Varecia variegata | reverse complement strand
TGACCTTGAGCGATCCACCCGCCTCGGCCTCCCAGAGTGCTAGGATTACAGGCGTGAGCCACCGCGCCTGGCCGATAAAGGGAATTTTAAAAAAAATCGATCCATGAGGATGAGGAGAATGGGAAAGAAAACAACATCAAGAAAAATTTTTCAAGCTAGGACTAGGTGGATGGAGTGACCCAGTTTAAAATGTAGGAATTGATGGTACCAGATTATTTGGGGTGTGGGGGAAGGTGGGCATCTGAGGTGGCTAAATATAAGAATAGCTGAAAGCAATTGATGCAGTTATATCCCTAGATGCCTTTCCTTCCTCCATGATGCTGGGTGACTGCATCTCCCACTTTGGCTGGATTGGAGAAGGAAAAACTGCAGAAGGAAGAAACAAGGGCCTAGGAGACTCCAGGTATTCTTGGGGCTTAATATTGAGACCACTTGCATTCTCCAGTCTTCTAACCCCATTCTACTTCTAGAACACAGACAACCAGGCCCTTACAGATTGGGAGGGACCTCACTGGGGAACCTAACTAACCTAAGAGGGAAAAAAGAAAGGATGCTGACAACAGGGATTTCCCAGCAAATGGCCCAGCCCAATCACCCTAGACAGAAACTTACCTGCCCCAGGACTCAGAGCTTCTGATTAGGCTCTTAGTCATTCACTCTTACTCATGAGGTTTACTAAGGATTACTAGGTAACTAAAGAAAGAGCCTAACTTGAGAGAAAGCAAAACAAATGAGTAAAAAGCAACTTGAAAGAAAGTCTATTTAGAGAAAAGGATATTTTGAAAAAGATTAGACATTTCCTCAGAGATGAGAAATACTGTATGCATGAAATAAGAACAGGATACTAAT
Source organism: Varecia variegata (assembly GCA_028533085.1). Lineage (NCBI taxonomy): Eukaryota > Metazoa > Chordata > Mammalia > Primates > Lemuridae > Varecia > Varecia variegata. The sequence goes on along the minus strand of CM052446.1, from coordinate 9,257,029 downwards.
AAAAAAGGAACGGTTAGGAAACAAAATTATTTAAAAAATTAAAAAACAAGCACAGCAAAAATAGAATTATCAGACAATAAAGTTGAAAAAGTCTTCCAGAAAATAGAGCAAAAAGATGAAGAGATGGATAATAGGGCAGAAAAGGTAAGAAAATGAAGGTATCAGCCAGGATTCCCACATCCATTAATATGAGCTGCAGAAAGGGAGAACAGAGAAGAATGCAGAATCATTGAGGAAAAAGTTTCTATAATAGAAGGAATATTGGCTTCTGTATTAGAAGGGCCCACTGAATGTAGACCCAAGTGGATGAAGGTAGACCCAGACCTGTACCCTGAAATCTCACTATGCAGGGGTGAAAGGGGTGATCCTACAAGTTTATACAGAGAAAGAAACGGGTGAAATACTAATACAAAGATCAGGAGTTGGAGTGGTTTCTGGCTTCTCAATACACAAGAGTATAGAAAATAGTGGAGTGATGCGTTCCTCATTCTCAGTGAAATTAATTCCCATGCTAGAATTCTACCCACAGCTAAACTCATTTAGGAATGAAGGTAGAATAAAGATGTTTTCAGACATCCTAGGTCTGAAAAACTTGCCTGTTGCACTGAAGAATTTCTCCACAAAACTGAGCAAACACCAGATCTCTAGGTTCTATAACAGAAGGCGTGAAGGGAATTCTGTGCACCTGTCGAGGAGACTGAAGGAGCTCAGAAGGCTCCAGGAGGGATTTCTTTTGGAAGAAGAAATAGAAATAGAACATCTGATGGGAAAGAACTTATTGAGAGATTGAGACAACTGGCATTGAATTTAGGGTTAAATATTGATAAATTCATAGAATTTTTTTCTTTTTTTTTTTTGACAGAGTCTCACTCTGTTGCCCTGAGTAGAGTGGCATGGCGTCAGCCTAGCTCACAGCAACCTCAAATTCTTGGGCCCAAGAGTTCCTCCTGCCTCGGCCTCCCGAGTAGCTGGGACTACAGCTGTGTGCCACAACACCTGGCTAATTTTTCTATTTTAGTAGAGATGGGGTCTCATTCTTGCTCAGGCTGGTCTGGAAGTCTTGAGCTCAAGGGATCCTCCTGCCTCGGCTTCTCAGAGTGTTAGGATTACAGGTGTGAGCCGCTGCACCTGGCCAAATTCATAGAAAATTAAGCACACGGGAAAATAAGAATTATTAACTCCAGGGAGAACAAAAAGTTGTACAGGAAAAGAAAAGTAATCATGAGTTACATTGCTCACTCTGATGGCTCACGTGGTCATAATGTCAACTCTGAAAATTACTCCAGCCAACGCTATAGTTTATTTAGATAGTGGAGAGAGAGGAAAGGACAAGTGGGAGAGGTGATTTGTGGGTGGAGGCCGGGGTGGGGTGGGGTGGGTAAAGTGTTAAGTTCTCATCTTCCAGGGTGGGAAGTGGATCAGTAATGCCTAAAGCTGAGAAACCAGGGAATGGTGATATAAACATATACAGAAATTTCTAATAGATATTTGGGTACAAAGATTAAAAGAGTCAGCTAGAAGTTGGAAGTGTCCCCTGGCCTGGGGACTAGATTATGCTGTTTTTCTCCATACAGTTTTTTTTTTTTTTTTTTTTGAGACAGAGTCTCGCTCTGTTGCCCAGGCTAGAGTGAGTGCCGTGGCATCAGCCTAGCTCACAGCAACCTCAAACTCCTGGGCTTAAGCGATCCTTCTGCCTCAGCCTCCCGGGTAGCTGGGACTACAGGCATGCGCCACCATGCCCGGCTAATTTGTTCTGTATATATTTTTAGTTGGCCAGATAATTTCTTTCTATTTTTAGTAGAGACGGGGTCTCACTCTTGCTCAGGCTGGTCTCGAACTCCTGACCTTGAGCAATCCACCCGCCTCGGCCTCCCAGAGTGCTAGGATTACAGGCGTGAGCCACCGCGCCCGGCCTCCATACAGTTTTTACAATGGATGATTCTTAGATTATATACAGGTATAATTTTGGAAAAAAAAATTAAAACAAAAACAAGTCTAGAATGCATGGCATGCAATAAGGGGAAATATTGTTTCCTGAAGTGTATTTCAGTTGTGCATGTGACTGTGTGCACACTGGATTGATTTTTGTTAAATGTATTTCTTGCTGTGGGCCGTGGTCAAATGATTTGAAAACCACTGTTTAATGGTTTCTCATTGCTAGTTCACTTTTCACACTTCTGAATTGTTCATATATTTTACAGTTGACTGTGTGCTACTGTTTTAATTTTAAAAAGGGCAGGGGGAGGAATGTTACAGGCTAATGTAACACTGAAGCAGAGGAGTCATGTTTATGATGATGGCGGTAGGTGAGACCATCACACTCGAGCCAGTATCCTAGGCAGGTTCCCCCGCAACCATCAGTGGTCCCCATTTACATTTATACTACAAAGATGGTAATGGTTAAGTGTGACAATGGAAACTGTTTTGGAAAATCACTATCAAGTCCATCACTTTATGCAACTGCTTTCATACTCTTATATTTCACTTTGGTTTTTAAGCACATACTACAAATTGTTCCATAATTGCAAACCATGATGTTCCTATTTCATACTTAATGCATATTCTTTTTCTTGAGGCAAATTCTTAGTCGTGAGTTTATTGGGTTAAGGGTATGACCAGTTATTTTTGGTGTTGAATGTTTGTAACCGTTTGCTCACAAAAGGGTAGTAACAGTTGTGTCTACTGCCAGCAACAAGGTATGCATGTGCTTGCCACAATAGTGGTGGTGATTTTGTTAAAGTGTAAGATAGCATCTTTGAATTGTCTTAAAGTTTTATTTCCAGTTGACATTGAATATATGTCTATTTGTTTCTATATGTCTATTTGTTTCTATTATGTTATCCTTCCATTGCTGTATAATGTCCTTTGTCCATTTTTCTAAAACAGAAGTCTGTTGTTGAGTATGAATCTTTATATGTAGTAGATATTTACTCCTTGTCATAATTTTTGCAGCCACAGATAATATATTTGTGTTTCCTTTTTTATTTTAATCAAATGGGCATTTTTAGACTTTTTATCTGTTCTAGATTGGTAATCTTGTACTTTGAATTGTTTTTTCCTGTTGCCTCAAAAATGTAGATTAACATGGACCTGAAATACCCAGTTCTCTGGGGGTGTGAGTGTGTGGGTGGGTTTGTATGTGTGTGCTCACATACTATGCCCTTTAGATATTTGATATTTGATTATTTTTTAATTCCCCTCCAAGTGCTACCCAGTTATCTCAACACTATTATATAATTCTACCTTTGCCCCTGTTTTGAGAAGTTGATGTTTTGACAAACATTTGTCTCTTATTTGCCACATAAATGCTCTATTTTGTATTAATAAGTTCTTAGAGTTAGGACCGTTTGTGGTATTGATAACTGTCTCTATGCACACAAAATAGCTTTTGGAGATTCATCTATCCTAGGGTGATACTTAGTATTTATAGAAAGTTTACCGATCTACTTTTAGGAAGCTAAGATTCTTAGCCGTGTGTGTGTGTGTGTGTGTGTGTGTGTGTGTGTGTGTTTTAAGGTAAATGATATTGGTGTTAATTGAACGCACCAGTTGATAGAGGGTTAAGTTCTGCCTTCCTCCGGTATGACTTGGTTTAGCAAATAAGGTGAAATAACTGGGACTATGGTCACTTGGGAGTCATTTTGGGTCACTTTCAGCACTACTGCCTTTAGCAGTCTTATTGGAGTTATTTGTAAATGCGGTAACACCTCAGTTGGTGGCTCAGGAGTGCTCAATCCTCCTTCCTTCACTTGAGGATCTAAAGCCCCCAAGCCAAACCCAGGAGCTTGGCACTGGCTTTATTCCTCCACAGACCAAAGGCCATCACACCCTGTGGGAGCGTGTGGCTTAGGCTGGGGTCAAGACAGGTCTTCCCGTGACCTCCTTCAGCCTGGACTCTGGGATGCTCTGTGTGGAGACCAGGATCTGTCGGCCACTCTTAGGGTCAGGACCTGACCCACTGCCCAACAAAACAGTGCACAGGGGCAAGAAGCTGCCTTTCCTCCCTGTCCTTAGGTTAGGTGGGTGGCCGGGTGCAGGGAGGGGGTGAAGAAAGACTAAAATGTTTCCTTGCAACAGTTTCCTCTTCTGTGGTTTAGAGCTGGGGAAATAAGTGTCATTGGGACATCCCCATCCTTCCACGTCATGGGGTTATCCTAGGTTGGACAAAAATGGCACAATGCCGATGCACATGCTCTGGGTTGTAAGTGGCAGGCATGTGGGGATATGTTGTCTGAGTGTGGCACACCATGTCACGGGTGATGAGCTGTGGACCTGGCTGGTGTAGTTCTGAGTGTTGAGGTTGTTACCAGGCAGTGAGGGCTTGGAGTTAAAGTCATGGCAGTTGATGCTCTCTTGTGGGTGTGGTTTGGTCTGTGAAAGCAGAGTTGTTTCCTAATTGGTTGTGTGTCTTTGTAGGGTGGGACAGGGTGAGGGAGATGGTGAGGGAAGTCAGGTGCCCACTCCAGAGCACTGGTCTCCCTGCTGTCTGCATCCCCGTGACGTTCCCTGTGGCGTTTCCATGTTTCTGCACACGTAATGGGCTAGAGCTGAAGGAGACCTGGAATCTTCAGATTGAGAGTCACAGAGTCACCACAGGACAGTCTTGTTTCAAAGGCCTTGGGCAGGGGAGCAGGGATGAGTCACCAGCACTGTGAAAAGTAGATTAGCTGGTTTCTTTGTGGACCTTCCATCAAGGAGAAAGGGAGGAGTTCTTTGTTTACTGCCCCAAAGCCTCTGGGAGAGATCTTTCCCATGGGTTGGGTTACAGGAGTTCAAGGGAGCTCCCTCTAGGCCTCCTGCCCACTTGGGTGGTGGCCTGGCCAGCCCTGTCGGTCTCAGGTCCAGCTACACAGGGGGCTCTGCCTTCCCGACTTCTCCAGGAACCATGAGGAGGGAGTGTGCATTTGGCATTCTGAGGAGCAGGATTGTCTCCTCAGTAAAAAGGAACAGATTTTCTGCCTCAGAACATTTTCCTGCCACACAGGGCATTTCCAGCCACATTGGCTATTCTCTGTGATAAACTTTGTTGAATTTTAGGTTAAAAAATTTTTTTCCCCTACCTTCATGAATCTAGCCATTTGTAGCCTGACCTCTCCCCACCACAAAACAAGACAACAAACCAATTGAAAAAAAAAAAAAAAAAAAAAAAACCCAAAATCAGTACTCTGGGGCTCTGTAATCTGTGAAACACAAACAGGTGAATGTCAGCTACCTTTAGTTAGTCGCCTAGAAGGAGCCACCCCCACTGCAGCCTGTGTGCTGGACCACAGCTAACAAGGCCCCCGTACCTTTGCAGGATCTCCCAAGGGACTGCCGCAGCCCTTGGTGCCCGAGCTGATACCTGGTCCACGGGGCGTAGGTATGGAGGCATGTCAGAATCACCTGGGGAACTTGTCAAAATGCGGATTCAGGGCCCCAACCCAGATCTCCTTATCAGAGCCTTGGGAGTGGGGCCGAAATCTGTATTTAGAATAAGGGATGCTGATGCTGCCAGCTGGGCCCCTCATGCCAGTGATGTTGGGGACTGATCATTGAGAGCCCCATTTCAGTTGAGGATGCTCAGGCCCTGAGAGGGCAGGGATCATGCAGGGTGCAGTCATGTTGCCGAAGGAGGGCGCCTATGTCTGTGCCTGAAAGACCACCTGTTCTCTTCCCCCTGTAGCCTCTCTGTGTAGCCCTGGTGGTGTTCAGGCCTGGTGTGGAGAGTCCTTGGGCAACAGGTAGTTGTGTTCACACTCATTCCTGGGGGGGAGTTTTGTGGAAGTGCTCTGTTGTTGGTGGGACAGTAAGGGGGAGGTGGCTGTCCCCTTCCTGGCAGGTTTTGGAGGTCAGGATAGGCACCCCCAGCCCTCTGGGAAGGAAGGAGCTGTGTGAGTGAATTGTGTTGTCCAGGCTGTGCCTGTCTATTCTGTACCGTGGGCGGGATGGAGCAGTCACAGGGTCCATTTCCAGAGGAATGTGGTTTTCATGTCCCTTCTTGGCACCACTTTCTCCGAACATTATTAACCAGCAGCCAGGCTGCCAAGGCTGCCTCACAGGAAGGGGTTTTGCAAGTAGCTACTCCGCAGAAGGCTGCAGAAGCTGGTTTCTCACTGGCGGTTGTGGGTGGGTCATCTCCTCACTGCCAGGGTGGCCCTGTTCTTGCCTCAGGCTCTGTTACCCTTGGCCCCTCTCCTCACCCTGGGAAGTGGGAGGTGAGCAGGGTGGGAGCTCCCACCTGAGGCACCCCTCCTTCCACACCGCTCAGCCACTGTGTTGGGGGCAGGGGACAGTGGAGGATTTAGCAGTCCACCTGGACTGCCACTGGGGTTCAAGACAGAAAGCAGTATAGGTGGACCAGGCCCTCAGAATTCCCCTCGAATGGCATTCCCCTTTTGTAGGGCTCTCTGAGGGACTTTGGGAGATGGACACAGATAAAAAACAGGGGCCCCACCCTTCACTCTGTGCAGTTCACGGGGTTGCTCCCACATGGGTCCGGTAGTCCAAGCCTCATTACAGCCCAGGAGGCCAAAGCCGCCAAGGCCATGGTGGTAGAGGTGGGGGTGAGGGGAAGTAGGAGAGAAAGCGGGCACAGGTTGGGAGGAATGCTGGCTGCTGTGGCCTTCCCCACCTCTGTGAGGGCTGAGCTTGGGAGGTTGCCTCAGAAAATGTTAGATGAACAAATATGGAGCCTTACTTCTCTACTGGGGACAGTCAGACTGTGTCCAATACCTGCCTTCCCGTTCATCTCTTAGTCCCAAATGTGGCTCTTTGTCGTTGGTCCCCCAGTTCTTCCATTGGCTCTGATGGGTGGAAAGAATGTGGACTGCAGAATCCCTTGTCCTTGGTTCAGATCCTGGGCTCTGTCATTGTCCTTGGGCAAGTCACATGACCTTTCTGAACTCCTGTTTCATCAACCATGATGTGGAAAAATCAATCCCTAATTGAGAGGTGATGCCTGGGAAGGTTCCAGGCAGAATTCTTGGTACTTAGAAGACATTTAAAAAAACCTCTTTCTCCCTTCTTCCAAAAATGCACCTCTTATTCTTGTTTCTTTTTTTTTTGGAAAGCTGAGTTAACCTGAGCTTCACCTTACCTATTGCTGGCCTTGGTAGTAGACTTGTGCTTGGACTGGTAAAGGGGCATGAGGGGGATTATCTGGAGCTTTCTGGAACCTGCATGTGAGCAGGTTTGGGGGAGATGTTTTAAAACTGAACTTGCTACCTCACCAGTCCCACGTCTCTCCGCAGATTCTGCTTCTCAGAAGATGCACTATTATAGATACTCTAACGCCAAGGTCAGCTGCTGGTACAAGTACCTCCTTTTCAGCTACAACATCGTCTTCTGGGTAAGTGGATGAGAATGGCCACACTCCTTTGTGTAGTCCTCCATTCAGTCATCACGATTCTTCACATCCTTTTTTTTTTTTTTTTTAATTTTTTTTTTTTTCCAATTCAGCTTGTTGCTATACTTCACATCCTTTTGATTTGTGGGCCCTTGTGTGAGGCTCTGGGATAGGTGGTGGGCAGGGTCGCTGAGCCCTGTCCTCATAGAACCAGCAGCAGCACTGTTATGGGGAAGGCCAGCCAGTCGCTGGAGTCAGGAAGGCTTGGGGCTCTGGCCCAGATGCTTGTCTGTCTCCCCCCGTGTCTGCCCCAGGGATGGCCCAGTGAGCTGTCAGAGCCAGGTACTTTGTGCGTTTGACTGTGGGCCAGGCCCTGCGCTAGGTTCTGGGAAGTAACTGTGGACTAGGGCAATAAAGACCTGCCCTCCTGGTGTTGATGTTTAACCAAGAGTGGTGTTAGCCTACTGAGCAGCAGAGAGCAGGGAGGGAGAAGCTTCTTGGCTAGCTACTGTGGCCAGGGAAGGGCATTCTGAGGAGCTGACTACTGGGCTGAGATCTGAGTACTAATGAAGAGGCAGCCAAGTGGGGGTCTGGGGCAGAAAGCTCCAGGCAGGGAGGATAGCAGTGCAAAGGTCCTGAAGCAGGAATGAGCTTGGCAGGTGCAAAGGACAAAAAGAAGGCCATGTGGCTGGAACTGAGTGGGGAAAGGGGAGAGGGGACACAGGTGAGGACAGAGGTACTCAGGACCAGGTCATAAAGGTTTGTGCAGGTCTTAATAAGTAGTTGGAATTATTTTCTGCTTCTTTAGATAACTCTTGGAAGGTTATAATAAGTTGGATGATGTAATCTGGTGTTGGAGTGACTGCAGAGTGAGGGGATGGCGGTACCCCATTCTGAGATGGGATTTAGGGGTAGAAGGGTAAGTTTGAGTTGTCTCTTAGCCTCACGGAGATGTCAGTTTCCTTTGTCAGTGACAGTCCTGGAGGCGGAAGTCTTTGTCACCATCAGAGGAAGGGGTAGACCTATGAGAGCTTCAGAGATGAGCCTGTTGACTGAGAAGAGGAGAGGTCTGAACATTGAGCCCCAGGATGCTAGAGGTTGGGCTGAGGAGGAAAGCCCACTCCCAGGTTGGCTGGGAGTGAGTGGTCTGAGGTAAAAGGAAAACGGGAGATCTTGAGTTGTGGAAGCCTTCCACAGGAAGCAGTCAGCTGTGCCAGAACAAGGTGAAGTACATGAGGACAGATCATTGGCAATGGCTTGGACAAGGGGGGAGTAGTTGGGGACTTTGACTAGAGCCGCTGTGTGCTCTGGGTAGGGGTGGGGGATGGAAACCCAACAGGAGTTGGCTGAGGAGCCAACGGCGAGTAAAGAAGTGAAATGGTGACTCCCGACAGTTCTTTCAAGGACTCTTGCTTGCCTTAAAGAGGAGCAGAAAAATTGGGCACTGGCTGGAGCTGGTTGAGGGTTAAGAGAGAGAGATCTCATGGCATGTGTGTGTTGCTGGTGGGCTTGGTCCAGGGAGAGGCAGGCATTGATTCTGTGCAGGAGGGCCAGGGACATGATGTGCATAGAGGCTTTTAAAACCATTAAGCAAGCATAGTTTATTAGTGTCTGCCTGGGAGCAGATGGATAAGGAGGGGCAGAATGAGTGGCCATGGTGCCACGTTTTGCTTCTGCCGATTTGGCATTTCCCATTTCCACTGGAAGTCTTTAAACAAGGCAGACATACTAAGACTTCTCAGCTTTTCAGCCTTGATTTTACAGCATCATCTCCTGATGATTTATGTCAATGTGTTTGGGGGTTTTCCGTCCTAGAAAAATAAGGTAGGATTTGACAGCATGACCTTTCACCCCAGGTCTTTTTCTGTGCTCAGACAACCATTTACTAACAACCTTGTCATTGTCCTTGAAATGGAGCATTGCTGGACATTTGATGTGGCTCCTGTGGGTCCCTCCTAATGGGAGAGCTGTTCCCATCCTTGTGATGTGTGGCTTCTCAGCCCGGCGTTGCTGCCTGTGTGAAAGAGCCTTCTGGCCTCACCCTGCATTCTCAGCCCCCATACCCAGCCAGGTGTCACCTGGGCTAGGCAGGCAGCCCGACACTCTGGACACTTGTACACCCAGCTGTCCCCGCGGGTGTGCTTGCTTGGCTTGGTTTTGTCCTTCCGCCTCGGACTCTCGTCTTGATTTTTGCAGCTAGAGGGAAACTGCCAACTGCTGCTGTGGCAGAGGGCCCTGGTGATCTCCGTGTCTCCAGAGGCTTTTCTGGACAGATTCTTTGCTCTTGGGGAGCTCTAGTAACTTGCCCAGTAACACATTCACAGCACCAAATTTCAATATCAGAGTTCATGAATCCAGCATGGTAGAAAGCCTGCTTGGTGGCTGAAGGGCACTGCAGTCTTATCGGGGTTTGGCAGAATTGGTGATGTGTGAGTCGAGAGTTAATCATTTTTCAGTTAGTGTGCACTGGGGCAGAACAGGAAGGAACAAACAGAACAGTCAGAAAGATGAGGCATGAGAGAGCGTGGTTGGGAAATGGGAGTGGGAGACCAGGTGCCTTGTGGGGGAGGCTGCTGGACCCTCCCTGCTGGGTTCCTGGCGGTGATTAGCAGTCTTCGTACGCACAGGAGCTGGCAGCGTGGAGTCAGACCCGAGAGCTGGGGTACACAGCTCCTCTGGGAAGCTCATGGTGTGGCGGGAGGGTGCTGGCTAGCTGTGGGCACCAAGGTGCCAGTCTGGACTCTCTCCTGAACTAGGTGACCTTGATAAGCCTCGATGTTTTCCTCATGAAATATTGGTCTCAGCTGCCTGTTGTCTGCCTCATAAGGTTGCTGAAAATGTATAATGTGGTATGCCAAGCCCTTATCTCTTCAGAGAAGTTTTCTTATATGGAGAAAATACTAAAATAGAATCATATAATGAATTCCATGTTCCCATCATCTAGCTTTAAAAATTATCACTCATAGCCCATCTTGTTTCATTTGCATCCCCCCCCCCCCCACCCTTTGGATTGCTTTGAAAGAAAGCCTAGATAGATCATTTGACATGAAGAGTTTTTGTATTTATTTTGTTTGATGCATTTACAGTGAGCAGTGGCGCAGGGGCTCAGCAGGCGAGTTTGAATATACAGAAGGTTACCTGTTGTTTCTGTGATCAATTCTAGGTCCTGGGACAAACACAAGGTTTTATTTAGCGGTATACCCACCCACCCCCGTAGAATTGTTTTCACAGTAACATTCTTTAGATTAATACCTGTTGCCCTCTTAACAGTTTTTTAAAGCTCTCTTTCTGACTTCAGGGCTGAGATTTCCCAGGGATCATTAATACCTCCTTGGAGTGAGAAGCATGGATGCCACTGATGTTGGCTGTCTTCTGAACCTCATGGTTTACAGAGTGCAAACGGAACTGTGGTTTATGAGGTTCTTGTCGTAGGGATCTTAAGGGAAAAAATTCTTCCCGGCGACACAGCATTTTGAGACCTGTTTTTAGTACAAAATCTCACTTTGACTTTAGGGAAATGCAAATCAAAACCACAATGAGCTACCACTTCACCCCCATGAGGGTGGCTATTAAAAAAATAAACGGAAAATAAATATTGGTGACGATGTGGAGAAATTGGAACACTTGTGTGCTGTTGGTGAGAATGTGCAGTCACTGTGGAAAACAGTATGGTGGTTCCTGAGAAAGTTAAAAAGAGGATTACCTTATGATCCAACAATTGTACTTCTGGGTATATAACCAAAAGAATTGAAAACAGAATCTTGAAGAGAGATTTGTACACCCATGTTCATAGCAGCGTTATTCACAATAGCCAAAAGGTGGAAACAACCCAAGTGTCCATTGATGATAGAGTGGATAACGAAATATGGTATGCAAATGCAATGGAGTGTCATTCAGCCTTAGAAAGGAAGGCAGTTCTGACGCGTGCTACAACATGAATGAACCTTGACGACATTGTGCTAAGTGAAATAAGCCAGATGCAAAAAGACAAATACTGTGTGATTCCGCTTATATGAGGTACCTAGAGCAATCAGAATCAGAGACAGAAAGTAGAATGTTGGCTGCCAGAGGCTGGGGAAGAGGCCAATGGGGAGTTTATTGTTTAATGGCTTCAGAGTTTCAGTTTTGCAAGTTGAAAAGAGTTCCGTGGGTAGATGGTGCTAGTGGTTGCACAACACTGTAAATGTGCTTAATGCCAATGAACTGTGCACTTAAAAATGGTTAAAATAAGTTTTATGTGTATTTCATTTTATGTATGTTTTACCACAATTACAATTTTTAAAGAAATCTCACTTTGACTTGCGGAGGAAGGGAAGCTGGGAGAGGCGTATGCCGGAGGAGCCCTGTCCGGCCCTTTGTCTTTGTTCATTCTTACCCCACCTGTTTTCACAAAGATTTGAGCTTTCCTGGTTTTCCTGAGTGAATCCTTTATGGGGATGATTCAGATGATATCTGCAACTCCAGAGTTGCTTTTTACCACAAGCATTGACTTTAATCTGCAAAGGTTGGTTAAAACCCTTGCTTGGATCCATTTCCAAGATGGATTAAAAGAGAGGAACTGAGACCCCTTCTAAGAGGACAGTAGGCCCTTTGTTTCACAGAAAGAAGAGTCCTTTGCTTGTCTTTAGTATAAAAAAAAAAAAAAATTTAAAGCAATGTTGTGCCATTGGCTTTCTCACTGACTCAGGTAGGTCTGAGCCATGGCTTCCCTCCTTATAAAATTTGTGAGTTAGCCTCTGCACTTAATGTGTAGCCTGTTTCTGAGTGAGATGAGAGCCATGGACATTTGTACTCTGTGACCAGCATGGCTTGACGCCCCTTTCTTCAAAATAACAGATGGTTCAAATTAGGAAACTTTTGAGAGTGAGAGAGAGGTTATTGAGAATTTTACCAGAACAGCAGGTGTACCAAGGCCTGCCCTGGGCAAACCAAGGCAAGTCTGAGGTAGGAGGATCAGCTCTCTTCCCCTACCTTTGTGTATGGCATGTAGAGTCTTATTCCCTTTGTCAGACATTTATTATGTTCCTATTTGTAGAGGACTTTCCACCTTCCAGGGTGGTTTGTTGATCCTGGGTTCTTCTGACTGATGGAAAATTGCCCTTATCTGAACCAAACTTGGTGCCTGTGATATCAGACCCCAAGGCCTGGTTCCCAGCTCTGAATGCACACGGTCTCCATGCTTCCATCTCTTGGTAATTAATGCAGTCAAAGGGAAAAGTCTAATGTTTTAATAATATATATATAGGAATTTTTGTTTTTACTGCTAAGATTTGGTCCCTTTTTATCTTCAGGTATTTAGTAAGCTTTTATAGTTGCATGGAAATTCAAGAAGGCTAAACAAGGCATCTCAGCTTTACTGCGTTCCCTCTTCTATGCTCCAGTCTGCTGTCTGCAGGCACGCATGGTTTCATATCCTTGTGAGCAGTATCCTTGAAGTCTTGAGGGCTGCATATTCACATCAGCATCTCCTAGTCTAGAACATTCTAGGTTACAACATTATCTTCTTGATTGCATTTTTAGAAATTCCCATATTGGACATTTAGATTATTTCCAATTTTTTATTATCCTAGCTAGATAAAGATGTAGTGATTAGTTTGTAATATAGATTCTTCCCTTTGGGGAAGAGAGGGAAATAATTTGCTGGAAAAGATTCCCAGGAGTAAGATTAAATGGGTCAGAAGGTGTGTACATTGTTTTGACCTGCCTGACATACTTATATAGTGAAAATTACTTCTCCAGAAGGACTGCCCCAATTCATAGGAAATAGACCGCCTTATCTTTTGGCACAGGGGTGTGTGTGTGTGTGTCTCCCTGGATGATAAGTAATCACATGGCACAGCCTCCTGGAGTGATCTGTCTTCTGTGTGGGAGTGCCTTGCTCCCATCTTTCTTGTTTGTACTTTTTTTTCTTTAAGAAATTCTTTATAAAAAATCACTGCTATTGAGGTATAATCTAGATAGAATAACATTTAACCATTTTAAGTGTACAATTTGATGACAGCTGTATAAGCCACACAACCACCATCATCACGAGGACATAAAACATTGCTACAAACACTTTCCTTGTGCCCCTCTGCACATACCGTGCCCCTCTCCCCCAGGTGACCACTGATCAGCCTCCTGTCTCAATAAATTAGATGTGACTCTTTTGTGTCTGCCTTCTTCTAGTTAGGTGATGTTTCTCTGTTGTTTTTGTGTTTTTAATTTCATTGATTTCTTTTTCTTTTAAAATTATTTTTTGAATCATAAAATACACATTTATTATTATAACCATTGTAACCATTTTCATTGGCGTTAAGCACATTTACATCACGTGGATTGCTGCTCTTATTTTTATTATTTCTTCCCTTCTGCTTACTTTGGGATTATTATGCTTTTTCCCCCCCAACTCTCTAATATGGAAGATTGGATCACTGATTTTTAGATCTTTCTTTTTTTCTGGTGTAAGTATTTGAAGCTATATATTTTCTGCATCCCACACATTTTGGTATGTTTTCTCTTCATTTTGTTAAAATACTTTGTATATGCATGCTCTGTTTGCAGTGTGTCTCCCCCAACCCCCAGGCTGTCTCCGAGAGTTTCCCCTTTTTTACTAGAGTTCAGATCTTCTTATATATGCTGGCGTGGTTTTCTTTGTGTTTATTTTGTTTGGAGTTCATTGAGCTTTTGGGATTTGTGGGTTTATAGTTTTCATCAAATTTGGGAATATTTTGACCATTATTTTTTCACACTGCATACACAACATATTTTAACCAAATGAAGTGAAAACATACCAAATGCATGGGATGCAGAACATGTATAGCTTCAAATACTTTTATACTAGGAAAAAAGAAAGATCTAAAAATCAGTGACCTAATCTTTCACTTTCAGGAGCTAGAAAAAAGCAAAATAATGCCAAAGTAAGTAGAAGGGAAGAAATAAAAATAATAGCAACAGTCAATGTGAGTATAAATGTACTCACCCTTTTTTTCCCCCTTGGGACACTGGTTGTCCTACAGGTCACTAAGGCTTTATTCAGTTTTTGTAAACCCCCCCCCCCTCTGTTTATTTTAGATGATTTCTGTTACTTTGTCTTCAGGTTTATTGATCTTTTCTTCTGTAGTGTCTAATTGGATATTAAACCCACCCAGTGACTTCATTTCTAATGTTGTTTCTATTTCTAGTAATTACATTTGGGTCTTTTTTTTATATCTTCTGTTTCTCTTCTCATCATGTTTACGTTTTCCTTTAAATCCCTGAACATATTTATAATATCTGTTTGTTTTTTTTTTTTGAGATATAATATCTGTTTTAAATTCTTTCTCTGCTAATTTTATCTTCTCTGTCATTCCTGTGTTTTCTTCTGTTTACTGAGTTTTTTCCCTTGTAGGTCATGTTTTTTTCCTTCTTGCCTACCAAGTAACTTTTGATTGGATGCTAGATGTAGTTTTTTCACATAAATATTCTTCCCTAACAGTATGAAGTGTGTGTCTGACATCTTTTGTTAAATGTCATGTGTGAGAGTCATTCATGCTGTTGTATGTAGCTGTAGATCATTCATTCTTGTTGTTGTGTTATAGTCCATTGTGGGGATATATGATTCATGTTATGTACAGTTTTAGGCTATTAAGATCTGTTACAGTACTATAAAAACATACTAGTGCTGGAGAGCTGGGTATACGGGTATCCCAGGGTTGGTGTGGCTGAGCTAAAGGAAATCCTGTCTTTCGTCTCTAGGTCCAGATGGTTTTAGTGTGATAGTTAAGTGCTAGGCTTGGCAGACTATGGGTTGTAGGCCAAACCTGGCCTTCCGCCTGTTTTTGTACGTACAATTTTATTGGAACACAGCCACACCCGTTCATTTACGTATCATCTATGGCTGCTTTCCCATTATAACAGCACAGTTGAGTAATTGCATCAGAGGTCATCCAGCACACACAGCTGAAATATTTACTATTTGGCCCTTTTCAGAAATGCTGACTGCTGGCTTAGTTATCTTGGTTTTCTACCCACTGTTAATCACTGTGAACTGTGCCAGTAGTGGTTGAGACTAGGGTTGGGGTGAGGCTGGGGTGAGGGTTTTCCCTGTCGCCTCCCTTAGATGACTCTGCCCCCTCCGCCTGCCTTCCTTTCCAAGGCCTTGACAGTCAGAGTCTTGGGCAGAGCAGAGCTTGGTGGGGGTAGGCGCCCTGTTATCAGGTGACACAGAGACAGCTGTGGAAGCAGCCCTTGGAGCCCTCTGTGCAGTCCTTGCCCCCCTCTGGGGCCCTCACCCGGGTTTGCTGGCTCTGCTGCTTTTTTTTCAGAACCACCCTTCCGGCAGGAGGAAAAGCTGGGGTGTGATAGCTGTGTGACCCCACGCAAGGCATCTCCTGCCAGGGCCCTGCTTCCCTCTGTCAGGAGGAAGTTGGGCTCCATCATCCCTTCTGGCTCCCAGACCTGCCAAACACCCACTGAGAAGTGGCTTGGCTCAGACTCTTTTAATGTGGGACTGTTTTGAAGGGGGCGTTCCTGCTCTTTTTAGGGCTCAGAGTGGCCCCAGTCTTGAGGGGCAACTTAACCCTGACCAACACCTGCAATTCTTTACCCAGCTCACTGGGCTCTTGGGGTCGGGCTGGGTCTAGCTATGGTCTGTGCCCTTGGGGGTCCTTTCTGGCCTCAAGTTCAGTGGAATCACCAATATCCAGTTGCCACCAATATCTCTGGTACTCTCTGAGTGAGTGCCCCCAGGCCTGGATGTGAGATTTCCTATTCTGGAGAGTGCCAGGGCCCAGGACTCACGTAAGATGGCAAAGCTCAGCCAGCAGGAGGTGCCCTTGGGCCCTTGGAGTTCATCCGTCTCCAGCTGCTTATGTTGCAGCTCTGCCAACTAAGGCCCAGGAGATTGGGGGCTTGCTGGAGGCCACTGGGGGAGTCAGGAACAGAGCTGAGACTTGGTCCTAGTTTCCTCTGCTCCCTGCAGTTTTCTTTCTATCATTCTTTCCTATCTCACCTGGGGAGCGTTCCAGAAGGCCTCATTCCTGTTGTCTCCGGAAGCCCAGTGAAACAGGTACCTGGAAGGAGAATCTTGGCATAGGACAGAGACTGTCCTGGGAATTATTGGGGGCACGGAGTAGAGCACCAGCATCAGGAGAAGGAGGCAGAGTGTCTTCAGTACAGCAGGCGCTTGTGGTGTCTCCTTGACGGCCTCTGCTCTGCCTGCACTGCAGGAGGGCAGGGCTCCCTTGGGGCCGGCCCTGTGTCCCGGAGTAAGCAGGTCATATGGGACCTTAAAACCTTCCTATGACCAGGAAGGGTTGCCTCTGTTTTGTAGAGGAGAACACAGGCTCAGAGAAGGTCCTGTCACTAGGAAGTCGCTGAGTGAAGATTGAGCCCAGGACCGGCTGACCTGTGCTGTGTGTTCAGCACTGCTCTAGATGGCCTTTTGTCGCAGTCACTTACCCTTGGGTTTCCTTCTGGTCGTCTCTCTGAGGCTACCATAGGAAGCCCAGGGGAAGGGGTGCTGCGAATGTCAGCCTGAGTCAGCAAGGGGATTGTGCAAGAGCCAGAGGCCAGCAGGGCAGAGTCTGAGAGTGTTGCCTTGCTGCTGGTGGTTTGCCTTGAGCTTGCTGAGGAAAGACCTGCAAGAATTGCCCAAGTGCTTTTACACATGCTTAAATGAAATCTTGCAAGGGGCCAAGGCTATTACAACACAGGTGAGAGCCACTTGTGACCTGCCTGGAGTTGGAACTCTGTCCTCCAGTCTAGCAGGGCCGGGCCAGGTGTCTGCATGTCTGCTGTGACTTGATGGAGCTTGGGTAACATGCCACAGGCTTGCTCATGTGAGTGGATGAGTGGATTTCTTGTGGCTTCTAAGACTCTGGCCAGACCAGCCCAGAGTGCGCCAAGACAACCTCTTGCCTTCTTTCATAGGGGCATTTGCCTAAGGTGGAAAGGTCAATATTGAATCTTTGCAATGATCCCTGCTCCTTTGTCTACCGCCCTGGTTGGGACACAGAGTGGCTTCACCACCTGACACTGTGGGTCATTGGCTTTAGAGTTGTACAGCCCAGAAGCCCCTCTGTGGAACTCCTGCACCCGGGACCCCTGTGTGGACTAGTCCTGTGTGGGTGCCCCTGTATGGACGGGGTGGCTGGAGTGGCTGCCCTGTGGGTGGTGAGATAGTGTGTGTCAGGGTCTGAGACACCAAGTTTGGTTCTTAAATGTGCCACCAGCTAGCCGTGTGACCTTGGGCAAGATGACCAAATTGCTCTGCACCAGGGCTTTCCCATCTGAAAAAATGAGGGTAGTGGGACCAGTGATGTGGGATGTGGAAGGGTCTCTTTAGGTGCAATAAGTGTTAAACACAGCGTGCACACTCCGGAAAGGGTGGGGCTACTTGCCATGAGGGCCACAGCAGGGTATGTGCCCAGTGGTCTAAGCAGAAAGAGGGCTGGCCTCCCCTTGGGCTTAGCCGGAGTTGGGCCTCATTTGTCAGTCGGGGATTCAATTACGTACGTCATAGAAGAGGGACAAAGAAAGTCACTGAGGCTGGAGGGCACCCCGCTGAACCCTCACTCCCAGATGGTTGGCAACTGGGGAGGATGGCCCGGCCTGGCTCGGCCCCACAGACCATCCACTCCCAAGTTCCAGGGCAGGGCTCCATTAGTGCCCATTCGTGGGGCTGTTATATGAGCAGCCAGGCAGGTCACTTCCCCTGTCTGGTCCTCCCTCAGTCTCTTTGTGTCTAAAAACCATTGTTGGTCCCCAGAGTTCCTGCCCTGGGCCAGTGTTCATTGAATCTATGATCTGACATGTGACCCCTGAGTTCCTGTCTTTCCGGTGTGAGTTAACTTTAGTTCTTCCTTTAGAACAGAAAGGAAAAAAACACGAGCCCTTGTTCTGAGAACTGAGAGGAGGAGAACTGCGCTGCAGCGGCAGGGAGCTGGCTTCTTAGGCCAACCGTGATTCAGCCAGGGGATTCCTAGGGGGCCTTAGGAAGAAACAGCTTCAGGTGGCAAGAGAGGGTATAGGGCTGTGTGTCTGTGAGCCACAAGCAGAGCAGCACCAGGGGCCTGTCGTTTGGGGTGGGGGGTGATTGTTACAGACATACAGACAAGCACACCTACCTTTGCACAGGCATTGTGCTCCTGAGGCAGGTGAACATGGACTTCTCTCTTGAGGAGTAGAGGATCTTTTTTAAGAACTTGTGCTCTGAATATTTTGGCAGAGTAAACTTCCTTTTGTGAAACCAGTCACCCCTTCCCATTGTATCTGTTTAGTCACCTAGGGGAAAAGTTACAACGGCACCTCAGGGTGGATTCACTGAACCCTACAAATAAAGGTGGAGCCGAAGCTAGTTTTAATGTGGGAAAAGATAGACTTGGAAGATGGGGTGAGAGAGGGTGGTCTGTGAGCTGCAGTGGGAGGAGAGAAGAGTGCTCTGTGCGTTGGTTTGGCTGCGTGTTTTTAAGGCAGGCTTTTCTCACGTGTCCCACATGGCTCCAGGGGATGGGTGGACTGCTGTGGCAATGACCAGGCAGGGGCTGGGGTGTCTGGGAACACTGGATGGGGCATAGGCTGGCTAACTGCAGGCCGCATTCTGCTCTGATCCCAGGCTGCTACCCCATGTGGGGCTGGGGTCTGGCTTGGCCCTTCTCCGCTCTGAACTCCTTTGGACGTGCCTGGGAGGAGAGCTGGAGGGACCCAGGCAAGCCCTGGTCTTGAACCCTGGTGGGTCACTCGCTCATGCCTGCTCTGCACCTACTCTGTGCCATGTCCTTCTCCAAGTTGTTGGGGTACAAGTGAACAAAACATAATGTCTCTGCCCGCAGAGGGCTTACTTGAGGAGATGCGGTAGACAAACGGCCTGTGGGGTCGAGGGTCAGTGCCAGGAAGAAAGTCAGCAGGAGGCGGTCAGGAGTGGGGGGCAGGGAGCAGGCCCACCCAGGATGGTGAGGGGAGGCATCTCTGAGGAGGTGAAATTTGAAGAGAGCTGACTGAGGTGAGGGAGGAAGCCAGGAACCTATGTGGGGGAAGAACATTCTAGGCTGAGGAGCAGTGTCAAGGCTCTGAGGACCAGTAAGAATGCCAGTGGCCCGGGGAGCTGGGCTGGGCAGGGGGTGGGCAGGAGGACATGGGAGATGGGGGCCCTGGGCTGCAGACAGTGTGAATTTTATTCTAGGTATGAAGGGAAGTCACTTGAGGGGTTTGAAGAGGGGAGTCATCTGATCTGTGGTTTTAAAGGATCACACTGGCTGCTTGGGGCCCAGTGAGGAGCCCCTACGGGATCCAGGCCTGAGCAGGCAGAGTGAGGACAGGTGTGAGCAGAGGGTCGGGAACACTGGATTTTGAAGATAGAATCCGCAGAAGGTCCTGGCGGGTTGCATGTGGGGTAAAAGGGAAAGAGGCATCAAGCTTGGGGCTGGGTTTTCTCTCTCACACACACGAGTGGGTGCACATGGTGCCCGGTTGGGTGGGGAGCTGGGAGACCAAGGCTCCATTCCCCGGCATGTTAAGATGGGAATATTTGTAGCTGTGTGAGGTGGGCAAGCGAAGGAGACATTAGGATGTTTGACTGGGGGATTGGCCAGGGCTAGAGATTTGGATCTGCGAGCCAGCAGTGTATAGATGGTATTTAAAGTGTGTGATTAGGAGGTCACCTAGAGGGCTCAGGGGAGAATGAGGGGCAAGGACTGCAGGGTGAGTGCCCCTGGCCTTTAGAGGGGTCTGCAGGAGGAGGTGGGAGTGTGTCTGAGTGGTTGGGGGAGGAGGGCGTAAACAGCTGTGTTGGATGAGGTCACATAAGATGAGAAAAAAGATTTGGTCTCCACCTTTGGCACGAGGAAAGCAAGTCACCGGGGCCTCGAGGAGTGGTAGGGATGGGGCCACAGGACGCAGAGGGCAGTAGCCATCGCCTTCTGGCTCGCTCCCTATGCTAGCATGGGTCATCTGGGAGGGAAAGGAAGTGGCTGTGCCCTCCATCAAGAAAAAACACCAGCCAGTTAATTCAGAGGGAGGACTGAGGAGCGGGACATCCTCAAGGATGAGCCCACGGGAGCGTGAGCGTGAGCTCTGCTTTGCTGTGGACTCAGTGCTGTAACCAGTGCTGGACACGGCCCGGCACTCGGGACATACCCTGTGAATATTAGTTGAACGAATGAGCAAGGAGTGAATGAATACATGAACTGAGACTTGGGATCCCGCCCTTCTCCCTGCGGCCTGGCATTTTGGTCTTGGCCCTGCTTTGTTCTGCTTTATAAAATGTAGGGATCGGTCCTGGAAGAGCTTTTTCACTTGGGGTTCACAGACCACTGTGGGAACCAGCAACGGAAGGCTGTGAGCCCTCTGAAATTCCATACAAAATATTGGGCATGTGTACGTTTTCTGAAAGTGATGTGGTCCCAAAGAAGCTGAGACCTCCCAGGGCTTTCTATAAGGGGGCCAGTTCTTCCAGCTCCAGCCCCCTAGGGCTAGTGTTAAAAAATGGGCAGAAATGGCTTAAGGCTTAAGAATACACTGGAAGGTGGAAAGCCATAGAGAAGCCTAGCCCTGTTAGTTCTGGGGAGATGCTGATAAATAGCAGCGAAATGCCAGCATGGTATAAAGCAGTTAAACAGAAGAATAGGAGGCAGCTTTATTTGCAGAGATCATAA
Source organism: Varecia variegata (assembly GCA_028533085.1). NCBI lineage: Eukaryota > Metazoa > Chordata > Mammalia > Primates > Lemuridae > Varecia > Varecia variegata. The sequence continues at coordinate 9,236,092 of CM052446.1, read as the reverse complement.
TGTGTTTTGTTTCATATGGAAAAATCTTCCTGGGTCTAGGAACCTGTTTGGTGTATTTGGGTGGGCCCCTTTCTGTTGTGGTGCACATGGGACAGCCTAGCCCCAGTGGGTTCCTGGAGGTGAGAGGTCGGGGTTGGGGGTGCTTCTGTTTCTGGGGTGCAGAAGTGCAGCCCTGTATTAACTCAATAGCTAATAACCAGCATTTTCTGAGTACATGTGTGCCCTGTACTGAGTATAGGTACCGTGAGGAAGAGGTTCAGCCCCTTGCCCGTTAATGGCCTGGGTAGCTGCTTGCCTGCGCTTGGAGTCTGTCTCCAGGGCTGGAGGCCTGGGGGCAGGTGGCAGAGTTGGTGCTGGGCTCTGCTCCCCCTATCCCCTCACCCCGGGGTGGTGCCTGGTCCTGTGCACAGCCTCACCCTGCCCTGGGAGGCTCTGAAGGTACCTGGGGCAGCCTTCACTAGGGGCAAAGCCTTACACACCAGATAGTGCACTGAAATGAGTTGGGGGTTGCATGATGGTGATGGGCCAGGGCACAGCCTGATGTCTGACTCTGGAGGGGCCATCTGGGGTTGAAGGAGTTGGTCTAGACATTCAGGAAAGTCAAGTGCAGGTTATCTGCAGAGCCTCAATGTCCCCGTTCTGGGGTGGGAAGCCCTGTAGGAGCCGAGGGGGCACCTTGGACATGAGCCAGGAGCATCCCCTGGCTATCAGTGCGGACTTTGCTCTGTGAAGTTTGATCACGGTGCTGGTTTCTGACCTAATTTTCTCTCTCTTTCCCCTGCCCCTGCTTAGTTGGCTGGAGTTGTCTTCCTCGGAGTCGGGCTGTGGGCATGGAGCGAAAAGGTAGGTGTTACTGTCACCAGCACCGTGAGCATCAGGCAGCCAAAACCAGATTCATTCAACTTAAAATGTTCCCTTCCTCCAATCTGTTCCTTGACAAGGAGCAATTCTCCTGCAGTGTGAAGGTTTATGGTCCTTGCTCTCACAGAACCTGCTCCCCTGTGGTAGGGCCGTTGGGTTTGAGCTCTGTGGCTGTGGAGAGCCTTCTTGGTTCCCAGATGCCCCCAGTTGCCCCAGGCTTGTCTGCAGCTGTGCTCAGCACAGACTTGGGGCTAACTTTCCGATCCCCTCTGTGCCTCCGGGAGCAGGTGAACAGGTCCCTGGACGCGGTTGCGGTTTATCCCTGAAGCTCTTGTCCTGGCCCACAGAAAGAACCCCTGAGAACACGGAGCAGGGAGGGCTCTTTGCCTCCTGGATGCCCAGTGGGGCAGGGGCAGGTCTTTAAGCACCCCTGGGTGGGGCTATGAAGAGGGGAGCCTAGGCTCTTATTACCTGGAAGGATTAGGGGCAGTTGCAGCTCTAGGGAGGAGACTAGACTGGGTGTGGGCAAGGTGGAGCTGCCTGACTCCTCTTGCCCTGTGGAGGCCCTGAGAGTTGAAAAGGGCCCTCACTACAGGGCCAGGGAGGGAGGAGAAGGAGGAGGGGTGGGGGAGGGAAGGGAAGGAGCAAAATGGAGCACGCTGGGTAGAAACAGTGGGAACTGAAGCTTTCTCTAGAACAGCAGTCCCCAGCTCTTTTGGCACCAGGGACCGGTTTCATGGAAGGCCATTTTCCACGAACAGGGGTGGGGTGGGGGTGCAGAACTCAGATGGTGATGAAGCAATGAGCTATAAATACAGATAAAGCTTCGCTGGCTCACTGGCAGCTTACCTGCTGTGCAGGCTCACCCTCCCCCAAGTTTCATGGAAGACAATTTTTCCAAGGGGGTTGGAGAGGCCGGGAGCTCTGCAACCCTTCTGGAGTTGGGGACTGCAGCTCTAGAGCCTTAGGCCAGGGCCCTCTTCTTTCAATGGAACCTCTATGGGCTTTCCCACCAAAGCCTTAGGAACTGGGTATGGCCTGCCTTCAAGGTTGGGTAGCTTCAAGGTGGTCTCTGAACCCTTAAAGGGCAAGAGCTGGGGTGCAATGTCCCTTTGCCCCAGTGACCCAGAAGCAGGTGCAATCCATGGCTCACAGCGCCACCGTGTGGCCTCCTCTAGAACTGCAGCAGCCAGACTGGGCAAAACCCTGAGGAACTGGCTACTCCTTTGGATCTGTCAACCTTAAAATAATAAAAAGGGTCAGAATCTAGTTTAAAGAAAGTTTATTCAAGTGTTTAGATCGAGGATGGCAACCCAGGAAGCACAGATTCCAAAGAATGGAAGTCAGTGTTCCAAAGTGTAGCAGATGGGATTATTTACATAGACAAAGCTCAGGGAAGGTTAATGATTTAAGAAGGTAGTCTTTTTCTTTCAGGAAAGGTGCATCTAACATTCCACACTGAAGACGTAACTGTCAGGGGGTCTCCAATGCTGTCTGGCCTGCGTTTTTTTTTTTTTTTTTTTTCTTGAAACAGAGTCTCGCTCTATTGCCCAGGCTAGAGTGCCGTGGCGTCCAGCTCACAGCAACCTCAAACTCCTGGGCTTAAGCAATCCTGCCTCAGCTTCCCGAGTAGCTGGGACTATAGGCATGCACCACCATGCCTGGCTAATTTTTTTTTCTATATGTATTTTTAGCTGTCCAGATCATTTCTTTCTATTTTTAGTAGAGATGGGGTCTCGCTCTTGCTCAGGCTGGTCTCTAACTCCTGACCTGGAGCGATCCTCCCGCCTCGACCTCCCAGAGTACTAGGATTACAGGCGTGAGCCACCGCGCCCGGCCCTGCGTTTGATACGAGACCAGGAAGGAAGCAGTTAACTTGTAACAGAGATCAGTTATAGGTTGGAAGGCGGGTGGTCTGCTCTCTCCTAGTCCTTTATAGAAAAAGAACAATGAAAAGAATTAAACTATAATCAAAGAAGCAAAATTGTAAACATGCTTTGGGACTCAGTTCCCAGAGCTTAACTTCCTCGTTGGTATTTTACAAATCCTGTAGAACTACTCTGTCTATTGTGGTTTCCACTGGCTACGTGTGACTATTCGTATTTATATTTAAATTAATTAAAATGAAATACAAAATAAAATCCAGTCCTTCAGTCTTACTAGCTACATTTCAAGTGCTGTGGCCAGTGGCTGCCATTTCGGACAGTGCAGATACAGAACACCCCCTTCGTCACTCAACGTTCTGTGGACAGTGCTGCCTTTGTGCACCCTTGGTGGGTGTGTTTCCCACAAGAGTGTTCATATTGAGTCTGTTTTTGTCTCACGATAGTGGGGTTCTCCATTAATTGAGTGCCAGGTTGGGGAACTGACAGTCAGCCACCCCGGCCTAGCACAGCACCCTGCAGGCTGCAGGAGAAGCCTGGCACCTGCCTAGGAAGAACTCACAGCCTAGGTGGAGACCAGGAGCACTTCCGTGCAGGCCCCTGGGGGCTCAGGTGGGCAGGGGTCTGCTGGCCAGAGGGGCCTCTAACAGAGTGGGCAGGGGCCTCACTGTGGCCTGTCTTTTAATGAGATGACCGAGCCTCTGAAGGCAGATTCCTGTCCTCAGTTGAGACGCAGCCCAGTCCCCCAGGGCAGCACCCTTGACTCCCCTCCCAGGTCGATGCTGCCCTGTTTTCTCTGCCTCATTCAGGGCGTGCTGTCCGACCTCACCAAAGTGACCCGGCTGCATGGAATCGACCCCGTGGTGCTGGTCCTGATGGTGGGCGTGGTGATGTTCACGCTGGGGTTCGCCGGCTGCGTGGGGGCCCTGCGAGAGAACATCTGCTTGCTCAAGTTTGTGAGTGGCCACAGAGACAGTGGGACGGATGGGGCTAGGGGTGTGGGCTCTGCTGGGCAGGGGTTATATGTCATGTGAGTAGCAGCTCTTAGAAACCTCCCCTGGGCCCCAGCAGTGGAAGCAGGAGGCAGCCCTTTGTGTCCTGCTGTGCCCCAAATGGTATGATTTCGGGAAAAATCCAGATGAGCTGACTCCTGAGCCCAGGAGAAGTTGGGCCCCTCTGGTTTTCAGTCCCTGGTGGGATGCGTCCACTGCTCCTAGGCCAGCGCTACTCCCTGCTCCTTTGCCTTTTATCCTCCCTCAGAAGTTCTAAGGGAATTGTTTGTTTGCTACTCACCTTTGCCCTTCTTGGCTAAGATCAAAAGATGTTGCCGGATAACATTGAGAAATCATTTCCCTCCTCTAGGAGGTGTGACTCTGTTGAATGTGCAGTGCAGAATCCTTAATTTCCTGGCAGAACTGCGAGTTACTAAGAGTTTGGTTTTATATTTAGATACAAATTCATTTTTAAATGCATTCGGTTAAAATTTAAGTAGCACCTATTGGGAAAACACATTATCTTTTTTTGCACTGTGTTATTTCTTAAATATATTAGACCAAGCTTTCTCTTTCCTGGACTTAATTTAAAAAGTAAAGCACATGGGATTTTTTTCTCTTAAAAAATATTATGTTCAGAGTCTTGTTTCTGCGTGAACAGAGATTACATTCTGGAGGGCCGTGTGTGTGTGTGTGTGTGTGTGTGTGTGCACGCGCGCGTGTGCATACATGTGTTTTTCCTAAGTTTTACTTTGAAAAGCTCCCCCAACTTTGCCAGTTGTGGCAAAGCTGCTTAGTGTCCCGTAGGGCCAATGACAGTGGCTGTGAGAACACAGCCTCTGTAGGCTGGGCGTCTGCTCTGATGGGAGGGGTGTGGACTGTGGCTGCAGTGGGCCTTTGTAGAACGCCACCACTCTTTGTGGCTAGGGACAGCCACACTTCTGGAGAGGTCTTTATGCAACTGGCAGTCACATACTTATGTGCAGAGTGGGTACGCATAACATTGGCACCTCCAGAGTTGTAATGAGACCTGCCAAAGAACTCAGATGTCCTGCATGAGCCATGTGACCTCAGGCAAGCTACACAGGAGCCTGTTTCCTTGTCCTTAAAATGAGGCTACCAGATTAGTTTTCTAGGCGCGTGGATGGCTTGTGTGCATGGGGAATGGTTCAGATAGGGTCTGGGTCACAGTCTCTGTCCTAAAGGAGCTGACACCCCGCTGGGAAGGACAGCCATTCATTTGCATGTTGGGGTTCCCTTCTTGTCCAATGAGGGCTGCTTCATAGGAAATGACACATTGGCTTAGAGCTTTCTCATACTTTTTCATTCACTTGACTGTTATCAACAATGCAGTGATCTGCGTAGGGGTGAATGTCCCCTTTTTACAAATGAGGTGAAGTTGCCCAGAGTCACCCAGCTAACATGGGATTCCTAGGGCCCCAACATGGGTCTCAGGTGCAGAGCTCTCTGTGGCAGGCTGTGGTTCCAGACCAGGTCTGGGTGTGCATGTGGCTAGGCCAGGCTGGTGATGTGGTGACTCCCTCTCTCGTCCTTGTCCCTGTGCAGTTCTGTGGTGCCATCGTGCTCATCTTCTTTCTGGAGCTTGCTGTGGCCGTGCTGGCCTTCCTGTTTCAGGACTGGGTGAGGGACCGGTTCCGGGAGTTCTTCGAGAGCAACATCAGGTCCTACCGGGACGACATCGACCTGCAGAACCTGATCGACTCCCTTCAGAAAGCCGTAAGCAGCACCTGCAGTGGGCTCCCCCCGCAGAGCACTGGTCTTCCTGCCAGTGATCTGTCTGTGTTGCCCCAGAGCAGCGGACAGGAGCACCTCCCTCCTCTGGGTTTTCTGCTTGCAGCTTGGCAGGCAGCAGGGAGGCCACGGAAGGGGCCACCTCTGCCTCTGGTCAGTTCAGCTCTGCCTGCTCATGGCTGCCCAGCAGTCCAGGCTCTCTCACAGTACCTGCCCCACACTGGGGTTGGCAGGGGTGCAGCTGCACCCACAGCCACCCTCTCCAGGTGCTCAGCCCTCCCCTCCCGCAGAAGGGGGCCCAGATCTCTCCAGCCCTGCCCCGTAGCCACACTGCCTGCAGTCCTTCCTGGGACCTTGGGCGTTGGGTGCCCAGAGTAGAACTCCTTCCCCCAGGCTCGTGACTCACTGTCTGAGGCTATTCCTGTCTCCTTCCTTCCCCAGACCTTTTCCCCTTCCTGTTTGAGAAGGCAGAGCTGCCTGGAGGAAGCTTCCTCAGATGGAGAGGAATGTAACCTCTCTGGAATATGTCCCCAGGGGTTTCTCTAAGCAGTCCCAGCCTGTGGCCTTTACTCTGTCTGTGTCCCCTGCCCCACCCCGTGTGGCTACACCTAGAGGCTTGGACCACAGCCCCCAGCCCCCTGGGAAGAACTCACTCCAGGTCAGCCTTTTGGAGCCTCTTGTTTGATCTTTGTGCTGCCAGAAAGCCCAGCTTCCTCAAGAACTTTTTATATGGAACACTTTGGTTCTGATAAGAAAATAAATTAGGAAGCATTAAAAATAACTACGACCCACTTTCATCATTAACCCAAACTTGTTTACCCTTATTTCATGTATCACGGGATCCAGCAAAACCCATTTATGTGACCAAAGAGCCTTCCTGTATTGTTATTACTGATTTATATTTGTCTGTGAACGTCACCAAATCCTATCCATTTTCAGATGTCTCTCCCTGTTTTTTCGTCTGTTTGGTGCCACAATTCTTTTTTCCATTTTCACACAGCCTTTGGCTTGCTGGTTTCGGTATGTTAGCAGTTCTACCTTGCATTGCCTTAAAGACATTGTAGTTTTCTCCATTGCTTTCTTTTCCTTTTAAAAATAAAATTTCCCAAGGCATTCAGTAAACTATAGATACTTCTGGGGTGAAATATTAGGTAATCATTAAAGCAACTGGGAACAATGGGGGTTGGGGGTGGGGAGACGGCATTTTACCTTAGAAGTAGAAAGGGAGGGGGGCGCAGAAATCCTAGTTGTCACCGTGATTCCTGCCATAACTACGATAACCACGTCAGCTGCGAGGGCAAGCGCGCAAAAACGAAATGTGCTCTTGGATGAGGTTGCTGTTAACTTCACAATGATGCTTTCAGTGTGTTTGACTCACAAATTTTTTAGACAAATGAGGATTTTCTTTGCAGCTACACCAGATAACAGGAAAGGGAGGGCAGACACCCCAGGTGGGGGCCAGAGCTTTGACTGCGTTACCATTTATCCCATCGTACCTCTTTCCTTGGGAGTAGACATTCCCCAGCTGCTTTTTGTAAAAAGGCAAAAAGAGGGAACCAGTGCCAGCTTCAAAGTTTCTCAGAGGAGGAAGACACACTGCCTATGAGGTGTTCTCTGGGGGCCAGCTGAGGAACACACCAGAGGTGCAGGGGGCTTCAAAGGAGAGGAGAAGGCAGCTCAGGGCTGTGCAGGTGGGAGAGGAAGGGCAAGCTCCTCGCTGAGGAGGGACTGGGGCTGGGCACGCTGGGGCCAGGGGGCGCCCCTGAGTCAGCCTTGTGTGTTAGGCAGAGGAGATGCCTTGGCCGCTGTTCCCTTCTTTTTCTTTTTTAAAAAATGTTTATTATTTATTTATTTATTTTTAGAGATGGGGGTCTTGCTATATTGCCCAGGCTGGCTTCGCACTCCTGTGTTCAAGCAATTTTCCTTTGTAGCTGAGATTATAGGCACATGCCACCACAACTGGCAGCACTGCTTCCTTCTTAAAAGGCTGCCTGTGTTGCCGGCTCAGCATCTCTGTGCATGTGGGAGGTAGTGGGGTAGGCCTTGATTTCTCTGTGTGGCAGATGCAACGCACTTACTTGGTGTCACTGAAGCCCCTGATGGTTCTGGCTTTTGTGATTGCAGAACCAGTGCTGTGGGGCATTTGGCCCTGAAGACTGGGACCTCAACGTCTACTTTAACTGCAGCGGCGCCAGCTACAGCCGTGAGAAGTGTGGGGTGCCCTTCTCCTGCTGCGTGCCAGATCCCGCGGTGAGTCGGCCTGCACTTGGGCGCATGGAGCGTCTGTCCCTGCAGAAGCCCGGCAGTTCCCAAGACTCCTCCAGCACTCTGGGATCTTCTCTCATGCACACCCTGCCCCAAGGCCCTCGTGGTTGCGTGGCCCATTCTGGCTCTAGTGTTCTGGGCGAAGCAGGAGAAAAACAGTGTTATCCCTACCTGGAGGGGCTGTCACTGGGGTGCCTGGCCAAAATGCTGTGCATATAGTGAGCCCTGCTCAGCCCTCTTCAGTGTCCTTTTTCTGGAGAAAATGCCTGTTATTCAAAAATTCACAGGGACTGTGGGGGTACATGTCACTATCTGGGGGACAGCCTCTCAGTAGTGGAGAATTATGTCCTGTTCTTTCTTCACCTGTTTTCACTCAAGACATATGTTCTTGGGTTCCAGAAGCTGGGTTCCTGGGGTGGAGGAGCCCTGAACTTTGCCTGAACTGAGCCTGAGCAGATCTGGGCCCCTTGTAAGCTTTCTGTGCAGTTATGTAATGCCTGGTGTCAGGTCACAGGGCTCCGAGAAGGCAGGGCATCGCCTCTGTCCTCGCCCGGAGAGGCTCAGATTTGCTAGAATTGCTCAGCTGGTGTCTGAGGTCTCCAGTGTGACTGTGAAATATTCCATTCTAGCAAGTGTTGCATTTAGCAAGTGTAACTTTTACCTCCTAGCAGAGAGACTGACAAACTATGGCCCAGGGGCCAAATCTGGCTGCCTGTGTTTCTATGACTTATGAGCTAAGAATGCTTTCAGCTATTTTTATTTTTTTTTGTTTGTTTTTCTTTTTACTTTTGATTCACAGTACTGAGAACTTTAATATTTTTAAATGGTTGAAAATAAATCAAAAGAAGGATATTTTGTAGCACATGAAAATTATATGAAATTGAAATTTCGGTGTCCATAAAGTTTTCTTGAAATGCAGCCATGCTTATTTGTTTCCATGTCGTTAGTGTCTGCTCATGCTACAAAAGCAGACTTGAGTCTGTGTCTGAAATATTTACTGTCTAGCCCTTCACAGGAAAGGTTTGCCGCCCCCGTCCTAGCCTGGAAGGTTAGCTGGCAGCATGATTGAAGGATAATGGAATTTGCACAGGTGTTTGCTGGTGTTTGGTTGTGACTTTTCTAGAGCTTCCTACTGCCAGCTTCTTGAGAGATCAAAGTGACTTAATTCTTCTGCTTTTCTCACAGCAAAAAGTTGTGAATACACAGTGTGGATATGACGTCAGGATTCAGGTGAGAATCATAAGGTATACAACTTTAAGATTTCTTTAGGTTAACAGTTCTTTAGATTTTATTTCCTATGGTCCAACTTCCTGATTTAAGACAAGTACACATTGAAGTGGGAAAACTAGGGGTGATTAAGCTCTAAGGTGCCACTTAAGCTGGGATCGAGCTGAACAGGGACACAGTTGCCACACCAATTGCTTCCTGAGCTTGTGGCAAGACCCAAAGAGCAGCAATGGGTGGTGATTTTAAGCCCTGTGAACTGTGGTTCCCAAACCCAGCAGTTACTGCATTAAAGAGGTGAGATGGGGCTGGGCATGGTAGTTCACGCCTGTAATCCTAGCATTTTTGGAGGCTGAGGCAGGAAGATCACTTGAGCCCAAGAGTTTGAGACCAGCCTGCGTAACATAGACCCTGTCTCTATAAAAAATAATAAAAATTATCTGGGCCTAGTGGCATGTGCCTGTAGTCCTAGATACTAGGGAGGCTGAGGCAGGAGGATTGCTTGAGCCCAGGAATTTGAGGCTACAGTGAGCTATGATCATACCACTGCATCCCAGCCTGGGTGACAGAGCGAGACCCTGTCTCTTTAAGAAAAAAAAAAAAAAAGGTGGGATGAAAGGTGGGAACAAAGGCTGCATTTTTATGAGGCTGCTTGGAGCCCCAGAAGGTGTCTGTTATAGAGGGTTCAGGATAAAGCTGCTGGAGTGTGAGAAGAGGGGGGAGATTGGCCTGGGGCAGGGGCAAGGCTCTGTCCTTCAGGGCTTCCTTCAGGGAGTGGGCTCTTGTATGTGAAGAGAAGCAAGACCCCACCCCATTCCAGTCTGCGTTCTGATGGCCTTTGGTGATAGGAGTGACTGCTGTTCTGAAAGGGAGGGGTCTCGGGGAATCTACAGAGACCCTTCCTGTTAGCCGTGGACACGAGAGATGTGTACCTGCAGCTTGGGAAGCTCAGAGTCCGCCTTCAGCAACCTCCTTGTCACAGGAGTGAGCTGCTGTAGCCTGAATGTCCATGTCTTCCCAGCATTCATATGCGGAAACCTAACTCCCAATGTAATGGTTTTTGAAGATGGGGCCTTTGGGAGGTGATTAGGTCGTGTGGGTAGCACCCTCACGAATGAGATGCCCTTATAAAAGAGACTGCAGAGAACTTATTCACCCCTTCCATTATGTGAGAACACAGTGAGAATAGCTGTCTGTGAACGAGAAAGTAGGTCCTCACCAGACACTGAATCTACTGACACCTTGATCTTGGACTTCTCAGCCTCCAGAACTGTGAGAAATAACCCAGTCTATGGTATTTTGTTATAGTAGCCCGAATAGACTAAGGCAAAGATCTGTATCAACATCAGCTTCCTCAGCTATGAATTTCTTTGCCACTTATATTGGTTTGCTTGGGCTGCTGTAACAACATACCACAGACTGGGTGGTTAAACAACAGACATTTATTTTCTCACAGTGTGGAGGCTGGAAGTCCAAGGTCAAGGTGTTGGCAGGATTAGTTCCTTCTTAGGGCTGAGAGGGAGGGATCTGTTCCCGCCTCTCTTCCTGGCTTGTAGACAGCTGTCCTCTCACTGTGTCTTCACATGGTTTCCCTCTGTGCGGGTCTGTGTCCTAATCTCTTCTTATAAGGACACCAGTCATTTTGGATTAGGGCCCACCCTAATGACCTCATTTTAGCTTAACTACCTCTGTAAAGAGCCTGTCTCCAAACACAGTCACATTCTGGGCTACTGCGGGTTAGGAGTTCAACATATGAATTTTGAGGGGACACAATTCAGCCATAACACCACTAAAGTGGAACAATGTTCCATCAGCGTTGTCATGGGGGAGGCTGACAGGTGAGGGGCTAGGGCCAATGACAGTACATCAGGTGGGCAGGGGCAGGGTGTGCACTGGGATGAGGTCTCCATGCACCTGCTGATTGCACCGGGGCTGGGCCGTGGAGGGAGTGGGCTGGCTGGTGACAGTTAACCACTGGCTCTGTCTCCTGGAGCCAAGCTTACCTGTGGGACATGGCTCTGAGAAGCCACCATCCCTTCCTTCTCCTGCTAGCTCCTCTGATTCACAGAAGTCTAGGACCCCCTTCTCCCAGTTTCTCTCCCTTTAAAGGCACATCTTCCTCCCCTAGGCCCTCCTTTCTGCAGATGTGGGCTTTGAGGGTGTGTGTTGAGCAAATTGATCTTTAAGTCTCTGGAGGCCTGAAGAGAAATGGGTGGAATATCATAGCCAGGGAGCCGTTGGTCAGACAGGTGCTGCGATAGCACCCTGCCCAGTGAGGGGCAGAGCCTGGGACAGGCATATGAGTTTCTCCCGGAGATTTCTGTCTGTCCTCAGCGCCTGCCTCTCTGTACTGCCTCATTCCCACTGTACTTTGCCCTGCTCCCTCCTGGAGGTCTCTCGGGGACCAGGGTGGGGACATTGTGTGTGTCATAGGCTTAGGCCGATATGGTGTTTCTCTGCAGCTGAAGAACAAGTGGGACGAGTCCATCTTCACGAAAGGCTGCATCCAGGTGCTGGAGGGCTGGCTCCCAAGGAATATCTACATTGTGGCTGGTGTCTTCATCGCCATCTCGCTGCTACAGGTATGTTCCAGGAGCCCACGGGATTGGCAGGTGGCCAATTTCAGGAAGTTGGGCCCTTAACATAGAATGTCTGTCTAGCTTGGTTATGATATTAAGGAACCTTAGAGAAAAAAGAAAGGGATCCAGTTGGATGTCCAAGCCTGAGCGCGCGTGCGCACTCGCATGTGTGAGTAATAGGAGCAGGAGCAGGTGGCTTCCATCAGTGTCATGTTGGGGCTGGGCCCTGGGCAGGCTGTGATCATTCTCTCCCCAGTGGTCTGCTACCTAAAGTGAGGCCTCTCAGTAGGCGTCGGTGTGTGGGGATTGTGGCCCTGTGCAGGTCTTGCCGACAGCCCTCTCCAGAGGGCCCTTCTGGAGGTTGGGGTCAGGAGTGCCCTCTGGGTGGGCTGCTTTCAGGTCTCTCCCTGCTGGTGGGAAGGTGGTGGTAGAATCTAGAGAGGTGTCAAGAGCTGAAGAGTGGACGGTGGTACTGTCAGTCAGCTGGGGTTTGAAGGAGGCTTGAGGCTCAGGTATGTGCTCTGACCCCGGGACCTCTCCCTCCCTGTCCTGGGCACCGGGACTGGGACTCTCGGGCAGCTTCCCTGTCCACACCGGACCCTCTGAGGCCCACTGCCCTTTGTGGCTTCCTTTCCCCTTCAAGGCTGCACTCGTTCGTTTGGACCAGATTTCACTGTGGAAGGATGTTAGTGGCTGAGGGGGCAGGGAGGCCTGGGGTGGGTGGGCTGGCCTGTGTCTGGTAGGGGAAGAAAGAGTTCACTGATACCAGAGAAGCCAGGACTCTTTCCAGTGTTGCCCAGGGCTTATGAGAAGAAGCTCATAGCCTCTGAGCAGATTCTGAGATAGCTAAAGCCGTTCTTCGGTGGAAAACACACCATTTAGAAAATGTTTGACTCTGACTTTGCCTTGAAGAGGGGACTAAAGTGGACCCAGGGCTGTAGGTACACCTTCCTCCTTCAAAGGAAGACTGAGAGAAGTATCTAGAAAAGGAAAGAAAAAATTTATTTGCAAAGTGGGCTAGGAAATCAGACTTCAAAAGGACTGGCTGGTCACATAAGAACCGCAAGAATTTAAAGGAAAAAAGGCAAACTTCCAAAGGTTACCAAGTTCACATTAGTCTATTCTTAGAAAAATATCCATCTTCCCTCATGATTTTCCTGTTCACCAAGGTCAGGACTTACAGTCAGACCTTAGCACAGCCCAAATTAGGAACAGCCTTGGTTTTATTGTGGAACCCAGGTTTACAGGGAACATTCAAGATTTATCCTTTTGGGAATCAAAACCAGTCAGTCAGGGTGACCCTGTTATTTTTGGTTTAACCCAGGGACAAGCGTGTCCCGCCCTGTGGCATGTGACATGCTTGGTCACGTTGGAGGCCGGGCAGAGCGTCTGTTTCGCCTTGGCTGTTTGCCTCTTTTAGGCCGTAGGGATACAGCAAACTAGACCCCAGGGCTCCCTTTCTACCGGCGGGCCTGCCATACTTCACTGCTTGCTGAAGTGCTGCTCTCTCTGTGTCCTCAGTCCTGGCAGGGTGGGTGGGGAGCAAGGGGCTGTGGAACATTGTCACCTTGCCCTCTGCCTTTGGGCCCCGGCACTGGTGGCCACTTACTCTGCTGGCTTTGGTTTCAGATATTTGGCATCTTCCTGGCAAGGACCCTGATCTCGGACATCGAGGCCGTGAAGGCAGGCCATCACTTCTGAGGAGCAGGGCGAGCAAGCGGAGCTGAGCCACTGTGGAGGCCAATGCCATTCGTTGTCACCAACCTATGTCCAGAGGGAGAGAAGCCACCATACCCACCGAGGCCAGGGCCCTGTCTTCAGCGTCAGCGTGATGTGACCTCTCTGCTTCTGCTTGCTGGTGCTGAAGACTGGGGGGCCCCCTTGTTGCCTGCCCACACTTGTGACTGCATCTGCTGGGGTCTACCCAGAGACAGGAATGTGTCTGTGTGGGAGTGGTGACTCTGAGGGACAGACAGGCTCCCGTGGCTGTGGGGAGAGCTTGACTTGGATGCCCTAGAGCCTCTGCGTCTGCAGGACACCACGCGGTCATCCACATCAGTGGGTGGGCCTTGGGTAGAGGGACCAGCAGGTGTAGACAAGGCTTTTCTCTCCATCAAATCAAGCAGCCCAGGGCCCTGCTTACAGCTGGGGAGGAGGAAGGGCCCTGGCGGACCTCCGAGTGCCCGCTGGGTCTGTGGTGGGTGCACGGATCCTCAGCCACGTCCACGTGAAGTAAGCCTGAGCCAGTGCGTGGACTGGCGCCACGGGAGTGCCTTGCCCGCTGCCCCCGAGTCTGTCAGCCGTTCTCCTGGGGCGAGAACTGCCTCCGGTCTCAACAGCATTAAGTACTGATGGCGCCAGACGGCGGTGTGGGCAGTGGGCATGGCTCTCCACCGAGAGCCTGCTCTCCTTTTCTTAAAGTGTGTAAATAGTTTATTTATAGGGGCAAGAATGTTCTCACCCATTTCTTCATTTCCTCCTCCTTTCCTCCACATTCTCCTCTGAGCAGCCTTATGTGGTGTCCACAGCTGGAGCTGTCCCTTTCAGTTCCCTTGAGTGTCTCGAGAACCAGCCCATGACAGCCTCTCCTTCCCTACCCGACCACGGATGTGCCCCCTTCCTCCATGCAGCCCCACCCATACCCCCCACTCGCCCCATCCCCACTCCCCAGCTTGGCCTCACTGTCTTCTGGTCTTGGTGCTACTGAAATTGTCACCCAGAACTTGACTCCTGGCCCTCCCCCGCCCCCACTACAAGGCCAGGGACCCCAGCCTGAGATGGCCGGGGCTCCTGGTGACCACATGCCCGTGGCTGGCCTCTTCTGCAGCCAGACCCTGCGCTCAGTTGCAGACCCCAGGCCCAGGACGTTTTGTTTCTGACCTTCGTGGTGACTCCCCTCATAGCTGTGGTCACTGGGTCCACCTTCCCATCAGGGCTCTGCCGGGGCTTGCTCTTGGAAATGAGGTTGTCTTGCGAACCAAGAGCCCTCGTAGGGATGGCTGGGGCATTCGTCCCGTGTTGGCCGGGCTGCTTTCTAACCTTTTCTGTAGCCTGTACCACTTCTCGTTGTTCAGGGACTGAGTGTGACTTTCAGTTATTTGCCGAAGTGTATATTCTAGTGTGGTGTATACTGGTGGCTGTTTGTTGATGATGATGATGATGATATCTTTTTTTTTTTTTTTTAAACAATTCTCTGTAGACTAGGAGAAGAAGAATGCCTGTGTTTTTCGGAAGTATGATGCCTCTCTTTGACTGCCAAACTCTTTTATGGAATATATCTTTATATTAATGGTGGTGTTTTGGTCGTTTTTGTTTCGGGTCACTATCAAGATGGCACTAAGCATCTCGGTGGTAAATCTGGCTGCCAGGGGGACAAGTGGGATAGTGTGACCAGACCTCACAGAGGGCAGGTGGTAAAGGCAATCCATCATGGGCTCAACCTGATGCAAATGTCTTGAGTGTTTTTTGTAAGATTCTTTGTGGTGCCCTTGCAGTTATCCCTCGTGTGCAGGCTACGGCTGGAACAAGTTCACCCGTGGCTTCCCCCAGCTGTAAGTGTGAGCGGGAAAAACTTTAACTAGGCTCACAGGAAACATTATTTTAGGTCATCTCTGTCCAGCCTAGATAATACTATTGATCAAGCAAAAGAGGTTGGGGACACTGGACATTGCTACTGCACGAGCTGCATGTTCTGACCTTGCTGGCCCGTCTGGGGAGGGGGTTAGTGGCGGTGCCTACGTCACTGGGTGCCTCTGACCCAGCCTGCCCTGGGACAGTGGGTGGTGCAGACCCTCCTGCCAGCGTTGGCACCAAGAGCTCCCCGGCAGCTCCTGCTGGCCTGTCCCATCTATTCACATAGACCTGGTTCAGGATAAAGTCTAGCCATGACTATTTCAGAATTGGGTTTGTTTTTCAATTAGTTTATAAAACTTTTGGGCCATTTCAGCTCTCCTATCTGACTTAGAGTAGTTGGATGAGGAAAGAAAAGAAAGCAAGGATGTGGGGGTATGCATGTGGACGTCTCCAACAGGCTTTGGCTCTCTGTACAGAGGCACGGAGCTAGCCCTTGCTCGCTCCCCGCCCAGCACTGGCTTGCCCGGCGTCCTCACCGCCCCTGTCCTCTGGGACCGGGATGGAGGCTAGCTGGGCCCTCTGCTGCACTCCCTCGAACCCACATGCACGCTCACTTTGAAGTATCAGGATCTTTTCTTACGTTTCCTGCACCTCTGCTACTCACCTCCTCTTTGCCTTGTTATTTTTCCTGCCCCCTCTTCCTGTCCTGGGTCTTCCTTTCCTCATCCTAAAAACTTGCCAGGGCCCTGTTGTCTCCAGGCCGCTTCTTGCCTGGACTGTCTGTACCCCTCCTTCCATGCCCCACCGCTCTCTCCGCTTGGCTGAAAGCTGCTTATCGCAGCCGTCCTCTCTTGGCCTCTGTGGCACCTGGCACTCTGGACCACCCCGTCCTCAAAATCCCCTGCTTTGGAGGCCCAGGCTCGCCGGCTCTCTGACCCTCTCCCGCCCGTCCTGCTCAGGCTCCAGCTGCAGCTGCTGTTGTCCTCACCGTCTCTGGGGCTTCCACTTCCCACGGGCAGGAAAACTGCCTGGCATTTGGATTTCCCACTTGAACAACAAAAATTAATGTGTATAGAAACTTCCTGGAACAGAGGAAGTGCTCAGAGTACCTAATAGTTAATAAACTCGTTCAGTCACTAGAACAACTCTGAGGAAGCCATTTTTATGCCTGAAACCTGAGGCTCAGAGAAAGGTAGGTTACTGTCAAGGATTTGGAAAGGCTGGGTTCAAACCCTGGAAGCCCTGGTGTCCCAGAACCTCTACCTGCAGCTAAAACGAGAGGCTTGGTGCCCACCAGCCCTGAATCGCAGCTCTCATTGGTTCCTGCTGAGCGAAACCCGCCCAGGGGGCCAGCCGGAGCACAGCCATTCCCTGAGATCGTCCAGTTCACTGGGCCCTGTGGCAGGTCGGCAGACGTTTGGAAAAAGTGGAGAGTGTCACTTCTCCCTCCTGTGTACTTGGATTTGGGTGCCCACTTTGGTTTGAGGGGCCTGGGTAAAGCACGGTGTTGCCCTAAGGGGCTCAGTCCCCAGAGGCCCTGGTTCTGGGCAGTAGGCTCACTTCTCTGCAAGGCCATAGCTGCCGGTAGCACTAGGTGTTCAGTCCACAGACTGGTGCCTGGTGTAGTGTTAGGTGCTTGCTTTCCTGAAGCAAGGTTGCTGGGGAGGGCAGGGCTGCCATCCAGCCAACAGGCCTGTGAAGGGCTTTCTGTGCTGGGCAGTGGGGGATCGGTCACGGCCTTTCAAGGACATGCCACGCAGAGGCCACTGGAGTGGTGACGGGCATGCATGCGAGCATAGGCTGCTGCAGTGTGGGGGTGCTCCCAGCAGAGGAGGGAGTGCCCCTGATGGCTTCTCAGCCAGCAGCCTCAGAAGAACATAGACTACAGAGGGACAGGGAAAGGAGGGAGGTTGCGGTGGTCCCAGCACCTGAGGCATCCTGCTGCCATGGGAATGTGTCTATGCCCAAGTGACAAGTGCATCAGCCCCATCACCCACTGGTCCAAGGTCTTCAGCTGTGGCATGTGAGAGGGGGAGGGGGGTTGCTGTATGGCTTTCACGGATGGGCCTTTCCAGCTCTAGGGTCATATGGGGTGTCCTCAGGGCCACAGGGTTTTTACGTTGTCTGTCCCAGACTATGGGAAACTGTCCCCCAAGATGGATCTTGGTAGAGGTGCTTCCCTGTGCTTGGGTCTGTCATGCCCAGGAGGCTGCTGCCCGGCCTTGCAGGGCAGATGACCACCTGCAGCCCTGTTCTCATTCATCTGGGCGCTCTCTCCAAGAATCCGGAGAACTACACACCTTTAGGGCCTTTTCAGCTCCTTATAAAGTCGGCAAGACTTGGCCTTTGCTGCTCAAAGCCTGCATTACAGGCATGTTCATTTTCAAACGCTTTTGGTATCTCCAAAGTGCCTCAGGAAAACATGAAGTGGGTCTTGTAGGACTGGGGCTACTGTGTAACTTTGGGAGGAGGGAAAAGTTAAGGGTACATTTAAGCGTAAGCTTGTTCCGGTGAAGTTGCTAACCTTAGGGATCCCAGTGTTGGAGGAGGAGGAAGTGAGTATTCCTTACAAATGTCCGAAACAATGTCTGAAACAATTATTTCTTCATTCTGCTTTCTTTCCGGGTCCTGCATCTTTGATTGATTGATTGCTTGAGACCGAGTCTTGCTCAGTTGCCCAGGCCAGAGTGCCGTGGCGTCAGCCTAGCTCACAGCAACCTCAAACTCCTGGGCTCAAGTGATCCTCCTTCCTCAGCCTCCCGAGTAGCTGGGACTACAGGCATGCGCCACTATGCCCAGCTAATTTATTCAGTTTTTAGTAGAGACGGGGTCTCACTGTTGCTCAGGTTGGTCTCAAACTCCTGGCCTCAAGTGATCCTCCCACCCCAGCCTCCCAGAGTGCTAGGATTACAGGCTTGAACCACCGCGCCCCCGGCCTGTGCTGCATCTTATATCCCAGCGGGGGCTTCAAAAGCATGGTTGAATAACTACCAAGATAAATTACCACCGTGGACTGTAATTTTGTCACCTCAAACAGTTTTTAAACTAGTGTTTTCTTTTTTAAATATACATAAGCAAAAGCAATCTAAACATTAGGAGAGTGTAAAGTGAAAAGTTTATCTTCTGTTCCCCAGAGGCAACTTAATACTAAAGTATCTTTCCAGAAAACATCCATGCATATTCAGATCTTCACAAACGGAATCATTTTACATAGTATTTTGTGATTAATTTTGCTTAACATACTGATCCGAGGTGCATTTTCACGGTGGCACCATCCATTGTAGGACAGTGCCAAGAGCAGATGGACCTTGCTCTCATACCAGGGGAGTAAGTTTACAGTTGCAGGTAACAGAAAACCCAATTCTAACTGGCCTAAACAATGAGGGGAGGTTTCTGGTTCCTGAAACTGGAAAGTCCAAAGGTGGGATGAGTTTCAGGGTTGGTTTGATCCAAGTGGCCCAGTGATGTCAGTGGGTTCTGGTTTCCTTTTGTCTCTGCCTTCTGGTGTCCCCTTCATCTATGGCAGAGGGAAGGAAGAGGTCACCATGGACAGACCTCAAGCCCCCCTCTGAGGGGGCGGTACGGTGGTGAAGCCATTGAGGGAAGGGTCCCCCGGCCACCCTGCCCTCCGTGCTTGGTCATTCCATTTAAACCATGTGGCTGGGAACCAGCATCCTTCAGGATGGGGGACGGACGCCCAGGTGGTGCCAATTCCATCGTGCTTCTGTGGATGGATGTTATAGCCCTGTGCGATGTTTTGCTCTTACAAGGGCTTAGTAACCGCCCCCCCCCCCCAGTGTTTTGTTATTGGAATTACCTCTTAGTAAGGTTTCTAAGAAAAACATGTTTATTTTTTTATTTTTTTTTTTGAGACAGAGTCTTGCTCTGTTACCCAGGCTAGGGTGAGTGCCGTGGCGTCAGCCTAGTTCACAGCAACCTCAAACTCCTGGGCTTTAAGCGATCCTCCTGCCTCAGCCTCCCGAGTAGCTGGGACTACAGGCATGCACCACCATGCCCGGCTAATTTTTTCTATATATATTTTTAGTTGGCCAGATAATTTCTTTCTATTTTTAGTAGAGACGGGGTCTCGCTCTTGCTCAGGCTGGTCTCGAACTCCTGACCTCGAGCGATCCACCCGCCTCGGCCTCCCAAGTGCTAGGATTACAGGCGTGAGCCACCGTGCCCGGCTTATTTTTTTAACTTAAAAAGAAAAGGAATTTATTTCTTACAGTTACGGAGGCTGAGAAGGACAAGGTCAAGGGGCCACATCTGGTGAGGGCCCTCTTGCTGGTGGGGGCTCTGCAGTCCTGCAGTGGCGCAGGGTATCACGTGGTGAGGGGGCTGAGTGTGCCCAACATGTTTAGTTTAAAGGATTCTCCAAGGAGGTGGGCTCACATTGTAATGAGTGGGTGGAGGGGCTGGGGCGGGCCTGTTGCTGCCAGACCATTGCTGGTGTCTGTGTGGAGTCATAACACTGCCCTCCCTCATGGGGTTGTTTCAAGGATTAAATGAGATGAGGTGGGTAAAGCATTTAACATAGGTCCAGATTACTTAGTATGCACCCCTAAAATTATTGCTAATATAATTTTAATGATTGAGGGGATTTTATCTGTAGCTACCAGTCCCCATGGGTGAGCTGCCTGGGTTACAGTTCTCAAGCTTTGAGCCACTTTGAAATGAAACGGTCCACTTGCCTGTCCTTTTAGGATCAAGGCTTCTAGGTCTGCGGGGAGCCTCAGCAGGCATTCGCAGTTTAAGGTCTGTTTGCTTCCGGTGCCATAGGGTGGGGAGGCAGGAGAGGTGTTGCTTCTTGCCTGGAGTGTGGGTCCCGCCAGAAACCAACACAACCGAAGTTCCCCCTGAGCCCCCAGAAACAGCAGAGTGGCTCTCACCTGCCCAGGGGACCCAGGAGGGATAGGTTCCGGGGAGAAAGGGGACTATTGTGAGCCACAACAACCCTGTGGTGAATGTGCTCTGCAAACTGCAGGACGTCACGCTCAGACGGCTGGTGGACCCCATCTGGCCACATCCTCCTAAGAAGAGAGGCCTTGGGAAGTGCTGGCACTTGCCTGAGGCTGCAGACTGAGGGTGCGCCACCCACAAGGAAGGGAACCCGGATCAGTGCTGGGGGGATGTGTGTGAGACTAGTGCATGGGCCCTGCTGTGCCTGCCCTGAGAAAAATGTGGGTCTGGAAATATGCACAAACTGCCGAAAGGTCAGGAAAGGCCAGGGTTTTGTTGTGAGGCAGTGGGAGCTGGAGCACCTTGGCTCTGCACCTCATGGCAACACGCCCGGCTCGCAGGGTCCTTTCTCCAGCCTCCGCATCCAGCCGTTCCGGCCGCACTGTGCCTTTGCAAGGGACCCAGGGTCGCCAGCCACTTGTGCAGATGATTCTTCAGGCCCAAGCAGTTACTCAGCTGTCAGCAGGAGGGACCATTGTGTTTTCTTCCAGTTTTAAATTTGCTTTTCTCTGTTTTTTGAAACCAGCATAGCTGTGGTCCAATAGGGAAAGAATTAGAGTGGCCTCTAAAAGGGACTGAGCTCCTTGTCCCCGAAGGTCTGCAAGCCCAGGCTGGACACTTCCCGTCCAGGATGATGGGGTGGGTTTTGTGCTGTGTGGACCATGGCAAGTTTTTCCCTCTGAGAGGCAGTGAGCCTTCCCAGGCCCTCTGTTAAAGATAATTTTTTAAAAAAGGCATGACTCATAAATATTACATGTGCACATGTCAAAAATTTTATTTAACTCATTAATTGAGAGACCTGGTAAGATTAACAGCCAGTTCAAAGGAGAGATCACAATGAGCCATAAATCTATATGAAGTAAAGGAATGTTGAAAGTGGCTTTTTTCCCAAGAGGACAAGGTCAATTGAATCTCATTCAGGTATATTATATGCACATCTATAGACAAGAATTATTTTGCATTAACTGCACAATTTAGTTGTAAAATAGCTCAAAGGCAATGAAAGTCTGAATCAGATAACTGGAAGGCTGTGCCTTAAACAATGCATAGCTTTCCAATGGAGTCACCCAGAATCTTTTTTGCTTATTCCAAATTTCTTTCCACCTCTTGTCTGCCTGGCAGAGCTCCCTTTTAAAACGGGACCCAGGCAAGAATCCAGAGGATCCAATCTCTTACAGAGCAAAGTGAAGCCTGGTGGCTGGGGCATCTTCCGGGTGCCCTAGGTAAGGGCCAGCCACCGTGGGAGGTGTTCAGGGCCTCTGGCTGTCCTCATTAGTGCATGGGTGGCTCAGGCCTTGTCTGCTGCTACCCAAAGAGCCCAAGCGCCCACAAACCTGCGTTAGATCTGTCTCCCCATCTGCTCCTGCAGACACCTCAACTGCTGCCTCCAAAACTTACCTTCTCTTCCCCCAACCCCAAATTCCATCCACACCCTAAACTGCCCCTCCCCTTCTTCCCCATCTCAGCTGAGGGTACCACCATCCACCCAGTGGCCAAATCCAGGAATGTCTGTGCCACCTAGGCTCTGAGGATGACATCAGCTCCTCTGTAGGCAGCAGAACATCAGGTCACCTATTTTAAAAGACATGTCATCTAACCAAGGGATCCTTAAGGCTCCACTCCATGGAATAACCATCATGACAGATTCCAGTGTCATTCTCCCTTCTTTGTTCTCTTCCTGGGACTCCCTTGTTTGCAATGCATGCATTCAGTTCTCTCCTCAGGCACAACTGTGTGTGGAAGTGCGTTTACTTCCCTTGTCTATGGATCTCAGGGCGATTCCTGGGAGCTGCGGGGGTGGGGATGGGAGGACGTTGGTAGTATAAAAGAGAATCTGTAATGGATGCTATAAGAAACTGAGGTGTTGGGGTCCCCCAGCCTCTGGCTGGTGAACTCTCCTTCCTCCCTGCAACACAATTCTCATAACTGGTAAAGGCAAGTGTTTAAAATTTGTGATTGTAGTCTTTTGAATTTTATCCCATAGCTCTCCTTTCCCCTACGTGGAGCCTGTACCATGAATGGGTGTCAGCCACTGGCCTTGGGGGCAGCGAAATGGCAGGGTCTGGCTTCTCAGGGTGAGGAGGGAACTGGGGCATCCAGGGCCACCATTCCTCCTTCAGTCCCAAGTATCTGCTACTCAAGTGCAACCGTCAGATGTCTCGTAGAAAACCTGCCCAACACTGCCGGGCTGGCAGGGGACGGGGAGAGAACAAATGCTATTTTCTCCATTTTACATAAGAGGAAACAGACTCAGGCTAAGGAGCCTGTTTGGTTCTACACAGCTGGGAAGTGGCAGAGGTGGGTTTGCAGCCCAGGATTTCCACTCCAAGGTCCCTCCCTCTGATGACACTAACTCTTACGGCACAATCCCTGTGCAAGGATGCGGGGTGTGGGGCAGGCACTGGTGTAGCACAGTGTGACGGCAGCGCTGTGCAATTGACAGAGCCGGGGACCGGGTACTGTTTCCTCAGTAAAATGGGGATAGTCATTCCAGCGCCGCAGCTTCTGCGTCAGGGCCGTGGTTCTCAAGGTGTGGTCGGTCCTCAGAGCAGCAGCATCGGGCAGATTAAAAATGCAAATTCTATGCCCCTCACTCAGGCCTGCGGGACCAGAAACTCTGGGAGGGGCCCAGCAATCTGTTTTAAACGCCCATAGGTGATTACAGGATGAAGTCAGAATAGACTAATCGTTATAACAGACGCCTCCCACACCCTGGTGGCTTTGAAAAATAAGTGTTTATTTCCTGCTTGTGTTACAGTCCCCAGCACGCTGCTGGGAACTGGGGTGGGGCATTCTCTGCTCCACCCAGTCTTTCAGGGCCCAGGCTGCTTTCCTGTCTTGGCTGCCCCTCCTCCGGCTGTTGGAGTCTGCTCTGGTCAGCTGGGGGAGGGGAAGAGGAGGAGGGTCTGACGAACTGGGGCTGGCCGGCCAGCACCCTACTGTGCTCACATTCTGTTGGCCAGAACTCAGAAGCCACGTCGAACTCCAGGGGGCTGGCAAAGGTCTAGCTGTGTGCCCAGGAGGAAGAGGAGAGGGCAGGTATTGGAGGACAGCAGTGGTCTGTGCCCCAAGTCCTATGGTTTAGGGACGTGAACCCTGGAACTGGATTTCCTGACTTCCTAAATCTGCCTTTATGGGCAACTTGGGCCCAGTCTGCGGTGGGTGGCTTTGCCTAGCCCACAGCCTCTGCTCTGCCTTCTCTGCTTCACAGGGAGGCCTGGAGGTGGTGGGCTACTCGTGCCAGGTGGGGTGCGGGCTCCACGGGGCCAGAGATGTGTGTGTTCTGCGTCCAGACTGGGGGCAGATGGCACGATGATTCCTGCCAGTGATCTCCAGATCACTGGGGAGGTGGGGGCCCGGGGGTAGCTCCAGTGTCGGGCAGCAGCATGGCCCTGGAAGGACTGTCCGGCTGAGGACAAGAGCCTGAGGGGTGGGGCAGGCGGTGGGCAGCAGGGCAGGAGCCCAGGAAGGCCTGGTGAGACTTGAGTTTAAGTCCTGGATCCATCATTAGCCGTGTGGCCTTACGCCTTGGTTTCCTCAAATATAAACTTGAGATAATAAGATCACCTGCCTCATAATATTTTTCTGAGGATTAAATAGAAACAGAGAGCCCCTGGCACAGTCCCTGCTGCCACACAGTGGGCATGTAAGAGAGGTTAGCTGTTTGCCCCTGGTTGCTCCACCAAGGAAGGCATAGGGGTGGGGTGCAGGGGCTCCCCCAGCCTGGGGGAGTTGGGCTCCCTTGAGTTCTCAGCCACTTTTGGAGGTGGGGACAAAGGCACTGCTGCTCCTTGCTACAGGTCAGGGTAGTCTCGGGCCGGTGGGTCAGGGCCTGTGGTTTGTGTGGGACTCTGCAGCTGGAGGCACAGCAGGCAGGGCTGATGGCTGTGCAGTCTTTAGTGGGTACTGGGAACCCCTGAGGGCCTTGCCCTTGACCAGAGGGGTCCATAGTGTAAGCCCGTTGGGGCCCCAGAGTTCCCTCCTGCTCTTTGAGTTGATAAGAATCAGTTCTGGGCTGAGACTTAGTCAATCTCTTACACCTGTGCTGAGTGGCCTCATTCCAGGGCAAGTGGCATGGAGTAAAGGGTTTTCTAACGAGCAGGGCTTGGGCTCCAGGACAGCTTTATGGGGCAGGGGTGCAGGCAAGTGTTGACCATCTGTCTGTGTCCGAGGTGGTGGAAAGGTGGCAGCTGGGTCACTTCCCTCTGCCCTGCAGACCCAGAGCTTCCTACTCCACCCTCTGGGTGCAGACACAAAGGACTCACCTCACTAGAAACTGTTCCATCTGGCTCCGCATGGTGGCTCACGCCTGTAACCCTAGCACTCTGGGAGGCCGAAGCGGGAGGATTGCTCGAGTTCAGGAGTTTGAGACCAGCCTGAGCAGGAGCGAGACCTCATTTCTACTAAGAATAGGAAATATTAGCCATGCGTCATGGTGCGCACCTGTAGTCCCAGCTACTTGGGAGGCTGAGGCAGGAGGATCCCTTGAGCCGAGGAGTTTGGGGTTGCTGTGAGCTATGATGATGCCATTGCACTCTACCGAGGGCGACAGAACAGACTCTGTCTCAACAACAGCAACAACAAAAAAGGAACTGTCCTACTGGCTTCCCAGAATGAGACAAAGGAAGTGGAGGTGGGCCCTGCATGTCTCTAACGGAGCCTACATCCAACAAGAAGGATTCGGGGGCTGGGAGGACTCAGGAAGGGCCCACAGTGATGTTCTGGCCCAGGTTCCTCACCTTGGGCTCTCGCCATCACTGACCCTGCCTGCTAGAGGGCATGTGGTCAGGGCATGAGGGGAAGCCAGGGCAGGAGGCCTATGGCAGGGCCATCAGTCCACCTACTGCTTCAGATTTACCCATCTGTGCATGACTGCCAGGCCCAAGCCTCCAGCAACCACTCTGCAGAGCCCTGTTCTGGACACTCCCCCGTCATCTGCACAGGTTCTGGTCAATTCCACCTGGGAAGTTCCTGCTTCATTTTTATGTTCAATAGACATTTGTCAAGCACTGCTGTGTGCCAGGCAGTGTTCTAGGCACTTGGGATATCAGTGAACCAACTGGATGAAAGCACTTGCCCTTGGAGTGCTTGTTATCTAGGAGGGAGAGAGACACATACGAAGTAAAATGGCATTTTACAAAGTAAGTGCTAAGGGGAAAAATGGAGCAGGGCGAGCGGGATCAGAAGTGTAAAGGAGTTAAGAGTTTGAGCAAAGACGTAAAGGAGGTGATTGTTCTAGGCAGAGGGCACAGCAAGCGTGAGGCTCCTAGGAGGGTGCCTGTCTGGATGTTTGCAGGACGGCAGGCAGCAGGCCCAGGCTGAGGTCTGGAGCCAGTGAGGCAGGGGAGAGTGGTGGCAGGTGCTGTCTGAGGGCATGGGGTGAACTGCAGGGGCTTGAGCTTTGGCTCTGAGTGAAATGGGTTTTGAGCAGAGGAATGACATGATCTAATTTAAGTTTTAGAATGATTTTAGGTGGAAGCAAAGTACCTGATCAGAGTCTGGGACCCCCAGTTCTGGCCTCCTTGGCTCCTGCTGAAAACGCTGTATGGTAATCACCTTCTCCTGGACTGTGGCCAGAGTCGCTGGCCATTCCC
The DNA here is from genome assembly GCA_028533085.1 of Varecia variegata. Taxonomy (NCBI): domain Eukaryota; kingdom Metazoa; phylum Chordata; class Mammalia; order Primates; family Lemuridae; genus Varecia; species Varecia variegata. The sequence goes on along the minus strand of CM052446.1, from coordinate 9,210,407 downwards.
CTTGCCTCCTGCTCTCCCAGTCCCCTCTCCACACCTGTGCCCAGCTGTCTCCAAGAAATGCCTCAACGGATGATTTCTCCATCATGTCTTCTTGGCCTAGGGAGGTCCAGTTTTGCCTGCAGATCCCTCTCTGGGGGTGGGTCTCTGCCCCACAGGCGCTGACCTCCAGAGGTCAGTTTTTTTAGATCACATTTTAGGACTTTTGAAATACACTTTACTTCAGTCATATGAATTATGTAAGTATATCTTATTGTATAAAACGGCACAGAATTGTCTAAAGTGGTCTCCCTCTCCATTTCCAAGAAGAAACCAAGAAACAAAGTTTAACAATTAGGTCTGTGATCTTCCATGTTTTTTCCTTTGTCTACACAAAAGTAATCAAACACATAGAATTTTAAAAATGGATTACACTGTGCACAATGTTCTACATGTCGCCTTTTTGTTTTGTCAGCCGTGGCCAATTCCCCTGGCCAAAACAGGCAGCCGACTTCATTCTTTGTGACAGTAGTAGAGTACCATACCGGGCGACCCCCACCCCCACTGAGCGACATTCAGGTGGTTTCCAGTGACTTGCACAACAGCATTGCGTGCGCGCACCTCCCGGTCCCGGAAGGAAGGAACTGCGTTAGCGTGCAAATTAAACACGCCACATCGGCCAGCGAAAAATCAAATCAAAATAAAACCAGTTGAAGACGGTAGAAAACCTTGTCTGAATACTCCGGGACTCCCTTGCCTCGTTTCCAGCCGCAGTCCCTGCTCCTGGGTCCTCCAGCACCCAGACTCCGGCCCCAAGACCCTCCACGCACAGTCTCCGGGTCCGCGCGGGGCCGAGCGGCGCCCCGTCCGCCCCCAGGGGCCGCCCCAGGCCGGGCCGAGCAGCCCCCGCCCCCACCAGCAGGGCCGACCCGCGGGCCCACGCCAGGCCGGAGGTGGCGCCCGCAGGGGCCGAGAGGCCCCCCCCACCCCCCGACCCCCCGCGCCAGCACAAGCGCGTCGTCCGGAAACCCGATCCAGCCCGCGCCCAGGCTGCCACCCACGGCTCGGTCACGTCCTCCGGATTCGGTGTCTCTTGGCCTCCTGCCCCACTAACCCCGGACTGCCAGGGAGCACGCTTCCCCAGCTAGAGCCCCTTTGTCACACAAAACGAGCGCTCGCGGGGGCCGTTCTCATCCAGCCACCACTCAACCTTCACCTCCAGGCTCCCGCAACTACGACACCACCACTCTGCCAGAGCAGCGGACCTCACGCCTGGGGCCTGCCGGCCCACCCGCTGCTCCGCCCCGCGTTCTCTCTGCCCTCTGCCCCTTCTTGTCGTAGGCTCTGGGGGTTCCCGAAAAAACAGAATGAAGCTGTCTGCAGGAGCCCGGACCCCCGCGGGGGCCTTCCTCCCCTGTCTCCTCTCTGGGCTCCGGGCTCCCACCCAGCCGGGGACCAGCACTCTACACTCCTTTTAGACCCTGTGGGCTTAAAGCTCCTCTGAACCTGCCTAGTCTTTCTTCCTGCTGTGTGTGAACCTCGCCAAGGGGAAGAAGGCTCACTCACCCCCCTCCCATCACTCTAGGGTGCCTGATCCACCCTCTGCGCTCATGGGGAGGGAAAGGGACAGGAAGGTCACCACTCCAACCAAGCCGCAGTGCCAAATCCTACTTGTTCGTTTGTTTTCCCCTGCTCAGGTTACATTTTCAAACCACCAACAGATTCTTAGTTTTCAGTGGATGACAAATTTGAAAGTTGGGTAGAGTCCCAAGGTGGCAACTTACAGATTGGGTAGCCATAGGCAAGTCACTTACCTTCTCTGAACCCCAGTATCCTTGTCCGAATAAAAGGGCAGCTGTGAGTAGCTCTGAGCATGTTTAGGGTGAGTTTTCATGCTAAAGATCTCAGCAACAACAGTTCTGACCCACCCTCTGCCCTAAAGAGAGCATGGGTTCCCTCCCAGCAGAAGGCAGCATCCTGCCCCGTCCAGGGTGCTTCCGGTCCGGCACAGAGAAGATGCAGTTTCCTCTTCTTTCTTTTTGATCAATTCCAGACACCTGCAACAAGCAATGAGATTAACAACAGCCGTTAAAACTGGCCCCTGTGGGGTTCATGCACATGCATAGCTGTAGGACCTTATTATGGGGAAGGGGGAAGGGGGAAGGATGTCAGCTTCCCTCATGTCCTTGAATTCCATAATGAAACCTGCTCCAGCTGTCTCTACCGATTCCATTTTGTTTTCTTCTTTGGTCAAATACAGATAGGAGAAATGATCTCTCCTTCCCCAAGGCAGAGTTTTAAAAGCATTGCCTCAGGATGCCAAGTGTTCTGGAAAAGAAGGTGAGCAGTGAAGGAGCAGGCAGAGGGAGGGCTGAGGGACCCAGCAGCTCCTGGCTGGCTCCTCTGGCCTCTGTTTGAAATTGGCTCAAAAGACATGGAATTAGTAGGCAAAACTGTCTCCTCCTCCTCCTCTTATCTGCAGAGGAGAGATCGGTTCCTGGCTGGCCGGGGCAGTGTCATTGATACAGCTGGTGTCATCGTTACCTTCCACTAACAGATCACTTGACACCTGCTGGCTCGGGCAGGCAGGGCTGGGCCTAGCCATTGCCCGGCCGTGCTGGAGGCTTGGGCCATTGTCCCAGAACCCCAGGAGAGGCCAGGACACAGGCGCTGCTGAGATGCCCTGCTTGGTGACCCAACAGAAGGACTAGATTGCTCCTGGTGGCTGCTGCCCCTTGCAGGGTCCCAGCAACCTCTTTGGTTCCTGCTGCCTGGCCTCTTTCACTGTCACGGGCAGAGGAGATGAGGCCGTTGCTGGCTGGCAGCCAGGGTGGACTGACAATGCTGCATGGAGAAGGGGCACCAGGAGTGGCTTCGGAGTGAGGGGCCGGGGGTGAAGAGCAACCTGGGGCATCTCACCTGGCCCTGCTCCCCTGGCTGGCTGCCTTTCCCGCGTGTGCGTCCCAGGCGGCGTCATGCTGCAGCAGATCCTGCATGACATGTACATTGACCCTGAGCTCCTCGCTGAACTCAACGATGTGCAGAAGCACATTCTCTTCTACAAGATGCGGGAGGAGCAGCTGAGGCGCTGGAGGGAGCGGGAGGCTTGGGAGGCCCTGGCCCAGGAGGAGGGACTCAGGCCCCCAAAGGCCAAGCGAGGTATGTGGTTGGGAGTCACTGAGGGGTTGGCTGCCCGTCCCCCAGGAGGTAGAAACTTAGCAAGACTAGGCAGAGCTCTTCTTCAAGACAGGCACTGGGGTGCCGAGGGCTCAGGGGTGGAAACCCTTGTCCTGTGGGTGTCTAGTCCCGTGAGCCTGGGCTTCTGTCTTTTGACTGGGACTTTGGGGCTTCAACGATGCTGCAGGGGCTATCTGGGGGCCCTGCTGGGATGAGAAAATGAGGACTTGCTTTGTCTTGTGGAAGGCGAGAATTCTGGGAAGATGCCAGTTGGACCTCAGATTGTGGGCAGATGTGGTGGGCAATGGCATGGTGAGTGAGGTCATATTCATGACCCTCACTGGTGGTTCTGGGCCAGGTGCAGTGAAGACACGCAGCTCACTCTCCCTTGTGTGGGTGGCACAGCAGTTCTCAGCTGGGCCCGCACTGTGCACTGTGCCTCTCCCTCCAGATCCTCGTGCGAGAGGATGCTTTGGGTTGTGCCTGGAGCCCCACTGGGCATCGGGAGAGGGTGTCAGGGAATGTCGTGCACAATGAGTGACCAGCCGCAGATGGTAGTAGCAACCGCAGACAAAGCAGGGGCCCAACCGACATTTAGGGTGGTTTACATGCAAAGTCATGTGCCAGTCAAGCCTGTGGACGGGTACACCTGTGGGTGAAGGAGCGTGTTCAGGAACTCTGGGGTAGAAGTAGGTAGGCTGCTGGGGCTTGGTTTGGTGCAGTCCTGCTGGGGCTGGCAGTTTCTGGGGGTGCTGCACACGCTGTGTGCTTTGCAAAGCCCACTTGCCTTCTCTCTCGTTTGCTTCCCACACAACCCTCTTCTTGGCCTCCACACTGTTCCCGGAGTGCAGCTTTGATCTGTTTGGAGTTTTCAGTCCAGGACAACGTCCTGTTTCAGGGGTGAACATCCAGGCCCACTGGTGATCTGGCTCTTTTCCAGGCCAGGCTCACTGCTGCCTGGTGCCTACCATGCACTGCTGGCCACACTCACGCCAATCCTGACACGCTTGTTCTTATCTCTGGTCTTTGTGCGTGTATGTCCTATGCCTTCGTCCGCCTGAAAAACTCCGTCAGGACTAGCCCTGTGCCCTGGAGTCTTTGGGGGATGCTCCTGGCATAGTGGAGTCCTTGTTCTTTTGCAGCTGCCTGGCATGTGAGACCTAACCTGCCCTTGTACTTGCCATCCTGTCGTTGTCATTCTTCATCTGCTTCCCTGGTTCTCCCAGTGGACCCAAAGCCTCTGGAGCATCAAACCATACTCCATTCTGCCTTCCTCCCCTGGGCCTCTCGCAGAGCTGGCACGTGGCATTAAATCCTCATTTCAAACAAGACACAGCAGGACCCCAAGGGGGGAGGTGTGGCAACGCTGTGACTTGGCTGCAGGTGGCTGGTGCCTTCCTGGCTGGGCTGCGCTGGCAGCTGCACAGCTATCTGGTAAAGTGACAAGCTGCTTTGCCAGCCCCACCTGGCCTGTGCCCTGGGGCTTCTTCTTGTCTGTGTGCTGACTCTTCTGAGAGGAAGACAGATGCCTAAAAATTTAACTGCAAAAATATTTATACGGAGATTTGTCACACATTGACATCTGCATTTTCATGTATAAACGATACATTAAACTCATGGGGTTTCTGGTGCAGAAGAATCTTTTCTGGGTAATTAATTTTCTGATTTATATAGAATGGAAAGGAGGGGGAAACAGGCTGGGAGTGTGCGTATCCCAGGTCAGGGTCACTGGGATCTCAGCCGTTGGCTTCAGGCCTGCCTTTTGGAACTGTGTGGGTACAAGGCTGGGAGCCCTGGGGGGCTGGCCCTGCTCAGGAGCCCAGAGAACTTTTGCTGGAGGTTCTGGGATGACAGTGCCTGCTCATGTCCTGGGGTCATGATGAGGGGTTGCAACAGTCCTGCAGTTTGTCCGTGACCTTTACCTTTACCAGGTGCCTGTCTTGCCCTTTCTGCTCCCATATCCCTGTGGAGTGGCAGGGCAGGCCCCTGTGACCCCATATCAGGTGAGGCAGGTGAGGCTCCTTCACCTTCACAAAGTGATGCCATACATCCGGGTCACCCAGCTGCTGCATCCCGTGACTTTGACATGAGTTTGACTGATTCTTTTCCATTTATTCACTTCCAAACTTGGGACTCCAATGACTCAAATGACCTGTGCACACGTTCATCTGTTTGCCCATTCGCTCACTCATTCACTTACCCGTTACTAAGTGCTAACGTGGTGGACTGGATGGCGTTCGGGTCCTGGAGTCTGTGGGTGGGTGGATCTTGGAGAACAGCCAGCTCGAGTGCTGAGTTGAGGCTCGGTGCAGAGCTGGGGTGTGGTGACTCAGGGTAGGAGTACGGGGGACAGGCTCTGTAGCCTGGATCTCTTTTCTTCCTCTCCTTCACAGGCATCCCCCCTTCCCGGTCCCTCCCTGCTGTTTGTCCTGGAGGAAGCATCTGTTGTACCCTGGTTGAGCTGTGCGCCAGCCCCTCGGGATCCCTGAGCACGACTTGGCTCAGTCCTGGTCAGCCTGAAATGACAGTGTGCCCTCCCGTCCTGTGTCTCCAGTCCTGCTTGTCCTCTTTGTCCCCTTCCTGCCTTTTCTGGGAACGTTTCCCAGCTCCCAGCAGTCCTGACTTCACCATCCCTAGGGCTGAGGTGACACTCACCATGGCACTATGGGCAGGCAGGACGAAGTCTGCAGCCTTCGAGCTGTGCCTGGTGCCGGTGGGAATAAACGCTGGTGACATGGGGCATTGTAGTTTACAGATCCTTGGGGGCTTTACTGATCTTGGAACTCACAGAAAAAAGCTGGGGTGAAAACTCAGAGTCACGCTGTGAAAGAGCGGAAGGGGAGAAGGTGGGGTCACCGCTGGGGACACATTGTCCCCCTAAGCATGCAGCATTTCTCTTTCGCCCTCACTTTGCACTTTGGTGGGAACCCTCTGCTGTTCTACCCTGTTGCGGAGGATAGAGACCCTTAGCCAGGTAGTTTTCTCATCTACCATCAAGTTTGCTGTTTTATCGCATTTGTGACAAAGTGTGCTGTCCGGTGGGAATTTGGGTTATTATAACTGAGACTCTGGGAAGGCACGTTGTAATATTATGTTCCTGCAAGATTTAAGCCAAGCCCCTCCGGCATCACTGTGACCTGCGCAGTCCCCGCACTTTACTCCCCTGGGCCACCACAAGAACTCACAGCCTGGCAGGCCCCTTCTGCACTCGGTTATCCTGGTTTCTGGGGCTGGAGCTGGGTGTGGCCGTGTTCGCAGCCCAGGAAGACTCCCTGTTTGGGCCTGTCGGTTCTGCCCTGATTGACGGTTTCTGCCAGTGTTAACTTGGTTTTTCTGTGGAGCCAGGCATTGTGCCCACCCCCGTCCTGCTCCCCTGTCCATGATCCCAGCCTGAACACCCGGGGAGTGGCTTATTCTCCCAGCCCAGCATCAGAAGCCCTGTGTCCTCCGTGCTGGCTCGCTGGCCTGTCCTCATTCTGGCCGGCAAGGGCACGAAGTCCAGCGGGGCTCCAGCCTCCACTGCCTCCGCTCTCCACAGCTGGGCTCAAGAGGAGCACCTACCTCCCAGGCCACCTCTGTCACAGCTCTGCCTGTGTGGCTCCCAGCCCCAGCCCTGACCTGGGGCCCGAGGGAGTCACCATCCTCTCTGTATCTCAGCATGAAGTCTCTCCCACTGCCCTAATGGAAGCTGTGTGATGCAGCTTTCACTGGGCATCTGATCTGCCTTCTCTCTGTTTCCTGGGGACCCTCCGGTAACCATGGCAACCTTGCCTGCTGGGCCTGGTCTCTGCTAGCCTCAGTGTGTTCCCTTTCCGGGCACGGCAGGCCTGACCTAGAATGCCAGTCCTGCCTGGAACCCTGCCTGGGCCCTGCACCCGTCTGCAGACATTCCCGGTGTGGCCCGTTTTGAGTGGCCCCCGCCTCACACTCACCCCCTGCAACCTCCTCTCCCCACAGCAGCCAAAGACCTCTTGACACAGTGATTAGCTCAGGCCTCCCCCTGCCTCGGTGGCTTCTGTTGCACTCACAAGGAAATACGCATGGCTTTTGCTGGTGTTGGCCATCTGTCCACTTTGCCAACCTAATCTCTGCCCCTTTGTGTCGCTCTGTGTGGAAGGCTCTCCCCAGAGCCTCAGAGGCTGCTCCTCCTCCTCATCCATTTCCCATTTAAATGTGGGTTCTTCATTGACCCCTCTCTCACCCCAAGCTCTGTCCCAAGCTCTCTCACAACACCCTGCGACATTTCCTGCTAGCACCTACCACATCTGAAAGTATCTTTTTTAAAAAAATTGTGGTCAAATACACCAAACATAAAATTTACCGCTTTAGCCATCAATTCAGGGACATTTAGTATTATATGTTCAAAATGTTGTTCAACCCTCACCACTGCCTAGTCCAGAACAATTTCCTCGCCCCAGAAGGAATCCCCACATCTGTTAACATCACTCCCTGTCTTCTCCCCCCCCCGCAGCCCCTGGCAATGCTGATCTGCTTCCTGACTCTATGGGTCCACCCCTCCCCCTCTGCCCCTCCTGCTGCCCTAGTGGAACCCCCCCCACCTCCTTCCGTGTCTCTATTTGCTTGTTTATGGTCTGTCTGCTCCATTAGCCTGAAAGTACCAGGAGGCCATGGAGGTCCCTTGTATTGTTCAAGTTTTCTATCCTGACCTCTAGAACAAAGCCTAGGGGTAGGGCTGGTGTGTGCCTGGGTGAGTGGCATCTTAGGCCCTCGCATCTGTCCGGTGCCAGAGGGGCTCGATTGGAGAGACAGGTATTAAAGGATTTCCTTTTTGATTGGAAGGCTGTGTGCTGCACAATGGGACCCCTCCCCTAGACCTTGAAATTGTTCAGTAAAAGTATAAAAAAAATCACAATATATTTGTGTTTTGGGATTTGTTGTGGAAGCTGATGTATTAATACAATAATATATGTACAAGTAATGACAATTCTGTCACTTTTCCACTCATAACTCATTCCATTTTCTTTTCTTTTCTTTTTTTGGGGACAGTCTCACTCTGTTGCCCAGGCTAGAGTGCAGTGGCATCATCATAGCTCACTGCAACCTCAAACTCCTGGGCTTAAGTGATCCTCCTGCCTCAGCCTCCCTAGTAGCTGGGACTACAGGTGCACCCCACCATGCCCAGATTATTTATTTTTGTTTGTTTTTTTATATTTTAATATTAACTTTACAAAGTGATCATTTACATCATGAAATGCACCCATCCTAAGTGTATTTTTTCATAAGTTTAACAAATTTTATACTGTGTATCACCAACAATCAAGATACAGAACATTTCTAGTTCCTTTGTGCCCATTCCCAGGTAATTATTAAATATTATATCATCCTCAGCATGCAGCCTCAGAAAACAACTAACCTGTTTTCAATAAGTGTTGATTATAGTTGTATTTTCTAGAATATCATATAAATGGAATCATGAAATATGCACTCTTTGGTGTCTGACCTCTTTCATTCAGCATAATGTTTTTGAGATTCATCCACATTGTTATGTTTATCTGTAGTTTCTTTTTTATTGCTGGGTAGTATTTCATTGTATCAATACAACACAATTTATATATGTATTTTCTAGCTTATGACTATTTGGCCTGTTTTCAGTTTCATGCCCAAATAATTTAAAACATTTTTTTTCTAGAGACAGAGTCTGGTGGTGTTGCCCAGGCTGATCTTAAACTCCTGGCGCCTTGGCCTCCCAAAGTGCTGGGATTACAGGCCTGAGCCGCTGCTCCCGGCCTCAAACTCATTATCTTTATCAGTAATGAAACATCTACTGAAGATAAGAAACATAAGCATCCTTTTATATCTTCTCCATGATTTTGTTGGTGTAATCAAGGATATTAAATCAGATTTTAGACCGATTTTGTTTGCATTATTTATTTCCTCTTTCAAGATTTATTTATTATGCTTATTGTAGAAGTTTCACAACCAAATCAGGAGAGCAACAATTATTTGGACATTAACTCTACTTTGTACCGGTTTCATTGCTCCCTACATGTTTTTTTCCCTCTGGGGGAAAAGTGATACGTATTTTATTTCTCCTCTGCCGCATTGGACAAGAGATCTGGGCAACTGGGCGGTGCGCGCTCACCGTTAGGATCCTCAGCGGGCTACGCCCAGTCACTGAGCGTCAAGGGAAATTCATGCTTGGAGCTGTCTCCTGCCCCATCCCTATTCTTGCTGTCATAATCTGTTCTTGGGGCACCACTGGTTTTGCCATGCTGATTTTCCTCAACCCCCTTCATTTTTTCTGTTAGTTCCAACAGGTTTTGGGTGGATTCACTTGGATTATCTAGGGAGTGAGGCTTCCTGGGACACTGTGGAGTTCGCAGGGGCAGGTGGTGGAAGCTATGGGTATCTGGGCCATAGCTCTTTGCAGCTATTGTTCACGACCCCTTTCCTGGGCACTGGGGACCACGCTTCTAGGACAGTGCTGGGAGGGGGAGGAAGAGATTAGGGAGGTGACTGACAGACTCTGCTCTCCTCCCTGGTTTCTCATAGTGACAATTCCCCACCAATAATGCCCCATTCCTTTTGTTAAGAAAACGTTTCCTGTCACCATGCAAATATTCAAGGGACAATTCTGTGGAAGAAGTGTTTGATCTTTTGCAGAGACTACATGGGATGAGAAGAGAAAAGGAGGTGTCTGGGGGTGAGGGAGGGTGTCCAGAGCCCTGGAGAGGACGTTGATTAGTGCCAGGAAGTGAAGAAGTAAAAAGTCTCCTGTGCGCGGTGGTTGGTAAGGTGGGCAGAGCGTGGGGCTGAGGGGCTGGCTGAGGCAGCACGTGACCAGGGAGGGTACTGGCGGCTTCCGAAGGGAGCCCTGAAGTCAGGCAAGAAGAAACTCATCAGAAGTGGATCTGTGGTGACACAGGGCTGTCCACCTGAGCCCAGAGGAGTGCCCTGGCACCTGTCACCTGCAGGCACCTGCAGGTCAGCCCCCCTCGAAGCTTTGGGGGGTATCTGGTGGACAAGCAGACCCTGCCCACTCTCCCAGACTTTCCACCCAGGATTGCTCCATTGGCTTATTTCCTGAGGGCTTCCAGGGTGGGAAATAGTGTCATAGATCATTTTTCTACCCTTGGGCTGCGTTGACGCTATTTTCAAAATGCCTACAGCACGGTGGATAGAACCAGCTGGATTTTCATCCTGGTTCCACAGTCACCCATGCAATGGGAATAACAATACTTTCCCAGCAGTTGTTGGGAGGATTCAAGAAGCTTCTTCAAGTGGGAAAGCTTCTGGTGCCATACAGGCACGTGACAGCCAAGTCACACTCATGTCCTTCCTTTCCTGGTTCTGGTGGCAGATCCCCTGGATGGGTTCGGGTTTCTCCCTGAGTGCTCCCCCACCAGCCCTGTGTCTGGGGACCAGCCACACCGTGGCCTGGCCAACCTCAGTTTTCCTGCAGTCTCAGCAACGGGAGATGACTTCGTGGGTGGGGCCTTTCTTGTGTGTGTCAACTCATCGCCTCTTGTGTGGTTTGTAAATTTACTTTTACTTCTTATTAGTAAGATAAATTGGAGGAAATTCAGCCTTCCCAATAAGAGGAGACTCTTGGCCTTGGGGTGCTTTCCTGCGGATGAAGTAAAGATGGGTGGGTGGGTGTGGGAAGAGCCCATGGGGAGTTGCTGTGAGCTGCTGACGATGTGTGGCACCGCCTATGGACTGGGACACCCTGGTTGTGACTGTGTGGCTGGGCATGGGGCCCTCCTGGGCAAAGCAGCGGAACAAAGGCTGGGGACCTTTGAGAGCCCTGGTGGGACTCCGTGTGTGTGTGTGTGTGCGTGCGTGCGTGCGTGCGTGCGTGTGTGTGTGTGTGTGTGAGAGATTGGCATGCGTTCTGCTGGTAGTTTGGGGTGTGGATGGGGGGCTGGGGCCACGCTTTTCTGCTCCACTCACCTGGACTGTGAGACCCGATATGGGCCACCATGTAGTGGGTGCTCCATCCAAGTCTGTGGCCTTGACATTGATGGGGCTGCACTTTCTGGCTCCCCAGCCTTCTGTTTGCCTCGAAACAGCAGCCAGAAAGGTGGGACAGCTGTGGGGGTGAGTGAGCTCCTCAGAGGTGCAGTCTCACATCACTGAGATGTGTCACTCTCCCCTGCAGCTCAGACCCTTCGTCTGTGATGGGCAGGGGGTTACTGAAACTGCCCCCCTCTATGGGTGGTTGTGAGGATTGAATGAGCCGCTGTGCACAGTGCCTGAGGTCTGCCCTGCATGCCTGGCACCACTGGTTCCTTCGCACTTGCTGCCTTCCTGTTTCCTTCCTGCCCTCCCCGAGCCCCGTGCTGTGTTGCTTAGTGAGGCAGCTCTGTCTACAAAGGGCACCAGGGCCCTCTGCTCCCCATCTCCAGTGCCAGCTCTTTCAGAAGCTGCAAAACCTCAACTTGCCAGGCGGCAGGGAGAGAAGTCAGGGCAGAGGCCACTGTGAGAGGGAGTGGGGTCACCCATAGTGATTGGTGGTGGTGGCACATGGTGCCTGGCGAGCATGGGTGTCCCCAGGGGGGAGGGTGCAGTTTTTGTGGCTGTGGAGAAAGATTAACCTCATGTGGGGTTACCCTTAGTTACCAGCTCTGAGCATGCTGTATCCACAAGGAGGAAGGGTCAGGGTGGCAGGCAGAGCAAGGCCCAAGAGCTCTGCATTCTCTGGAAGGAAGAACTCACCCAGGTGGAGCGCCTGTCTGGCCTGTGCTAGCTCTTTAAGGACATCAGCTTATCTGACCCCCTTAGTGACCTGGAAGATGCACCCTTATGTATTTCATAAGGTTGAAAGACCCACTATTGTTTCATGTCTTCGAAGGAAGCTGTAAATTAAACTATGACTGTGAGCTGCCCAGGCTTAATTTCTCCCCCCTTATCTCAGGATGCTCCTATCTGCCACCTCCCTGCTTCCCTGTCCCCTGGAGGCCAGCAGGGCGGGTGCTGAGACAGGCCTCCAGCTGGCTGTCTCCTGGCTCCCTGTAACCCAACCCCAGGTCTCACTCCGGCTCAGAGCAGCTGGGCTGCAGTAACAGGTTGCAGGGCTGCCTGTCCCTCTGCTATCTCTCGAGTGGCTAGCATTACTGCTTTCCAGGTTTTTCTCACCTAAGGACCAGCAATGCTTCTTCCAGTTTTCCCATTTGGAAATAGATTTTGTATTAGACTTTGGGGTCTAAATCCCGTGGGTTCTTTTTCACACCTATTGACCCCATGTCCTGGTAGAGTCACATAACCCTAGGCTCAGGGGTCATTATTTCTGTCCTATCATTTCACCGATGTGCTTATTTTCTGGCCACCGTGGTTAGGTTCTCACACTCAAACTTTGTGAGATGCTAAAGATTTAGGACATCTTGTCCCTGCCCCCAGGACATGTGCAGCCCCCTCGTTTTACAGATGAAGCTGTTTGCGTCTGTGAGCTGGTAAGGAATGGAACTAATGCTCGGCTGCAGAGCTCCTCACTGGCATGTTGATTGTCCTGTGCTGTCTCTGAGCTGAAGGAGTTACAGACAGGGAGCTGGGACTGGAGGTAGGGCGTTGAGGATTTCCCAATTACAATCACCCCAAGTTCCAACACACAGTGACACCATGGCCCTGGTGGAAGATTTTCTTGGTCTTCTTGGGTTTGTCCTTGTTCTAGCAAGAAAGGGCCCAGACTTCACAGGGGATGTGACCTTGAGCTGGGGAAGACATTTCACAATTACAGGGTTGGAGGGAGTGATGGGAAGGTGGCTCAGTGTGACCAGCCCCACGTCTGCGTTGCTCATATGCAGCCAGGTGCTGGTGACAAGGACCTGTGCCTGCCTCGTGCTGGGCCTTTGCCTTCTTTATGCCAAAGGCAGTTTGTATGATGGCCAAGGTGCCTGGGTTCAGCTTTTGGCTGCCCACTCCCTAACTGTGGCTGTGTGGCTGTTTTCCACGTATTTTTTTTTTTTTTTTTGAGACAGAGGCTCACTCTGTTGCCCGGGGTAGAGTGCCATGGCGTCAGCCTAACTCACAGCAACCGCCTCCCAAGTAGCTGGGACTACAGGCATGCACCACAATGCCTGGCTAATTTTTCTATATATATTTTTAGCTGTCCATATAATTTCCTTCTATTTTCAGTAGAGACGGGTGTCGCTCTTGCTCAGGCTGGTCTCGAACTCCTGAGCTCAAACAATCCGCCCGCCTCGGCCTCTCAGAGTGCTAGGATTACAGGCGTGAGCCACCGCGTCTGGCCAGTTTTCCACGTATTAATTTGACTTTGGCAAGATACTCCTGCCTCCTTGAACTTCAGTTTCGTCTTCCATAAACTGGAGATGATGATAATAGGAACTATATCCCATATTTGTGGGAAGATGAAATGAGATGGTCCCAGTGAAGCCTGGTATGTTGTAGGTACTTGGTAAACATTAGCATAGCACATTCCTCAAGTGCCTAGTGGAGTTCTCTTCTGTTTTTCCAGAAGACTAAAGTGCACAGCTTAGAACAAAAGGCACATGTGTTAAAAGAACACACCGGCTGTTGGGGCAGCCACCTCCTAGCAGGATTCCCTGAGAGGTGCCCTAGCATCAGAACCCGTGCTGCCCCTGGGAGCAGTGCTGTGGGTGTGGAGGGCAGGTGAGCACTTTGTCTTGTGGAACGTGGTGTCTCCTGGTTCCTTACTGCTCTGAAGTTCTGATTCAATCTCTTCATGACTAGCTAGCATTGGCATATGGATCAGTCCTGGTTCTCTAGGGAAACAGCCAATAGGATGTGAGTGTGTATGTTTATATGACTTAATTTATTATAAGGAATTGGCTCATGGGATCATGGGGACCAGAAAGTCCAAAATCTGTGCGGCAGTCGAGCAGGCTGGAAACTCAAGCTGGATTTCTATGTTACAGTCTTGAGGCAGAATTTCATCTTGGGGAAACCTGTTTTTTGTTCTTAAGGCTTTTAACTGATTGCATGTGGTCCTTCCACATCAGGGAGAGTAATCTGCTTTACTTAAAGTCAATTGACTGTAAAAGTTGATCTACACCATACCTTCTCGGTAAAACCTAGACTAGAGTTTGATCAAACAATTGGGCACCATAGCCTAGCCATATCAACACATAAAATTCATCATTACAGTATGCACTTAATTCCAACTACATGTAGTAAGCACCTACTGTGTGCAGTGTGTATCTACTGTGAGAGATGCCAGGGATCTGCTCAGCAGACTCTTACAACCTGGTGAGCTGGCTAGGCTTTCAGTAAGGATGTCTTTTTGTAGGTTTCAAGAACGGCAAGTCTGATCTGGAACCAGAAAGCTTCTAGAGTTGTTTCTCTGCTCTTCTGTTCATCCTTCTCTCTGTACACTTTCTCCTGCAGACCACACAGCCCCTCTAATCCATCCCAGGTCTGAATCCATGTGGCTTTCCTTCTCCAAGATCCCTTATCGTCAAATGAGCCCCACTCCTTTTTGCTTCTCAGTTTAGATTCAGTGGCTGTCTGACTGGCCCAGCTCCAGTGCACATCTGTGAGAAAAGAGGCTGGGGTCATGGGGAAGGTGGGACTGCTGCTTTTCAGAGTGATGAACCATGGTAGGCACAGCTAGGAGGGAAGTTGGATATAGTGGGGAAATTGATAATATCTCTGCTGAGGATGAACCAGCTTGCTCTGGTTGGCCTGGAACTTTCCCAGTTTGAAAACTGAAAGTCCTACATCTCAGGAACTCCCTCAGTTCCAGACAAACTGGGACTGTTGGTCACTCTACCTCTTCTATATTAAACACACGCATGTGAAAACTTCAGAAGAAAAAGCAGGTTTAAGGAACAGGAGAGTTGGTGCAGAGGAGGAATCAAAGAGAAGGAAAATCTTCCTGGGCCATTTCTGGAGGCAGTGACCCTACAACTGGGTTTTGAAAGAAGACCAGGGCCAGCACGGTGGCTCACGCCTGTAATCCTTGCACTCTGGGAGGCCAAGGTGGGAGGATTGCTTGAGGCCAGGAGTTCGAGACCACCCTGAGCAAGAGCAAGACCCCGTCTCTACCAAAAATAAAAAAATTAGCTGGGTGTGGTGTTGCGTAACTGTAGTCCCAGCTACTCGGGAGGTTGAGGGAGGAGGAGTGCTTGAGCTCAGGAGTTTGAGGTTGCTGTGAGCTATGATCATGCCACCGCACTCTAGCCAGGGTGACAGAGTGAGGATCTGCCTCAAAAAAAAAAAAAAAAAAAAAAAAAGAAAGAAAGAAAGAAAGAAGACCAGGTAAGACACTGTGAAGACAATGTGGTTGACATTAATGGCTTGGGCTTCCCAGGATTTTCAAGTGGAAAGTGCCTTTCTATTTGGAGAGAAATCTGAATCTATATACATCTATTACTTTTCTCACTCCTTAACAGCTAGAATGTGGACAAAGTAAGAGTCAATTTTTTTTTTTGCATATGAATGTCTACTTTTTTTCAGTAATATTTGTTAAAAAAATCCTTTGTTCATTGCATTACCTTGGTGCTATTGCTGAAAAACTTCTGGACTCTCTATACTGTTTCATTGAGGTGTATGTCTACTCTTACACAAATAATGCATTGACTGTAGCTTTAAAGTAAATCTTCAAACTGTAGTAGCTTTGTAGTAAATCTTAAAACCAAATTGTGTGAGTCATTCAACTTTGCTGTTTTTCAGCATTATTTTGGGTAGTCTAGATCATTCCCTTTTCCACCTAAATTTTAGAATCAGCTCATCAATTTCTATAATGTGCTCGCTGGGAATTTAAGGTTATATTGAATCTATAGGTCAATTTGGGATGAGTTGACACATTAACATTTTGAGTTTTCCAATCCATGAAAAAGGTATATTGCTTTATTTATTTAGGTCTTCAGTTTATTTTTGCAGATTAAAGCAACACATTTTGCTCTAATCTTTGGTGGATTAGAGAACAATCTTCTGTAGATTAGAGAATACATTTTGTTAATATCTCTTAGTATTTCATGTTTCTTAATGCTACTGTAAATGGCATTTTAAAATTTAACTTTTAACTGTTTGTTGTGAAAATATAGACATACAAATTTTTGTGTATTGACCTTATATCTTGTGACCTTGCTAAAATCGGTTATTAGTTTGAATAGCTATTTTTGTAGATTTTATGAAATCTTTGAGATATTTTATGTAAATGATCATGTCATGCAAATATAGACAAATTTATTTTTTTCTTTTCAACTTTTATTTCTTTTTCTTGCCTTATTGCATGGGGTAGAATCTTCAGTCCAATGTTAAATAGATGTAGAAAGAACAGACAACCTTGCATTGTTCCCAGTGTTAGGGGGAAGTATTCAATTTTTGATTATTAAGTATGATTTTTTTTTTTTTTTTTTTTGAGACAGAGTCTTGCTCTGTTGCCCGGGCTAGAGTGAGTACCATGGCATCAGCCTAGCTCACAGCAACCTCAAACTCCTGGGCTCAAGCGATCCTACTGCCTCAGCCTCCTGGGTAGCTGGGACTACAGGCATGCGCCACCATGCCCGGCTAATTTTTTCTATATATATTTTAGTTGGCCAGATAATTTGTTTCTAATTTTAGTAGAGACGGGGGTCTCGCTCTTGCTCAGGCTGGTCTCGAACTCCTGACCTTGAGCGATCCACCTGCCTCGGCCTCCCAGAGTGTTAGGATTACAGGCGTGAGCCACCGCGCCCGGCCAATATGATGTTAACTGTTGGTTTTTCATAGATACATTTTATCAGAGTGAGGAAATTCTCACTTTAGTATTTCTAGTTTGCTGAGAATTTTTACTAGGAATGGATTTGGATTTGTGAAACATTTTTCTGTAACTATTGAGATGGTCATAATTTCTTTTTTTAGTGTGCTGATATGATGAATTATTTGATTAATTTTCAAATGTTGAACCAACTCTGAATTCCTGTGATAAATCTCATATGGTCATGATACATTGTCTTTTTTTATGTATTTCTGAACTCAATTTATTAATAGTTTATTAAGATTTTTAAAAATTCTGTATTTGTGAGAGATATCTATAGTTTTCTTGAAATGTCTTTAGTTTAATGTCAGGGTAATGTTGACCTCAAAAAAGGAGTTGGAATATATTCTTTCTTCTTCCATCTTATGGAAGAGTTTGTCTAGAATTGGTATTATTTCTTCATTAAATGTTTGATAGAATTCATCAGTAATGTCTTCTAGGCCCAGGCTTTCATTGTGGGCAGATTTTAAACTACAAATTGAAATTCTTTAGCAGACATAGAGCTATTCTTGGGGTGTATTTCTTCTTTAGTGAGCTTGCTTTTTTTGCATCTTTCAAATAATTCGTTTATTTTATCTAAGTTATGAAATTATTGGCATAAAGTTGTTCATAAAATTTCCTTATCTGTAGGATCTTTCATGCTTGATAGTGTTAAGTTGTGTCTTCTCTCTTGTTATCTTGATCAATCTGGTGAGGAAATTTATCAATTTTACTAATGGTTTCAAAAACTAATTTTTTGTTTCTTTTTTTCTGTTGTTTTTATGTTTTCTATTTTATCAATTTCTGCCATTATCTTTATTATTTCTTTCTTTGATTTTTTTTTGCATTTAATTTGTTCTTATCTTCTAGTTTCTTACTGTGGAAGCTTAGACCATTGATTTGAAATGCTTCTTCTTTCTGAATATAAATATTTGATGCTATAAACTTCTCTAAGTGCCCTGCTTTAACTACATCACATGGAGTTTTTTGTGTCATATTTCCATTTTTCTTCAATTAAAATATTTTCTGATTTACCTAGTGATTTCTTCTTTTATCCATGAACTATTAGAATTGTGTTGTTTAATTTCTGAATATTTGAAGAGTTTTTGTTTCAAATATCTTTCTGTTACTGATTTGTAGATTGATTCCACTGTGGTCAGAGAACATAACATGCGTGATTTCAAACATTTTATGAATGCTGAGGTTTTTTTTTTTTAAATGGCTGAGAATACTATCTATCTTGGTGAATATTTGTTCTGTATGCACTTGAAAAAGAAAGTGTTTGGCTGTCATGTGGAGTGTTCTATGAATGTCCATTAGGTTAAGCTGGTTGATAGTGCTGTTTAGATCTTCCATAGCCTAATTTTTTTTCCTACTCATCCTACCAATTACTAGGAGAAACTTTAGAGAAAAGCTTTGTTAAGATATAATTAACATGCCGTACAAGTCATGCATTTAAAATTGTACAGTTCAATAGTTTTTAGTATACTCACAGATGTGGGAAACCATCACCACAATTTTAGAATATTTCGTCACCACAAAAAAGCCCATATGCTTTAACTATAACCCCCCAGCTCTACTTTCTCCCCACTTCCACCCCAGGCCTTAGCAACCGATAATCTGCTTTATGTCTCTATAGATTTCCTTATACCGGACTTTCATATGAATGGAACCATATAATATGTGGACTTCTGGAACTGGCTTCTTGCACTATGCATAATGTTCTCAAGGTCCATTCATGTTGTAGCATGTATCAGTACTTCATCTCTTTTTATAGCTGAGTAATATTCCATTGTGTGGCTGTACCACATTTTGTTTATTCACTCCTTTGTTAATGGACATTTGGTTGTTTCCACTTTTTGGGCTTTTATGAATAATGCTTCTATGAACATTTATGTACAAGTTTTTGTGGGGACATGTGTTTCATTTCTCCTGGGCGTATATGCCTAGAGGTGTTGAGTCATTTGGTAACTCTATGTTTAATCATTTGAGGAACTGCCACACTATTTTCTAAAGCAGCTGCACTATTTTACAATCTCGCCAGCAGTGTATGAGGATTACCACTTTTTCACATCTTTGTCCACACTCGGTATGATCTATCTTTTTGATTAGAGCCTTCCTAGTGGGTGTGGAGTGTTATGTAATTGTGGTTTTGATTTGCAATTTCCTGATGAGTAACAAAGTCAAGATCTTTTCTTGTGCTTTTTGGCCATTTTTACATATACCTATAAGCCGTTTGTAGGTCTTCTTTTGAGAAATGTCTACATAGATACTTTGCTCATTTTTTAAATCAGGTTATTTGATTTTTTTCCTATTGAGTTGTTGGCACTCCTTATATATTCTAATTATTAATTCCTTGTCAGATGGGTAGTTTGCAAATATTTTCTCCCATTCTGTGGGTTTTCTTTTCACTTTGTCAATTGTTTCCTTTGCTGGGCAGATGTGATCACATCTTAGCTAAGATCACATCTTAGCTTGATGTGATCCTATTTGTCCAATTTTGCTTTGGTCGCCTGTGTTTTGGGGGTATTACTTAGGAAGTCTTTGCCCAGATTAATGTCCTGAAACATTTTCCCAATGTTTTCTTTTAGTAGTTTCATAGTTTCAGGTCTTAGATTTAAGTCTTTTTTTTTTTTTTTTTTTTTTTTGAGACAGAGTCTCACTCTGTTGCCCG
>CM052446.1:9165500-9190820 GCA_028533085.1 Varecia variegata | reverse complement strand
TGTGTGGATTTATTTCTGAGTTCTCAATGGTCTATGTGTCTGTTTTTATGCCAGTACCATGTTGTTTTGTTTTGTTGTATACTTTGAAGTCAAGAAATGTGATTCCTCCAGTTTTGTTCTATTTGCTCAGGATGACTTTGGGTATTCTGGGTCTTTTGTGGTTTATATAAATTTCAGCTTTATTTGTTCTATTTCTTTGAAGAATGTCATTGGTATTTTTGATGAGATTGTATTGAATCTGTGGATTGCTTTGGGTAGTATGGACATTTTAACAATATTGATTCTTCCAATCTATGTGCAAGGAATATCTTTCCATTTTTTTGTGTCCTCTTTAATTTATTTCATCAATGTTTTATAGTTTTCATTTAGAGGTATTTCACTTCTTTGGTTAAATTTATTCCTAGGCATTTTGTTTTATTTGTAGCTGTTGTAAATGGGATTACTCTCGTGGTTTGTTTTTCAGATTGTTTACCGTTGGCACATAGAAATGCTACTGATTTTTGTATGTTGATTTTGTATCCTACAACTTTACTGAATTTGCTTATCAGTTCTAATAGTTTTTTTGTGGAGTCTTTAGGTTTCTCTAGATAGAAGATGATATCATCTGCAAACAACCATAATTTGGCTTCTTTCTTTCCAGTTTGGATGCCCGTTATTTCTTTCTCTTGTCTGATTGCTCTAGCTAGGACTTCCAGTACTCTGTTTAATAACAGTGGTGAAAGTGGGTATCTTTGTCTTGTTCCAGATCTTAGAGGAACAACTTTCAGTTTTTCCCCATTCAATATGATACTAGCTGTGGGTCTGTCATACACAGCTTTTCTCATGTTGAGGTCAGTTCATTCTATACCCATTTTTTAAAGAGTTTTTATCATGAAGGGATGTTGAATTTTATCAAATGATTTTTCAACATCAAGTGAAATCATACGGTTTTTGTCCTTTGTTCTGTTGATATGATGTATCACATTGATTGATTTGTATATGTTAAATCATCCTTTCATCTCTGGAATGAATTTCACTCAATCCTAATGAATAATCTTTTTAATGTGTTGTTGAATTTGGTTTGCTAGTATTTTGTTGAGAATTTTTGCATTCATGTTTGTCAGAGATATTGGCTTATAGTTTTCTTTTCTTTTCCTTTCTCTTTTTATTTATTCATTTATTTATTTTTGCTATTTGGTTTGGTATCAGGGTGATACAGGCCTCATAGAATTAGTTTGGGAGTATTCCCTCCTCCTCAACTTTTTGGAATAGTTTAAGTAGGATTGGTATTAATTCTGCTTTGAATACTTGGTAGAATCAGCAGTGAAGCCATCAGGTCCTGGACTTTTTTTGATGGGAGACTTTTTATTACTGCTTCTATCTCATTACTTGTTACTAGTTTATTCAAGTTTTGTATTTCTTCTTGGTTTAATCTTGGTAGGTTGTATGTGTCCAGGAATTTACCCATTTCTTCTCGGTTTTCCAATTTATTGGCATATAGTTGCTCATAGTAGTCTCTAATAATCCTTTGAATTTCTGCATATCAGTTATAATGTCTCCTTTCTCATCTCTGTTTTTTTATTTATTTGGATCTTCTCTCTTGTTTTCTTAGTCTGGCTAAAGGTGTGTCAATTTTGTATTTTGTTTGTTTTCAAAAACACAACTTTTTGTTTCATTGATCTTTTGTGTCATATTTTTGTTTCAATTTCATTTATTTCTGCTCCAATGTTTATTATTTTTTTCCTACTAATTTTGGGTTTGGTTTGCTCTTGATTTTCCAGTTCTTTGAGATGCATTGTTAGGTTGTTTATTTGAAGCCTTTCTGTCTTTTTGATGTAGGCACTTATTGCTATAAACTTTCCTCTTATTACTGCTTTGGCTGTATCCCATAGGTTTGATATATTGTGTTTTCATTTTCATTTGTTTTGAGAAATTTTTAAGTTTCCTTCTTAACCCCTTCATTGACCCACTGGTCATTTAGGAGCATATTGTTTAATTTCTGTGTGTTTGTATATTTTCCAATGTTCTTTTTATTATTGATTTCTAGTTTTCTTCCATTATAGTCAGAGAAAATACTTGATTTGATTTCAGTTTTTAAAAATTTTTTAAGACTTGTTTTGTGGTCTAACATATAGTCTATCCTTGAGAATGATCCATGAGCTGAGGAGAAGAACATGTATTCTGCAACTGCTGGAAGAAATGTTCTATAAATATCTATTAGTTCTATTTGTTTATAATGCAGATTAAGTCCAATGTTTCTTTGTTTTTCTGTCTGAATGATCTGTCCAATGCTGAAAGTGGAGGTCTCCAGTGATTATTATGTTGGGGTCTTTCTCTCTGTCTTTAGCTCTGATAATATTTGTTTTATATTTCCTATATTTATATTTGTTTTATAATTCTCCACTGTTGGGTGCATACATATTTAGAATTCTGATATCCTCTTGCTGAATTGACCCCTTTATCATTATGTAATGACTTTCTTGGTCTCTTTTTACAGTTTTTGACTTGAAATCAATTTTATTTAATAGAAGTATAGCTACTCCTGCTCTTTTTTGTTTCCATTTGCCTGGCATATCTTCTTTCATCCCTTTATTTTCAGTCTATTTGTGTCTTTGTAGGTGAAGTAGATTTCTTGTAGAGAACATGTAGTTGGGTCTTTTTTTTTTTTTTTTTTTTTTATCCATTCAGCCACTCTATGTCTTTTGATTGGAGAGTTTAGTCCATTCACATTCAATGTCATTATTGATAGGTAAGGACTTACTACTGCCACATTGCTATTTGATTCTGGTTGTTTTGTGATCCTCTCTTCCTTCCTTCTTTCCTTCTTGTCTTCCTTTGTTAAAAGTGATTTTCTCTGGTAGTGTGTTTTAATTTCTTGCCTTTTACTTTTTGTGTCTCTGTTGTAGGCGTTTTGATTTGAGGTTGCCAAGGGTTGCAAAAAACAGTTTATAACCAATTATTTTAAACGTATGACAACTTTGCTTAAAAACAAACAAACAAACAAGCAAAGGAAAATATAAAAGAAATTCTACACTTTAACTCCACTCCCCAAATTTTGACTTTTTATTGTTTCCAGTTATATATTTTTATACTATCTCTCAAAAAGTTAGTGTAGTTATTATTTTTCATAGGCTTGTCTTTTAGTCTCCCTACTCAAGATATAAGGGGTCTATATACGGCAATGACAACAACAGAGTGTTCTGTATTTGTGTACTTATTGTTACCAGTGAGGTTTATGCCTTTAGGTAATTTCTTATTGTTCATTAACGTTCTTTCCTTTCATATTCATACTTTTAACATTTTTTGTGGGACAGATCTGGTGTTAATGAAATCCCTCAGCTTTTGTTTGTCTGGAAAAGTCATTATTTCTCCTTCATCTTTGAAGGATATTTTTGCAGGACATAATATTCTAGAGTTAAGATTTTCTTCCTTCAGCACTTTAAATATGTTTTTGGCACTCTCTTGGCCTGTAAGGTTTCTACTGAGAAGTCTTCTGCCAGATGTATTGGAGCTACTTTATACTTTATTTTTTTCTTTTTTCTTGCTTCTCTTAGGACTTTTTCTTTATCTGTGACATTTGGGGGATTGATTATTAAATGCCTTGAGGTAGTCTTGTTTGGGTTAAATCTGCTTGGTGTTCTATGACCTTCTTATATCTGAATATTGGTATCTTTCTCTAGGTTTAGAAAGTTCCCTATTATTATTTCTTTGAATAAATTTTCTACCCCAGTCTTTCTCTCTACCTCCTCTTTAAGGCCAATAACTCTTAGATTTGCCCTTTTGAGGCTATTTTTTAGATCTTGTAGGCATGCTTCATTTTTTTAAAATTCTTTTTTCTCTTTTGTGTATTTTCAAATAACTTGTCTTCAACTCACTAATTCTTCTGCTTGATTGATTCTGCTGTTGAGAGTCTGATGCATTTTTTCAGTTTGTCAATTGGATTTTTCAGCTCCAGAATTTTTGCTTGATTTTTAAAAATTATTTCAATCTCTTTGTTAAATTTCTGTGATAGAGGCCAGGCGTGGTGGCTCACGCCTGTAATCCTAGCACTCTGGGAGGCCGAGGTGGGTGGATCGCTTGAGGTCAGGAGTTTGAGACCAGCCTGAGCAAGAGGGAGACCCTGTCTCTACTAAAAATAGAAATGAATTATCTGGCTAACTAAAAATATATATAGAAAAAATTAGCTGGGCATGGTGGCACATGCCTGTAGTCCCAGCTACTTGGGAGGCTGAGGCAGTAGGATCTCTTAAGCCCAGGAGTTTGAGGTTGCTGTGAGCTAGGCTGTGAGCTAAGGTGAGGTTGCTGTGAGCCACGGCACTCACTCTAGCCCGGGCAACAGAGCGAGACTCTGTCTCAAAAAAAAAATTTCTGTGATAGGCTTCTGAATTCCTTCTCTGTGTTGTCTTGAAGTTCACTGAATTTCTTCAGGACAGCTATTTTGAATCTTTGTCTGAAAGGTCACATGTCTCCACTACTCCAGGATTGGTCATTGGTACCTTATTTAGTTCATTTGATGAAGTCATAGTTTCCTGTATATTCTTGATGCTTGTGGATGCTCATCAATGTCTGGGCCTTGAGGAGTTAGGTATTTATTTTAATCTTCATTGTCTGGGCTTGTTTGAACCCATCCTTTTTGAGAAGGCTTTCTAGATATTCAAAGGGAATTGAGTATTGTGATCTATTAAGTCTTTGGTTACTGCAGCCATATCAGCACTGGTGGTGCCCCAAACCCAGTAATGCTGTGACTCTTGCAGGCTCCTGGTGGTACTGCCTTGGTGGACTTGGGTAAGAGGTGGGAGAATTCCTGTATTACCAGGCAAAGTCTCTCACTCTTTTCCCTCACTTTCTGTGCTGGACTGCTAGAACTGAGGGAGGAGTGATGTGGACACTCCTTTGTGGCCACTGTAGCTGGAACTGCATCAGGTCACACCTGAAGCCAGCCCAGTCTCATCCAAAGCCCATGGTGACTGTTGCCTGGCTACCTCTGATGTTTATTCAAAGCCCAAGGGATCTTTAGTTAGCAGGTGGTGGATGCTGCCAGGACTGGGTCCTTTTCTTCAGGGCAGCTTGTTTCCTTCTGGTCCAGGGTGGATCTAGAAATGCTGTCCAGGAACTAAGTCTTGATCAGGGGCTTCAGGAGTCTGCTTCATACTTTATTTTACTGTGGCTGAGCTGGTACCCAAGTTGCAAAACAAAGTCCTCTGAACTCTTCCCTTTCCTTTCCCAGGTGGAAGAAGACTCTCCTTGAGCTGAGTTGCCTGGAATTCAGGGAGGGGTGACACAGGCACTGGCTTGGCCACCACTGTGAGTGTCTCAATGGGTCAAGTCCATGGGCTGGGCCAGCACAGCCACAAGAATTGCCCAAGACTGCAGCCTTTGTAGCCTGACTACCTTACAAATTTATTCCAGGACCCAGGCCGATTTTTTTAGCCAGTGGTTGTGTTAGCCAGAACTCAGGTTTGGGGGTGGTGGATTTCCCTCTGGCCAGGCTGGTCTAAAGGCTCCGTGGTGCTGGCAGAACTCTGCCCTGTACTGTGTTCCCCTGTGACAGGCCAGCCCTGAGTTCCAATGCAAAGTCCCACAATCACTTCATTCTCCCTCTCCTGGGCACACAGATTCTCTCTCCCCTCAGCACTCTGGCACTGCCAGAGGATAGGGGAGGGGTGGCATAGGCAATGTAAGACTCTTTTCTGTCCTCTTAGTGTCTCTTTCCTTGATACAATGTTAAAACCAGGTACTTTGATTGCTCACCTGATTGTTGGTTCTTCTGAAGGTGTCTCCTTGCGTGGATAGTTGTTGAATTTGGTGTTCATGCCCAGGGACGATTGCTGCAGGTTTCCATCTTGCTCTGTCCCCCTCTCTGCCTCCCTGTTTCTATCAGTTATAATTAAACCTGTGTTTCTCTATTACTATATTGCTCTTAACATACTAAAAAAATAACGATGCCTTCCTATCTATACCTGGGGAATGAATGCCGCCTTGTGCAATAGATAACCCTGACATTTCAGTAGATTAATACAAAGAATTACTTGACTACATCACTGTTTGGTGTGGGTTGGGCAGGTCTTCTGTGTGGCTTGTTTTCAAACACTGACTCATGGGCCAGGCTGATTTTTTCTTGGAATTCCACCATCTTGGAGTCATTTATTTGTAGCTGTGTGGACGAGAGAGAAAATACAGAAAAGGCACAGCACCTGCTAACAGCCTTAGCCTGAAAGTGACACGAATCACTTGCCCTGACATTCCATAGACGAAATTCTGTCATACAGTCCCACGGAACTGAAGGGAAGCTGAGGAATGTGGTCATCTGTGGGCTCAGGAAGAGAACTGGGGAGGTGGACATAGGCCTTGCCACTGTCATAAATTGTCATTCTGGCCATCCACACATTTCATTCTTCTGCAGATAAAATACACTCACACCTCCTTAAAGGGGACGCCTTCAGATCCCATCCAGTCTCTGCAGCCAGCTCAAGTCCGTTCTCCGGGGTTCTGAATGTGCTGAGTAGACATGTCATCTAAACACTCCCTCCCTTAAGGCACTATGTGTAGAGTTGGAGCAGGGTCAGAATACCCGCCGAGAAAACTGTCATTTGAAAAGAGGAGAATGTGCGTGTCCCAGTCTCTAGTCTATCACATGCCCAAAGTCCTGTGGGTCAGGTGTGTGAAGTCCCCCTGCCCCAGCAGTGAAGGGAATCCCTGCGTGGACACTGACTCCAGAGTCCAGGAGGCTCTTCCTCGTTCATTATCCCCTCGGCCTCGTCTGAAGCGAGTGCTGAGGGTCATGCCCTCCTTGGACCAGCCTAGCCTTGGAAACCTGCCTCCTGGTCATCGAAGTTGGGTGCCCAAGGGCTGTTTAAGTCTTGAACAATCCACGGTTTTTTGGTCCAGACTCAAAAACTTAGGAGGCTTCTGATCTGTCAGCTTCTGCATCCCAGTAACAACACCCAAGAGTCTTTCTAGACACATCTCTCACATTGACTTTACTTCTCTGCCTCTACCCCTGCGGTTCTCCCTTTCACCCGAAGGGCATCTTCCTTGAGGCTGTTGATAAAACAAAGTGCAAGAGATGACACTCTTGATGCGCCTGTGTTAGTCTGGTTTCTCTGAGGCACAGGGACCAGGGTGGGATTAACCCACAGGGTTTTATTAAGGGAAATGCCCGTGAGAGAAAAAGGGCAGAGAGCTGGAGGAGGCTGGGAGAGCCTTGACCCTGCCATGGGAGCCTGACCTTGGGGGAAGGAGAGGGGTGGGGGTTGGGAGGAGGTGTTCTAGGCAGCTGTGCAGTCTTTCGTCAAGGAGTCGGGTGTCTCCTGGGAATGAGCCTGGTGTGCTTGGTCCAAAGCTGGGAGTGGCCTCTGGGAAGCACGGCCTTGCACACGCAAGAGCACAGGAGCTGCAGCTCTTGGTCAGTGTTGCTCCCTGTCGCTGGAGGTGGATGAAGCACGTTCTCATGGCCACCAAGGAGCTTTGTGCCCTGGTGACTTTATTCACCTTAGGAGTGAATAAAGGCTCTGGGCTCTGTCATGCAAAACCTTTAAAAATCCCATCTCCTGCAGTTTGAGCCTGGAAGAGGATGAGATGGTTTTTCCAATCCTACAAACTCCCAAACTTCTGTCTTTCTACTGCCTTTCATTTCTACTTGCAAAGCACTCAATTCTGTCTTGATCTCATTTCTTTCTCTTAGAACTTGGCCAAACACAGCCACTAGCATCCAACACACACTACTGACATTCTATTTTCCAACCTCTTCCCTTAGAAATGACATGTTCAGAAAACGTGGGGGTCTTCCTTTTAAGTTACGGTGTCTGACATTTCAGATGTTTCGCTGCTGCATGACATGGATCTCCAGCTGCCACGCACCACTCACCACCCAAGTGCTAAGGCAGTGACACGCAGTTTATATTTCCGTTTCAGCAGCACCCCACTTTTGGGATAGATTTCCATTTTAGTCATGGTAATCAGTGGAATCTATTGCCATAGGCTGAATATAATGTGTTTATTTCTTGCTCGTGTTATAGTCTGCTGTAGGCCAGGGAGACTCAGGGCCCCAGGCTGCTTCATTTTGCAGCTCCACCATCTCCAGTCCCTTGTTTCCAGCCAGTGGACAGGAGGGGGAGAGTGCAGACAGGGCTCCCAACTCCTAACAGCCTCAACCCAGGAGTGACACAGGTCACTTCCTTTGGGGAGTACTACAATGTCACTTGATGTTCTCTGCTGAAAAGCTCAGGAGAGCGTGGCCTCAGGCGCCCGTTCCAGCCTTGGATGCCAGCTCCTGCATGCTGGCTTGGCCATCGTGCTGCTCCCTGGCCAGAGAGGGAGGGAGAGATAGTCATGGACCCGCACTCAGGCCAGTGTCTCCCTGGAATCCTTTTTGTAGACGACAATGTTATGTAGGGTGATGTGATGGTTGTGTACCGTCGGCCAGCTTAGGTATTGCTTACTAATTGGAAATCAAACCTGTTTCTTCTTCCTTCTCTTGTGAGGCAGCGAGTGACAAGCACATCCAGTGGCTCCTGGGGGTAGACGGCGAGGTCTGGGTCTGGATCATGGGAGAAGGGCCTGGGGACAAGCCCTACGAAGAGATCTCCGAGGAGCTGATTGCAGAGAGGGCGCGGCTGCAGGCACAGAGGGAGGCCGAGGAGCTCTGGTGAGGGGTGCCGGGGGTGCTGGGTGGGGCCAAGCGAAGGACAATTAGTTGAGGGTGGGAGGGAGGTGCCAGTCAGCTGGCTGGCTATTTTTTTTTTTTTTTTTTTTTTTTTGAGACAGAGTCTCGCTTTGTTGCCCATGCTAGAGTGAGTGCCGTGGCGTCAGCCCAGCTCACAGCAACCTCAAACTCCTGGGCTTAAGCGATCCTCCTGCCTCAGCCTCCCGAGTAGCTGGGACTACAGGCATGCGCC
The DNA here is from genome assembly GCA_028533085.1 of Varecia variegata. Lineage (NCBI taxonomy): Eukaryota > Metazoa > Chordata > Mammalia > Primates > Lemuridae > Varecia > Varecia variegata. The sequence goes on along the minus strand of CM052446.1, from coordinate 9,181,944 downwards.
ACCATGCCCGGCTAATTTTTTCTATACATATTTTTAGTTGGCCAGATCATTTCTTTCTATTTTTAGTAGAGACAGGGTCTTGCTCTTGCTCAGGCTGGTCTCGAACTCCTGAGCTCAAACGATCTGCCCGCCTGGGCCTCCCAAGTGCTAGGATTACAGGTGTGAGCCACCGCGCCCGGCCCTGGCTGGCTATTTTGAGCTCTGCTAAGATCAAGTGACCATCAGAGTCTTGCATCAGGTTCAAATCCTGGCTCTGCCAATTAGTAGTTGGCTAATCTGGGGCCTCAGTTTTCACATCTGTAGCGTGGGCGTGACAACACTGTGCCCATACGGATCCTGTTTGTGTTCACTGAGACGACACATACGACATGCTTTTGCTTTTTCCCCTCACTGGGTTGCCACGGGGACAGTACTGCAGTTTGGATTTACGTTTGTCATCAGCTTGTTCCTTGTCATGTTACCCATGGTTCTCACACAAGATGACATTGGAGCCCTGGTGAGGTTTGGAGCCCTCCTTTTCATAAGCAACTTTTAACATTTTTTGGCCATACTTGGAGATCTATGTGATGTTAACCCCAACACTTCCCCCCAAGTTTTTTTACTCACCCTTGACTTGAAGCTCAACCCCCCTAATTTTTAATGACAGTGTTTCAGTTGTAAAATTGTAAAAACATGTAAACAACACTGAAAACTATAAAAAATAAAGCACAACCCACACCCACCAGCGGATAACCACAGTGAGCATTTAGGTGCCATACGCTTTGCAAACTGCTTTATCCACAAACTGACAAATTGATTTCTATAGATCCACAACGCTACTTGAGATTACTGTGTAGTACAGACATTATGTTACATGAGAAACCCAACTTTTTGGCCTTGTTGACAGACATTTGAGTAGTTTAGCATTTTGTATGTTATAAAAATCCCCTGGTAAGCATTTTTTACATCCATCCTTGCACACTTGAGTGAGTATTGGGATTTCCTGGTGTTATTTTCCTGGCTTCCGGAGCAGTTCTGCTGATGGACACTCCCGTATGTGAGAATGCCCGTTTCTCCCCACCTTTGCCAACACGGGGTTGTGCTGACCTTCGATATTTGCCATTCTGATAGACCAAGGAAAGACTCCTCACTGTGTTACTTCAAGTTCGGTTGCTATGTGGTCCCTCAGTTTTTCACACGAGCTTACACCTGGTGGTGCTCTCTTGGAAGGAGACAGAAGGAGGCAGAGATCACCAAGAAGTTTCGGGATGCTCTGGCCAATGAGAAAGCCCGGATCCTGGCAGAGAAGTGGAAAGTGGAGATGGAAGACCGCAAGGCTGCCAAAGTCCTGGAGGAACGCATCCACGAGGAATTCAAGGTGGGCCCGTGCTTGGCGCCCTGGGTGGGGCCACCTGGGGATGACCTCTGGTCTGGACCTGTCCTTGGCCATTGGTTGGTGTTGGGTGCTTTATGGGAACAGAGATCTGGCATGTCTGAGCTGGAAGGAACTTGACACACCACCTGGGCCAGTCCACTTCTTGTGGTACAGAGGAGGAAACTGAGGCTCAGACAGGGAAAGAGGCCTGCCAAGGCCACGTATGGAAGTGGTTGGGCATAGGGTCAGGATCGGAACTCAGGCCTTCTGTATCCCAAACCATGGGTCCCGAAATGAGGCCTAGAAAGAGCTGGATTTCTGGTTAGAACAGCCTGTGATCCAGTTCCAACATTGCTGCTTACTGCGGTGTGACCTTGGGAAGCTTGCTGAACTTCTCTGAGCCTCCCCTTTCTTGGTTGTAATATTAGGGTAATGATAACACTCTACTTGAGGTTTTTATGAGAATTCCACAAGTTGCCATATACACACTTTCTGGCCCAGAATAGGGAGTTATATTGTTCTGTTGTCAGGAGCTGGCTAGAATAAATAGCAAGTTTTTCTGGCAACACTGAGCTTTTTCAGGCAGACATTTTAACGGAGACCTAGAGTCATCCTAGGAACATGACCTTATGCTTCTAAAAGCCACGCTAGAGTCTGGCCAAGTCTCTTAGCGCAGGGGTTTGGATGGAACTGTTATGTATGTGCAGAGAGTTCTCCAGTTGTCATTATATTGATGTCATTTGCCCATTTAAAAAATTTTAAAACCCTTCTCTCCCTATGTAATGATGAGATAATGAGGACGCTGACCTTTTAAAATCACTTATGTTGCAAATATTTTTCTCAGTGTTGTTTTTTCTTAATTTTGGTTTTGGTATTTTCAGATGTACAGAAGATTAACATTTTTATTAGCCCTATCTATCAGTCTTGTTTTTCTTTATTTGTTTCATGCTTAGAAAGATCTGTACTGCTATAAGCTTATAAAAGAATCAGCATTGTTTTATACATCTTTCACGATTTTATTTCTTTGCGTCTAATTTTCCTTCACTTTGGAGGATAGTGTGATATAGGGCTCTAACTTCATTCTCTGCCAAATGGTCAGCCACTTGTCCTGATATTATTTATTGTGTAATCTATCCTTTCCCTCCTCACTGGACTTGCTGCCTTGATGGGATTCTTACTTTCTACTCACTTCTGAGTCTCTCTTTGTGGATTTTTCTTCTCTGATTTATTATTCCTGAGCCAGACTTAATTGTTTAATGATTATAGATTTAAAATAAATTTTAACATCTGTTAAGGAAAGAACCCTATCATTACTCTTCATTTACAAAATGTCCTTGTCTAATCATACCCATTTTTTTCTGCCAGGGAAACTTTTGAATTATTTTGTCACTGTCCTCCCCACCCCTAACAACAAAGGCCACAGTAATTTTCATTGATATTGGACATTTTTACAACATTGAATCACTGAATCTTCTTGTTCAGGAATGTGGTATGTTTCTCCTGTTATTTAAAGCTTCTTTTTGTCTTTGTTAAATTTTTTTAACACTGTAAATGCACTGGCCACATAATCCCAAACATTTTCAATTATTTATATATGCCTATGTGCTATTATTTTGGACCTTGGTAAAATTTATTTTCCTTAAAGGCTCCACATTTTTTTTAGTTAAACCTTACATTTAATAATTTTTGTTGCTATTGTGAATGAGATTGTCCCCATTATTTTTAGACCCATTGCAATTGCCAGTTATATATTTGTATGGTCATTGATGTCCTTATCTAACTTTCCCAAGAGTTGTAATTTTCTTGGGAGAGTCTTTTGAGTTTTTAAGTGAAGCAGTATTTATTCTTCAAACATTTTATTTATTTAGAAAAATTTCAAACATGCAGAAAAAGTGAAAGAAAAATAAAAGGAACACTCATATATTCTCCACTCAAATTCACCAATATTAATATTTTGCCACATTTGCGTTCTCTATTTATATACACACATGTGTATACTTTAATGTCGCTATGGTTTTACTAAACAATTTGAAAGGAAGTTGCAGACATCACAACACTCTAACCCAGGGGTTAGCAAATTCTTTTCTGTAAAGTCCAGATAGCAAATATTTTAGGCTGCAGGAGCCATACTGTCTCTGTCACAACTATTCAACTCTGCCACTGTGGCACAATAGCGGCCATGGACAGTGTCGAAATGAAAGGGTGTGGCCGTGTTCTAGTAGGACTATAGACATCGGCCAGATTTGGCCTGGGAGCCTGGGTCTGTGGACTCCTAGTAAAACTCTAAGTAGTTCAGTATGCATCTCCCATGAGGGAGGACGTTTCCCTGCATGGCAGAATAATCACTGTCACACCTATTGAACAATAATTCCATGATAATATTTCAAATCCAATTCATAGTGGAGAGAGATTTAGTTTACACTGCTGGATTTTGCATGTGATTATTTAAGTCTGCTGGGGAAGAAAAACAATTCTTTTTCTGTATCTCTAACAGTGAGAGTCACTTGTTCTAATTTCTGACCTCTGTCTTCCGCAGACAGGGGCTGAGCCCCAGGTGCTGGAAGGGCGGCTCCATGGAGCTGGGGCCTGGGGCTCAGTTCACAAGGAGATCGTGCAGGAATTAAGTTGCAGTGGAGATTTGCTGGTTGATGGCTTTCGTGAGAACCTCAGTGACAGAGGGGGTGAGAAACTGTGGCATGCTCTGTGCCAGGGCTCACAGGGGGCCAGTAAGGCCATCTGGTCAGGCTCTAGGTTTACTGAGGGACTCAAACAATTTGGGTAGTATTTTGTTTTTTCTTTTTTTTGGTTCAAAAATTAATTTGCTAAATGTGATTGTTTAAAATCTATTATCAATAGTAATTCTGATTTGATATGTCTTCATTTCTAGGAGCCTCAGGCATGTGGGTCACGTCGGAGAGGCCCTGGAGGGGCTCATTAGGGCTGTTTCTGTCAGTAACATCAGATCAAGGAGTCTGGAGTTGAACAGTCTGGGTTTATGAGCTGGGATATTTTTTGTTAGATCTGCCTTTTGTTTTGTTGAGCTCCTCATCACAGGAAATAGTTAAGCATAGGCTGAAACATGTCTCAAAAGGTTTCTGTGGTAGATTAAATGTGGCTGGTGGCAAATTCTTTGGCCCTTCCTCTTTTGAGAGTTGGGGGTCTATTTCCCCACCCTTGAGTCTGTGCCAGCCTTGTGATGAGCTTTGACATATGGAATGCAGCAGAAATGACTCCTGTAACTCTTGTGGAAAGGCTGTAAGAGATTTTCAGCTTCTACTTTTACCTCTCTTGCAATGCCCCCCATGCTTGGAAGCTGCCCTAGAAGAAAACCTACTACCCTAGACTGCCATACTGGAAGGAAGCCCAAGCAACCATGCAGAGAGGAAGGGGCTAAGTGGAAGGACACCAAGGCACCAGACAATGAGTGAAGGCTTCTGGGTTCTTCCAGCCCATTCCAGTGAATGACTCCAACCAAGTGATTGACCTCAGCTGATACCATGTGGAGCGGAAGAGCCAACCAGCCAAGCCCTGCCTGAATTATCAACCTATAGAATCATAAGCTAATAAAATGGTTATTGTTTTAAGCCATTAAGTTTTCTGGTAGTTTGTTACTCAGCAACAGATAACCCAAAACAGCTTTACCAAAAGGATTTATGCATCTAAACTAATCTGAGAGATTAGCTTAGATAACTTTTACTGTGTCTTTCAACACCAAGATTCTAACATTCTATGAGTCTTGCATGTAGGAACTTACCAACAACCTTCATTTAATACTTTCACTCTTTCTGAGAATCTGTGGGGATGTTGTTTGTTGGGGCAGGAAGGAGAGAAGGTATAAACTCCCTGATCTCAAAAAGCTCACACAGTGCCAGGAGAGGGAAAGACAACTCCACAGGCAAGCCTAAGCCCCAGCCACACCAGGGGTCCTATGATGGGGAAAAAAGGAGTATCTTTGTGAGTCTGAGCATGAGCAAAGGCAGGAGAAGAGAAAGGAAATACGTAGAACAATGAATGGTCTGCCAGAGAGAGAGAAAAAAACCCCACCCACAATGGGCAGAACCAGATGTAAACTTGGAAAGGCAGATTGTGAGGTCCTTAAATGCTATGTTAAGGGGGTGGACTGTCGTCTGTGGGCAGGATCTTGATACAAAGAGGGGCCTGATTGGATCAAGTTTTAGGAGCATAACTGGTGGTAATGGTGTGATTCAAGTGATGAAAGCTTGTGGGCAGGGAGGCCAGGTGGGAGATTTTTGCAATGATCAAGGTGTGAAATGATGAGGGTCTGGACAGAGTGTGTGACAATGGGGAAGGAGAGAAGGGATGGACATAGAGAAAAGGTGGTGGTGAAATCAGCAGGGCTTGGCATCAATTAGATGTTGAGATAAGGGAAAGCAAAGAGCAAAGGTGTCAGAGTCCCAGGACAAAGGAAGGGGGGATGGTGCACCCTCCTGCCATGAGGAGCTGGGGAGGAGGTAAGGACTTGCAGGAAGGTGGAGGTGCTTGGATTGGCTGCGCTGAGGAGGGAGAGGGGTGGAGGCTGGAGGAAAGAAAAGAACCAGGGTGAGAAGCCTGGTGCTGGAGGGAGGTGGGTGGGCTTACTTCGGGCCACTTGTATTGTGGATATAGGCAGCTTCTGCTAATTTTCTAGGTCATAGAAAAGGTAACATTGACAATTCCTTTTAGAAAATGGAAAAAAAAAAAGTCCTAGAATCTTTGTGTAGGATTACAGAGGGAACTTTAAGATAGAAGATAGAGACAGCTGGAAACCTGTTTTCTAAAACCATTCTGCTGTGGCTGGTGCCATTTGAATGTAATTTACATGCATATAAAAGTGCTTCTGTAGGAAAAAAACAGATCATGAGGCCAGATAAAATTTGCATTTTTTCCCTCCTGTTTTCTTTCTGCTAAGACAGCTTCTGGATGTGTTTTCCTCTGCTCAAGACCACAGAACAAGGATCCTGCTCTCTCCCTCTCCCTGGGGTCCTGTGACCTTCTTTCTCCACTTCCAAGGTGAATGCTTGAAGAGAAAAAAGGAATGAAGGAAGAATCCATTATGTAGGTGTCCCTGGGTATGTGGAACAAGGATTGATCTTGTCTTGTCTCTGTTCTGCACCTGGGAAGATAACTTGTAATCAATATCATTAGTGTGGAATCAAACAGACTTTAGTTTTAGGAGCTAGACTTAGCCTGCAGACCTAAAGTTATAATTTGCATGTCCTTGTTTATGGAAGGCCCACAAGGAATTTCCTTATGGATGATCTGTAGGGAAGTCCTTGTAGGTGCCTGAGGCTTTTTACCTTTCTGTGGTGATCTGGCTAATGCCTAATGTTAATAACAGTTATTGGTTTGGGAGGGAGTGTTGCATGACTCAGCCTCCAGGCTTGACCTTCCTTTATGCATAAGGAGCATAACGAGTTGGGGGTGGTCCTGAGATTTTCATGTCCTGGAAGCGTCATCTGGGCCATCTCCATTCCCTCCTCCAGGTGCCTGGACAGCGGCCAGCCTCTCCACTCCACAAGGGTCTCTTGTCATATGATCTCCCATCACATCCTGTGGCCACATCCAGAAGTCTCTTGTGGCTTCTGTGTCATTATCTTTTGTGATGTCTCAGCAGCTTCAGCTCGGTTTACCACTCCCTTTTCCTTGAAATACTTTCTTCTCTTGGCTGTCCCCAGACTTGCTCCTTGCAGGGTTTTATCCTACCTTGGCCTTCCTCCCTTTCTCTGGCTCCAGCTCTTTCTCTCAACTTCTAAATGGTGGAGTGACCCAACACCCTGGTTGCTTTCCCTTAATTGACTCTGTTTTTCTCAGTGACATCGTTAAGTCCCATGGCTGAGCAACAACGTGTGTAGCAGACGATCTCTCGGTCAATATCTTCAGCCTGAAGCCCCAGGCTCATGTGTCCTCCTGCCTATAGCAGAGGGTGGCATTTCACACTCATCCAAAATAACATTTTGACTTTTTTTCACTCCAGCTGCAGTGGATAATTCCATACTCAAAGATGCCCACATGTTTTGCAACACTGGGGACTTTGCCCTGGTCATTCCCTCTGCCTGGAAACTTCTTGTCTCTGATTGTCACTGGGCTGCCTCCTACTTATTGTTTTGGTCTCAGATTACCTCACCTCTTCCGAGAGGGCTTCTGGTCACACAGCCTAAAGGAGCCTCCTAGACTCTGTCACTTACACTGTTTAAATTCTTTGCATACTATTTATTATTTTGTGATATTTCTTGATTTCTAATTTATTTGCTCAGTGTTTCCCCCGACTGGGAGGCAAGCTCTGAGAGCGTAAGTAATTGCTGAACAATTAGAAGAAGCCACTTAACTTCTTTAGCCCTTAATTCCCAACTCTTAGTGGGTCATAAGGAAGTTAGAAGTGTGTCTGCCTTTTAAAAGATTAAAAAGTTGATCATCAGATTAGAGAAAAGTTCTCCATTAAGCCATGTCAGAAGCAACAAAAATCTTGTCATCTTTAAAGTGAGGGATTAAAAATTCACAGTTATCTCCCCTTTCCCCCTGTTGATCCATTAAAATAGTATCACAGGACTGAAAAAGTTGTAAACTGTAAGGACGGAAAGACGAGAGAGGAGGGAAGAATAGGTGATATTCAGAAGTGTTTGGAAGCTGGAAGGCAGAGGGGGCGTGGTGAGGGTCCAGTGGGGGCCTGCAGGGAGTGTTACCGAAAACCCTGTACTTGTCCTCAAGGCTGCATCAGAAGAATGAGAACAAGTGTTTTGGAGAGGAGGAAAGAGAATTTTTATTACTTTGCCAGCAAAGGAGGAAAAACGGTAGACTTTGCTGTTTCAAAATCCAAATTTCCTGAACATAAGCAGAAATATGGAGCTTTTAAAGGGAGGCTCCCTCAGTTCTAGGCTACTGTGGGTAACTATTCTAATCGTCCCACCTCTGCCAAAGACAAAGCCTGTGAACTCTGCCAGCCACCCACCTGGAGGGCTGGTGCCACCTGGGATTGGTGAGTTATCTCTTTTAACAAAGGACTTAACCTGTCTCAAGGATGCAGGCCAGGCTGCAGTTCCCAAAAAGTGTGGGGGAAGTCTTAAAGAGACAGAAAATATATTTTTTCTTCAGGCCCTTCCTTCTGTTACATATTCCGCACTCTCTGTTCTACCCTTCCGTATCTGTGGGAGGAGGGGATGCTGCTCTGTTACAGGAGCAGCCGCGCACAGTGAGGCCGCTCAGCCCAGAACCCCCCAAAGCCTAGGCCTTGGAGGCACCGGGTACCATGGGGGATGGGGCTGAGAAGGTGGGAGTGGCTGGGCCCCGATGTCTCTCTTTTCCCCCATTTCTTCCAGACTACTCTGTCCCTCCCTCTGACCAGAAGGAGATGGGAAGTTGAAAGGAAAAGGTTCAGGGCTCAGCGTATCAGCAGAGGAGAGAAGGCAGGAGAGGGGCAGGTGGGAAACAGGGATTAAGTAAAAGTCTGAACTCTGAACCGTGGGACCTGCAGCCAGGGTTGCCCCTCCGGTGCACAGGGCCGGCAGACATTTTTTTTTTGTGGGGTCTTTGTCTATATTGGAAATTTGAGCCACATAAAATCAGCCTGTTAGCACTATTCTGATGATCCAATCTCATGTGATCCTGTGATAAAAATGCTGTTCTGGCCAGCAGGAATCATCTTCCTGCCAGGCCACCCTCTTGGAACTGGGGTCCACCCACTGGGCCCCAGGATGACTCTGTAAATATGAATCCTGGGGTTCCTTGGGCATCTGGTCAACCCCTGGCATGGAGGAGAAGGCCAGGGAACACCCTGAAGGGAAGAAAGGGGGACCAGGGCTCACACAGGACCTGGTCTGGGCATGGGGGACCTTACCTGGACAGCACTGCCTGCCCCTACCGTCCTGGGGGGGACTATTTCTGGCCAGTCCTCAGGGGGAACTTGAGGAGGAAATTTACAAAGAAGGCACTTTAAAACATGTGTTCCCATGAAGTATGGGGCCCAGGCCAGGGACCCTGCTTGCTCGGGCAGTCTCCCCACCGACTCCTGGAATGTCAGTGCTCAGACATCACTCAGGAGGGATGGAAGAGCAGGCACAGAATAAGCTCAGAGCAAGGACCTCCAGAGGCTGACACCTGAGGGTCCCTCAGTGAAATGGCTGGTTTCTCAGACGATTGCCCTTGAGTGACGCCCACCTCTCAGTGAAGCCCGGAGCACAGTCTCTGAGCCTCCTGTTCAGATGTGTACTTCTTCCCTCTTGAATACAGTCTGAGGAAAACCTTCCACATGAATGACAAGCACCAAATCAAACAAACTTAAAACCGCGCAATCACAGGGGAAGAAAAAGCTCTAAAATCCTGAGAGAGAGAATTTATTGCATTCATAAAACAAGTATAAGATACAGTGAAGAGTCAGGGACAGCCAAAGAAGAAGAAAGCTTGGAAATTGCAAATGCAATGGCTGAAATAAAAAATTCAGCAGAAGGTTTGGAAGATAAAGTCAGTGAAATCAACCAGGAAGCAGAGCAAAGAAGACAAGTGTTGGAAAGCAAGAGAGAAACGGCAAGGCTGTTAGGGGATCGACTCGAGAAGACTAGCATTTAACAAATCGGAATTCTATAAAGAAAAATGAGAAATGAGAGGAGAAGAAATTATCAAGAAGTCCTAAGCAAAGATGTATTAGACTGGAAAGACAAGAGACTTCAGATTGAAATACCCTGGAGTGTCCAACACGATCAATGAAAGAAAATGACCTCCAAGGCCCATCCTTTAATAATGTTCAGAACATCAGTGTTAAAGGGACCCTAAGGGCTTCCAGGGCGGAAAATGAAAGGCTTATGCAGAAGGATGAGGAGAGTGGCAGTGTTGGATGGTAGAAGACAAGGAAGTCTTTATGATTCTGCAGGAAAATGATTTTTCATCAAATTCTATGCTCAGCTAAATGAACAATTACATGTGAAAGTAGCATATAGATATTTTTAGACGAGTAAAGACTCAGAAAGTGTCTCTGTGCATCCTTACCTGAGAAGCACTGTAAGATATGTCGCTGCAAAATGAGGGCACAGCCAAGACAGAAGCAGGGGCCCTGACTCAAGGACGGCTGGCGGCGGGGCTTGGTAGGGTGATGCCGAAGAGCTGTAGGTAGCAATCAGCTCAGGTTGGAGAGGAAGGAAAGATGTCACCTGGGGCAGAGGTGTCCCTTGGGAAAAGATAAATGTTGTATCATCTGTTATAAGAAAAATCACTTGGTTAAACACAGAAAAAATTTACTACAGCTGAGAGAAGTTTGGGAAAATCCAATATTCAGCTTCAAGATAAAATAATTATTAACCTGAGAAAAAACAAAAGAAATTATTGGAAAGAAAAATCTGTCATATGATCAAATTTTATGGACTGTAAGATGCCATTAATTGTGAAAACATTATTTTACAAAGAAAACCTGCTGCCTATTAAAAAGGCAAGTTGTGTGTCGTAAAACACACCCACATTTCAGAGATGGTAAGAAGTTTAAAAATGTACATCTTGAAATTGGTGAAAATGGCACCCTATTTGACTTTGTGGTGAACTATATGCTGATTATTGATTTAGCCACAAACTGCGACGCAGGTTTATTGTGAGGCTGAGGAGAGGGAAGGTGTGGGTGTTCACCTCTGTGGGAAGGATATGTGCTAAACACAAAGTGCATGTACGAAGAAAGGAAGGCAGCATTTAATGTCTAGAATTGACAAGTCAAGAATTAGCAGCATTAACCAGAGATATGGATGTAGCCACTTGAAGGAACAGCTAACATAGTTGAAAATGGTGCTCTGGGCTCTGGCGTGGGGTTGGTTGGGTTGCGCTGGGGTGAGGTGATTCAGAGAACTGCTGATTTTCGTTTGAAGCCTTGGCTCATAAGGTATGTGTACCATGTACATGTTACTTGGATGTAAACAGAGGTGGAAGAAAATATACACATGCACGTGTGCGCGCGCGCGCACACACACACACACACACACACACTTTTTTGGAGCTTAAAAGTGGGTCAGAATGGGAGATTTAGGGTCCCAAACCTACTATCTCTTTAAAATATCTTATCTAGACTTAAGGTTAAGACTTGATTGTATGCTGCTCATTGGCCTCCAGGATGATCAGGCATCCTTCCCTGTTCCTTCCCTCCCTCTACCTGCAAAATGGAAGCCCAGGAGTGGCCCAGAGCTCTCTTATCTTTGCAGCTCACTGCAGCGCTTACACGTTGCTCCACAGCCACATCGCCCAGGTGGGACGACGGCCACTTCACACGTGCAGAGACTGGGGCTGGAGGGGCCACCGCTGCCTGCTCAGCCCAACCTCCTCCAGAAAACCAGAGGCACTTTATCCTCTCTCTGAAGTGTCACGGTCACCTAATATTCTGTCCTCATGACATTTTAGAGGAAAGAGGAAGAGGAGAGGAAGCGAGGCGAAGAGCAGATTCGCCTCCAGGAAGAGCAGAGGGCGAAGGAGCTCTACTGGACGCTGAAGCAGGCCCAGCTGCACTGCCAAGCCAGCGAGAAGGAGGAGCGCGAGTGGGAAGAGCAGTGTGAGTAGAGCTGGCTTCCCGGGCGGGAGGCCGCCCCTGTCTGCCCCCCCCAGCCCATGCTTATTTGCGTGCTCAGCAGTTCAGTGCACTCATGCACCTGGTGCACCTTTACCTGGGGCCAACCATGTGCATGGCCCTGCTAAGGACCCAGAGGGTAAGGGCTCTACCCTCGAGGAGCTTACCTGCCCATTGGGCAGAGGGGTGGGAGATTTCTTATATTAAAAAATAAAATCCGACATTTACTGAGTAGCCAATAATTTCCTGGCTCTGTGCTAAGCCCCGGAGATCCAGAGATGAGGAATCGTGGCCCTTATCTTGGAAGAAGTCACTGATGACAGCAGCAGATAGACACACGGGCTAAGGGCTGTGAGGGAGGATGCAGCACATGCCATTGCAGCCCAGAGTGGCCATCCTGGTGGGCTTCCAGAGGAGGTGTTCTGAAGTGAGTCTTCATGGTGACACAGGAATAAGTGAGTCACAGAGGCTGGGCAGGGCACTCCAAGTGGAGGCTCCAGCATGTGAAAAGACATGGTGACAAAGGAATGTGGCCTGCCTAGGAAGTACAGGGTGACGAAAACTTGAAGAGTGGTAGGGGTGGTGAGAAGTTAGGTGGGAAGGGGAAGGTGGAACCAGGTTTGGAGGGTGGTGTTTTACTATGTACCTGGGATTTGTTTGAATCAGGTGTGGTCAGACATGCAGGCCCAGAAATCATTCTGATGAAGGAAGAAGCTTTTACTCACGATCCACAGAGATAGAAAGCATGGTACGCCGTGCAGGGCCATGTGGGGAATCACCAGCGTTGGTCAGAAGGCAGAGGGGTGGGAGGACAATGTGGGCAAGAGCCTTTATTAAGGTTTCCTTGGGAAAGGTAAGGCGAGGCAGGAGAGGCAGGCTTGGGATTGTCTGGCTTGAATAATTTTAGTGGGCTCTGGAGTGTAGGGGTTGGTTCTAGTTTTGTAGCATCTGGTCCTGGGGTGATTAGGGCAGACGGATGCTGGCCTGGAGTGTAAGAGACTGATACAGGAGGTGGCTGGGGGACGTGGGCTTTGGATTGGATGGTTTGCGTCTAAAGGTGCACTTGCAGGCAAGTCCTTTCCTGTCACTTAGAATTGGCTAGCTCTGGATGGGGCAGTCTCTCCAGAATCAGCAAGGCCTCAGATGTCAAAAAATCAGAAACTGCAGAATAAAAAGGCATGATTAATACAGGTGGACAGTGGGGAACTTCTGAAGGCGAGTGACACGATTCTAGCAGGGTTTAGGAGAGTCAGGAGGAGGCACTTGCAATGTACACTTTAAAGACACTTGGAACTAGGGCCACAAAGGGAGAACAGAAATGAGAGATGTCTTCTGCCGGCCAACCCTCTGGCTCTCAGCATGTCTTAACCTTATGCCAGATTCATTCAACAGACTTTTCAGACTACTTTTAAAAACAATTGAGATGTAACTTACATACTGTAAAAGTTGTTCTTTAAAGTGTACAATTCACCAGTTTTTAGTATGCTCACAAAGTTGTGCAACTATCACCAGTATTCAATTAGAAAATTTTGATCACCTCACAACAAAACTCTGGAACCAATGGCTGCTACTCCTCCCTCCATTACACCCCTGGAAACCACTAGTCTAATTTCTGTCCCTATGGATTTGCTTATTATAGACATTTCATATAAATAGAATCATATATTATGTGGCTTTTTGTGTCTGACTTCTTTCATTTAGCAAGTCTTCAAGGTCCATCCACGAAGTAGCATATATCATTCCTTCATTCCTTTTTGTGGCTGAATAATATTCTAATGTATGCATATACCACATTTTTGCTTATTCATTTATCAGCTGATGAACATTTGAGTTGTTTTCACTTTTTGGCTATTTTGAATAATGTTGCTCTGCACATTTGTGTACAAACTCAGTTCTTTTGGGTATCAGTTCCTAGGAGAGGAATCTCCAGGTCATGTGGTGTCTCACTTCATTTTCTGTTGCTATAGCTGAATATCTGAGACTGGGTAATTTATAAAGAAAAGAAATCTATTTCTTACAGTTCTGGAGGCTGGGAAGTCCAAGGTCTAGGAGCCACATCTGCTGAGGGTCTTCTTGCTGGTGGGGACCCTGCAGAGTCCTCAGGCAGGGAAGGACATCACATGGGGAGGGGGATGTGCATTGAGCACCAAACTGGCTTTTATAACAGACCCACTCACTTGATAACTAACCCACTCCTGTGATAACCCATTAATTCATTAACCCAGGAATCCATGAATGGATTAATCCAGAGCCCTTGTGATCCAATCACCTCTTAAAGGCCTCCCTTCTTAATACTGTTACACTGGGGATTTTCAGTCTGAGTTTTGGAGGAACATACATTCAAACCTTGCATATAGTAACAATGTTTAACATTCTGAGTAACTGCCACACTGTTTTCCAAAGTGACTGCACCATTTTATATCTCCACCAGCAATGTATGAGAGTTCTAATTTCTTCACATCCTTGCCAACACTTGTTTGTGTTTTTTATTATAGCCATTCTAGTGGGTGTGAACTAATATTTCATTGTGGTTTTGATTTGTATTTCCCTAACGACTAATGATGTTCAGCACCTTTTGATGTGTTTTATGGCTATTTGTATATCAATTCTGGAGAAATGTCTCTTCAAGTGCTTTGCCCATATTTGAATTTTTTGTTGTTGTTGAGTTGCAAGAGTTCTTTATATATTCTGGATATTGATCCCTTATCAGAGATACGATTTGCAAGTATTTTCTCCCATTCTTCGAATTGTCTTTTCACTTTGTTGATAGTGTCCTTTGAAGCACAAAATTTTAAAATTCTGATGAAAAGTCCAATTTATTTATTTTTTGGTTGCTTATGATTTGTGTCCTATCTAAAAAACATTGCTTAATCCAAGGTCACAGTGACTTATACCTCTCTTTGTTGTAAGAGATTTATAGTTTTAGCCCTTAAATTTAGGTCTTTGCTTCATTTTGAGTTAATTTTTATGTGAGGTAGGATTCCTACTTAATTTTTTAAATATATGGCCATCCAGTTGTCCAAGCACCATTTGTTGAAAAGACTGTACTTTCTCCACTGGATGATCTTGGCACCCTGTTGAAGATCAATTGACTGAAAATGTAAACGTCTATTTCTGTCCTCTCAATTCTATCCTACTGATTTATTTGTCCATTCTTATGCCAACCACACAGTCTTGATTGCTGTAGCTTTGTAGTATGTTTTGAAATTGGACAGTATGAGATCTCCATGGTTGTTCTTTTCCAGGATTATTTTGGTTATCCTGGGCCCCTTGTATTTCTATATAAATTTTAGCATCAGCTTGGGAATTTCTGTAATAAAGACCGCTGGGATTTTGATAGTGATTCCATTGAATCTGTAGACAATTTGGAGAATGCCGCCGTCTTAACAACATTTAGTGTTCCCATCCATGATCACAGAATGTCTTTTCATTTATCTAAGTCCTTTAAAATCTATTTCAATAATATTTTACAGTTTTTACTGTAGAAGTCTTGCCCTTCTTTTGCTAACTTTATTCCTAATTATTTTTTGATGCTATTGTAAATAGAATTGTTTTCTTAGTTTCATTTTTGGATTGTTTATTGCTAGTGCCTGGAAATGCAATTGATGTTTGTCTATTGATCTTGTATCCTGCAACCTTACCAAACTTGTGTATTAGCTGGAATAGATTTTTTTGTGGATTCCTTATGATTTTCTACATACAAGATCATTTCATGTGCAAATAGAGATAGCTTTACTTTTTCCTTTCCAGTCTGGATGTCTTTTATTTCTTTTTCCTGCCTGATTGCTCTGGCTAAAACTTCCAATATTATGTTGAATAGAAGCAGCAAAAGCAGGCAGCTTTGTCTCATTTCTGATCTTAGGGGTAAGCTTTCAGTCTTTCACCATTAAATGTGATGTTAACTGTGAGTTTGCATACATAACCTTGGGTTGAGGAAGGTCCACGCTTTCTTAGATTGAGTGTTTTGGGGATGAAAGGATGTTGGATTTTGTCAAATGCTTTCTCTGCATCTGTTGAGATGATCATGTGTTTTTTTCTTTATTCTATTAACATGGTGTATTCTGTGGTTGAGTTTCATATGTTGAACCAATCTTGCATTCCTGGGATAAATCCGCCTTGTTCATGGCGTATAATCTTTTTTATATGTTACTAGACTCTATTCGCTAGTATTTTGTTGAGGATTTTGTCTGTATTCATAAGGAATATTGGTCTGCTCAATGTTTTTGTCTGGCTGTGGTATCAAGGCAATACTGTCCTTAAAGAACGAATTGGGAAGGGTTAACTCCTCTTCTATTTTCTCATAAGAGTTTGTAAGGAATTGGAATTAATTCTTCTTTTTTTTTTTTTTTTTTTTTTTTTTTTTTTGAGACAGAGTCTCACTTTGTTGCCCGGGCTAGAGTGAGTGCCGTGGCGTCCTCCTAGCTCACAGCAACCTCAAACTCCTGGGCTCAAGCGATCCTACTGCCTCAGCCTCCCAAGTAGCTGGGACTACAGGCATGCGCCACCATGCCCGGCTAATTTTTTCTATATATTTTTAGTTGGCCAGATAATTTCTTTCTATTTTT
>CM052446.1:9146764-9165000 GCA_028533085.1 Varecia variegata | reverse complement strand
AGACAGAGTCTCACTTTGTTGCCCGGGCTAGAGTGAGTGCCGTGGCGTCCTCCTAGCTCACAGCAACCTCAAACTCCTGGGCTCAAGCGATCCTACTGCCTCAGCCTCCCAAGTAGCTGGGACTACAGGCATGCGCCACCATGCCCGGCTAATTTTTTCTATATATTTTTAGTTGGCCAGATAATTTCTTTCTATTTTTTTTTAGTAGAGACAGGGTCTCGCTCTTGCTCAAGCTGGTCTCGAACTCCTGAGCTCAAACGATCCACCCGCCTCGGCCTCCCAAGTGCTAGGATTACAGGCGTGAGCCACCGCGCCCGGCCTTTCTTTAAACATTTAGTAGAATTTACCAGTGTAGCCATCTAGTCCTGGGGTTTCTTTCTGGGAAGTTTTTTTCATGAGCCATTTTTTCTTGAATACATGCTCCCTGGATTGCTGTAAGCCTTTAGTTAACTTCTAACAATCTGAGAAAGTTGATTCTGACAATTTGCCAGTGTTTTCATTGCTTTATGGAGGAGAGGATTTTCAGAGCTCCTTAATTCACCTTTTCCACTGATACCCTTTTAAACTGATTTTTAATTAATTTGGTGCCAGTCCTAAAACACCTGGAACTTCCTGGGACAGATCTGGAGACATAACTGGGCTGTTGGCAAGGTGGACGGGTGGGAAGTCTTTCGTGTTGGATCTTTTTTCTATTCCAAGTGACCTAGTATATAATCAAGTACTTGAAAAAAAAAATAAGGCAAACAGAAATTGAATAAAATAAAAACTTGATTAAAAATGTTAAATGTAATTTTTATTTTATTTTTTTAAATTGTTTGCACCATGAGGCAGTTGCACTTTTTAAGAAACCAGTTTTCTTCTTACTTCTTCCCATTGGTGACCTTGATGACATGTTCCAAGGCCGTTGGGTGAAGGCAGCGTGAGGGCCGGGGGCTTAGGTCCAGAGCAGAGATTATTCCCTGTGCAGAAAAGTCTCAGAGCATCGACGCCAGCATGGCACGAATCTCATCTCCCAACCAGGCTTCTGTCTCCCTTTCCTGGGGACTTAACTGTTGTTTTCACAAAAGAGCTTGAAAACCCGGCTGTCCTTGTTCTCCAAGTCCCCTTAAGGCTGCTGTTTTCTCACGTGTTGATGCTGAAGCCCACCAGGGAACGCAGCCGTGAGCAGTTGGCTCTGGTGACGACGGTGTGGGGTCCCATGGTCCCCTGGCCCCCAGGCCCCTGTAGCCTCTCCACTTTCTGTGGCTTCAGGGACCCTTCTGTGAAACCATCTGGGTTCTGTGTAATGCATTTTGGACATTACTACCCTGGCCTGGTGGCTGCCTTTAGCTTAAGAATTTCTTCTCTTGGAGCAAGTTCCTTTCTTCCTGGAGTGACCTCTGTACTAGGCTCTTTGAATTAATGAGAGCCCAAGAGATTGTGTCATCGGCTGGAACTGAATCTTGGGCCCACCCCAGCAGTGCAAGCAGGGGGCAGGCTCCCCCGGCCCCGCCTCCTGGAGCACAGAGTGGTGAGTCCACAGTCCTTCGACTCCTCCCTAACACCATGTGAGGGGAGTGGTCCCGTCAGTGGTTTGCGGGGAAACAGCCAAATGATTGGTGGAGAAGAACCCTCTGTTTGCAACAAGAGTGGAATCACATTATGGAGTGGGTGTGTATGCAGTGTCAAATCACAGTGGGATTTTGCTTTTAAGTCTCCATTCTTTGTTGGGGGTATCGGTGTGCCCTTGGGGCTGGGAGGGAAATGTGGGCGGGGTCCGCGTTCAGGAACTTGTCCTTTTTCCTCTGTGGGCCACGTCCAGCTGTGAGACCTGGGTCTCACTGTACCAGTCACTTCTTCCTTTCAGAGTCAAAATTACAAATGCAAACATTGTGCTCAAAGCTCATTTTTCATCCAGGGAAGGCTCTGAGTGACACCTCAGGGGCAGATGCCCAGGAGAGGAGAAGGTTCCAGCTGCTTGCTGATAACGGCCAGGCAGGTGCCCTTTAACTGTTTCATGCCCATTCACATAGGGCTGGCGTTGTTTTAACAATTGCCAAATACTGTCAAAAACTGTGTCCTCACTCAATCCATCTGAATGCCCCAAACCCTGAGCTGTCATAAAGCCTTAGGACATTCTTTACTCATAAGCTGAGGACAGCCTCAGAGGGGAGTGAGCGTGGTATTTCTATTTTATTGACAAGGAACCTGAGACCAGACTTAGAAGACAGTTTGGGGGTTTGCGCTCAAAGGAAGGGTTTTCTCTTGTCCTTCCTCCTGGCCTGGTGCTCTGGCCCGTGGATCAGGTGTCCTCCATAAGCGGATGTATGAGGGGTGTCTTTGGCCATTGGCCTCACCGGGCTTCCCAAGGTCCATGCACAGGAAGTGTCACAAAGCAGCAATGAGTGCTCATCGAGCCCTTCCCGTGGAGTCTCTTAAACACTCGGCTGAGCACCCCGGGCACCCCTGAGTGGCAGCTAAGTTTGCGGGAACACAAAGCAGACATCACACTTGATAACAAGTTTGTCTGAAGCAACAAAATCCAGGTAGATGGCAGCTCTGTCTCTACTGAAGCTCAGAGCTGGTGGTAGTTGTGGGAGCAGGCTCTATACTGTTCTCATCCACAGAACATTCCTCTACAGCCCTTCCACCTGCAGCTTGGGGAAGACCTCATCATCTGCCCCCAGGGCCATGGAGGGGCAACAGCATACAGCTGACCCTCCATGTTCTTGCCTTCCGTATCCATGGCTTCAATCAACCCTGGATTGAAAATGTTAAAAAAAAACAATAAAAAATAACAACACAACAATATAAAATGATACAAATAAAAACAATACAGTATAGCAACTATTTGTACAGCATTTATACTGTGTAAGGTATTATTAATATAAGTAACCTAGAGATAATTTAAAGTATATGGGAGGATGCATGTAAGTTATTTGCAAATACTACATCATTTTATAGAAGGAACTTGAGCATTGTGGATTTTGGTATCTGCAGTGGGGGTGGGGTGGGGAAGGTGGGGGGAGGTTTCCTAGAACAAATCCCCCAGGATACCAAGGGACAACTGTACGTTGATTGAATCTCACGGTCTGGAAGAAGAGGCTCGCACACACAGTTACAGTTCAACAAGTAGGTGTTCTGATAACAGTTTGTATGAAATACATGGAGAGGGGGTGGATCCCTTTGGAGAACGGTGCGCATGTGGAAAGGCCGTGGAGGGAATGGCCCTTGGGAAGGTGGGTAAGGGCATCATAGCAGAGGGAGCAGCCCTGAGCAAAGCACGGTCAGTGTGTGCACAGGTCATGGCACAGGCCGTGATGCAGTTGCAGCTTGCGGTTCCGGTGACGAAAAACGAGGCTATGTAGATAAGGTGGGAAAAAGCTAAAGAAAAATTCATCCATTCAAATTCAGCATGGAAGCAGAGGCCGGTGGGAAAAGGAGGCAGGGTGAAGGTTTATACTGAACAAAACAAAACAAAACAAAACAGTGAACGATCACAAAGTGAAGTTGTGATCACAAAGCTACTGCAATATGGGGGAAAGAGCACTGGACTGGGAGTCCTGGCCTGGCTGTGCTCCTCACTAGTGTGAACTTGAGCAAGTTTTTGCTCAGTTGCTCAGTGTCCTCACTTGTCAAATGGGGTTAATCATGCTGAGCTAAGGCTTGTTGGAAGGGCGAAGTGAGAGAGAGGAAACAAAAGTGCTTTCTCAGTTGTGAAGGCACTCATGAAGCTACATGATGGGGTGGAGAGTTGAGAGCTGGGCTGGTGTGTCTTTAGGGACAGAGAATGGAACTCATGTGGCCCCGGAGCCGCCTGATTGCTAATTAATGTACTGTGTGGCAGGTGAAAGGGGAAAGGCCTCCAAAAACCAGAAAAAAGATGTGATAATTCAGGCCTTATGATTTTAGTTCCTCATTTTATACTTTCTTAAAGAATGATCAGCTAAACTCTAGAGCCTGTCATTCAAACCCAACAAAGCCATTCCACACTCAATTAATTTAATATGAAAGACAGAGTGGGCCATTAATCTATCGGGGAGCAGCAATCTTTGATAAAACACCGAAATTAAATTCTCCAAGTTAGAAACAAAGGGAATTATCCCCTTTAGTACCATTTGAATAGTTAGCTATTCAGTTCAACAGAGAATGCACTTCGTTATTCATCCAGAGCTCTGGCTTCTGAGAAGGTATCAGGCACAGAAATTCATTTCATAACTTTTCAACTGAGAACTTGTAGAAGTGTGGAGTTAGATAACATCTAGTTAGTTGCCCAGAGATTTAGAGATGAGCCAGCATGACCTGACAAATGATACTGTTTATAAAAATTGGACAATTATTATTGTTGTTGTTTGGTTAGAAATGTAAATAGGGTTTTGGAGCTGTGGGACTTGTGATCACCCCTGGGCTCCTGGAATCGTGCGATTTCGGGTGAGGCCCTCAGCCAGCAGCCACACGCTAGTTGGCCCAGCCCTTGCCAGGCTGCTGGTAGAGCTGAGTGAGAAACGTGGGCTCAGACCCCGGCCGGGGTCGCGCTGCGGGTTCCATTCCCTTCTCTCTTAGGACGGAGTGTGTTCTGGGGTCTGGGTTTAACGTCAGAGATTCTAAAATGCTGTAGGCTTGAGACAGACAGAACCCGGAGGGGCTTGTGGGGGTGGCATCTGGCCTGGGGGTGGAGCAGAGTGGAATTCCAAGCTGGGAGAACAGCTGCAGGAGAAGACAAAAGAAGGGCTTTTTCTATCCACTGATGGGATGAGAAATCGTGCAGTTTCTCCTTGGACGTAACTAATTTGAAGTGCTTTCCAAACTCTAGGTGCCATATATTTTTGGTATTATAACTCGGAAAAATGCCAACCTGAGCCCCCAAGTGGCCGATCTGTGCCCTGCTTAGAGTTGTCTCTCCTCTTGAATGGCTCAAGCATCCCGGGGTCTTTTGCTTCCCACACGGCGTGGGCGTGCTGGGGCTTAAGGAATTTCTGCAGTTACTCCAGGCGGCCACAGGGGGCACTGTTGGCAGCCATCGGCATTGCCCGCAGGACGAAGATCAGAAACCTCGGGTCGGGTTGAGAGCGCCCCTTCCCTTGGCCCAGCTTCAGCTGCGGGGGAACTGCGTTTACTTTCCCAGAGGTTCATCTCCCAGAGTCATCATCATGAGTGCCAAACGCACCCGTTCTTCCCGGTGACCGTGGCTCCAGCCGGCTGAATTGCAAAAGGCCTGTGTATTCTCATCAACATCTGGGCCGCCTGTTCCTCCTTTTCAGGGGTCAAGAGGCCTCCCCTCTGCACAAAGTTTTCATTTTTCCCATTCCCTACCCAGCCCCCCACCCCTACACCACTCCCACCTCCACCCAGGCACAGACCCTTTCTAAAGGTGCCATTCCAGCCTCCTCATCTCACAGGAAACACAATAAAACCCACAACAGATAATATTTAATGAACCTCTGCCCTGTGCCAAGGACCGTGGAAGCCCCTTCTACGAACTGTCCCATTTACGTCTCAAAGCAGCCCTATGAGGCCCTCCTTTTATAGACGAGGAAGCAAAGTGCAGATAGGGTGACTCCAGCTGCCCGAGATCACATGGAGAGGAATTTAAACACATGTACACACATACACAATTTAAGTCTTTATTGATGTCTTTCCCTATATCATAGGATTCTTCATTAATTTTTGGGAACATTCCTCTGTTCACCCAAGGGATTACTACAAATTGATGTTGCTTTGAAGCATTTGATTTCTCTGTAGGATATAGGTGGGTCATCTGAATTCTACAGGGCACTGAGTCTTTTCTGTCCGGGCAGGGGATGGGGGAGGGCCTGGCATTTATGAGCTGACCCAGGGTTGGTCTGAGTCAGTGACCACAGCTGCAGAGAGGCAAGTTTGTAGCGTGGCAGGTGCCTGGTGGAGCCAGAGTACAGTGTGTGTGTGTGTGCGTGCATGTGTGTGTGTGCATAAGGAGGGCAGGGAGAGTTCAGAGGCCCATGGAACTGGGAGAGGGGAGCAGGCAGGGTACTTCTTAAGGGCTTCATCTGCCAGGCCGAGGTGTTTGCACTTGGGGAGCCACTGAAGCCTTTGAGGAAGAGAATGGCAAGATTAGAGCTGGGGTTCAGGAGGATGGATTTAGTCTCTTTGTGACAAATGGCTCAGTGTTTCACCTGTCTGAGTTCCAAAAACCTATCTTCCTAGTCTGCATATAATTTCTTTCTGCAACCTGTCACTGAGTGTTACTGTCTCTCAGGGGCTGTAAACTCCCCAAGTCACTGGCCCCACTAGGGCATAAGTGTCTAGTGATTAGTTTGCAGTCTAGTGACCACAGACCCCAACTCTGGGTGTCCTGACCTCGTTGCAGCCTCTCACCCCAATGCAAGGCAGGTATTACGGTGTTCTTAGTATGTGAACTTTACAGAAGAGCCAACTGGGCACTAAAACCCAGGTTTTCTCCCTAAAATGGCCTCCTTCCTCTTCTTTCTCTGGAAAATTCCCATTGATCTTCTGAGACTCGATCAAATTCTCTCTTCTGTGACGGCTGCCTGCTCCCTAGCAGAGTGTGAGTGCTGCTGCCCCTCATCTCTGACAATACTTTATTGGTCCTTTTAAAAATGATGCTACTTTCTTTTCATTATGGTAGAGATATTTCTTTGGTCTTATTTTTCCAGCTCGGCTCTGAGAAAGAAGGGTCTGCTTCTCTGTTATCTCTGTATCCAGCTCAGGGCCTAATGCAAAGTTAAATACTTAATTGGGTGCAATCAGTCATCCAAAAATATGTATCACCTGCCGTGTTCTTGGCACTAGAATACAGCAATGAATAGACCAAAGAAAATTCTCCACCTGCCCTCGTGGAGTTCACAGCCCAGTGGATAGTCCGCGTGTGACACCCACGAGGTATACTGCCATAAATACCTTCTGAGGGACAGACTTCACACTGCCTTCCTCAGATCTGGGAGATGTTATGTTCCCAGGAAGGGTTCTTTGACAACTTGTGAAGTAGAAAGGCTTTCTTACAGGACCAGGGCAGCTGACCTTTGCCCCCAAATGCTAAAGGAGTGCACAGCTCTTGGGCGGTGCCTGCTACGCGTGTGTTGAATGGTGTTGGAGTAGACACGCGCACTAAGATTTTACTCCAGGAGGAGAAGGTGACCTGTGGGGGTCCAGGACAATCATTAGACCAGCACAATTAGAAGAAAAAGGCCAGCTTCAAGAGTTCTCTATAAAAGGATTGGGTTTTAGAAGCAGAGATTGGGTTTTAGAAGCCTGCCAAGATGCAATCAGACTACAAAATAATTGGTTTTAATTCTAGACCTTGTCCCCCATAAGTTTTGTTGCCTCTCCCGCATTTTCTCAGTTCCAGACCTCCCTTTTGAGTTTCAGAAGCAGCAACACACAGATGTCTTTTCAGGGCTGCCTGGCTGAGACAGGGCCCTTTGTGAGGAGCACAAAAAGATGGAAGGTGGAGAGAGGGGTGTTTTGGAGTCTTGTAACCTGTACAGTTACCAAAAGATCCTCTTCCCTGTCCCTCTGACACACTCACCCACCAGCTCCCAAAGTCATAGGAAACAAAAAATAAAGGGCACCAGAATTGGGACGCCAACATTTCCAACAACTTATGCTGTGGTAGCAGAAAGGATGGTTCGTGGCCTGGTCCACTGACCCAGGTGGGCAAGTCTCTGTTCTTCCTTGGGCCTCAGTTTCCACATGAGTAACATGAGGAGGTTGGACCAGATGGTCCTTATTTTTTGGGAGACAGAGTCTCACTATGTTGCCCAGGCTGGTCTTGAACTTCTAGACTCAAGGGATCCTCCCACCTCAGCCTCCTGAGTAGCTGGGATTACAGACATGAGCCACAGCACCTGGCTGGCCCAGGTGGTCTTTAAATGATCCTTTGGCTTTTTGCAGGAAAGAGCTCTGGTGTCAGATACACAGAGTTTCAAATAGAAGGGAGCTTGGGGGAGGGGGTGGGGCATGTGGTGGGAAGAGCCTCATGGGTTTTAGAACCAGGTACGCCTGGTTTCCATTCCTGGCTCTGCCCTTTATTAGCTATTTATCTTT
The DNA here is from genome assembly GCA_028533085.1 of Varecia variegata. Taxonomy (NCBI): domain Eukaryota; kingdom Metazoa; phylum Chordata; class Mammalia; order Primates; family Lemuridae; genus Varecia; species Varecia variegata. The sequence goes on along the minus strand of CM052446.1, from coordinate 9,156,978 downwards.
GTGCAAGTTACTTAACCTTTCAGAGGCTGGGTTTCCTCACCTATAAAGCGGAAAAATGTGCCTTTCCTGGGTCGTTGGGGGAAGTGTCTATAGTGAGATGATGCCTGGAGAGCACAGAGCCCAGGGCTTGGCACAGAGAAATCCCGCAGTCAATGCAGATGATGGCTGAGGTGTCTGGAGATGTAGACCACCTTGACAGGTGCCCTTGAGGCTGGGCAGATGGGCACAGGGTTTGAGAAGCTGCTCTGAGCAGGGCACTCCCAGGAAGGTGGAGATGGAAATTTCCATCTAAAGGTTATTAGATCTTTCTGGAATGGAGTCACAGCAACAGAAAACTCTAAATTGTCACGAGTGTCCTTTACCTCCATAGGGACGGGCTTGCCCTAGGGCTGCTGTTAGGGCCATTCCTGGGCTGCGAGTCTCCGTGGAGCCTCTGTGGGTCTGAGTGGCCGGTTCTGTGTGAATCCTGGGACTCCAGGTGAGTCCTGGGCCTCCTGGACTAAGCCCGGTCCTGGCTTATGCAGTGCACGGCCTGGGCTGCAGGTCTGGGCCAACGCTGTCTCCCTCTTTCCAGTGCGCCGTTCCAAGGCTGCTGATGAAGAGAGGAGTCGCCGAGCCCAGCGCGCCCGGGACGAGTACCGGCGCCACTCGCTCCGCGCCATCCAGAAGGGCACCGTCGCCGGCCTCAGCTCCATGTTCCGGGAGCTCGGCCAGAGCCATGAGCAGGAGGCAAGACTCTACCACCACCTGCCGGGCCCGGGGCCGCCGCAACCCCTCCCTGTGCGGGTCAGGTGGGTCGGGCTCTGCGGACCCGAGGCTGGGGGCGGGGCCTTGGACTGGGGCATGTGACACCGACGTTCCAGTACCGGTTCTGCTCCAGATTTGCATTGAAATTGGGGTTAGTCATTGCCCCTTTTTGGACCTCAATGTCCGAGTCTGTGTAATGGAGGGGGAAGGGCAGGAGAGGCGTGAGGGTTGGAGATTTCTAATAACTTTGGAGTTCTGGGAGTTTTAACCTTTTTGGGATCAAGGATTCCTTTGAGAGTCTGAAGAAAGCTGTGCACCCCTCTCCCCTTTTCCTGAGATGTGCACATATAAATACCCCAAAATGCTTGCATGCAATTTTACTCTTAAAGGTCCATGGACCCCAGGTTAAGAACTTGGAATGAAAGACCTCACATGGGTTGAATATGGCCCAGCAGCCTGGAAACCCCGGGCTCGCTGCCTTTTGTACCCACAGGCAGCACTGCTTTCTCCCCAGCTGGATTAACAGGTTTGCAGTTTAGTGTGGCTGGGTGCAGAAGGGTCCCCACACACATTTGTGTCCCCAAAGGGTTTGTTTGGCAAGGGCACTTAGGTGACTGCCCACAATCGCCAGGACCAAAGGTCGAAAGGTCGCAGGGAGCCCTCCACCTGCTGCCTGTGCCCATCTCAGACAGTCCCAAGGTTTGACCCCTCTCCTCTCAGGTGCCACCTGCTCCCATCACTGCCGAGCGAGCCCCTACCGGCTCCCTTAGCCACAGGCAATCTGCCCAAGAGTCCCTTTACCCCCAGATAACAAAGGGTTGTCTGGGTTTTGCTTTAATTGGGATTTTTCATAACCCTCTTCTCCCTCTCCCTTCAGTCCAGGGAGAGCTGACCCTGACTTCATTTCTTCCCTCACGCCCTCCCGCCCCTTCCTTCCTTGTCATGTATGTGGTTCCCAAACCGAAGAGTTTAAAAAGGTCTGCGGAGAAAAATCCCACTCCTTCCCTTGTCCTCCCTCTGCTCAGTTCCCTCTGCCCCCACGGGTAACTACTGTTCTGCTGTGTCCTCCCAGTTGCTTTTTGCAGTTGCCAACATGAAAAACCTTATCCCTTCCTTTTTTTGCATAAAAGATTGCATATTGTACATGAGGCTCTGCACTTTGATTTTTTTCCCATTTAACTATTTTTAGAGATCTTTTCATATCAATTCTTAGCTTCTTAATTTAATTTTATTTAGGTTATTTTTAACAGGTGCATAGTATTCTGCATGGATGTGCTAAAAATTATCAAAAACTTTGTATTAACAGACATTGGCATTGTTTCAAATCGTTGGCTGTCACCAACAGCGCCCTTAACGAACAACCTTGCAGAAGTTTATTTTATACACGTGCGACTATTACCTGCAAGAGAAATCCCCAAAAGTGGGATTGCTGGGTTGGGCTGTGTGCATTTATGACATTGATAGTAGTCATCAACTTGGCCTCCACATGGGGGGCAGCAATTTACTCTCATCCCTCAGCCTTGCCGACAGTGCCTTGGCAAACTTACGTTTCATATGAGAAATAATATCTCAGAGCAAGTTTAAACTTGTGTTTCTATTTATGAATGAAGTTAGCATTTTGTGTATGTTTAAGGGCCACTGGTATTTCCTTATCTATCTGTTCTTTCTTCTACCCATTTTTTTTTATTATTGTGCTATTGGTATTTTCCTTTTTTTTTTTTTTGAGACAGAGTCTCGCTCTGTTGCCCGGGCTAGAGTGAGTGCTGTGGCGTCAGCCTCGCTCACAGCAACCTCAAACTCCTGGGCTTAAGCGATCCTACTGCCTCAGCCTCCCCAGTAGCTGGGACTACAGGCATGTGCCACCATGCCCGGCTAATGTTTTCTATATATATTTTAGTTGGCCAGATAATTTCTTTCTATTTTTGGTAGAGACAGGGTCTTGCTCTTGCTCAGGCTGGTCTCGAACTCCTGACCTTGAGCGATCCACCCGCCTCGGCTTCCCAGAGTGCTAGGATTACAGGCATGAGCCACCGCGCCCTGCTGGTCTTTTCCTTTTTGAATTCTAGGAACTCCTTAACTATTAGGGAGGAGCATCCCTTTGTCTGTGATAAACATTTTTTCTCATTTTGTCATTTATCTTTTGACTTTAGTGATGGAATTTTCTGTCATGCAGAAATTCTTGATTTTTATGAGGTCAAATTTCCTTTTGTGTGTTTTAGATTTGGGGGGCATAATTAGAAAAGCCTTCTTCCTCTTTATGCTTTTAAAAAGAAACCTTGAATTTATCCCTTGGACCCACAAGACAGAGCCACATGGACCCTGCGCGGCCTGGTTCTAGGCCGGCTGTGCAGTCACTAGGGGAGCCATGCACACACAGCTGCAGACCCAGGCCCCAAGAGAAGCCACCCACCAGCTTCTCTCTTGTGGCTGGCCCAAGGGACAGACCCTGTGGCCTTGCTGCTCTCAGCTTTGTGGCACTTGCACTGGCCTGCACACCTGCCTGTCAGTGCTCAGGGGTGGTAGCACTCTCCTGGTGGGAGGGGAGTTCTAGGTGCAGGAGTAAAGCTCTGGGCAGGGCCCCTTGGAGCAGCCATGCTAGCCTAGCATTTATAATCTGAGAGAATCAAATTCCCTGCTTAGAAATTCTCTACTTGGAAACAAATTCAAATCCACTGCTTAGGAACAGAGGGAGAAGAGTGAGTGAATTTTTTTTGCTGTTATTTATAACCTCGATTGCCTTCTAAGGAGAGTAAGTCCTAGAAACTAGAGGATATCCCCCCAACCCCTGTGAAAAAGTAACACAGTTATTTTTTCAGGGAGTGCAAATGTGGAGGAAGAGGCTGGGTGGGCAAGGCTGCCCTGTGCTGCTTGACAAAGAGGAAGGCACCTGAGTTCCTGAGAGGGAAGAGGGAGGATGCCGCAGGCAGCAAGGCTATTGTAGGGCTGGAGGGTTAAAGGAAGCCCAGAGAGGCATGAGGGAAGACAGGGTTTGGAGGCAAACTCAAGGGATGATGGCTTTAAGCTGTGGAATGTCACCTCACTTTCTGTTTTTCTTCCAACGTCTTTTCTAAAAGCTACAGTGTTCGCTATTTCGTGCGTGTGTGTGTGTGTGTGTGTGTGTGTGCACGACTGTGCGTGTGTAAGTGCATTCATTTTAGGCCAAGTACAAATATGCCAGGCGGATTCATTCTGGGACTTGCAAGGAGGTACACCGAGTCCAGCGTCAGGGTGTTGGCACAGGGCAAATACAGAGACTACGCAAGGGGACAGCTGGCATTTATTTAATAAAGAAAAAGGACAGCAGTGGTGAACTCTAAATGCCAGTACTATTAGGTGGATAGCAATGAAAAAATAAGAATTAACTGGGTTCCTGTCACTCAGCTGGAGATGGTGAGGAGGCTGTGGTTGATCCAGGTGGGCCGAGGCCTTGCTGTTCAGATGTTTCCGTGCTATGAGTTAATGCAGTATGGTCTCGCTACAGTTAATTCAGCACATCGTTGTTGAGTGCCTGCTGTGTTATGCGCTGTCAAGCTCTTACTGTTTTAGTGTAGCCCGAATACAGCAGGGCTCTCATGTGGCCCGGTCTGTGTGTGTATTCAGGAACCACAGGTCAGACACAAAAGCAGTGACAATCTTGGCTTACTTGTGAGAAAACATTGAACCATACCTGCTACATTCTCTTTCATGCTTCACACGATCCTGCAGTCCTCACCGGTCCCTGTCCGCAGGCAGCCCGTGTGCAGTGCTACTCTGTCCCTGCTCCTTTCCCCTGTGCTCATCCTTTGTATTTCCTGGGCGAGGAACTCAGCTATTTCCAGAGCACATGCGGTTCTCTGGTGTCTCAGTTCACTGTCCTGATTCTGCCTCACAAAAGTGCAGGAGCTAATGGCAAAGGCAGGTGTCCCCTTACAGGGTGGACAGGGGGCAATACAGGGCCGGGGACCCAGAATTCTCTTTATCGGGGAGTGAGGGGGGTGGGGGACACTCACATAGCAATAAATTTGTTCCTGTTCCATCAGGATGTTGATGTTCATGCCCTGGCTGCGCTCTGGGGGGAATCTGCCTTTTCTTTTTCTCTGGTGTCTCCTCCGAGCCTCTTTTCACTCCTACCTGTGTGCCTTTTTTTTTTTTTTTTTGAAGCAAGTGATAACATTTTTCTTTTAGAAAAAATAATAACAGCTGGTACATTATAATCTGAAAGTGCCCTCATCTACCTGGGCTTGTTTAATCCTCTCCACGGGTGTGAATGTGGGTGGGCATGAGGCTTACCCATTCTCTCCATGGCCCTCCTCCCTCCCTCCCTCCCCTCCTCCTCCCTCCCTCCCTCCCTCTCCCCTCCTCCTGCTCTCCCTCCCTCCCCTCCTGCTCCCTCCCTCCCTCCCTCTCCCCTCCTTTCCTCCTTCCCTCTTTGCCCCTTCCTCTTTCACTCCCCTCTTCTTTCCACCCCTCCCACTCTTCCACCCTTCCTCTCTCTTCTCAGCCGCACTTGGGAGCGCCCGCTGCGTCCAGGGTCCAGAGATGTCATCGTCCGCTGGTTTAAGGAGGAGCAGCTGCCTCGCCGAGCCGGCTTTGAGAGGAACACCAAATCCATCGCCCCCTGGTTCCATGGTAGGATGGCTTTCTGGGCCCCGGGGCAGGCAATTCCCACATCTGTGCCTCCCTTGAAGGATGGCTGTAGTCGGGGGCGTAGAGGACTGGACACCCTATGCCAGCGCCATTCTGCCCCCACCATCTCCTAGCAGGAGCCCAGGAGCCCAGGGATGCGGCAGGCGCTCCCGCTCTCTGCTGGGAAGGGATGAACATGACTTGCCCTCTGCTCTCCCTGTGCAACCTCCCAGGCTACCAAAGACCCCTCAGAGGCGTCCTCTCTGTAGTCAGGACAGTGAGCTCTCAGAGGACCATGCACTCCTGGCTGGGCAGGGCCCCCATCTTGCCATCTGATCCCGCCTCCCTGGATCTGGCCACAGCCTGTCACGCTGTAGGCTCTGAGTGGTACTCGCGGGTGAGATGACAGGTGGCTGAATGAAGACAGCAGGGTCTCCCCAAACAGAATATTAGAGCTGGGGGACTCCTCAAAGGTCCCCCCTTGCCTGCCTTGCTCCCAAAGCTTTTTTTCCATTCCTCAAATGAGCCGTCCTCTCCCCCTGCACCTGCTTTGCCCTGCTTGCTTTGCTGTGTTCTCAAGGCTCTTTGCATGGCGGACACGGTCTCATTTTCCATCTCAAGTATCCCTCTTCAGAGAGGCCTTTCCTGAGCCCCTTACTGACAGCGGCCTTCCCCAATTTCTCTCCTCCGTTCACCCTGTTTATTTCCTTCGAGCACTCAGCCAACTGGTACTTGTCTTACTCACTTCTTGTCTGTTCTCCTAACTGCGTGTGAGCCTGTGAGGCCCAGGATTTTGCCCGTTTCCCGCACGCCTGGCACAGTGGGTACCCAGGGGAGGAGTGGGTGAAGGTGGGAATGAAGTGTCAGAGTTGGGATTAGATCCCAGGCTTTCCCATTCCAAAGAATAGCCCTTGCTTCTCTGCGCAGGTGTGTGGGTTCCTTCGGGCCCTGGGAGCAATCGGAAAACCCAGATCCACACACGAGAGGGTCAGGTTAGCCTTCCTGGTGGTCATGTGCTCAGCGGGGCCAGGGCCCTGTGTCTCAGGCGTCTCTATGCTCAACCCTCGCCCCTGCCTCCGACCTGCCCAGGTTCAGGTGCAGAAGTACCTCCAAGACAAGCTCACCATCTCCCTCTGTTGCCACTGCTGTTGAGTCCCCCACCTTGACTCATGGCAGCCCATAGTGCAGGTCAGCCTGGGCATGGGCATGCCTCAGTGACAAAGGCATCCAAAGTCTCCATGACTCCCACCAACCAGGGTTTATTTCTTATTCATGGTACATGCCCTTTGGGGGTTGGTGATAGACTTTCATCTGGGGCTCAGCCTGGATGAGCTGCTTCTATTGGAAACTCGGATGGTCTCCTGGCAGAGGGAAAAGAGAGACCTGCTGAACCACGCACTGGCCCCTAAAGCTTCTGCATGGAATTGACACAAGCTGTTGTTGCTCATGTTCCATTAGCCAGAGCCAATCTGGCATCCATGGTGCAGTGGACAGTTTTGAAGGATAATTGAGTCTAATATAACCACCATCCACTTTTAGACCTCTTCCTTCTTCTGGGTCCCCACGCATCCAGCAGAGGACGGAGCGGCTCTGTGGCTCAGAGAGAAGACAGTCAGCACTCCTGGGTGACTGAGTCAGGTGTCTCTAGAGCTGGTCCTGGGGATTTCCTGCCTCTCACTTGTGTCCCAGTTGTGTCTCTGTAGCCCCTAGCAGAGCTTCTATTTGAATCACCACTTTGCTCTTCATTCATACGTTATTATAGTCAGGGAAGCGCAGCGCTGGCATCACAGCTGCCTGCAGAGAGCAACTCAAATGTGCTGAGGCAAGGGTTTGGCAGCTGCACTGGGTCCCCTGTTGCTTTCGGTAGCCAGTGGAGAAGGCACAGCAGAGGTGTTCAAATTTATCTTTAGCTTTATTTTCTCTCTTGATTTAAAAAAAAAAAGGTAACTTTTCTATTGTCACAGAACAAACAGAACCAAGATTTAAGTCTTACAATTTATGTAGCTAATTTCATGTTTTTCTGACAGTTCTACCATAAAACATGCAGAAAAGTTGCTAATACACGGACCGGAGCTGTTCAATGGCAGAGTTTTCATTGATCTGTGACAGAATGAAAGAAAAAGGCTCACATACGTAGGGCAGCCAGGTATCTTTACTTAGGAAGGACTGTGCCTTCTCTCAGTTGTAGTGTCACAGTGTCCTATCTTTTATGACTTGATGGTGACGGTAAGCTAGAGTGGTTATTTTTATATATTGCCCTTGTTTGGAAAAGCAAAATGTTAGCAGCCCTATGTTGGTTCCCAAGACCTTTTTAGGAAGCTTTATCCATTCCTAAAATCCCAAAGTCTGAAACAAATGGTGTGGTCCAACTTCTGTCCCAGTGTAGGAACTCCCTGCGGGGGGAGGTAGGACTCGCTCCGCACCAGTCGTTACGGAGACAAGCAGCCCTCACAAGGCTGCTGTTCAGGGGTTTTGCAGGAGGTTGGCTGGGCTCTGCTCTCTCGGGCTTGGCTGGGTGTCCCAGCTGCCACGGCTCTGCTCCACGGATCTCTCATGCGCCTCTGGGGACCAGCGGGCTTGCTCAGGTGTGCTCTTCTCACGGCAGAGCACAGGCACCAGAGAGCAACTGGCAGCACCCGCAGTTCTTGAGGTCCAGTCTTAGAACCAGCCCATTGTCACTTCTGCCTCACACCATTGGCTGAGATACGTCGTGGAGTTGAGGGGTGGGAAGATAGATTCTGCCTTTTTCTTATAAGGAACTGTAAAGCCATATGTCAAAGGATGTGGGGACCGGGAGGGAAGAAGAATCTGAGCCGGTAATGCAATCTGTCACAATCCCAATAGAAATCTTTTCTTTGCTGGGTAAAACAGTCCTAGTTAATTTGGCTGGATTTTAGATGCAGGTTAAAAATGACTACTGTGACTCCTTTCTATTTCCTTCCCTTTTCTAAAACACATTTGGATGTGCTGTGGTGTAATTCAAAGAGCAATGTGGGCAAAGAGTCTGAAGATGTGGGGTCCAGTCTAGAACCCAGCAATTCTGTGACCTTGGATGTGTCCTTTAAATTCCCCGTCTGTGAAATCCGCATTATAACACCTACTTTGTAGGGTGCTTATGAAGATCAAGGCAACAAGAGTACTTTGTCCATCACAAAAAGCCATGTCCATGTGAATGCTGATATCTCCTGGAGCCTGGGGCCAACCCCCAGAGACTTACTGCCTCTGGGAAACAGAGTTTGGGGAGACGGGCTCAGAGGGGAAGGGGGATGGGAACTGGCTTTCTTTTAGGGCCACAGGGTTCTAGACAAAGTCTCCTCTGTTAAAAAGAGCGATAGAGGCCGGGCGCGGTGGCACATGCCTGTAATCCTAGCACTCTGGGAGGCCGAGGCGGGCGGATCATTTGAGCTCAGGAGTTCGAGACCAGCCTGAGCAAGAGCGAGACCCCGTCTCTACTAAAAATAGAAAGAAATTATCTGGACAACTAAAAATATAATACAAAAAAAAAATTAGCCGGGCATGGTGGCGCATGCCTGTTGTCCCAGCTACTCGGAAGGCTGAGGCAGTAGGATTGCTTGAGCCCAGGAGTTTGAGGTTGCTGTGAGCTAGGCTGACACCACGGCACTCACTCTAGCCTGGGCAACAGAGCGAGACTCTGTCTCAAAAAAAAAAAAAAAAGAAAAGAAAAAGAGTGATAGTAAAATAATTCTTTGTTTCTCCTTTGTTCATTGTTATGTTCTAGGAGTTATAAGAGAGACTTCTAGTTATATATATGAATAAAACTATTCCCAAAATAGTTTTATTTCAGAAATGTACTAGAGAAATGCTAGGACATATAGGCTTGGCTTTTGGGGAAAAAAATCTCTTTTTGGACATGGATATGCATCTAAAATTGTTAAGAATATCCTCTGTCTAGACATTGACTCAGTGAGAACCCATTTCTCTTCCCAAGCTTTACTTCTAAAGAATAGTCGAAATTGGTCCAGCGTTTATTGTCAGGGTAACAACTCCTTGCCTGTCTTGCTGCTAGCCCTTAGGGCTTGGCACAGAATAGGGCTACTCGGTGGGTGATGTAGTTGGCATTGGTAAATTATTCCCATGGGACTCTGCTCAGGCACTGGGTTTGGATCTCAAACGTGGCCTCACCTGGTCATGGGTGGGGTGTTACTGCCTCTTCTGACAAGCGCAAAGAAGGCAGGAATGAGGCACTCCCCATCCATGTAGACAGTACGGTCTGCAGGGAGCCCAGCTGTTAGAGGCAGCTTTCCTGTGCAATGTGAGAGCTCCAAAGCAGAATGGGCACTGCCTCCTACCTGCCCATACTGTGATCTCAGAACATATTTAGAGAAGAAGACTGAAGGTCACAGAGCAGCTAGGTTCTAAAATTCTAGAATGGGCCCCATATCTTCAGACTCTTTGTCCACACTGATGCTTGGATTATACCACAGCACATCCAAATGCGTTTGAGGGAAGGGAGGGAAACAGAAGTCATTTTAATGATCACTTGGGGAATGTTTATCTTGGAAAGAAGAAGCTGGGGGGTGGAATGGATGGAGGAACAGAGCCACCCCCTCAATCTCTGGAGCTCTGTCTTAAGAAAGGGGGATTGTTAAAAGAGGACAGAACTGGGGTCCAGGGATGGGGGTCCTGAAGAGACACATTTCATGTCAGCAGAAGAAAGAGCTTTTCGATGGCTGCAGCCTGCTACTGGGCAGTCTGGATGGCTGGTGGACTCCCCACGTGGGGGATGGAGGGCCTTTAAGCTCTCTGCCCCGGCCTCTGTGATGCAGTGCAACTCTGGGGGCAAGTGCTGCTGACACTGTTCTGGGACTGCGGGCCCTGCCCCTGCCAAGCTTCCAGAGTTT
>CM052446.1:9104076-9146264 GCA_028533085.1 Varecia variegata | reverse complement strand
AACTTCTTTTGGGTTCAGCCTGAGTTCTTTATTTTGAATCTCATTCCATGACCTTGCAAAGCAGAGCTGGCACTGGAAAATCTGGGAATGCCTTGTTTGGTCTTGGGGGTTACTCCCAGGAGTTAGAGTTTCTGGGGCCAAGATGGAGCAAGTGAGCCAGCTTAGACCCCTGTCATTGGCTTCCAGGATCCGTGGGAGGGTAGGAAACTGCAATGAGGCTTTGGACTCTGTTGAGAGGTGGCAGACAGGATGAGGTGGTGGGGACCTCAGCAGTGTGGACCAGGTACTAAAAGTTTGTTTAGTAAGGAATTGCTGAAGAAACCAGGGATGGAGAAAATAATAATACCTACTACATAGTGGTGTTGTGACAATTAAATGTATCAATATTTTTAAAGTATTTAGAACATGCCTGGCATGCAATAAATGCTTCCATTTGTTATATGGAATAAATAAGCATGGTGGCCTTTGGAGCTGCACATCAGGAACAGAAGCATGTGCAATGACGGTTCACCCCCTTAAGGCATACTAAGTTGCATATGTCACTGCTGTCTCTCAAAAGTAAAGAAAAAGATCTGTGCACAAAAGGAAGGTGATACTGATTTAGCCTTCCAAAAAAAAAAAAGTATAAGTCCAAATTTTCTTTTATTATGAGTGTGATACTCATCTTGAAATATTTTTAAATAGTCATTAGGTGTAACACACAGGCCATTTGGAAGGTTGGTTAGCATGTCATGATCCATCATGTCAAGGGAGATTGCTAATTTTCCTCTCCTGGGCAGAATTTGGAATGGAAATTTTCCACCAACTCTGATCCCAAATGCAAAACTTTCTAAAGGAGAATAAAGTAGGTCAGTTGACCCAGTTTCCTCTTAAGTTTTTACTTAAGCTGTTCCAACTAAGAAATAAAGGACTATTTTCCTTCTTTTTTTTTTTTTTTTAAGTGTGCACTGGCTATATGTTCTCAAAAAGGGATTACAAAGAAGAATGAAATTATTTTTGTGTTAGAAAAGCATAGATGGTAGTGGTGTTCCCAAGATTTTAACTCTTTCTTTTCAGCTGTCTATAGTTCTGGTGCCTGCTCTACTTTCAAGCCCTGTACCTTGTACGGGGCTTTGTCTGTCTGGAGGTGCACAAAGGTACCTCTTGGATCAGTAGCATCCTTGAGTAGAGGACGCGTGACCTTACACTGGTCCTCAGGCATGCTCTGGTCAGTATCTGTGGGATCACACTGGCTTTTTATGTTTTAACTAATAATTTATTGAACATGTATTTTGTGCTGGCATTGTGTAAAGAAAACATTGAACATCCAGTATTTACTCTTCATACAACTCTCTGGAATAGGTCATAATACTAGCAATTATGTACACCGTGTTTACAGTATGCTGGGCACCCTTCTAAATACTTCTTATATGTTAATTTATTTAATCCTTATAATATCACTATGCACTTGCTACTAGCTTTAGCCCCATTTCACAGATGAGGAAGCTGAGGCACAGAGAAGTGAAGCCACTTGCCCATGGTTGCCCTGTTAGTAAGTAGGGGAGGCGGACTCAAACCCAGGTGATCTGGCTTCAGAATCCGTGCTCCTCTCTGTGCAGTGCAGCCTTGTTGCCATCTCACAGGTGAGGAAATACAGACCCTAAAGATTAAGTGGCTGCTCCAGGCACACAGTGCTCCAGAGGATCAGTTCCTTTCCAATCCAGGATGTCTCTGTGAGGATGGGGAGATGGCTGTTTCTTTAGGAGACACCCAGCCTTTCTGGGCTGTGGGGCCAGCTGTTTTAGCTGCCATGCCTTATTCCTAACTGGGGCAAGTGTCTGTTCCTCCTGAGGCTGGTGCCACCCTCCCATTGAATCCCTGAAGGATGCCATCTGAGTCTCCATACAGCCTGCAGAGTCCTTTGGCAATAAGTAGAGTAAAACAGGGAAGTATCAGTGTTTGGGATTGTTGAGTTACCTAGACAGGGGCTTTAGGAGACAGGCTCCCGGGGTAAAGGCATTTAAATAGTTCATTTGTTGATTATGCGTGTTAAGCTTCTGTGGTGTGCTAAGTACAGGGCATAAGGTAATACACAAAGCTGATGACTTCTCTACCCTCATGGAACTTAACATTCTCCTGTAAGTAACAGAAAAAATTCAAACTGATATAACCAAAAAAGAGAATTTTTCAGCTTATAAGACTGAAAAGCCAGCTTCAGGCTTTTCTGGAACCAGGGAGCTTAAGCTTTTTAGCAACTGCCCTATTTCCATCTTTCAGCTCTGTTGGTTTCCATGTTGTTTTCATTCTCAAGCAATGCATCTGGCTGAGGTTGCATGCCTGCATTCTCCTAGGTTCAAATCCTAGAAGAGAGTGCATGCTTTCCTCTCAACAGCCCCAATATTAGCCCAGTAGTCTGCCTTGTTGGGTCTGGTTTGGTCACATGCCCACTCCTGAACCAATCTCTATGTCCAGGGGGATGAGCTGTCTGATTGGCCAGGGCTGGGTCAGGTGACCATGCAGAATGGGTTTGGCAGATTCCACCCTATTGGAACTGTATAGACTGAGAGCAGGAAAGACCTCTGCCTGGAATCCGACCTTCCCAAAAGAAGGTCACAATTCCCTTGTCAGAAGACGGGTGAACGGTACTGGGCAGGCAAGACCAGTCTATGTGCACCATACAGAGGAAAATAACCTGGCTTCTGCAAGGCTGACACTAAGCAAACAATCATACCATAAATTTATTGATCCAGTTGAGGTAGGTGTTACACAGCATCCTTGCATAGAAGTCATTTTGCTGGATGGTGCCAGCCTCTCTCATGAACAGCGGCGTTGGTGATCGGAACCTGGCACGTCAGCTTGGAGCAGACATTCGTGGGCATGGATGTTGCCTCTTGTGCATAAATATATCTGGAACCAAGAAGCTCATCCGGTGAAACCCTGTCTCAGCAGTTAGCCGTGGTTAAATTTCATTTGGAGTTATAAAAAATGAAGGCAGTTGAGCTCATTCATCACAATCTCTGTGGCTTTAGGATGCTTTGAGAAACTGTTGAGAAGGAAGAGCTTAATAATTCCACCCTCCTTAATGATATCGTCTGGAAAGAATGGCAATAAGAAAGGAAAGTCGCAAAAATGAATGAGAAATAGCAGAGCGGTAATGGAGGAGTTGTCAGCCAGTGAGGCGTAGCTGCGGCGAAACCGTTAAGAAATATGCACGTCAGATGAATTGAGACCCATAAAAAGCGAAACGTCGTGGCTGGCCTGCCTGCGTTTCTTTCTTTTCAGGGTGAAGCCCTAACGGAAAAATAAAAAGAGCTCATTTGGTTACTCAGGTTCAATTCCAAGCTAATGATTTCCGGGAACCAAATGGAGGTGGAGGAGGGGCTGGGCTAGAGTCACGGGTCTGCTTTGAGGATTTGCTAACGTGTGAATTTATGTGTCTATTAGGGCAGAGCGTCTTCTGAAAGTATAAAGTGCCTTTCCTTTCCTGGGGCTGCCGCTGAGTAGCGCCAATGGAGCAAATGTTTTGACAGTGACTGTGAAGTTGGTGGTGGTGTTTGAGAGCCAACATGGAATGGAATCCAGGGAGAGGATTGGAGGAGGTGTCAGGGAGGACTCACTGGGGTTTGGGTGCAGGGTGCAGTACAGAGGAGTGGGGTGCTGCAGGCCCCGCCTCAACCGGGCCAGAGAGGCTGCAAACGCCTGCCAGTAATAGTCATGTGCTGGCGTAGGGACAGTGAAAGCAAACCTGGACTCGTTTGCCAGGCCAGCATTCATTGTCCCTTCTGCATTCTCTGCCTTCTCACCTTTACTCGCTGCAGTCTGTAACCAAGGGGAAGAGAGTGGCTGCCCTGAAGGACCTCTGTCCCCCCATCACTCCCTTCTTCAGAAGCCCAACAGGGGGCACTGTAGTTAGTCGGGTGGCCTTAGGTGCTTGGTCCCCACTGAGGCAGGCTCAGGTGCATCCCTCCTTAGACCCCATCAAGGGCCCCAGTCTGGATGCTGGGCTTCTGTGTCAGTTTCCTGATTACAGCTCTGTTCACTTCTGCCACTGACCCTTGAACTGTGTGGCTTAGGCTGGGGCCCGGCTGGGGTTGTGCACTGCCAGGCTGCAGCAGCCACTAGCATCCATCAGTCCCCTGGCATTGTTTCACTTCATACAGCCAATAACTTTGAGTGATGCCAATATGAGTCCGTGTTACCATGGAAGAGATTTACCTGTTTAAGATCAGGCCATAAGTGGCAGAGACAGGATTGGAAACTCAGATTTGTTTGGCTTTAGCACTGTCTTTCAGTAGGGCAGTATACTTCATCTCCCAGTCCTTGGGGAGGCATCTCTCCGAACTGGAAAGACCTCTGCCCTGGAGGCCGAGCACAATTTCTATTTGCAGATGTTTGCAACTATTCCTCACTCTCCATATCAGGCTCCTTTGGATATAGCCTCTGACAAAACTAGACCTCTGGGCATTGCTTCTTGAATCGTGGTCAGCCTTAAAATCTGCAGCTCAGGAACAGCCGAGAGACTGCAGTAGGCTTCCTGGCTGAATCCTTATGTTTGTGCTGCAAGCATGGAGGCCCTGGGGGCAGAGCTGGTTACCTAATCCACCCTTCCCCACACATTCCTCCAGGATGGGATATGGGTTGTATGTGGGCAAAACAGGCTGCTGGCGGTCTAATAGGAGTGTGAGCCTTGTGTGTGTGACTGACATTTGAAAGAATGCTGTACCTCTGTGCTGGCTCTGCCTCTTACTAGCTGTGACACTCCAGCAAGTAACTCAATCTCTGTTAGCCTAATTTTCAACTCTACAAAATGCGGAGAATAGAAGTACCTACCTCAAAGGATTATTATGAGAATTGAATGATCTAGTGCTTACAAGTCTTAGCACAGTGGTTGGCATAATGGCAGCATTCCGTAAATGCTAGTTCTGGGATGATATCTTTAATTGATTAATGATTTATTCAGCATTATTTATTGAAGTCCTAACTTCCAGACACTGATTTAGACATGAAGATGTAGTAGGGGAAAAAAAAAAACCAGACAAAATTTTTGCTCTCATAGATCTTATGTTTGTAAAATTGTGATAATTTTTGTATAAACTATAGTGGAAGGCATGTTTCTTGCATAAATTATATCATACATTACAGTATTATTGTTCTACTGCTTTTTTTTTCTAATGTATAAACACTTTTTAGAGATTTCTGGTCTGTGTCCATGCCAATGGTTCTCAACAGGGTATTTGTGCTCCTAGCACATTTGATGATATCTGGAGACATATTTGGTTGTCGCAGCTGGGAAGTGCTTTTGGCCTTGGTGGGGTAGAGGCCAGAGATGCTGCTAAACATCTTCGAGTGCCCCCACCCCCAACAGCAAGCAATAAGGGGTCCAAAATGTTGACAGTGCCCAAGTTGAGAAACTCTGGTCTATGTTTATATTTGCTTCCTTTTTTGGAGACAGAGTCTTGCTCTGTTGCTCGGGCTAGAGTGCTGTGGCATCAGCCTAGCTCACAGCAACCTCAAACTCCTGGGCTTAAGCCATCTTTCTGCCTCAGCCTCCCAAGTAGCTGGGACTACAGGCATGCGCCACCATGCCCGGCTAATTTTTTCTATATATTTTTAGTTGTCCAGATAATTTCTTTCTATTATTTTAGTAGAGACGGGGTCTCGCTCTTGCTCAGGCTGGTCTCGAACTCCTGACCTTGAGTGATCCTCCCGCCTCAGCCTCCCAGAGTGCTAGGATTACAGGGGTGAGCCACTGCGCCCGGCCTATGTTATATTTGTATCTGTATCTTCTTCAGACTTTTTAATTGTTGCTACAAGGATGTGCAACAGATGAAACTTATTAACTTGTTTTCATAAGTGATCTCATCTTACTCTGGGCCTCTTTTTCCTGTTAATGATTAAAGAAAAAAAAAAACCCTTAAAATTTCTAATTAAAGATAATATTGTGTCCTCTGGTTTAAAAGTCTCTTTCAGTGTAACTACTAACACGTGTAGGATATTTAGTGTATCCAGTGCAAATAGTTATATCACATTAGATATTTATTAATATTATGTTCTTAGGCACTGTGCTAAGGACATTCATGCATTAACTTAATTCTCAAACAACTTTAAGATGGAGGAATTATTATCATACCATTTAATAGATGAGGGCACCAAATTAGGTTTCAGAGAAGTTTAAGTAACCTCCCCAAGGCCACCTATGGAACAAGTCCCTAGGCTGTGATTTGAGTCCATGACTTGATCACTGCTCCAAAGGTGCATCCAGCATCCCAGGCATGGAAGATATAAAGATGATAAGGAATCGTGTCAGTTCAGGTCTTCTGGGAAGCAGAAGTGCAAAGATTGATTGGTGAAGGGCCTGGGAAGGACAAAGGGAGGAGGCGGCAGGAGAAGGCGGGGAAGGTCTTCAGAATGTGGTGCAGGTCTGGCCCCTCTAGAGAGGCAAGAAGGACGATTGCATAACCCGAGCCTGCCCTGGAGTGCAGCTCAGAGGAAATCTTGGTTGGGCTGATGGGGAGGCCCAGTGCAAAGATTACTGGCTAGAGGAGACCCACCTTGGGCAGGAGTGGCGGCTCTGGTACCCCCTGTGGGGAGCATTCTGGGGAGAGCATGCCTCTCCCGTGGATGCTGAAGGACATGATGCTGCTCCCGGCAACAGGGCTCTCTGGAAGGGAGGCCTGGCAGCCTCTCCCATGGCTGCTGCAGCCCCAAGCCTCGAGCAGTTCACAGCCTGTTTAACTCATCTAGGTAGCATCTGGGTAGGATGTTGTGAAAACCTGAAGGTGGGATATCCAGTGCAGGCTCCTGGGATAGAAATGATTTCCTGATTCGTTGAGCAGATTGTAGGTTGAATAAAGGGACCCTTGCCAAGGGGGCTCGTTGGGGAGAGCAGGGAATTGACTTGCAGCCCCCTCCCCATTCAAGCTGTGGGCTTTGCTGTTTGGACCCAGAGAGGCATCTTTTTCTAATTCAACCACTTAGAGAGTCATCTTTTTCAAACTTGCACAGAGGTAGAGTGTAGGCTGCCCACAGCACGTGATTCCTGGGAGAGAGGAGGAGTCAGTCTTCCAAGGGGAGTCGGGGCCAGCTGGGGCAAAGGGCGCTGGGAGGGAGGATGAGGCTTCCCCCGAGGAAGGCCCGTGGGGAGCAGCTGGAATGGTGCGTGAGCTGGCGGATAACCCTGGAGAGGCAGGTGTGGGTGGGGCAGGGAGCCGGTGTCCACTGAGCCTGAGGCTGGGCTCTGCTGGGCGCCAGGGGGAAGCCGCTCAAGGGTTTTAGGTGGGGGAGAGACAGGACATGGCCATTTTGGTGTTACTGGTCATTTTGGGGTATTATAAAGTCAAGTCCTCTTCAAGATTGACTGTTAGCCTCCCACTCTCTGTAGCAGTCTCCTCTCCAGTCCCCATCCCTGCTGCACTTCACCTTGAGGTGCTTGGAGTAGGGACAGGGGTGACCTCCTCTGGTCCTTCTTCTTCCCAGCCCCCAGCCCAGCCTATGTCCCTTTACCTCCCTAGCGTTCTACTTCTATAGCTTGACTGGGGAGGGGGTAGCTGGCTTGATTGCCTCCTGATATGTCCTGGGCAAGGAGGAAATGGGTGGTCCCTGATTGTGTTGACTGTCTTTAAAAGGTGTAGCCTTTGATAGTGTGGTTGCCTCTGTGTCTTCTGCTTTGGGCACAAGGAAAGTCCCTGTGCTTTGGGTAGGAGAGCAATGGGAGGGGAGTCCGACTGCAGGTTCACGTGGGAGTGGCATCGGGGATTCAGGTGGGAAGAAGTCACAGGTGTGCAGTGCCTCTCAGGGTCATGGCGATGAGCAGCCCGGCTGGTTCCGTCCGTCTGCTCGCCATTGATGGAGAATGTATGTAAAGGGCATACGAGTGGGTGTGCAAAGGGATGATGCATTGCAATTCACCTCTCCCCCAGAATAACAGATAACAGTATCCAACATTTCCACAGCTATTCCCAGTGTATGAAAAGATTTTGAATTCTTTTTCTGACTTGAAAGTCATAATGTGCCATTGAAGTAGATGGGTTATGACCATCTAAATGTCAAAGGACACTGGAGAAGTTGAGGGCTTGGCTGAGGATCCTTTGGCCAGGTAAGGGCAGAGTTGGGGAATGATCCAGGGCTTCTGACTTGCCCTTCTCTTCCCACCTGCTGACTCCAGAGTCTGATCTACCAAACACATCACCTCTCCCACATTACTCAGATGACAACAGCTCCCTAAAAGCATTTCAGGGCATTGTCACTGGCTTGTCAACAACTCCAAGGCCAAATCTGACTTCCATATTGGGATGAAACCACATCGCATAGGACTGCAAAACCTTAGAAAGTTTTGTTCTTTGAGCTCAAGTGAAGCTTAATTCTGTGCCCCATTAAGAAACGTTTTGCCGGGTGTCCACAGGTATTTGGAGGAAGTCCTTTTACTTTTTAAGGGAAAATCCTATCTTCAGGTGCTCATTTATGGTTCCAGGGAGCTAAGTGAGGCAGCCGTCAGCTGTCATTCTGGACATTGCTGCAGGACTCTCAGGGCGTCCCACAGGGCAGTACCTGGTGACTTGTATTTGTAATCAATTGATACTATAATCCAGGTCATTACTAATTCCTTGCTTATTCGATTAATTCAAATCAGGGTGGCTTTATTTGGGGAGGAACGTGTGCTCAGTTCAGGTCCTAGTGGAAACGCTGCCCCCAGGTTCGCAGCTGGCTGCGCCGGGCCAGGTTGCTCCCGCTGGGGAAGGAGCATGTGTGGCTGCCCTGAGCCCTTCCCTTCCTGATGCCCTGGTCCGGATGTGACGGCATATGGACTGAGCCACGGGGCGAGGGCTGGGGAGGGGCCGGGGAGAGTGTGGAGGGGCTGCAGAACCTGCTGACTTTTTTTTTTTCCTTTTTTAAACCAGGGATTATTAGCCGAGAAAACGCAGAAGACCTCCTGGAGAACATGACCGAGGGAGCCTTTCTGGTCCGGGTCAGTGAGAAAATCTGGGGTTACACCCTCTCCTACCGCCTGCGGAAAGGGTTCAAGCACTTCCTTGTGGATGCCTCTGGGGATTTTTACAGCTTCCTGGGAGTGGACCCCAATCGCCATGCAACGCTCACAGATCTCATCGATTTCCATAAGGTATCCCTCCGGGGGGTGCTGGCTGGAGGTGAAACTGGCACACACCTGAGCTGAAGAGAGAGCCGAGGCCAGCGCAGCAGGGCTGCGGGCTCTAAGCCATGGGGACGGAGGGGCACAGAGATACAGAGCATCAGGGCCAGGGTAGAAGAGGCCGGAGATTATCTAGACCAGGCCCTGGAGCCCACGTTCTTCTATCTGGCTCATCCTCTGGGGCACGTGTGCACACTAAGCCTGGCCCCCAGGCCTCTTCCCACCTTGAGTTCCCGAGTGCCCCCTACTTTCAACACGAGGGTTTGGCTGATCAGCCTCTCTCCAAGCCCAGGTGTCACACCTCAGCTCAGTCCCAAGAATGTCCCTCTCATGATCGTCAAGCCAGACTTCTGAGAGTTGGCCGAACTGAAGAATTTCGGGAGGCAGAGTGGTGGCAGCCCAGGGGTCCAACAACTACCTGTGCTTTGCAGGTGTAGAAGGGTTCACAGAAGGATTTGACCATTTCACTGGGCTTTTACTCCAAGAGGGACTCTTGGATTTGTATTGCTTTATCTTCCGCTCGTCCTGGATGTCCCCAGGGCTCCAGGGTCAGCTCTTAACTTGACCTGATGAGTAAAGCACGTAGAAAATCACCCAATCACAAATACCTGGATACTGAGTACTGCCCAGAAAGTTGGACCAACCAGGATCAAGGTAGATTTCCACTTGTGTAGCCTTCTAACAACCAGAGGAAAGAGAAGGGGAGGGCACGTGTGGGCTCAGTGCTCTCTGTCAAGCACTGAGCCTTGTGCTCTGCATTCTTGCTCTTATTTAACCTTCCCAGTAGCTCTGTGAGGGAGGCAGGTTAGCCCCATTGCACAGATCAGGGAACCAAGGCTAAGTTTCCATGACTGGTACCAGCGAGGACCAGGGGTTAAGTTCCATGCTGTCTGCCTCTAAAGTGCACGCTTTTCCCCCTAAACCACTTTGGTTTGCTTTCCCTGTACCATATGAGCTGAGTTAGCAGTGATGAGCTCCGTGTTCCTGGACGTGTTTCAAGCAAAGGGTAAACGTCCATCTCTCAGGACAGGTTCCTATACGGAAAGGCCAGACCAAATGTTTTTTGAAGGTCTTTATTCTCTTCCAAATCTAAGCTTTAGAGACTGACAATTTCATTTCTAACGCATTTCTTTAGAGATATATCATCTGTGTCCATCTGGAGATCGGTGGTCGGCTTTTATAAATTAAAATTTTAATTACACAATTAATTCATGATTACATTTTAAGAAAAATCAAATACCATACAAAATGAGAGGCTCATTCATTCCAAAGCCCCATTTCCATCATCCACCTTGAAGTATTAATCTGCCATATATCTGTCTAAGTATTTCCTGGGCAGTAACATAGAAACTTATATGCTTAAGGAAATACATAGTTTTGTTATTTTTCATATAAGTTGCATGATTCTTTACATATAGCTGGACAACTTGATTTTTTACTTGCTAAATAAATCATTGAATATAGTTTTAAAAAGCATGGTCCCTGGGATCAGGCTGCTGAATTTTAAATCCCAACTTCATTACTGTGTGTGACTTTGGGCAACTACTCAGACTTTTGCGCCTCAGTTTCCTCCTCAGTAAAATGGGTTTAATAATAGCACTTACCTCTTCAGGGCCCTGAGAGGTTTCAATGAGACATCACTGTTTAAAGTGATGAAAAAATATGCCTGACACTTGTAAATTACCAGGATGTGTTGGCTATTATTAAAATATGTCTATGAGATCTTTCCATGTCAGTACTGCATCAATCTTTATAAATGCCCCGTGGTATTCCACGGTGTGGATGTATATTACAGTTTAATTACCCATTCTCCTCTTGCTAGCCACTTGTCTGGCTTCCAGTTTTTCATGATCACAAACAGTGCTGCAGAGACTTTCCTGTATATGTCACTATGGATGCATGTGCAGTATTTCTCTAGGATGGCTCCCTCAGATTGGAATTGCTAGAGAGAAGAGTATGCACATTTTAATTAGAAAAGATCTGCCAGATTGCCCTTCAAAAATGTGGTGCCAATTCAGGCCCCTGCCAACTCTATATGAGGCTGTTTCCTTAGACCGCTGCCAACACTGGGGCCTATCAGTCATTTAATTTTTTTCATCAGACGGGCAGACACTGAATCTCAGTGTGGTTTAACTTGCATTTCTCTGCTGACCACTGACGCTGAGGGACTCTTCGTATGTTTAATGGCCACTCGGATTTCTTCTTCTGTGAATCATCCATTCATATCCTTTGTCCATTTTTCTACTAAGATGTCTCTTTCTTACTGATGTGACATTTCTTTCAGCAACTAAATTGCTCTTTAGTTATGTCCATGCTGTTACTCAGTTCTTCTAGTGAAATTTTTCTTTTTAATTTAAATGCTTTTCATGTCTGGGTTCTTTAATTGGTTCTTTTTTTTTTTTTTTAATAATGGCCCATTCTTATTCCATGGATGACTTTTTTTCTTCTTTTTTTTGAGAGAGACAGACTGACTCGTTGACTTGCTGACTAACTGACGTTCTCTCCAACTTATCTTCTTATTCCACGGAGGGGATTAATGCACATCTCTTAAAGGCTCCTTCTCTTTGTTTTATATTTATAGACTTAGTGTTTCCTTGGGAATCATTTCTATTGTTGAGTTTGGCATCTTTCTTTTATGGCTGTGATTTTCCTTAAATGTTTACGGATTTGGGGCTATGTGCAGATCTTCCATTTCTAAATATCCTGTTTGTCCATGAGTGGACAGAGTTTCTGTTTCCAAAATCCAATCTCTTCATGCTGTAGGGGTTGGAGTTGACCGTGAGTGGTTCATGTTTTAGGCGTGGGAGTGTTTGAACTTTTTGGATCTCTTTGGCCACCCGGGAAACTGTGTGCTTCTCATTTCCTGAGCTACCTGAGGGAAACATGTCCAAGGCAAACACCTGCCTAGAGTTCCTCAACCTGTCCCCAGCTCACACTGGCCCCTGCCCCACACTGATTCCTCTGACAATCCCATCCTGCACGACTTTTGTTTTTTAGGGATTCTCTAAGCTTTTTCACTTTGTTGATGGCATTTCTTCTTATTTTCCAGTAGTTTTATGGATTTTTTTTCTTTTTAAAGGCAGATTTTTTTCCCTGCCATTTCTAGAAATTTGAGTGAAGGGGAGGCAGATGCATGCTCTTTGTCTTTCTGTCTTAAATCAGTCTCTTTCTGGTAGACATTTATTTCTCTTTCTTGATTATAAGTGAATTTTCCTTTTTTTTCCCTTTTAGGAGGAAATCATCACTGTTTCAGGGGGAGAGTTGCTGCAGGAACCCTGTGGACAGAGGGACAGCCCGCCAGACTACCACCTGTTGTTTGAATAATTTCTTTTTCTCCTGATCAGTTGGATTCCTTTGGGAACCTTCTTTTTGAACTCAGCTTAAGAACTTGCCAGCTCAGATCCTTGTGGACTTCTGGAAGATCCATCGCTGTTCAGAGGAACAAGTAGACTAGTATGTCTCAAGTGATATGAAGTATTTGGCATATGTGCTGCTGGTCTCACCCCAGTGCTCAGTACGGAAACTGCTAATAGCTGATGCAACTCTTTCATGAAGAGTTTAGCTCTGACTTTGGAAGATAAAGCCCACTTGCCGTGGCTACCCTAACCTGAGCTCCTAGAGTGCATGGATCATGTTTTAATAATCCAAAATAATTCCAGTGCCGAACCCTGAATTTAACATGATTAAACATTGGTAGATAGTCAATAAATGTTTGTTGAATGAATGTACTTCTAAAAGTTTTCCAACACCAAATCAGTTTCTAGTAAGGTATTTCCTACTCATCACTATTTATAAAATCATAGAAATAATAGAAGAGAGGTTGTAAAGGATTTCTGTGGTGGACATAGATGTTGCATCTTTCATAATATTCATTATTCCCCTCATAGACATTACCATTGGACTTACTTAAGGTTCCTGAGCCCCAGCTTCCAGGACAGGTGATTGATACTGTCCTGCCTTCTGTATTTAACCTCTTCTTCTGCCACTCTCCTCTGTCTTTGAATCATATTTTGGACATAGTTTTGCAATATTGAAGCAGTGGTTTCATGTATTCCTTCAGATGGACCTGGGGTGAATTACAAATCCAAGAATGGTTTTTAGACATAAGGCCTCTGCTCTCTAGGATGGGGCCCTCTGTATGCAGGTTACTCAAATGATTGACTCTGTCCTCCTTGTCCTTTGGATTTTGATTCTACTGTCCACTTAATCTGAGCATGTTCCTCATATTAGCAGAAAGACTGTCTCAATAACTCCTCAGTAACTCTCCAGGATGGTATCTGTTTGTGCATACTCTTGTTCTACGTTTATGGTGATATAAATGGAGGCAGCATATTATGATGGGAAGATTATAGTGTCTACCATCAAGAAGATTGGGGTTCAAACCCCACCCTGGAACTTACTAGCATGCTAATGCTTGCAGCATTCTGTTTGGTGCGAGGAAAAGGATGAATGGGCTCTGGGGATGTCAGGGAACTGGTTTGCTTTACTTGGTAGCTGTATCAAACATCTCCTGTGCTCGGCTTGTCCCTTGGATCCTTGGCTGTGTGTTTCCCACTAGCCACCACCACTGTCACTGATTGTGCACAGGCTCTGCTCTTCTCCCTGTGTTGATCAGCCTCATGTGAGCATAAGCCAGTGGTACCTTGCCACATGCCTCATTTCCTGTTGCTACAGAGGCATGAGACAGAGCTGGGAAGTTAATGCCCCATGCAGTAATAAACCTTAGATCGATGGGAGTGAGAGGCTGGTAGATGAATTCCTCTCCCTTCTTTCTCCTGGAGGGACTGTTCTGTGAGGCAGCTCTTCATGTGGTCTTTTAGAAAACAGTCTTGCAAGATCCAGTGACGACGAGTCATGATGAAACCAAGCAGTGATCTGGTCAGTGTGACCCCTATTTTTTCTTCCTACTTCTCTGCCTCACCCCCCACCCCTCTCCTGCTCCTCTGGGATTGAACTCCTGGGTGAAGTAGCAGCACATAAGCTTCTGCCACAGGGAAACCCAAGATAAGGACTATCATACAAATGTGTTCAATAATAATAATTTTGCAACCCGGCTCAGTCGCCTGCCTCCTGTCTGCCTGTTTCACCGAATGCACAAAATGAAGTGATGGAGGGGACCTGCTTTTTGAACTCCAAAGTGCCTTAAAACTGTAACCAATTATTATTAAAATGACCTTATTTCTATTAGGACTCAGAGGAACCAAGTTTTAGTTTTGGTTCTGCTACTTACCAATTATATGACTTTGTTCAAGTCATTTAACTCCAGTAAACCTCGGTGTAACCGAGAAGAGAATTTTCTGTATGGCCGTCACGGGGGTTTTTTGACAGGTCAGTTAAATGGTAAATATGCAAGCTCTGTCCAAATGAAAGGTGTTGCTAGAAGCCACCATAATAACAGCAACGACAATTTCGTGCTTAGCAGTGATGTGTTGGGGGATATGGTGTGATGATTTTCAAGGTGTTGGAAGAAACTTCTATTCCAAGAACCAGCAGCACCTTTGAAAGCAAACCAAGATGGGTTGAGACCCTGACTCCCTGGGTTGTTGTTCCTGTCACCCCTAATTAATATGTGAAAGACAACAGCTGAGTTTTCCATGCCTAACACATTTATTTCATTTTATTTGGGGCCTGCACTTTCTGCATGTCTCATATATTTTAGGTTTTACCTGGCTTTAAAATAAATCCCCTGTAAGTTGTCCTGCAAATGAAATTACTGTCTGGAAAACTGCAATTTCATCTTGAGAGTTTTATTATGCTAATAAATGTCAGGATTCTCAAATAAAGGAATTGCCTTTTTTTTTTTTTCCCTGAGCCCTACAAATATAATGAAAAACAGTCACTCGGGTACAAGACTCAGCAGAGGAAAAATTTACAATCTATAACTAGAAAGAGAAGTTGTAAAAAACACTATGCAACTTAATGGAAGATAAATTTCAAGGAATGAAAGGGCAGCTTGGGGTACAGATTCAAGGAGATCCTGTGTGGCAGAGATAATCTTAGGGAATGTTTAAGGGGCACGGGCTGAGACAGGCTATGGAGAGTGGACCTTGGCAGGGAAAGAAACCTGGGCTGGAAGACCTGGGAGCCTGGGGAGTTTGTCCTTGTGTACCCTTGAAACTTTCATTATCCTTGGGACTAAATTGTGATGCTAGATAAGTTTCTCTGTTCTTTGGGCTACAGTTTCTTCTGGGCAGTGTGTAAGCTTTGCCTATTTCAGAGGGTGACTCTGAAAATAACTCAAGCTATTCTAATAGTAATGATAAACATTATTGTAAACTCTGTGTGTATGTATGTGTGAACGCTCACAACCATGCTTGAGGGAGACAATGCTTTCATCTCTACCTTGCACTTGGGGAAACTGAGGCACAGAAAGGTTCAGAACTGGCCAGGCGTGGTGGCTTATGCCTGTAATCCTAGCACTCTGGGAGGCTGAGGCGGGACGATCGCTTGAGGTCAGGAGTTCGAGACCAGTCTGAGAAAGAGCGAGACCCCGTCTCTACTAAAAATAGAAAGAGATGATTTGGACAGCTAAAAATATATATAGAAAAAAAATTATCCTGGCATGGTGGCGCATGCCTGTAGTCCCAGCTACTCGGGAGGCTGGGGCAGAAGGATTGCTCGAGCCCAGGAGTTTGAGGTTGCTATGAGCTAGGCTGACGCCATAGCACTCTAGCCCTGGCAACAGAGTGAGATTCTGTCTCAAAAAAAAAGAAAGAAAGAAAGGTTCAGAATTTTCCCTGGGTCACTTCTCTGGGAAGTGGTAGCAAGCAAATTGGTCTGGTTTCACAGTCTGCCTGGACCTTAAACCAGTGTAAACAAGCACATAGTGATCATTGTTAAAAATGCAGATTCTTCTTCAGAGGATCTGGGGTTGGGCTTGAGGTTCTGTATTTCCAACAAGCTCCTGGATGCTGGGCCACCTTTGGAGCAACCAGCCTTTAAAACAGGGATCAGAAAATTATAGCTGCAGGACAAAATCAGCCTGCTCCCTGTGTTTCCACAGCCTGAGAGATAACAATGGTTTTTATGTTTTTAAATGGTTGGAAAAAATTAAAAAGAAGAATAATATTTTATGATCTGTAAAAATTACACTAAAATCAAATTTTGGTGTTCACAATAAAGTTTTATTGGAACACAGCCACACTCATTTGTTTACACATTCTCTGTCGCTGTGTATGGCCCATAAGGTCTAAAACATTTACTATTCGGCCCTTCATAGAAAAAGTTTGCTGGTTTCTGCTTTAAATTATGGTGCATATGTTAGGAATTATTTTGCTTCTTTCTCTGCTTTGTCTAAATCTACTCTTAAAGGAGATTCTAACATCATCATTTATACTTCAAAGAAATCTAAGTGAACGCATTAAATTTTCTAGTAGTGTTCCATTTTAATTTTGAATCTTATCTCTAGTATTCTAGATTTTTTTCCTTGTGAAAGGATTCGAAACAACTGTAAGCAAATAGTATCGCAATTCTGTAGATATTTCACATAGGCATAGGATCTTCACTTCCTAGAATTTATTCTTGCTTCCTACACATAACTGTATGTGCATACGTTTTGCCCTTCAATCTGGGAGGTTTGGAAATCAGGCAATGCCACATTTGTCTGTGTATTTTCGGGTGCCTGGAACAGTCTAGCTTGTGGAATTGTATTTATTATTAGCTACAAGTGGATTGTGCATATCTCAAAGGCTTGCTATAACCTTTAGGGAGCCCCTATGATAGAAATGTCCAGGCTGAGTATTCTGGCTGCTTTGAGGTGGCTTCTCGATTCTACTACTACTTTTCGTTAAGAGGAATAAACAAACCAATGAGATTAAGAAAGTAGAAACTCGCTCTGCTGACAGCTAGTCTGAGATGGAGGAACTGAGAATTGAAACAGAAATCACATCTTGCAAATCTGTTCTGTGACTCGGAAAAGAGAGAAACGGAGCCAAGCCGTAGCATGCCAGAGACACCGTCTAAATGCAAACTCTTAGCCAGCAAATGCAAACTCACATGTTGTAGATAGGACATCAGATGAACTGATCAAACAGTAATTCCACATGACTTTTTAAAAAAAATTGTAATAAAATGTACATAACATAACATTTACTATTTTAAGTGTACAGTTCATTGGCATTAAGTACGTTCACATTATTGTGCACCACCACCCATCTGCGGAACTCTTTTCATCTTGCAAAATTGAAACTTTGTGCCCATTAAACAATAACTCTTCGTTCCTCCTCTTCCCTCAGCCCCTGGCAACCACCATTCTACTTTTCTGTGTCTATGAATGTGGCTACTCTACCTCAGAAATGTGGAATCATACAGTATTTGTCTCTTTGTGACTGGCTTATTTAACTTTACATAATGTCCTCAAGGTTCATGTATGTTGTAGCATGTGTTGGAACTTCCTTCCTTTTGAGGCTGATTACTACTCCATTGTATATGTGTATCACATTTTATTTATCCATTTATCTGTGGATGGACACTTGGATTGCTTCTGCCTTTTGGCTATTGTGAATAATGCAGTTCTGAACGTGGGTGTATATCTCATGACTTTTGTTCTAAAGATAAAATCATTGATTGTTCCAGCAGCTCCCTTGTTTCCTGATTCTGACCAATCCCTGCCAAGGACATCTAATTCCAGCTCCCCGATCTCAGTAAGTACCTTTTCGTAACTTTTGCCTTTTGATGTTCCCTGATTACTCTGGTGTACATTCTCCCTTGCTGCAATGAGCTAACCCTAACTTGGGCTACATGGGTATTCCTGGTGGACTTTAGCCGATCGGCTTTACAAAAGATGTTATCTGTGAAGCGTGGTCCCCGTGATAGGAACTCAGTGAGATTCAATGTCTTCTTTCCACTGACGGTGCTGAGTAGCAGCGGTGACAGTCCCCCCTGTGAGTGGTATCTTGTGTGCTTTTATATCCTCATCTCAGAGGATGAGCTCATGGACTTGCTGGGCTTATAAGCTCGTCCCCTGGAGACTGTTACTTGGAGGATAGTGAGAAGGTACAGCCAGAGACAGACCCCAAAATGACAGGCTCTTCTGGCAGGAACTCTCTTACCCTGGAGGCACCCAATGTCAGAGGTCTGGCGACCAGAGGGACCCCTAGAGGGAAGCTGAGAGGGAGGAGGCTGAGGGAGCACCCATCCTCTGTAGAATGAGGAAGTGAGCAGGTGGCAGAGCTTGTTTATGGTGGACCCATTCGCCACGAGGCCTCTGCCCTGCGTGGACAGCCCTCCTGCTTCCCCATCCCAGGTAGGAGGGAGCAGCAAAGTGTAGGAGGAAGAGACATTCTTTGGGGGTCATCAATATAAATCTGAATGTAAATGGCAGAAGAATAGAAGAGGCTTCCAGGACGAGGAAACAATTGGCATAAGCAAAGATCTGGAGGCATGGAAGTGTCCCTGTGTGTGTGTGTGTGTGTGTGTGTGTATGTGTGTGTTTGTATGTATGGTCAAGGACAAAGAGCTTTACATACGATTCTCAGGGCTCATGCAGAATAAGATGTGGGCTCTGTGTGTGTGTGTGTGTGTGTGTGTGTGTGTGTATGAATATAGACCTGAAATGGGCCCACAAGCACATCCTCCTGTACGCCTCCCTATCACACACACTAAACATTTGCACAACCAAATTCTTCACAAGGGACACATTCTATGCAGATTCTCAGCCATGAGCCACAGGTCTTGGACACTCCTGCAACCTATGGGGCAAGAGCAATTTGTACCAATAACTTGAGTTTTTGCCAAAAATTTAGCCTAGACTTTACATAACTTGGTTTGCTCCTCATATATCCTTTCCTGGCTCTTTTAATCAATGTTGTATACTGCTAACTAGCTTTTATGTCCTTATGCTGGCATGGTTTTCGTTAATTTCCCTCTTATTCTTACATTTTCATGGGTTTTTATATTTGGTTTATTCTGATTGGCTGCAATGATTGCTTTTCATCCTGTTGTTACCAATTCATTTTTCTCTGGGCAGCTGCAGTGCGATTTGAAAAGGGGGAGAACCCAACCCCTTACGTGAGGCACGTGCATACTTTCCAGCCTCACACGTCTGCTGGTAGCTGATTGTTGAACAGAATCACAGAAAGTTCTTTGGGTAATTAAGCCTCTTCCCCTATTTCTAGTTTCTAATGAGTTATGAAAAGCAAGGAAACCTATGGCAAACAAAGCAAACAGAATGACAAGATATTACACTGATATAAAAAAAATTCCAATGTATAACTAAATTCATAAAAAAATTCTGTTCTAGTAGCCTAGAGTCTGACTCTAGCACATTATTTTGGGAACAAATCAGACACCTCCCTAGTCTGCCTAACAAAATATCGTTTCCCACTAACAGCTTAGCAATTTGTTCAAGAGGCATGGAATCCCTGAACGAACAGGCCATCGGAAACTAATTAATGACACTCTGCATTAGAAACATTCTTAACCTTATGAGCAGGCACTAACTCATAGCTGAAACAGAAATGTAAAATCATTTAAGGAACAGCTTAGCCTTTATTACTTAGTGTATACCAAGGGAGGAATACTGTGTGTTAAAAGCATTTACCTGACACGTATAGAAAGGGTACAGCCCAGGCTGGTAGCGGCAGCACACACAGCCGTTAAAGAGAAAATGTCAGAATTCACAATAGAGATTTATGTTCTCAATTAAGCAATTCAATTATTGGTTTAAGGGAGGCACCATTTCTCCAAACAAGTTTAAAAGCCCCTGAACACTAATTTTTTAACCAATTGTACTCAAAAGTACAATGGCGCCTCAAAAAGGAGAAAAAGTTCAAGACACATTTCATAGACTCTTAAACCTTTTCTCTTGTCTCTGCTTCTTACTTCCTTAGATGGAATCGTTCTTCTGTCCCATTGGATAGCGATTTGTCTTCTTCCACAGACACCTAAGAATGGCTGGGAAGAGAAGATCTAGGGGCTGTTGGCGTCTGTATTAGTCAGGTCCCTTGAGGAAAGAAGAGGGAGCCTCAAAAAAGGGTCATGTGAGGAGCGTTCATTTACAAAGGTGAGGGCACAGGGGAGCCACCGTGGGAAATGCAGTGACCTGGAGATTAGTAGCATCTTTGCCTTCCCCCGCCAGCCCATAACAACGAAGGAGAGAGCAGTGCAGGAAGAGAAGAAAGATGCACATAGAGTTGGCCATTTTGGAAGGGCAGGGAAGGACTGTGTCCAGGGGCAGAGGCAGCCCAAGGCAACCTTGCAAGGAGGCAGCCAGGCAATGAATAAATACCCCAGCCTCACCCTCTTCCTTCCTTCTAATCTCTGCTGGGCTCCCCATTGGTGGAACCAGCCTAAAGCCAGAGGGTTTGGAACTCTTGGCGTAATTCATGAGGGTCAGCCCTCCAAGGTGGAGAAGGACAAGGAATACATCTGGAGGGGCAAACTTAGTCCTGTGGTGTTTCTGCAGGAGATATAGGGAAAAGAAAGTTTTTCCTACTGGCACATGTAACACAGGCCACTGAACACTTCACCTCTGGTCACCAAAATATGTGGGGATTTCTCCCTACCGAAAATCAATTCTCCAGCAGATACCAGCTGGATATCCTACAACTGAATTCAGACACTGTCTAGGTGGAATGAGATCCAGACCCCCACAGGTTAAAGTCTCAGCCCCATAGGACTGTCCCCACTGCAGATGCCAGTCACAAGCCCCAGGTTGTCACCTGTATTTCTGACCCATCAGCTACAAATCAGAGTTCCTATGACCACCTCCTCAGGTTTGATTAATCCTCTAGGACAGCTCCCAGAACTCAGGGAAGCACTGACTTCCATTTTCCTGTTTGTTATAAGGCATATTATGAACAGCCAGATGGAAGAGATGCATAGAGCAAGGTATGTGGGAGGGGGTGCAGTCCTTTCTGCCCTCTCTGGGGGTGCCACCTCCAGGCACCTCCATGTGTTTGGCAATCCGGAAGCTCTCTGAGCCCCCTCCTTTTGGGTTTTTATGAAGGCATCGTGAAGTAGGCGTGATTGATTACCTCACAGGCCATGGACAATCAACTCAACCCTCAGTCCCTCTCCTCTCCCCACAGTCAGGGATTGGGCTTGAAAGTTCTAACCCTCCAATCACATGGTTGGTTCTGCTGACAACCAGCCCCCATCCTGAGGCTGTCAAGGGGCCCGTCAAGAGTTGCCCCATGAGAACAAAAGATGCTCCTGTCGCCCAGTAATTTACTAAGGTCTGCGGAGCTCTGTGTCCGGAACCCTGATCAGAGACCAAATATTAGAACAAAAGATTCTCTTAGCATCTCTGTCTAGAAGGGCTTAGGAGCATTGTCTCAGGAACCAGGGGCAGAAACTAATTATGTATTTATTATTATATCACAATATCACAGTGTTCTAGCCTGTCCTGCCAACCCTGAGTCCTCCTAGGCACTCAGATAGTGTCTCTGTCTATTCTCCCATCTCATCCACCATGGTCAGCTTTCCAGGCCCCTCACGGTGGCTGTTAAGGTGCGTCTTTTTCCCTGCTTGCAAGGTAGAAGCCATAGCTCAGTACCAAACCTCTGGCATTTAAACTTTGCAGTGGTGTCTCAGTGTCACACGATGAGGTGACCCTCACCCTTCCCTCCATACCTGAGGAGACAGACCACGTGGCAGTGGCTCCTGGGCCCTGGAATGGCAGCTGCTGCACCCTTTGTGACGCCTCCTTAGTGTGCTGCTTAGGATCAAGTTCCTACCGTCCAGGTTGGTTTTACTTTTAGCAACAAACCCACTCTAGCTGCACTTCTGTCCTGGACGTGACCTTTGAACAGTCTCTAATTAAAGGCTGATTCCATTTCTTCCACCTTTCTCCACCCTCCCCATGCAGTAGATTCTTTCCTCTTTGGTGTCTCCAAAGTCACAATAGACAATAGGCAAGGACACCATGGAAGTGACCGCACTGAGTGCTCTCGTCTTGGCCTCCCTAGAGGTTATTCATCTGAACCTGTGGTTCAGAGCTCCTGCGTGAGTCTTTTCAGGCTGCAGGCCGGGGCTCTGATGCTGGGAGAGCATGTAGACCTTGGGTCCCACCCCCAGGCGGCTCTGTCCAGTTGCTCCATGCAGTTGTTTTATGGTTTCTGCAGAACGAGGGGACAGCCATTGTAAATGGCTGTTGTCATTGCCTCACTGGCTAGTCAGAGCATGAGATGAAACTACCAGGGTGATTTCCAGCAAATTAGAAGGGAGATAGGAAATTTAACTGTGGTGGGGACTTCCGGCCAAGTCTGATATGGCTGCATCGAAATTTTGCAAACACCGAAGGACAGAAAACAAACTAGCAAAGAGGTAAAAGATCTTCAGTTGTCTTCTTTATGTCTGTCCATTGCAGGATTAGATGCCAGGAATGAACAGGAAGATCTAAAGCAGTTTTCAATTGTACTTATATTAGAATAATCTCAACAAACAAACAACCATGTTCCAATTCTAGAGATGCTGACACCGTCGACCTGGGATGGGGTCTCTGCGTCAGCATATTTTAAGGAAATGGGGACTGTGTGTTTCTGAGGGTAAGTGCCCCCTCCATGGGCATAGGACAGTGTGCAATGCTGTCTTTATGGGGGTGGTGGTATTTAATCTTCATAACGAAGGAAGCTGTGCAAGAAATGCAACTTTAATTTTTTTTGGAATCAAACCCACTTTATATCAAGGTCCCATTCTGCTGAGACTAAAATTTGATTATATTTTAGTTAAAATCAGTCACTTTGCACTCTCTTCTTCCTAGGGTGGATTCACAGCATTGGAGTATTCGTGACTTATCTTGGCAAGTGACAAGGCTGGTGTCTACCTTTTAGGAGATGTTACATTCTACTCCACATCCACGGATCTTTGGGGTCTTTCCTTTTGCCCTGATGGACCCTGGCAGAGGCTCCTGCCTAGTTCTCAGCCATACGGCTCACACTGGCCACCGATAGTCTTGCCCTAACTTTCAAAGAGCAACCGGTTTGCTGTTGTGCAAAGCCACGCAGGAAAGGGTGTGTCTGCTTTCTGGGCTCTCGCATCCAGACGTGTGGGGACGGCCTTGGGAGAACAGGGCTCTGCTGCTGGGACAACACACAGACTGTGGGTCCCATTATGACCTGCCTTGGGTCCATCTTCCTGGGTACCTCCATGTGGCTTCCCTACTCTGCTTTTCCGAGCCTTGTGACGCGGGGGACATGAAAAGGTTTGCTGTCAGTTCTCAGACCCCAGCCACGCTGGGTGTGCCATGCCTCCCTCAGGGCTCAGCCTGCAGGGATCCAGGGTGTGGGCTCCACTGGGGCTGCTCGACGGGATATGACTATCTTGTTCTCCTGTCCAATCCTTTCCCCCTTGCCAACTTGGAGGGTCTCTGTCTAGTCCAAGGGTCACAGTGGGCAAGGTTGAACTGGTTTGGTCTAATTCGTGGTCTTGTAAATAGTTCTCTTGTACTTGGACTGCAGCCTGCGAACTTAAAGCCAAACCACATTGGTAATTGTGAAGCTGAGAGATGGGTGTTTGGTGGATATTTATACCTTATTTCTACTTGTGTATATGTTTGAAATTTTCTATGGTACAAACAGGTTTGAAAAATTTTTCGGAAAAGGCAAGAATTTGATATATGGATTCTCTGGTTTCCTTGTGAAAACACCCCTAATGGGTGCTTCCTGTCTACAATTCTGAATGGGGGAGGGTCTCAGGGGCAAAAATTAAAGGAGTGTGTGTGCATGTGTCTGTGTGTGTGTGTCTCTGTGTGTGTGTGTTTGTGTTGTATCTGTGTCTGTGTGCTTGTGTCATAGCTCTGTGCTTTGTGTGTCTATGTGTGTTTGTGTGTCTGTGTGTGTGTCTGTGTATCTGTGTGTGTCTGTGTGTCTGTGTTTGTGCATCTGTATGTCTCTGTGTGTGTCTGTGTGTGTGTATATCTGCATGTGTCTGTGTGTCTGTGTTTGTGTGTCTGTGTGTGTGTCTGTGTGTGTGTTTGTGTTGTATCTGTGTCTGTGTCATATCTCTGTGCTTTGTGTGTCTGTGTGTGTGTCTGTGTGTCTGTATGTCTATGCGTGTGTGTCTGTGTATCTGTGTGTGTCTGTATGTCTGTGTTTGTGCATCTGTATGTCTCTGTGTGTGTGACTGTGTGTCTGTGTTTGTGTCTGTGTGTGTGTCTGTGTATCTGTGTGTGTCTGTGTTTGTGCATCTGTATGTCTGTGTGTGTGTGTGTCTGTCTATGTATCTGCATGTGTCTGTGTGTCTGTGTGTCTGTGTGTGTATCTGCATGTGTCTGTGTGTCTGTGTGCCATAACCGGCCCAGTGGAGCACCAGAGGAGACCCCTCCTCTTGCCCCAGCCCAGCCCCTTCCCTGGGTCCCCGCCTTGCCCTTGCTGACTGCTCAGGGTCCCCAGGGAATTGTCCCGAATCCCTCACATCCTTGATTTAGACCTTGGCTTGCAGCGTCTCCCTTGGCTCTGGCGTTTCCTGTGGAGGCCGTTCTCCATTCCTTCTCCAGGGCCCCCCTTGAGTCCTGCCTGCTCTGTCCCCGGCCCCTGCCCCATGCTGCTTGCAGCACGGCACCCCCTCCCCCCACTGTGACCGTGGGCTGTCTCGGCTGGAGGACCGGGCCCTTTGGGAAGCCCCCGGGATCAATTGCTGGTCGGGGCAGGGAAACGTTCAGAACTTTGTGCCGTCTCCTCTCCAGGCCTGTATTCCTAAACCTTGGGGGTTCCGAGCCCCCCGCCCGAGTGTCCTGTGATGCCATCAGCACACTGTGCCAAACCGCGATGCGCTGGTGCTTCCAGAGTGACAAGGGCCTCTGGAGAGAGAACAAGCTGAGGGACGAGAGGCCGCGTCCCAGGGCCACGGCCCTGCGGGCATTAGCGTTCCTGAGAGGCAGCCTGAGACCAAGGTGAACAGGACGCCTTGCGGGTCATCCGCAGTGGCAGGGTGGGAGGACCTGCCGGTGGCATCAGGAGATGCTGGTGTCGCAGTCCACGTCTGAGGTTGCTGCAGGTTCCCTCTTGCTTGGGGGAGTCAGTCCTTTCTTCGATCCAGGCGCCAGCGGATTGGATGAGGCCCCTCACCTTGCGAAGGCTGATCTGTTTTACTCTAAGTCTACCAGTTTGGTTGTTAATCTCATCCAAAAACACCCCCACGGAAACATCCAGAATTATGTTT
This sequence comes from Varecia variegata, assembly GCA_028533085.1. Taxonomy (NCBI): domain Eukaryota; kingdom Metazoa; phylum Chordata; class Mammalia; order Primates; family Lemuridae; genus Varecia; species Varecia variegata. The sequence continues at coordinate 9,121,036 of CM052446.1, read as the reverse complement.
GACCACACATCTGAGCACTGCGGCCCGGGCAATTGACCCACACGGCTAACCATCACACGGCCCTGAAACCCTGCGGCCAGCGCTCGTGTGAAGCATTGACACTCTTGGGTCATGGTGACCTCAAGGAGGGCCTTGCTCGTCGTGGTCCCCTCTCTTGGTGGTCTGCCACACTCCTGGGGCTCCCATCTGTGCCTCAGACTACAAGGACCTGAATCTTTTTAGCATCCCCAAACAGGCCTTTGCCAAATCTGTCCCCTCTGCTTCTTCACTCTAAAATGAGAGCGGGGAACTGGATTCCTCCGGAGCAATCCTGGGGAAGCGCATCCGTCCATCAGGGGGTCAGGGGCCTGTCCGGGTCGGCCTTGCGTTTGCTGGCAGGCGCAGGGCAGCGAGCCGCGGTAGCCATCCGCCTGTGTCCTTTGGCTATTTTATGTGACGGCTGAAAGCCGCTCACATTAGCTCCAGCTTCTATCCTCTCCCCAGAGGGATGGGACGTTGCAGCCCTGCTGCGACCGAGAGCTCCGGAGCTCGGTCATCGCTCTGGAGGCCAGCGCTCATTCAGCCGGGACAGGGAGGCCACCGGAGCCTTCCTGTGGCAGGGAGCCTCTGACCTCGGAAGCTCCTGGCGGAACTCGCAAGGCAGTAGAGAAGGAAATCCAGGCTGGAATGCCCTGCCGCTTGCCTGTCGGCCTCCGTTTGGGTCTGCACTTGTCCCTGTTGCTTCATGTTACACCTGGAGAACGTGTGCCCCGCCCAACCAGCTTGTATTCCCTCTGGGGACGTGTCCCGGATGCCTGCTAAGCTCCTGGACTGTGCTGGGTGCCGGGAACAGGGACGAGTCAGACATGGGCAGCACTGGCGGGGCTGGTGGGGTCACTGGAGTAGACAGTGTCATCACCCTGCCCATCCCCAGGAGCCCGCTGTGCCATCACTGCTGTTGACCTCGCGCGTTCAATAGCTCGTGCCTGCTGCCCTGTGTCACACTGTTCCAGGGCGACTGGAGCCACTTCAAGGAGGTGTCTCAGAGTTTATGTTTCCACCCTTCTCCAACCCCGCAGCTGTGGACCAAGGCCTGTCAGGTGTGGGGTATGGGAGCCCAGCCCTTTGCCTTGGGACGATTCCGAAGTGTAGTTTATACTCCTGAGTTCCCTGGGGTGGGGGCCTGAGGCCCCTCTCCACTTCACTTTTGCCTGAGCTCACTCCCTGGCTTGGCTCCACCCCTCCCGGCCCTCCCCGGCCCCCACTCCCTCACTGGCTTCCTGGGGAGACCATCTTTGACACACCACTTATAGGGGATTCCTCCTCTCAAGGTCAGCTTTTGGGACGTCTGCCCTAAGGCAGCACAGAAGCCTAGTCAGAAAAATGCAAAACCATATGACTAAGTTTAAGGGGTGCTGGGAGCACCGTTCAACGACTCTGTGTTTCGTGTGTTTGTGTGGGTGTGTGTATGTGTGTGTCAGGGAAGGATCGGCGGCACCATGATGCTCACATAGCGGTGATGGTGGCAGTGCAGGGGCAGGCTCAGCTTGCAGGGCTGGTGGCGGTGACAGCAGATGCATGTCCCTAGACTGCTCTGCGCTGCAGTCTTAGCTGTGGCTCTGACTGTGCTTGCCTTCAGTCTGGCCATTCAGCTGTGTTCTCCAGCCTTCCTGGTAATCCTGTGAGTGTCCTCTTGCTTCTGCAACCAAGAACCTGCCTGGTCCTGGAGTCAGAAGTTTGGGGAGGATTGAGGGAGAGGGCAAGGGACAGCTGTGAATGGAAGTGTGAAAGGGGCCTGGAGAGCATTGGGAGCTTGGCATTCTTAGGGAGGGCGTCAGGAATGAGCTGGAGAGGGCCAGGAGCCAGTGCAGAAGGATCTTGTGTGCTCTGCTATGGAGATGGGACTTAACATTGTTTCAGTCACTCTTTGCTTCAAAATGTAACCCAGTTGGGGAGTGGGCCTTTGACACTTAGTGACCTAAACTGTTTGACTGTGAAGTAAATTGCAGTCTGTTTTATTTACAAATGGACATTTCTGCAACATGTGCCTCCAGCTTCCTAGATCCATGGGTCCAGAGCTAACAGTGGAGAAAGAGTCCAGGGGAAGAATTCCAAGCTCTCTCCCACAAGAGGAGCCAAGGCAAGGGGGATGATCATTTTCAAAGCACTTCCTATTCTGTGTCTAATTTGGAAGTATCATTGTTGTCATCTGATTTTGTAGATGACACTGAAGCTCAACTGGCTTACACACGAGGTTGCTGAAGTTGTTCGGTTACAGAATACTCATGCTGGCACCTGAACCCGCCTTTCCAGCTCCACAGCATCGAGTTCCTTCCTATGTGCTCCCAGACGATTTTATGTGCAGGTCACGTTCCAGTGTCTGCCCAGCGCACATGTGAAATATAGGCTCACCTCCAGTGTGGCGGTGAGGCATCAATCTTATTTCTTCTGTGTCTTTCCAGTCTGGATGTGGGAGAAGATGTGCATTCACATCTTCAGGGTCGACTGAGACCACTGTTAAGCATTCCCCTCTAAGCTGGCCATAAGCCTCAGGGTTTGCAGATATAGGTGGGTCTAACCTTGGCGGCGAGGGGCTAATAAAAGAAACTATGACATGTGTAAGTTTGAGATGCCGTGATATACATATTTGTGTAAATCAAAGCCCTTTACCAGTATCTATGAGCAGTGTGCTGCTGAGGACGTGAATCTATTGGGAAAAAGCCACATGATGGTAACGTCACCATTTACCGAACACCCACTGTGTGCCAGACATCACATGCAGTACTTACGTACGGGAGCTCTACAGTCCACACAAAAGTGCACTGGGGAAGTTTGAGTCGTGCTCATTTTACATACGAGGAATTCAAGGTTCCAGATGTTTAAGCCCTTTGTCTGAGGTCACATAACAAGTGGCAAAATTGAGGTTCAGACCATTTTGTCTGAACCCAAAGTCCACACATGTCCATTTGGAATCTTGCTACTCCTAGTGTTGCCTCAGGACCATCAGCGTCACCTGAGAGCTTGTTAGAAATGCAGGACCCCAGGCCCTACCCTAGTCCTAGCTAATTAGAATCTGCATTTTAACAAGACCCCCCAGGTGATGTCTATGCACATTAAATTTCAGACACTGTTCTGGTCCACACTCTCTCAGCTTCATCCTTTCAGGATCTTGGGAACAGAATCCTGGTTGCCATAGTCTCAACTGAGCATGAGTATAACAATGTCTCATGAAACACTTCCTTTCCCCTCTAATGTGGAGAATTGTCCCATTTTATTTTTTATTTTATTTTATGTTATTTTTTTAAAAAGCTAGTCAAGTGAAGCTGCGGGAGTGGAGAAGGAACAAAGGAATCTGTAACTGGTTGTGATCAATTAGTTGTAAACACCAATGTCCCATTTTAAACCCAGACCTACTGGGGACCAACCCCAAATTTGGAAAAAAAAAAAAAAAAAGAAGAGGGGCGGCCAGGCCTGTGATGTTCTGTTTGGCCAGGAGGGGGAACCCGCGGCACCTGCCGTTGCAGCCTCTCTGGCAGCAGGAAAGGAAGGTGGGAAGCTCAGACCCTGCTTACAGGGAGCGTGCAACGTATGGATTAAAAACCAGGATTTGGGGGGAAAGCCTTGCTCTCTGCTTGCTCGGCCTGGGATACCTGGCTTTGTAGCGCTGTGGCTCAGAGGCGGAGAGGGGTTTCTGTCAATGTTGGTGCGTTTCAGAGTAATGGGACTAATCCCCAGGAAGAGCCCCTGCACCTCTTGGAGGGCTGCAAACCAGCCCTTGGAAGCAGGCACGTGTGGACAAGAGGCAGGGGGCCAGGCTTCTAATTCTGGCTTTGCCACTAACTTACAATGTGACACGTTGGGCCCTGGTTTCTTTTCTCGCCTTTAGTTTCTTTGGCTGTTTGAGGAATAAAGTGCATAAGATCACCCTAAGGTCTTTTCAAGCTGTAGCATTCTATGAAGTCATAATTAAAATGCCCTGGGAGAACACTGTTTAAAAGAATTTTTTTTGTTGTTAAATCAAACTGTGCAAAGCTAATTATCACTCCTTAATTCATCTATTTTCTAACTTTCAATTTTTTCCACCTAAGTTTAAGTATAAAAGTGAATATTTAAAATATGAAAAGAAATCACAAAACACAAATTTGAATAAGTTGCCAAATACCACAAACATCCCCAAATCCAGAAAGATGGCATAATATTTTTACTAAATAACTGCCTAACACATATCTATAAGGAATTTTTTAACCTTTCTACAATTTTTTAGCTTGATATGCTTTGATCATCTCTCCATGTAATTGCCATTTTATAATATTTTTCATACAAAGAATTAAAAAGATAAGCTAGCCTTCCCTCTAACAGAGTTGATCAATATTTATGTCTTATTTTGGGTAGGTGGGATGTATAAACTTTACAATTTCAGATACAGACTACTCACTGTTTGTAGTATTGCTATAGGATTGTGTTTTTCAGACGGAATATCTGAAAAATCCTATTTCACCTAATTCCGCTCAACAAAGAAAAAAATATGGTGCATTCATAACTTTATACACTGTATTCTAGGGTATATTCTTTTTTTTTTTTTTGAGACAGAGTCTCACTCTGTTCCCTGGGCTAGAGTGCCTTGGTGTCAGCCTAGCTCACAGCAACCTCAAACTCCTGGGCTCAAGCAATCCTCCTGCCTCAGCCTCCCGAGTAGCTGGGACTACAGGCATGTGCCACCATGCCCAGCTAATTTTTCTATATATATTTTTAGCTGTCCATATAATTTCTTTCTATTTTTAGTAGAGACGGGGTCTCGCTCTTGCTCAGGCTGGTCTTGAACTCCTGAGCTCAAGCAATCCTCCCGCCTCGGCCTCCCAGAGTGCTAGGATTACAGGCGTGAGCCACCGCGCCCGGCCTCTAGGATGTATTCTTGAGAGTAGAGAATGTCTGTTTGACTGTCAGTAAGAATTCCAGATTTGGAATTCATCATATGTATTTGGTGACTTGAAGACTTTTTCACGGATTAACTTCTAGCTCCGTATATTCCAAACCTCCTTTTTCCTCCATTCTCATTGACCTCTGGTACTAGGTGCTGGGACACGTTCCTGGGGTGAGAGAACTGGTGGTCCGGTGCCTTCATGACAGTGCAGATGAGTCAGCCTGCAGAGCGCTCCTGGGAGCCCGGAGCCCTCTCCACACAATCGCTGTCGCCAAAGCTGAGCTGGCAGGCAGGACGGAGTCCACCGCTGTTGTGAAGGATTTCCACCATCAGGGGGCAGTAAAGGCCATTGGCTGTGGCTGAGCAAGTCTCTAACCTTACTTCTGAGAGGGGTCGGAGGAGGGTGGGTGACTGGGAAACTCCTTCCACACTTGAAGTTTTATTTACCTCTTCTAAGCTGATTCAAACCTCAAATGCCATTTCCCTCCTCTCTGATGTGTCCTTGGTGCTCATTCACCACTTTTCTTACCACATCCCCAAAGTCTAGAACATTCCCAAAGTTGGCTTGAAATGGAAATAGCTGCATCCTGCTTTTTCCTTTCACCTCAGACCACAAGTTGAGGATCAGCACAGGAAAAGAAAGCCAATGTTTTGTTCATTCTGTTCATCCAGAGAATATTTCTCAGCGCTGCCTCTTGCCTGTGCTGGTGATTCTTTGCCTCTGATTTTTTTTTTCTTCTTTTAAAAAAATTAAAACTGATATGAGAATGTAGTGAGCCAAATTCAGAATGAGGGAAATTTTGTTAAAAGAGGTAAACTGAGGCATAGTGAATATTTTTTTTTCAAAAAAAATTTATTTGTGCAAACAATAATTTATGAATTAGGCAGCTCCAAACCAGAAGTGGTTTGGGAGCTCCACTGAGAGAACACAAGGGAGAGGCTTTTAAAGGAATATGGAAGTAAAGCAAAGCAAATATTTGATGAGTTGCCTCATTTGGTCTATCCCACTGGAAAGTCCCTAGTTATTAATATATAATTATAAGTTTGTTGGCTGCTTCTGATTGGTTGAGTTTAAGTTCTGTTTTTTTCTTTAATATAGGCATTTACAAGAAATAGCTCAAGTTAAATTTTGCTTACGTTTGCAAATCAAGCAAGGTTAAGGTCACTCGTGAGGCCTAACTGGCTTTGTCTGCTCAGGGATTCTTCAGGCCTCCGCTCCATTTTAATTTATTTAACAACTCTATAGGACAAGTGACGCCACTTCTTCAAAAAAGAAATGACATGAACAAAAAGGTGGGAGTGGAGTAGAGAAGTAACTTTTAGATGAAAAGAAACTTAAGAGACAGATTGGGCTGGGTGGCTCACGCCTGTAATCCTAGCACTCTGGGAGGCCAAGGCGGGAGGATTGTTTGAGCTCAGGAGTTCGAGACCAGCCTGAGCAAGAGCGAGCCCCCGTCTCTACTAAAAATAGAAAGAAATTATATGGACAGCTAAAAATATGTAGAGAAAAAATTAGCCGGGCATGGTGGCTCATGCCTGTAGTCCCAGCTACTCGGGAGGCTGAGGCAGAAGGATTGCTTGAGCCCAGGACTTTGAGGTTGTTGTGAGCTAGGCTGATGCCACGGCACTCTAGCCTGGGCAACAGAGCGAGACTCTGTCTCAAAAAAAAAAAAAAAAAAAAAAAGAGAGACAGATCAACAAAATGCAATGTGTGGACATTGTTTGGATCCTGATTTGAACGAACTGACTATAAAAAGGATATTTGTGGAACATACAGGGACACTTGAACAGGATCTGGAAAGTAGTCGAGGCTCAGGTGTTTTTGCTAATTCATACGGTTAGGTGTGATATGGGGACAGTTTGGATCACGGTTCAGCAAGTGGTTATCACTCTCTGCTCCCCTCCCTCAACTGTAGGAGACTCAGGGAAGGAGGAGGCAGAAGGAGGAGATGACAGAAAAGGGATGGACCACAAAACCATTTTTCTCTGTCCATCTTCCCTTCCCCATACACTTATAGCTTTTCTTGCCCTTGGGCCTTACTTAATCTGTTGCCCCTTTTTAGGAAGCCCTCCCTGACTCCGTTCTCTTCCATCTTCCCTTAAGCCGGGCTGGACTCTGATCTTGCTGTCTCCGTCACAGCACACGCCGCCTGTCCCTTCCCTGAGTGCCTGCTACACTCCCACTGAATTACAGGCCATGGCTCACAGGTCCGCTCTTGGTCACGCGCTCAACTCCTCAGTTAGACAAGGGGCTCTCTAGGGAGGGGCCACGGCTGGGTCTGATGTCCGCTGCACCCCTCCCATCCTACGTGCTCAGAAAAAGTCTACCAGGTGAAAGCAAGTTATCCTGGAAACTGTATTTGCATAGAGATGGGGTGGCCCCAGCAGTGCCCATACCACCTGGAGGGGAGTTAGACAGGAACCTGCAGACCTCCTGGAAGGTCGTGACTGACTACAGAGGCTTTAGTTCATCATGTCCCATCCCTGACCACGGCTCTTCAGAGAAGCCTCCCCCCGCCCAGCAAACAAGGCGCTGGTGGGCTCCACTGCAGTGGTTCTCAATCCTGGCCGCATGTCACAATCACCTGGGGGGCTTAAAAACTCCATCCTGACACTCAGCTCCCCCCTTGCAGACTAATTAAAACAAAAATCCCTCGGGCAGTGGGGGCCCAGGCATCTGATATTTAAAAACCCATCCAGAAGATGCCGACTGTAGCTGAGGCAGAGACGCACTGGGCTGTGGACATCTTTGCCCCACTACGGAGCTGGGATTTAATGGAGCCATTTACAAAGCTGCCAGCTGTTCCTTGTTGGCTGTGCCAACAGAGAGAACAAGCTTACAGTTTTTTATTTTTATAAAATACAGTCAGTAGTCCCAACAGTAAGCAAGGGAAAGTTCTTAAAGCCATACGCTTCAGGAGAAAATTGAGGTCTGGGCCTTGCTGCTAAGAGGAGGAATTCAGAGGGATGGCACAGAGGCCTGCCTGCAGAAGAAAAAGGGGCTGACAATGGGATGGGATGGGACGGGACGGGATGGGATAGAGGGCAGGAGGGCGGGAGCCTGAGGAAGCGCAACTACCCTCGGGAGTCCCAGTACAAGGAATTGCTCTTATGGTCCCCAGAGGACATGGCTGCCGGGAGCCCCAGGTCCCAACCTGCCACTCCCTCCCCCTTGGGGTTAAGGTGGCTCTCCCTGGGGTCCGGATGAAGGCCTCTGCACCACTGCCAGCCCTTGCCCAGAGGATGTGTTCTGCTGGAGGGTGGCTGGGAGCTGAGCAGGCAGGCGTGGGTGGCGGACTGGTCCTGGTCAAAGGACAGAAGTACTAGCCAGCTTGGACCCCCCCTTCCTGCTCCTGCAGCAGAGGTCTCTCCCCGTCAGCGTTTGCCACCCTGTGTGTCCACTGAGTGGGGAAAAGGTATGAATCACTTACATGATGCTCGAGGTACAAAAAGTGACACATCTCCTAATTTTTCTAAATAAGACACAATCCAGCTACGAGATTCAGCTCAGGAGGAAGCCAGGTCCAGTCATGTCTGGGTTCTCCTTAGACAAGACCCTGAGGCTGACACGACCCATAGCGGCTCCCTGTTTCCTTTCCTTCGCTCCGCCTAACAATGCCGCCGTTTCCCCGAGAAGGCTGCTGTGCTGCCCCTTGCAGCCCCCTCTCCTCCGCCTGCAGCCTGGGCTCCAGGCTGCCATCCCCATCTGAGAGCTTGCGTCCTTGGGGTGCTGGGCCTCGAGGGGTTCTGGTTACCACCACGAACAGAAACCCCAACCCTCCCCGTCCCGCAGCTGATCGGGACAGGCTGGAACAACACTTCCTTCAATATCCAGTGTTCAAAGCTGCAAATGCCTCACCTTCCACAGCCATTCCCATTGGATTCACCTCGGGAACTTTAAGAACTACTGATGCCTGCTCTCACTTCTAGATTTTCTCATTTAATGGGTCTGGGTGCAGTCTGCACATAGGGACGTTAAAAAGTTCCAGGTGATTCTAATCTGTAACCAAAGTCGAGAGTTACCACCGGCCCAATTTCTCTTTGTTAGGTACAGAGAAGTTTGACAAACCCAGCTGCCTGCAGACAGTGACTGGTGAATATCAGTACAGGATGCCGTCTCCCACCTGTCCAGATCCAGGGTCTTTAAAAACCTGTGCCCCCTGAAAACAGTGACTAAAGGGTGGCCCTCAGTGATAGGCATGGGACCACTCACCTGGGTTTTTGAAAACAACTTACTCACATACTCATGTGGCAGGTAAAGGGAGCCCGAGCCTTCAGGACCAAAACAAGTCCTGGTTGTATTTTGGGGGCAATAAAACACCACTGTTTTAAATCCAGGTTATAGTATATTTCTAACAAATCATCCTGCTACACTTGTCTGGACCCATCTTGATGCCAGTTCCACAAGGCCAGGGGCCAGGTCGATGAGTTTCCTGCTGTATGCCTGCTGTACGGGACAAGCCTGGCACTCGGCCAGTTGTGTCGCAAGAACAGATGAACATTTAAATGGACGGACTAGGGGTGGGTGGATACAAGATGAGCATATGGGTGTATGAACCTGATTCGCTGCCTCCTGGGATGCTCTGGAAAACCAGCCTCTGATTTAGGGTTTATGGTTCTTTTCAAAGCTGGAATTGGCGAGGGACATCTGAAAGCAGAACAACCCATAAATTCAATTTTTAAAAAGGCCAGAATCTCAGAGCCCAGGAAAGTTTTATTTTCACTATTCATGTGTTTGCAATTTAAGATTTTATAAGAGTATCCACCATATCTGCCTCTCTAGCTTGTGATACACAGACCCCATGATTGAGGAACAGAAAGAAAGCCATCAGCCTCAATGAGTGACCTTTCAGATACTTTGATTTATAAGAGAAGGAAAAAAGCTGCAAGAGAAAGAATATAATTTCTTTCCTTCTTTTCCAGCTACCTTTATTTCTGGAGGGAATATGTTTGAGCTGCCTTTTATTCCATCATTGTGTAAGCCTTCTCTCTGCAACCCGTACAGAAAGGAATCCCCCAGACAGATACTTGCAAGCAGTTGGGGGGAGACAGAGGACTCAAAGTGGCTCTTGTCCACTCCTGTCCTGACCTGGTTTCATTCCGGCGGTTCCCAACTGGCATGCAGGGCCTGCTGGCTTCCCCCCTCTCTCCCTAGTGAGGGAGTGGAAAGCAGTCCCTGCCCCTGAAGTACACATGGTCCCTTCTTCCAGGGACATTGGGTCCAGGCCTGTCTGCAGGACCACGTCTTGGGTGGCCAGCAGGTTCTCTAACTTGCCTGACGGAAGCTTTTGGAACTTGCCGTGGGTCACGCATTTAGGACAGGGGGTGAAGAGGAAGGTAGGCCTTAGCCTTAATTTCTCTCTCTCCCTCTTTGTTTAGTGAGAACTACTGAGTCAGCAGTCTGTTCCACAACCCTGATCAGCTCTCACCTCTGACCCCTGACCCGTGCTTGGGCAGGGACTGAGCCCACCAAACCCTGTTTTTAGACTTTGTCATGAACTATAAGCTCATCCCTGGAGGGGGTCAGTGCTCTGCCCCTGTCTGATGCAGCGAATCCACGCGGTGACGGTTGAGGCAGGCCCGCCATCCAGCCTGTCTAAGAACGGCCACCTCACTGAAGTGGCTCCTTCCTCAGTGAGACAGCGCCGCATGCTGGAACCGTAAGGGACTGAGTGAACCCAGGGGGGTGTCTTAATCTGGGCAATTGAACTTTGCTTTTTGGAGTCCTCCTCCTATCAGGCGAGACATTCCAAGGGCTTAGAAATTACCTCCCAGAAGCCCAGGGCAAAGCCGAGACCTCTTGTCCAGCAAGATTAGACTATTTACTACACAGCATCCACGTGGAGCTGTTGAGTAAACAGTTGAATTTGTGAGTCTGTGCTCAATGGGAATGTCTGAGCTGCAGCCAACGTGGTTGGGAGTCTTAGACACAGTGTATGAAAGCCAGGGGTGGATAGAGCAGGTGCGAGGGCCTAGGACGAACTGGGCGCTCCCTGCACCAGTTACAGAGGCGTCCAGAGAGCCGCGTCAGCAAACCACACTGAGAGGTATCGGCCAGGGAGGTCGGAGGAAACCAGACCCTTTCAGGGAGTCTTTGAGAGATACGTATAGATGATTATGGTACAACGCTAGTACGGTTAAAGGTGTCAGAGTCATCAGTACCAGAGAGTTTGAAAGAAAGAAAAATTACTAGTGTTTAATGGAGCACTTAATAGGCATTAAGACTTATGCTTGCATTGTGCACAAACCTCTAGGAGCTATCTGCTCCTTTAAATTCTCCATTTTATAAAAATCACTAACATTTAGTAAGTGCTTAATATGAGTTAGGACTGGTATTCACATTATGCACAAGACTTTATGAGGTGTCTTTTCTACTAAATTCTCCACATTACAGAAGAGGCATTAAGCCCTAAGAGGGTAAGTAACTGGACCAAGGCCAATGAGATTCACTCCCCGTCTGTCTGGCCCCCGAGCCCTTGCAGCTAAGCACTGGGCAGTGCTGCCTCTCTGGGGCACTGGGGACTGAGGAAGGAATGAGGGGTCCTTAGTGGCAGACAAAAGTGCTTTCAGCAGGGCCACCACTGGGAAGCAGATGTAGACCTGCTCTATGCAGCAGTGCAGGGCAGAGCCAGGGCCGCGCCCGGGGCTACTGAGAGGATGATTCATCTGGGGCGGGGAAGCCTCTCCGATGCCCAGCGCTCTGTGAGCTGTGCGCAGGGAGTGGGATTTCTGACCAGTGGAGGCTCAGGCAGAGGCCGGTGAGCCATGGCCAGGGAGGCCTGGACGGTGTCCTCTTCCAGTTCATTCCACTGCTCCTCATGGGTGACAGGCCACTACTGGGGGCCAAATTCTTTTTCCTTCTGTGCTTTCTGGGCCATTAAGTGTAATTCACATAACACAACCAACCCACTCACCCTTCCCACACCTACCCCCCGTGCCTTCAGCTTTCTTAAATGGAAATCGGCCAATGAATAAGACGCAATTTGGTGCACGTCATGCGGCTGGTGCCATATAGAGCTGTAATGAGCACTAAGTATGTACCTGGTGTGTGCTAGGCACATCCCAACAACCCAATGCGGTAAGTATTGCCATTCCCATTTAAGGATGGAGAAATAGAGGAACTTCAGGAAGGTAAAATTGCAAAGCCAGGATTCAAACTTCAGCCAGTCTGACCCCAAAGCTTGTCTACTTAACCCCCGCTTATAACTCTGACCTGACCTTGGTGGTGTATCCCTTGAGGTTGTCCAGGCTATGGTGCAAGCTGTCTTGTCAACCTTATGGGTTAATTAGGGGATTGCTATGTTTCCCCCCATATGCCGTTAATGACAAAGGACTAGGTATTGAAGTTTTGGTGAAGGCCCAAACGTCAGAAACGTCAGCTGAGGAGTCATGTGGTTCTTCCTCGAACATCCCCGTCAGCTGTGGGCAGTAGGGGACAGACACCCAACCCGCATCTATTGCCACCATTTGGGCTCTGCCTGGGAGCAGGTACATGGGTGGGGTGCAGGTGCTCATTCTAAATAATTTGAGTCATGATGGTCAGGCTGGTTTTTGGCTAATGGTTTGTCTGTGGCTAAGTCACTGTACAGTTTGCAAAGGACGTCCTCTATAATCTCATGTGACCCTATGCCTGGAAGCACACGAGGTAAATGCTTTGGTTCACATTTCACAGGTGAGGAAACTAAGACCCAGAGAGGTTGAGCAAACTGCCCAAAGTTATGGTCAATTACGGCAGCACAGGGACTCCCATCTGCTTTCTGGGGCCTTCCCAAAGGCCTAAATCTGCCTACAAACACCTTGACTGTGGGCCCAGGAGAGGAGTCCAACCTCCTTCCAGCGCTGGAGAGGTAAGAGCTGAAAAAGAAAAAAACGGAGACAATAGCTATTGTGTTTCTCTATGAGAAATGCTGTACAAAAGTTTATTGTTACCAGATTCCAAACCAAGCATGGCAGCTGGGCTACTGCCTCATTCTTAGGCTTGCCCCTGCGTGGGGGACAGTGGGATATGGAAAGCGTATAAGCATCGTTGCTGCATGAGTGCAGGAGCTTGGAGTGATTGCACTGTGGCATCTACCTGGCAGCTCAGCAGGGCAATTGCAGCTAATTAATTTTGCCTGGCTTTATGGACGCCTCCCCATTCTTAATCCTCTCTCTGCTCTTTGCTAGAAGGTAAGTGAGGGAGATGTGGATGGAAATGTAATCTGTTACTTGCAAAGTAGCTTCTAAAACCCTGGGAATTTTCTGAGTGATTGGGGTGAGGGAAACGTCTTTTGTCATCCATAATAAGCCCCATTCAAATGTATCTGAGTTTATGCTAATGACGTGACTCTAGGTCCCTAGTTTGCCTCAGGGTGGGGGCTGGTAGCCAGAAGAACCAACCATGTGATTAGAGGATGGGAACTTTCAGCTCCACCCCAACCTCCACCGAGGGGAGAAGGATTGGAGTTTGGTTCAGTCCATTGACCAATGATTTAATCAATCATACCTACATAATGAAACCTGCATAAAAAACCTAAACAATGGAGTTCGGAGAGTTTCTGGGTTGGTGAACACATTGAGGTGCTGGGGAGGTAGTGCACCTGGGGCGGGCATGGCAGCTCTGTGCCCCTTCCCCTGTACCTTACTCTCTCTGTTTCTTCCATTTAGCTGTTCCTGCATCGTATCCAATAACTGTAACTATTTTCCTGAGTTCTGTGAGCCATTCTAGCAAATTATTGAACCTGAGGAGGGGATTGTGGAAACCCTCCCACCGTCCCCCAATTTGACAGCTGGTTGGTCAGGGTATAGGTGGCCCAGACTTGCGATTGGCATCTGAAGTGAGGGCAGTCTTGCAGGACTGACCCCTGACCTGTGGGGTCTGCACTAACTCTGGGTAATTAGCGTCAGAATTGAACTAAATTGTAGGATAACTGGTTGGTGTACAGAGAATTGGAGAATTGGTTGGTGTGAGAAAAAAAACCCACACACCTGGTGTCAGAAGGGTTCTGTGGCTAGACACTGATCACAGTACTGGTAGCCCCAGACCCAGTTTCCCCGATTATTAACAACTTAATATGTTATACGGTGCATATGGTACATTTGTCACAATTAGCAAACCAATGCTGATACATTATTATTAACATTAACTGAAGTCCATACTTTATTCGCATTTCCTTATTTTTTAAGCCAATGTTCCTTTTCTGTTCCATTGGGGGTACCACATTACATTCAGTCATCATGTCTCAGACTCCGCTCGGCTGTGACAGTTCCTCAGATTTCAAAAAGGGGTGCTACATGGTCAGACTTGAGTTCTGGAAAACTCTGGGACCAGAGTGATGAAGGATGGGTGCCCTGGCAGAGGTGGGAGACAGGTGGGCTTGCTGGTGCCTGGGCTCAGCTCTGGATCTGTGGGGCGGAGTCTGGGAGGTGGGCTCTGCTGCTCACCAGGTCGGGGCCACCTCTGTCCCGGCCAGAGCACTTTTATCTAGGCTTTCATTTATTAATGTGCAGTTGTTTTATTTATTACCATTTCATCCATATTTTGTCTGTAGATATTTCCTATTTCATTCTGTGGTTTATTTTAATCTTTTCTTTTTTCCTTGATTAGTCTTGCTAGAGTTCTATATTATAAATTTCTTCAAAGAACTAGCTTTTGGCTTTGTACAATGTCTGTCTGGTTTTTTTTTTTGGTATTTATTTTAGTTGTATTTGCCATTATCCATAGTATTTTATTCCTTCTTCTTTCTTTTATTTTCTCTGTTATACTTTTTGTGATTTCTTGAATGTTTGTTTTCAATGTCTACTTTTACTTCTCTTGATGATTTACAAATATCTGAAAAATTCTGCTTTAGTGCTTTTAAAACACTTCGTCGCAAAATCCCACAGCTTTTGAAATGGAGTGTTTTAATGATTACTGAGTTTTAAGTACTTATTAATTTCATTTCTGATTTTGTTATTAGTAATATGTAATCCTGTTTCTTGAGTCATGGTAATTTTGAAACTAACTTTTTGTTGGTAATTTCTATCATTGTATTATGAGCAGAGAACATATCCTCTGTGATAGTGAGTTCTTACAATGTATTGACACTTCCTTTGTGGCCTAATGCATCACGTTTGGTGTGTGTTTCATATTTAAAATGCATATTCTATATTTACTAGGTACAGATTCCTCTATATTCAATAATTCCATTTTTCAGATATTCTATATTTTTACTTTTTTCCGCTTTATCTATTCATTTCTGAGGGAGTATTCTCAACTATATTTGTTGATTTATAGAGTTCTTTCCATAGTTTGTCAGTTGTTGCTTTATATATTTTGAAATTATATTGTAAGTCCTATAAATATTCATGATATTTTCTTAGTCTGCTATTCCTTTTGATCAATATGTAACATTTCTCTGTGTGTTTTGAACTTCCTCTTGTCAGATACTGGAATTATTCCCTGAGCTTTCTTTGGCTTCATATTTGCCTGGTGTATCTTTTCACACGCTTACTTTTTTAGGTTTTCTCTATTCTTTGGTTTCAAATTTGCCTATCTAAGACAACTGCTGTATTGGTGGATATTGTTTTCTTTAATCCAATGTGGGAGTCTCATTTTAAATTGGCAAGTTTAACATTTGGATTTTTTTGTTATTACCATTAGATTAGAACTTATTTCTGCCATTTCATGTCATGCTTTCCATTCACTGTGTGTATTTTTCCTTTTTACTGTTTTTTGTTGGGTAGGTTGAGTTTTATTCTGCTGATATAAAAGCCATACATTCTATTTTGCTCTTATCGTGGTTTCTTCCTCTTGTCTGGTTGAATTGGCTCTCATCTCCAGGGTGTTAAGTAGTAGCAGTGAGAGTGGGCATCCTTGTCTTGCATCTGACCGTGGTGCGAGTGCCTCCAGCATTTCCCCATTAAATACCATGCATGCCATCAACAATGCACCCCTTCTAGTATCAGAGTTAAGTATAAAACTCATTTACTCCCTCCCCACTCGACCTCAACATACGAGGAATTTAATAGTCGTTTACTTTCATGCTTTCTTACGTGCCAGGCTTGCTAATATAGCCTGGAGTCCTTTTGAATGAGCACACCATGAATACAGAAATGCATACATTTTCTTTTGCAGAAACAGTGGTTTATTGATATAATAACTCTAAAATAATATTGGAAATATATTTAATATTAAACATTTGTGGCAGAGACAGTTGTTTGTTTACCCTAATATCCATTTCCATTTCATAGAAACCTTAATTTTTACCAGGGCATGTGGCTGTATGGAAAAATGACTACATTCCCTCTCTTTCCTTGCAATTGGGTGAAGCCACATGATTACATTTTTACATGATTATGATTAAGTGGCATTTTTGCGTAATCTTAATACCTTTGGGGGTGCTTTGCCTCTTCCTCCTCCCCTTCCTTCCTTGCTGTAATATGGATGTGACGGCTGGAGATTCATGTTGGATCATAAACAGGAAGGCTACCCCCTAGAAAGGATAGTGACGGATAATTCTGCAGACACTTACCCAGCCTTGGCCTGCTTACTTTGAAACAAGAAAGACATAAGCATCTATCTGGTTTAAGCCACTGTCATTTTGCGCCATGTTAGTGGCAGCTGAGCTTAATTCTAACTGATAGAGCTAAAATTTTGGGGGGTTCATTTCTTATTGCTCATCATTTTATACTGTGACTTTTATGTTCTTTATTTTGATTTAATATCTGCTCTGGGAAGCTAGTCTTTGGATTAGTCAGATTTGAGCCTTGAATTCTAGTTTTATCAATCATTAGCACAAAACTAGAAATATTTTCTAATTTTTAACCTTTCTTTCATGTTTGTAAATGGTCAATGGCATGCGTCTTGCATGATTGTTGTGAGACTAAATATTTGTAAAGTGTTAACAAGATGCCTATCATATAATTTCCACAGGATGCATTTTTTTCACCATTCTTCTCTTTATTTATTCTCCATGTTGAAGAATCATATCCTGATTCAGCAGAGTAATATTCCAAAATATTTCTCACAAAAATTATTATATTTTATTTCTGAGTGACTTATACCATGATTTCTTCCCTCACCCCCATAGCTTTTCTTAA
>CM052446.1:9064011-9103576 GCA_028533085.1 Varecia variegata | reverse complement strand
ACTCTTCCCCAGAAATTCCAAACCAGTGCATCTAGGTGGGGCCCCAGAAATCTGTTTCTTTAACAAGCACCAAAGGAGATACTAATTAACCTCCAGCAAATTTGAGAAACCAATTGTCCTGCAGAATAAATTCTAAAACCATGAACTTAAGACTCTAGAGAATTCAGTAAAGTGCTCTGCAAATAAAGAAGAATAGATGGGTGTTTAGGGAGAGGCAGAGATGCAAGAGGGAAAAGTCTCACCAATTTTCCACTTTTCATGAGTCACCCTGTGTTCTTATATAATAATAAACACCTTCTATATTTTGCCTGATAATACATGATCTTCTATAATGTGCAACCAAGGACTCCTGACTTATATGGGAATGATTTCAAGAGGTAATCACTCCATCGCAGGCACACAGACTGTGGGTACATGTTCACCTCCTCTGACCCTGTCTTCTAGGGGAACATGATGTCAGGAAAGTTCCCTGAACTTAGAGGCAGGGCCCTTGGCCCCAGCAGTGGGGGCAGAAAGCAGGAAGGCAGGGAGCCAGGCAGGTAACGTTTTGACCTAGTTTGGTTTTCTTCCTTTTGAAGTTCTAATGTTGCCAAGGGCTACTGGGATTTCATTTCCTACCCTGCAACCTGGGTAAACCTGGGCCTCCTGGACAAGCCCAGGGTTACAGCCAGGCAGGATTGCCCCGGGGCAGAGGCTAGCATGCACACCGCATCCTGTGTGGGCTGCAGGAACAGTGTCAGTCCCATGATCCCAGATGAGCAGATCAGACCAGAGGCAGAGTCAGAGCTAGAGGTCAAAATGCAGGGTGCTGGGTGGGGACGGTCCACATGCTGAGTGCTGGGTGGGGCCCTCGCCTGCTCCAGGGACTAGTGGAGTGCAGTTCTGGGCATGGGTGAGGCCAGTTGGTTTAAGGCTGCAGTTTCTGGCTGGATAAATTGGGTACATGTGGCGTTTCTATGGCCAAAGGCAGGGGCTCCTAGTTTCTGCCAGCTCTAGAAATCCTTTGGCAATTCAGAAAACAGCCACCCATGCCCTACTGTGGATGTCAATGGATCCAGGAGCTGATGTCAGGGAGGGGTGCTGGCGAGGGAGCTTCAGGCATGCAGGGAGCTCTCTTGGCAGGACACTGTTCCCTGCCCCCGCCATCCTGTCCAGCCTCCTCCCCACCCTCTGCCCAGGCCCAGTGATCTGTGGGATTTGTGGCGTGTGCTGTCACCCTAGTGGAGGCGCAGATGGAGGGGTAGTCAAGCAGCACCGTTTGCTTTTTGGAAGCAGCAGAACTAAAAACCTTGTGTCATTTTAACAAAGAAGAGATGAAACAGCAGGCAATTAGGCAGGAGTGTATCAATTAGTGAGCCAGAAAAATGCTTTGCAATATTTTGATGATTCAACACTGTCAAACAAAAACAAAATTAAAAAAAAAATACCCCCAAACAAATACCAGAAACCACATAAACTGTTAAATAATCACTTTTAAATGCACTTAAAATGCACAGAAATGGAAAAAAGAGAGAAAGAGATTAATTTGGCAGGGAACACAGAATTAATACAATGTGATGAGGTGCCCCGTTTGTAGAAGGACTTCAGTTGTATGATTTCCCCCCTCAACCTGGTCCCCCTTTGACCAACAAATTACTATGACCTCCCACCCACTCCCCAGCCTGAAAAATGGGCTGAGTCTTCCCTGGAGCTAGGCACAAAGAAGACAGGCAAGGAGCGTTCGCTCCTGGGCTCTGATGCCACGTGTCCCTCCTTAGCCAGCGACAACGGCCACCAACATGGGATTGTGTAAAGCGCGTCTTTTTGAAAGTCGTAGATAAGGAAGATGAGTGTGACTTGCCACAGTCTGGTCTGTGCGTTGAATCCCAGCTTGGACATTCACTAGCTACGGAAACCAAGGGAAGATATATTGGCTTCTAGAGGTCCAGTTTCCTCATTTGTTAAACAGGGCAATGATTCCTACTTCATAAGGTCATCGCTAGGATTCAATGAGATAATATATTAAAAAGTTGGTGACGTAGAGCAGGTGCTAGACACATGCTATTTCTCTTTCCTCCTGGGAGCTTCAGTCTGGAAGATAAGCAGCCTCTCCGGGAGCATTTCCCCTCAGACCTGCCTTACAAGCATGCAACCGAAAGGGCCATTGGCCACATGGTGACGTGTGGCTTGCAGGGTACTTGACCTGGAAGATGTCCTGACAGTAACTCAAGTTGCTTTCTACAGGGGACACTTTCCTCATTTCCCCGCAACAGTCTTGCCTTGAGAAGAAGCCTTTACGAGGAATTCAAGGTCTCTGTCACCATCCTCTCCTCATTCCCTCTGAGTGGAAGGTGCACGTCGGTTTCCACCTCTTCATTGCCTGAAGTGCTTCAGTTCTGGCCTACAGGAAAGACACCCGTGCACAGAGCGCTAATTGGTCTGATTTCATGCGTTCACTCACCCATTCATTCATGCATGTACATTTGTGTCCTGCTCACCAGACGGAGTGTCATCGTGAGATGCAAGATGGGCTGGGGGATGAAGCTGCCTCCTGCTGGGACGATTGTCACCACCTGCAATAAGGAGCAGCATGACTCCAGCGGGAACAAGATGCCCTTTTAGAGTTGCCTTCCTGTGGCCAGGCCATCAGCATGGAGCAGTGGGGTTGAGGAAGGCAGGGCAAGTTTCCTTTGGCCGAATGAGGGAAGGGTCCAGGCTGCTCTGGGTAAACCACGTGCCTGTTGGGGTCTGAGCACCATTGTGAGATGTGGGCTGGGGCTGGTCTGGCCGGGTTCTGTGTGACAATCTGCATACTATGATCATGAAGGACGTATTTATTCTCACACTTAGTACCCACAGTGCACGTAAGCCCACATGCCTGGGACCCCACAACTGCAGAGTGGGACAGCCTGTAGAGGTTACTTAGCACCATCATAATACAAACGGGGAAACTGAGACCCAGATTGGGGAGTTCCCAGGTCCAAGATCTCCCAGAGGCTGCAGGAAGCCCCAGGAGGCCCCCACCACCCTCTGTCCCCACCCCACCCAGTGCTGCTTCCTGATGCAACCTCCCTCAAGTCTTTAGCTATTTCTTCTACCATTTATCTTTATTTTCCTGAATTACAAGTTTTGGCTGCTGCTTCTCCACTTACTAGTTTCCGGCAATTATCTGCTGAGTTCTTGTCAGGGAGATGTAGACTCAGCTCTCCTACCTTCCGCCCTGCACCCCCTTTTTGTCTCCTCATCCACCCAGGCCCTCTCGATTTAATTAAAAACACTGTTCACTGCAGGTCAAGTTGGTGCTATGATTGCATTTTCTTTCTTGTACACCTTTTCATTTTCCTGGAATTAAAAATTGCACATTACTTTTCCATTTGCATAGATAGTGATGTGCCTGTCATCGTCCCACCTAGCAGCAGATCTGTCATAACCCTGGGCAGATGGGTTTTCCCAAATGGGAAGCTGCATTTTCAACCATATCTTGGACCAGCTCGATTCTCCGGCTGCTCAGTCCTCACCAGTCTGGTTGGAGGCACAAGTGGGGTTACACTGCCGGGAGCCATCTGCACTGCTCACACAGGGCCCGGGCCTCCCTCCAGGCACTCCCAGGAGGTCCAAGGTAGCCCTCCCAAGCGCTCACAAGCAGCTCTGCTTCAGGCCTTTGTCTGCTGTGTGGCTGCCTCTGCCAGAGCCTCCTGCTTCTCTGCTTTTTCCAGCTCTCACTCTGACCAGCATCTCCTCCTGGGGCCTGTAGACGTCTCCCAGATAGCACAGTTAGTGCCCAAGGACCTTGCAACGCAGCCCGCACTGCAGTGCACTGTGGCAAGACGGGATGGATGCTCTGCTCTGCTTTGGGCTGCCAAGCTTATGTGGCACTGTAACCCTGGGGCTGGGCCCATCATTGCCCTGGATCGTAGGGACATTCCACATTGGTTGCTCAGGGACCAGGTTTTCTCTTAATGCTCTCATCCCCGCCAGTGGTGTCCAAGTCCCCACCATTGGTTCACAGGGGTTTACAAGGATCTGAGGCTGTTGTCCGTGGGACGGGCTGGTGAGGAAGTGGCCCTCCAGGACAGCTCGTGCCTGGGCCCTTTCCCTTGGCACCCTGACCCTCGCTTGCTAGTCTTTCTTCTCCTTCCCACTGCAGGGACTTTGCTCCCTCCTTGCTTCCCTCTGCTCTCCCTGTCACTCCATCAGCCACTCCCTTCCTCCCCCCAGCCTTAGTCCCAAATACATCTGGGGAGCAAAATAAAAGCACCCGCTTTGGTAAAAACACCCTGCAGAACTGCTGTCTTTTACCCAGGTCAGTGTCTTTCTCTTGGGGTCTTTGTTTCAGCTTGGGGTGCCCCAGGGTACCTGTGAGAAGGGAAAGGAAGTCCACAGAGGACAAATCCATTATCGCTTTGGGTCTAACCTGCCTCCTAGGGGCAGAGTAGGTGCTGCCCACCGGGAGTTTGAGCCGTTTTTTAAGGGAAAGGCTGCTTATCTGATTTGATTTTTGTTCCCTTTAGGAATGGGAAGTTCCTGGGACTGGCCTGAGGGCAGGTTCCTCCCTGCCTGTGTGGTCACTCCTCCCAGGTCACTGTCTCTGCCGGGTCCCTCTTTGCCGAGCTGGGGTCCCTGTTCCTCTGTTCACCATCTTTTCAGAACAGGCCTGGATCCAGTCCAGGCTCAAGCTCAGACCTGGCACTCTTGATTTAAATATGTATTTTTGAATGATTTTGCTATGTTTTAATGAAATGATACCATTTTTAATATAAACTGTTTTGAATGTATAAGTATGATTGATTTTGTAAATCTTTGGATAGCTTTTCATATAAATAATTCACATTTCAGAACTAATTTTTGCCTTCTTTTTCTTCTCTTTTTTCCTTCTTTTTTGTTTACCATATTTTGGTTTGGAAACACGGCCCCTTCACCTGTGGAGGGTCACTGGCAGCACCTGCCCCAGTTGTGACTTGATTTGTCACCCTCCCTCCCCAGCCCAGAGCCCACTCCAGCTGCCCAGTCTCACTCTCTTTGCCTCCGGGGAAGTTGCCATCAAGCAGATGGATGGGCACTTTTCAGCTTTAGAGGAAATTCACTTCGGCAACCCCAGAGCAGTTTGAGAAACAAATGTTTCTGTTGTAAACATCTCACACAGTCATAAACTCCAGCCTCTCTTTAGATCCCCGCAGAGACGTGACCCTGCTCTTCTGTGACCCCTGCACAGTGGTTTATGGCTTGTTTTCTCTGCAGGGGGGAGTTGGTGACCCTCTAGGGAGGAAGGGGAGAAGCAGAAATCCAGGCAGGGGTGGTGCAGGGGCCTCAGGCAGGTCCTGCCAGACTGACCTGCGTCCAGATGCTGCGATTCCACTGGGTCGGATGCGTTGCTGGGTGCCTAGAACTGCGGCAAGAAGCCCAGTGCGTTTGTTCCTGCCAGGCTCTGCCCTGCTGTGAGCGCAAGTCCACGTCCAGCCCAAGTTTTGCCTCCTGTCTGAGGCAAGTGACCTCCATGTGACCTCCAAGTGACCTCCTTTAGTGACCTCCGTGTCACTAAAGTCTTGTTTCGTTGAGCAGCAACTGCCTTCATTGTACTAGAGCTGCCATCACTAAATGCCACAGACTAGGTGGATTAAACAACAGAAATTTATAAGGTTTGGTTTCTCCTGAGGCCTTGCTCCCTGGCTTGCAGACGGCTGCCTTCTTGCTGGGTCCTCACGTGCTCGTCTGTGTGCTCAAATCTCTTCTTATGAGGACACCACTCAGATTGGCTCAGGGTCCATCGTAAGTAATGGCCTAATTTTAATTTAATTACCTCGTTCAAGGGTCTGTCACCAAATATAGTCACATCCTGATGTACTTGGGGGTCAAAACATGTGAAACACACGAATTTTTTGGCGGGGAGCACAATTCAGCCCATAACAGATGAGAAAGAACAGGCTCATAGGGAACAAAGAGCAAAAGAGAAAAGGAAGAAAAATAATGTTTATTAAGTGAAATAGAATAGTTTCAGTTAAGGCTTGGAGAGTTAACGTCATGTAGTAATTTATTATTTTGCTGGGCCTTTGATTTGAGTCTTGCACCCTGCCAATCCCATAGGTAGCAGGGTTAAGGAAGTGCCCTGGGTCCTCATCCCAAAAGGGCTCTGTTCTTCTGTACACACTTTACAGAGGAAGGGGTATGTTCTAGTAACACCGGAGGGCCGGAGGACATCTGCAGCCCAGCACCTGGCTCCTTGAGGCAGGTGTGCAATAACCAGGCTCCCGACCACCTCGCTGACTGCCTGCAGCGGGCGCATTCTCGGGTTCCTAACAGCCCTGCATCGTCCTCTAGATGAGGAAGATCAGGCCCAAAGAGCTCAAAGACTTAGTATCCCTAACCAAGGAGTGGCATGAGGGTGGCCTGGCAGGGGGCCAGAGCCCTGGCAGTCAGAAAGAAGAAAAGTAGTGCAGATAAGCTACCGATAGAGCCTGTGAAAGATCAGATGCGGAGACCAGTACTCATGGCACAAGCTTTCCGTAAAAGCGAAGACCCCCCGCCCCCCGCCAGGGTTGGGGTGGAGGAGCTGGCAGGGGACCAGGGGAAGTGGACACAGGAAGCGGGGGTCGCGGGTGCCGAGGCCACAGAGGAGACTTTCTATCTGTCCAGCAGGTGGTGCCATCCAGCCGATTATCTGAGGACAGCGGGCTCTGGCAGGAAAAAGGTCCGCGCATTGCGTCTTCCCAATTGCAGGTCCCTAGTAGGGGCCGCTGCACTGCGGGGCTCCAGTCCCCCCTGGCATCTTCCCTCCTGGGGACTGAGAACGAGGGTGTTTGTCCTCCCCTGGAAGATCGGGGCTCTACACGCGCATTCGCTGGAGGGAAGGAAGCTTCTGCGCGGGGCTGGGCTCGCTGGCGGGTGGCCGGTGGGCAAGGCTGCAGGCCGGGCGGAAGGCTCGGCTCCCTCCCCGCCTCCCGTGGAGCGCCCCCAGTAGCTGAGAAAGGAACGAAAGGAACATTCCCCGGAAAATCTTGGCCCCTCCTTCAGCAGCTGGCCAATTTCATTTGCCCCGAAGCTGTCCCCGAGATGTGGGAAGTCTTGGGATAAACCAGTCAGCCATAAACATTTTCCTAAATATGCCCGTTTGGACTGTGTCTAAGCGGCTAAGGAGAATTTAGGTCTTTCCTGACCTGGTACTCATCCCTTCGTGCTGCAGGTGTCAGCCACAGCATGGCACTTGCGGGCACAGATGCTGGATTTGAATCCGGACACTTCCTTGACTTGCTGTGTGACCTGGGCGAGTTTCTTAACCTCTCTGTGCCTCAGAGCCCTCTTCAGCAAAACGAAGATGGTAATTATTCTTATCTCATGGGTTTACTATGAGGATTAAGTTCATAAATGTAAAGCACTTAGGGACATATCTGATGCGCAGTTATCATAGCTAAACGGTTGTTATTACCGTCAGCTGAGCACAGGGCAGTTTTCTCAACTAGGTCACGTAATGCCAAGGCCTGGCACGCAGTAGGTACCCAATAATGTGAATTGGATTTAAATGGGGAAAGAGCTTCTAGCGGGGAGTGGGGAGTGGGACAGCTCAGACTGATGGCTGGAGGGCACTAACCAAGGGCCACAGGGGAGCCCAACTCCCTTCCAGAGAGGGACCTGGTAGCCAAGCCACCAGGCCTCAAGCTTGGGGCGACTCTGAAAGGCTGATTATGAGGGAGAGGACAGGGCAAGTGTGAGTGCTGTGGCTGCCAGCTGGGGGTGCCAGTGGCAGACTGGGACACCCGTCCAGGTCCATGCATGGGAAATAGGAATGGGGTCCAGCTCCAAGGGAAGGGCTGGCGGGGGCCACCCAGGAGCACAGCTGACCATCCTGGCTGGGAAAACCAGGAACCAGAGGCCAAAGCTGGCCAGGGCAGGGAAGAAGGTTCGGCCGGGCACTTGGGAGGCCACTGAGTGCTGCAGTCTCCTTTGTCACCCTGGACACCTGACTTGGGAAGAGCAGCAGGCCACGTACGGGGCTGATAGAACAAACTGCAGCAACTTCTCTGGGCCCCGCCAGCCAGATTGGTAGGCACTTCTTGGAGGCCCCTCGCTGGGCAAGGGGTCACCCCTTTAAAGGCTGGATCTGGACTGGGGGAGTTGGAGGAGCCCTTCCCAGGGAGGGCGTTGGGAAGCCAGGCCAGGAGGAGGGTGGATTGGGGCAGTGGCTTTTATTAGCCATCCTGGAAGTATTTTATCAATTTCACACCCAGCATGTCTGTGCCCATGTGCCCGGCTGGGCCCCAGCCCTGGTCCTTGCTCTGCTCTGCAGCCACCAAAGGACCTGAGGAGTGGGCAGCTCAGTGGGGCTGGAAAGGAAGGCACGGGCTGACCTCTGCATTATTGTCGCAGTCCCACCGCATCTGGAGTGTGTCTCTGGACAGGGCAGAGGCCTGTGGTGGGGAGCGAGGAGCCCTGCATCTGCACTGACTGGATTTGAGTTGTGACTCCACCAATTCCAAGCTGTGTGACCTTGGGCAAGTTGGTTGCCTTCTGTTTCTCAACTTCCTTCTTTCTAAACTGAGAACAAAAATGGTGCATTCCCTCATAAGATGCTGCGAGGATTAATTGAGCAATGCATACATTTTGAACAGTTATAACTATCTATACTTATAATACTTAGAACTATTCGATAAACATTACCTTTTATCATTAAGCATGCTTAAATTTGCATTGCTTCCCACACCACAGAATTTCTGACCTTAAGGACCCATGTATTTGGGAAGGAACTGTGAACTCTCTCCCAGTCCTCTGCCCCTGTGGGGTATGAGCCGGCAAACCCAGAGATCAGAGAAGGAAGGGGTTGACGTAGGCCTGGAGTGCGATCAGTGGCAGAACACGGGGGAGGGTCCAGGCCTCCTGATGCACGGAAGAGTCTTCCTTGGGCGCAATGCTTTGAGAGGGTGACCCAGTTTCCTTTCCCTCCTCCGTCCACCCGTAGCCAGTGCTTGGGCTCTGATCTCCAAAGATGAGGAAGAACTGAAAGTGGAAATAGCCAGCAAGTCTCCCTGGTTTTATTTCCAAAGGTCTTAGCCTCAAAGGAGTGGCAGCGGGATTGGGGGCAGACAGGAGGACAAAACATCTGGGACAAAACGTGCGGGGAGAAGGATTTACCCTGGGACTACAGGGATCTGAGGCTGATTGAGAGGGCTGATGAGAACTTGGTTGTGAGCCAGCACCGGCTGCCACTGGGTCCCCACTGCTGTGTTTTTTTTCATCGACTGCATTTCTGCAGGCCCAGCTACTTCTGTGGCTATTTTTTGCTGCAAAGATCCAGGCCACCGAGGAGCCTTTCCCTCAGAATACAGCCAGCAGTGAGTGGCCGCAGCAGCTGCCTGCTACAAACACCGTCCTCTCTCTGAGCTGCTGGCGTGTGAAGGGTTTTTATGGACTGCTCTGCTTCAGGTGGAAATAGAACAGCTCTGAACTTGCTACCTATTACCTAGAAGTCATTTCCCAAATAGTTATTCCCTTTGTTGCACCATCAACCATGCACACCAGTAGCCGCTGAGGATTTTGCCATTTAACCATCTCGCACTCACACGTGTGTGTTTTGACTGTGCCTTTGTGCGACTCCTGGCTTGAACCCACAGGTGCTGGATCTTGCGTGCCCCGTTCTCATTATCGGTATTGTTATTAGCCCATAGGCTGCATGAGGGACTGGGGGGCGGGACCCAGAGCTGAACTGAATGGAACTTAAGTCTTTCTGCTCCCAACGCATACATGACTTTTGTCACCCATAACTCAGCATGCATGTTTTAATTCACTTCTTTCCAGGATCCTTAATAGGGAAAGAAAATGATAGCACATACTGAGCAGGAAGACGGGTCCCGGGTGGGATGGAGCGTGTTGGGTACACCAGTCTCTGAGGAGCCTGGAGGGGAAGGGGACAGGGCCACCAAAATCAAATTTCTCAGATTTCACTGCAAGGCTGCTGAGGAGTCTCCTAACACCTCCAGAGGGAAGTAGTAAAAGTCCAGGTTATAAAACTTTCTTTTTAAACATTTTGCTGGTCACTTTCCTTTTCTTCTCCTTGTGTTTTCAATCATGTAACAGTGGTCAGTTTCTTGCTCGGTCTCCCTTTGTCTGTCATCTTTGAACCCAGGCGGGCTGAGGGAGAGGGGCTGGGCCATGTGCACAGAGCTGGCTGCCTGGCGCCAGCCCCCCTGGGTAGCTCCCCGCTCCGAGGCTTTGGACAGAAGCCCCACGACAGGAGATGGTGCTGATGCCATCAGAATGATCTGATCTTCTGCCCGAGCAATGAGGAGGAGGAGGATGTGGGAAGGAAGGAAAGACATCGGTTGCTGTAGCAACATTCCGAAATGCCTGGAGATCAACTGCAGCCGTCAGAGCTTTATTTGCTTTTATTTTCTTTTCGGGAACAGCATCAGGCCTAACAATAAGAACAGCAGAAACCGACCGCTGGGCTGTGGTGGCTTCCAAGGTCTGGAAGGTCCACAGCAGAGGAGAGAGAATTGGGGGTCTTGCGAGCAGCAGTGATGGGAGACAGGATGGCGAAGAGTCATGTGGCATTGGGGGGACTCCGACCAGGCCATTTAGACTGTTCTGTAGCCTTACAACTTGGCAGCCTGGTCCCTGCAAGGAAGGAAAAATCAATAGTGCTGTCCACACGCTCTCAGCTTCTGACCACTTTAACATCCATGAAGCGGCAACAAGGAGTATACATGAGCTTGGAGGCGGGCACTGGATGTCTGCTGTGGGACCCCTGTGGGACGAGAAGGCAGCTCCTTCTGGGAAGCCATCTCCCTCCTGTTAGCTGCTGTTTCTTTCATTTCTTTTAGTTTTTGAATATGGAAATTTCCCAGCATATACACATGTAACAAGAATAGCATTCTCTTTACATAGAAGCCAGTTCATTTAGGATGCTTGAACAAGAAAGATGAAGGCCAATGTCTGTACATCTAGGCAAAGAATAAAAGTTTCAGCTTGGATGGAGTTATTTCTGACACACTAAGACTGTTTACTGAGATCTCTCGGTTCCTCCCAGCGCTACTGTATTAAAAACCTGAGTTAACCTTAAAAAGGAAGGAAATCTTGCCATTTGCAACAACATGGGTGAACCTGGAGGGCATTATGCCAAGTGAAATAAGCCAGACACAGAAAGCCGAACACTGCGTGATCTCACTTGTGTATAGAATCTAAAATAGTCACACTTGTAGAATCAGGGAGTAGGTGGTTGCCAGGGATTGGGGAGCAGGAAAATGGGAAGATGTTGTTGGTCAAAGAATACAAACCTCCAGTAATGCAAGGTGAATGAATGTTGGAGGTCTAATGTACAGCATGGTGACTACAGTTAACAGACTGTATTGTGTATTTGAAATTTGCCAAGAGGGTAGATCTTAAGTGTTTTCAAGACACACACACACACACACACACACGGTAACTATATGAGGGGATAGACATGTTAATTAGTTTGATTGTGGTGATCATTTTGCAATGGATATGTATAGCAAAACATCAAGTTTTACATCTACATATACATAACTTGTATTTGCCAATTATGCCTCAATAAAAAGTTTTAAAAAACATGAAAAAGAGTCACCTAGTATTTTACCATAATTAAAAAAAAGTCACCTCTTGAGAAAAGGCTGACCTTTGCAGTGGTAGGGGCAGGACATGAGGAGGCGGGAGGGAGGCTTGGATCCTGGTGTCTAGGGTTGAGGAGCGGTAGAGGAGACAGGTGGATTTCTGGGTGTTTTCCGAAGTCATGGTTTGTGATTAATCTTCTATATAATGCAACAAGTATATATACTTATATAATAAGTATAACCCTTAAGATAAAATGATGACTATATAGTATGAACCTGTCCTTTGCTCAAATATTACCCAATCCCTTTCATTTTATCACACTCTTTGTTTCCAAGGTGTTTCCTTTTGCATATCCTCAACTCCTGCTGAAGAAGGTTGTACGGTAGTTCGAACTTTCAACATCAGGCAAGTAAGGATGAGAAAGATGACATGGGTTTCCCAAGGACCCGTGACCTCTTTCCATTTTATTTTTGGGGTCTTTCTCGTATTGCAGAGTCAGTGTTCTGATGTGACACCTGAGGCCACATTTGGCCGTCATTGTTTTTCCCCAATCTCCCCACCAGAGCGTGAGCACTGCTACCTGGTGAGAGTAACTCTCCGTGGTCCAGCACTGGAGGGGTCAGAAACACCAGCCAGATAATGATGGGTGGGGGACAGTTGAAACAAGATAGGCCATGGGTTGATGAGGTGATAATTGTTGATGGCGAGTAATGGGTTTATTATTAATATACTTGTTAACTTGAAAATCATGGGGTCTATAAATTTGGAGAGGAGACTAAATTTCTTATAAAGGGTTACAGCC
The DNA here is from genome assembly GCA_028533085.1 of Varecia variegata. Classification (NCBI taxonomy): domain Eukaryota; kingdom Metazoa; phylum Chordata; class Mammalia; order Primates; family Lemuridae; genus Varecia; species Varecia variegata. The sequence continues at coordinate 9,091,239 of CM052446.1, read as the reverse complement.
TGCAAGGTGGCCATCCTGACAGGCTGGGAAGCACCGCCTCCGGCAGAGCCCAGAGACAGGCACTTGGATGGAGGGAGAGCTAAGACAGGAATCTAAGCTGACCAATTTGGCCAACTATACATATTCAAGAGGTTACAGGAGGAGCTATGAATATTCATTATTCCTAATGTATGTGTGTGGAATAAACGTTACATACGACCCATGTATTTAGGGTGGAGCATTGACTTTTTTTTTAAATTTCAGCATATTATGGGGGTACAAAAGTTTAGGTTACGTATATTGCCCTTGCCCCACCTCCCCTCCCCTCCATCAGAGCTTCAAGCGTGTCCATCCCCTAGACGGTGCGCATCGCACTCATTATGTATGTACACACCCATCCCCTCCCCTCCCCACATCTGCCCAACACCCGATCAATGTTATTCCTAATTGTGCTCTTAGGTGATGATCAGTGAAACCAATTTGATGGTGAGTACATGTGGTGTTTATTTTTCCATTCTTGGGACACTTCACTTAGTAGAAGGGGTTCCAACTCTATCCGGGAAAATACAAGAGGTGCTATATCACCATTATTTCTTACAGCTGAGTAGTACTCCATGGTATACATATACCACATTTTATTAATCTACTCATGTATTGATGGGCACTTGGGTTGTTTCCACATCTTTGCAATTGTGAATCGTGCGAGGATTGACATTTAAATGTATTACAGTTAGACCCTATATGTCAAAAGGTCTCAGGACACAAAGGCACTCAAGTGCGCAGCCTCTGTAAACCAGCCAGAACCAGCCCACGGTTGGTGGTTTCTTATCAGGAAAAACTTACTGATGTCAGTCTCTTTCCAATCAGAGCTGTAGTTATGGCTTGTGGAACAGGAAGTGGGTCCGGTCTGGCGGTGGATGTGCTGCCAATTGTTTTAATGTTGCTTATCTTGAGCCAGCGCTTGTTTAATTGCTAGAGAAAAGGGAAGACCTTGTGGCGGTTAGAACATAGTTTATTCTTTAAGCGTAGGGGTATGTGACTTAACCCTTGCCCGGCATGGCTTTAGGTCTTGTTTATGATTGAGCATCTTACTGCCGCAGAGTCTGTTCTGCCAGTCTTGTGATCTTCGTTTTAATATTAATGCCGGTCAGTTGTTGTGTCTAAACCACAAAAGGGAGAGGGTATAATGAGATGTGTGTGTCTGACTTCCCATCCAGTCATGGCTGGGAACTAAGTTTTTCAGGTTTCTCTGGGGTCCCTTGGCCACAGGGGGGTCCATTCAGTGGTTGAGGGGCTTAGGATTTTATTTTTAGTTTACATTTGAATATACTGGGAAATTGCCATATTAAAAAATTAAAAGACATGAAAAGAAACAGCAGCTTACAATTGAGGCAAGAAGAGAGCGAGAAGAGAGAAGCTTTGTACCAGCAGGAAACCGTAGCAAGGAAGAGGGTAAGTCTTATTTTCAAATTAATATTATAGTGTTGATTATTATATAGAGCTGGACCTTCTAATTTGTCAATCAAGACTGAGCTTTGTGATTTCAAATGACTTTAGGACTTTATAATAACCAGAAATAACCAGTCCTGAGAATTTATCTTAGAGTCAGATGAAAACACTAATCCCACTGAGCGAATTTAAAGGGCATTAGACAATTTTAGCTAGGGGAAAGCAATAGCTATTTTATACAGTGTGGTTTTGATCTGAATGCAATGTGGATTCAAAACTTGCTACTATTCCCTGCTGGCTGTGCAGTAAGTTACTTCTATCTCTTTGAGTTTCTATTTTCTCTTGTGTATAAAGTCTGTGATGATGTCTGGAGAAGGTCATTGTGTTAGAGATGACATGAAGTGTTTTGTATAACAGTTATAAATGCTATTGTTAATATAATTGTGTTAATATGTGGTTAATGTAACAATTACATAGCAATGGAATTAGTGTCAACAAATGTTTATTGAGCATATGCTACATGCATACATGCAAGCCCTGGGAGGAGCTTGGAAGTTACTTTATTTTTATTTTTTTAAAATTTAAAATTTTATTTTTGTTTTGCGGTCCCTGGGTCTGTTCCATCCAAACACTGTTGAAGCAAGAGATAGATCCATGGGACCACTGAACACGCTGCCTGGAAGTTATTTTTTAAAATTGTATTTTACTTGTATAAATTTATGGAGTACAATTGTAGTTCTGTTACATGTATATAGCATGTAGTGGTGAAGTCAGGGTTTTTAGTGTATCCATCACCTGAGTAATGCATATGGTACCCATCAAGGAATTGCTCCTTATCCACCCCCTTGTGACTCCCCACCCTTCTGAGTCTGCAATATCTACCAATATTACTCCACACTTTATGTCCATGTGTGCACATCATTTAGCTCCTACTTATAAGAGAGAACATGCAGTATTTGTCTTTCTGTGTCTGAGCTTTTTCACTCAAGATAATGGCCTCCAGTTCCATCCATGTTGCTGCCAAAGACATGATTTCATTATTTTTTGTGGTTTAATAGTATTCCATTGTGTATATATATCACATTTTCTTTATTCACTCATGTATTGATGGACACTTAGGTTGATTCCATATCTTTGCTATTGTGAATAAGGCTGTGATAAACATAAGCATGTAGGTATCTTTTTGATATATTGATTTTTTTTCTCTTTGGGTAGATACCCAGTAGTGGGATTGCTAGATCAAATGGTAGTTCTATTTTTAGTTCTTTGAGAAATTGGAGATTATTTTCTATAATTATATATATTGTGAGTGTGAGTGAGAGAGAGAGACTCTCAGTCCAGGATGCATCCCATTTACTTATAAAATTTTATAATTGCATGAAAAAAATACAGGGTGCTGGGACAAAGATAAAGTTTATTTGTGATTGCATTGCATGAGCTGTGCCTGTTCAATAAGCAGGTTACTTAGGGGACCAGCAGTAAAACCCTGAAAATATTAAGGGCCTGTGGTCATGTCTTTGTGGCAGTGTCATGAGGGGGTGTCTGCAATCCTGGGAGGGTGAGGAAGGCTGAGTCCCTGGGGCTGTGAGGAGGAACAGCCTAGCTGGGCCTAAGGAGAGAGAGACCTCTCCATTCATCATCCCCACCAGGCAGCTACAGTCCCATTCTAATGGATGTGTGGTCTTATGGGCATCATTTCTACTCTCGATCCTCAATTTCCTCATCTATAAAGTGGGAAAAGGGAAGGAGAGGAGAATGGAAGGATGTCAGAGATGGTCTTCACAGCTTAGCACAAAACTGAACTTAGATCTCTAAGTCTGACTCCTGGAAAGGTCTGCAAAACACAGACAGAAATCCCCACCCAGCCTGCTCACTGGTGAGAAAGTGCTGACTATGAATCCAAAGGAGATTTCATGCCAGGACGATCAGTCGCACATCACATGGGCCTATGATTTGGCAGAGTTTGCCCTGAGGGTGGGGAAGAGCCTTGTGACAAGTCTAAGTCTCACTCTGCAAACTCAGGTGTGCAAGAAAGTATTTATTTTCCAAATCAAATTTCATTTTGATTCTTTGTTCTGTTGAGCAACTGAGTGTTGACATCACCCTTTCCTGGGGTTTCCTGCTACCCAAGAGTGTGTCGAGATCCCGGGTCTTGCACAGGACCAATGCTGGGTAGTGGGTGCCCATCTGGTCCTTGCTCCATCTGTTCTCAGAGGTCAGGCACTGCTGGACACTGTCCTTTTCATCTGGTATGACCTTCAGGGTCCTCACTCATCTACCCCTTGGGGGCTGTCCACCTGGCCCTGCCTCAGTGTACCCCACAGCCAGTTCTTTTTGGGTATCTTTTCAGTTGCTGCCTGGATGCTTCCTGTCTTGGGACCCATAGAACATGATCTTTCTCTTGCTGTCCTTTGCAGACTCTGTTTCTAGTCTGGGAGTGGTCACGTGAGGTTTGGGGAAAAGTCTACACCAATATCTTCTCGTCCTTCTTTTGAGATTAGGTAATTGGAAGTCTCACGGGCTATTTTTGCTTTCTGCTCTGCTACATCTCTCCCAGAGGCAAAGAAGATAGTAACTCTAATTGTAGCAATTATGGTAGGACACAGAAGGCATCCTTCTCAGAAACTGGGCCTTGGTAAGGACACTTTTTTTTGGTCTGTTTGAAATAGCTACAGATTAAACAGTTCTACTTCCCTTTGCACCCTTCCCCCACTCTGACACACCACCAGCAGCAGAAAGGATGATGGATATCAGATTATGCTGACCTAAGGAATGATTATATTTCTTATACAGTTGAAGTCTTTTCCCTTTGAATTTTATTAATAATAGGATTAGCAATGAAAAAGCTCCATTAGACATTTTTATGTATTTTTTTATTATAAAAGTGATGGAAACACATTGCAGAAATTTTAAAAAAATGAGAAAGGTGAGGAATATGAGAAAGGAAGGGAAGGGAGGAATAAAAGCAACTAGATACAAATCATTCAAGAATACTTATTATGTGCTTGACTCCTAGGTGTTTCATGTGGATTCTCATTTAATCTTCTCCATGCTCCTATGGGGGAGTGCTGTTATTATCACCACTTTACAACTGAGACTATTGAGGCACAGAGAGATTGAGTAACTTTCCCAGAATCACACAGCTCTAAGCATTCTGATTCACCACCAGACAATACTGTCTCTCAGATATTACATTCCCACATCAGTTAGATTGAGTTCTGTTCTTTTTTGTTTGCTTTTCTAAATAGTTTATAATTTTGATTTTCTTTTTAATCTAGCCCAAGAGATTTTCTTAATTTTCAAGAACTCTAATTATTTTCACAATGATTTTTAAAATAGTTGATTTTTAAAAAATTTCACAGTATTACAGGGTACAAATAATTTTGGTTACATGAATCACTTTTATAATGCTTGAATCATGGTTATAAGAGTGTCCGTCACCCAGATATTGTTCACTGTACCTGTTAAGTAGGCTTTCGCCTGTCCTCTCTCCCCCTCCAATCTGTTGAGTTTTGTATCCCTCTATGTACGTGTGTGCTCATCGGTTAGTTCCAAATTAGTAGTGAGTACATGTGCTGTTCATTTTTCCATTTTTTAGAGACTTCACTTAGGATAATGGTCTCTAGTTCCATCCAAATTGTTGCAAAAGGCATTAATTCATCCTTTTTTATGGCTGAGTAGTACTCCATGGTGTACACACAATTTAATCCACTCATGAATTGGTGGAATCCACCCAAGTGCCCATCAATTCATGAGTGGATTAAATTGTTGATTTTTAATACAATAGAATCATGGTCAGACTGTGGCTTATAAATCTTTGAAGTTTTGAATTTGACAAAGACTTTTCTTTGGCTAAAGATATGATCAATATTGTAAATGTTCCTTGGATATATGAAAGAACTCAATCAATCATTTAAGTAATAAATGTTGATATCATTAATCAAATCTTCGTTTCTTTTGTCAACTTGATCTGTAAAATTCTAGAAGAAATGTATTTATATTTTAAATTCAAATTGCATCTGACTCAAGTTTTATTGTATTTATAGGTTTGATTTGATTGCTATGTTATTTGGTGCAAAGTGTGACTATTATAATGTCATCATGGACCGAGTCTTTTATAATCACATTGTCTATCCTGATAAATGCTTTGACCTTAAATTGAGATTTGCCAACATTGAAATTATTTCTATTGCTTTTTATTTGTCTGCTTGCTTATTTTCATTTGTTGGTATTCTTTGTGTCTCCCTCATTTTCATTGTTTGTCACTCTGTGCTAAAGATATTTCTTGTGAACAATACAGAATATAGTGTTGTTTTTAACACAGTCTAATAGTTTGTTTATTGATCTGGAAATTCTGGATGATGTGTGATAGCCTTTGATTTTATTATCCCTTTCATTTATTTAAAGTTTACCATTTATCTTGTTTTACTCTTTCCTCTTTATCCCAGTCTTTAAATCTGTTTGCTTCTTTATTTTTATTTTCCCACTTCCCTGTGTTAGTTGGGAAGTTCTGATATGCCTTTATGTTCTCTACTACTTTTCCCCTTTTATATTCTAAAGGAAATATTAGTTTTTCCTTCCCTGTGATGCTTTACTTTCCTGCTCTTCCACTTCACCTGCTACTTTTATTCTCCAACAGCTGGGGTTATTTTAGCCACTTTAATAATTTAAAATTCCAGTTTCAGATAAATTTTCCCCATACCTTATGTCTCTTTTGTTTCAGCTCTCTGCCTCAGAAAGGGGGTGCCCTGACAGTATGACAGCATGACAGCTTGCTGCCTGTCAGAGGGCCTCGTCCCGCCCTGCTGTCCTGTGACTCTGAGAAGTAGAGAGAAACAGAGGCCTGTCCTTGAATTGCCATCTTTAAATTAAAAACATTAAAATTAATTTTCCTTGAATATCACCAAAGAAACAACTAAAGGAAGAGCCAAATTTCAGATAAATGTTTCTTTATCACATGACATTGTTCTCTTCCCAAAAGATCCTACCAAGGTTAAGAAATAGCTTATAAAACATTAACAGGTGCAAGTTAGGTTTTAAAATTACATCTTTTAAATTGTATACACTTTATCAACCGACACCTTATTATGAGAGACAAAAAAAACTAGTTCTCCATTTCCTTCATGGCTTTATTTTTTGTTTGTTATATTATTATTTTTACTTGGTTAAGGTTCACAACATTTATATTCTAGTTTTAAATTCCACAATTGTTTAGTTTTAGCTCTTTATTTAAAAAGATTAAATAATCACCATTAATCTATTACCACAACTTTTCATATATGATTTTTAATTTTGATCATTTCTTGGGAATTGAATCCATTATCAAGTAATTTTTACAAGAAGGGCTCAGGGTAATGTATATTCAACACTTAGTGTAATTCCAGGTAGTAATCATTGTTACATATTATTTAATAATAATAAATAGAATAATAGAATAATGATAGTATTATCTTTCATTTTTGAGAATATTGTACTTATTCATCTGCTATTTAATTGTTTTTCTTTTTTAAATTGATGTTCCTTTGTTCTTCACAGAATAAAAGCATTATCTCTGCTTTTTCTCAAGGGGTATTTACAGAAGCATTTCTTTTCTCATCTGCCTTTTTATTTTGGTTTCTTTAGCTATGCAAAAGCTTTAATTGTATGTAATTAAATCTGATGATCTATTCTTTGTGATTTCTTCTATTACTTCTAAATTTACATTCTTGATATTCAATTTTATAGTCTTATTTCTCTATAATTGAAATTTAATACCCTAATATGTAGCTCTGTAATTCATTTAGAAATTTATTGAGTATTTGATTTAAGGAGAAACTCAAAAGTTAATATTTTTTTCCAAATTCATAACCAACACAAATTTTTGACAAATTCTTCCCTTTCTATATTTGTTGAATTTTAAATTTGAGTACATCCACACCCCCCATACACACACCTGTACAGTGTCTCTTTCTTGGCCATTTTTTGTTTTCATTTTAGCTGCCTACTCTTATACCTTGAGCTCACACTTTTGTGATATAGGGCTTATTCCCTGCCCACCAACCCACATTGATCATCTCATCTAGATAATTCTTAAACTTGGCTTTTCCAAAACTGTGTTTCTTATGTTTCAATGAAGTCCCTGCAACATATTCTGCAAAAACCCTGCACATCTCTTGTCTCTGTAACATAAACTTATGAACAAATCAAACTTCTGCTCCCCGTGTTCACCCCAGAACCCTGGAAGTAGCTCTGTCCAAATGCTCTGTGTGTATAGTATCATCTTACTTCCCAAGGTTGAGAGACCAGCTGACCCCTCAACTGTGCAAACTGGTTCTCTGCTCTGCTCTGTGAACAACTTCTCCCACCAGAGGTCTAAAGCATCCACAGATTTAATAGGGCCACAAAAGGGTTTCTTACCCCATGACACTGGCACAATGAATGTAAACTCTCCACATGCTGTCAAACTAAGAGGGCCACTCTGGGCAGTATCTGTAGGACAAACACACTGTTCCTACCTCTATTATAGTGATTAATCATTTCTTTTGTTAATTTATCTTTTTATAAGTCTGTCCTTTGCCAACATGCTGTGAGTGGATGGAAGGCAGGAAGCGTATATCTTTTATTCTGACTCTCCAGAACACAGAATTCATCACAAGATTGAGGTTTAATTACTATTCATTAAAGGATGATTAACTTTTAAGCCCCACCCTCTCCTCCAAACCAGTTATTGAACAGCCAAGCAATTGACCAATCATCACACAATCAAGCAGGAACAGACAGAATTGTCAAGGCGATTTCCCAAATTTACTTAAATCCATTGTGTTTGCATGCAGTCAGGCTGTGTCAGTTCTTGGATCTAGATTTTGTGGCAAATCCTGAGATGAGTCAGACACAATTTCCTTCCTCAAGGAATTCAGACTCTCCAAGGATAAATGACACATGAGCTTAACTATAATTTAAACGGGAAATGGATTAGTGCCACACAAGCTGTGTATCAGGGAAGAGAAGAAAGGGAGAGAAGAATAATTTTTTTCTCCATTAACCTTTGGGGATAAGAAACACCATAATTTTGGTCTTATTAAAGGCTGCCCCATGATTAATATTTCCATCTAAGAAGCAATTAAGGAATTATTATCCAGGGAGATTGTGACAAAAGAAATTAAACCACGCCAGCTCTGTTCAGGCAGAATAAGGCTCAGCTTTGAATATTGAAAATTAAATCTATTTAGACGAAAGGCTTACATTTTGTCCTTAACTTTTTGCTCAGGTGCTGTATAAGAACCACTGAGTGGATAAGTAATAAATTATCTAGAACTACTTAGCAAATACAATCCACAGTGCAAAATGGAATACATTATAACCATGGCATGATAATCAGAATAATAATAGTAATTTAACGTGCGTAGTAAACTTCAAGGGGCAACAACTGTTTCAGTCCCTTAAAGCACTTGCATTTTGAGATATAAATCCACACATTTCAAGGTTATAGGAAGCACTTAATTATTTCCAACTATTATTGAAATACTGGGGAAACCATCTAGCCTCAGTGCTATAATCACATTGTGTTCACAAGTGCATTTAATTATAAACATTTTATCAGAAATTTTTGCAAATGCAGTTATTTTTTAAGGTGCTAAATTGAAAGGGGTTCTACAATGCCTATAAAACAACTTAAAAATACACAAGACATCAACTCAAACATAGGTATGTCTTCCATCTGTAGGTTTATGGAAGAGTAAAATAGGAAAGGACTCTCTAGTTACTTAGATGAAAACAGTGGCCCAGAGACCAACTGCTTTGCCAAAAAGAAGTAGGGCCAGGAGCAAAATCTATGCTTTCTTATCTTCTGTGTTGTGCTTGGAACGACAGTAACCATGTCACTGTCTTTAGCAGATTTTTTTTCTGGAAGAAATAGGGTTTTCAATGTATTCATTTGAGAGATGGAGACATCGAGTTGTCACCTCATATAACAACAACATAGCTGAGCCATGTGGGTGGCAAGTGGTGGGTCCCTGAACAGAATCAGAGACTGCTTGCTCCATGTTACTGTCCCCTGCATGGCACTGGCTCAAAGCTGGGTGCCTCCGGTGACACCGTTCCCTGCAATAGGTTCAGAGTTTCCTATTTAGTCTCCTGGAACCATGGGGGGCTGCCAGGAAGAGGCCTGGAAGTTCCTGTGGATGTAGTTAAGGCAGGTTCATTAGCAGCATCTACTTCAAGTTAGCAATGTACTTGCTGTATGCGGGGCACTGCTCTAGAAGCTGGAGACAATAAATAAAACAAGACACTTCCTTCGAAGAGCTCACAGTCTAGGAGGGAAACAGTCCAGAGGGAATACAGAGGAGTGGGTATTGTGAGTCCTCAGCCTTGGGAGGTGTCCTTGGATGCCAGGAGTCTTATTCCACATTTTAGATGAAAAGTGTCTCTTCTCTTAATATCTGAATGTCCACAGATCCTAGTGCGATGACATTCTACTCATCCCTTTAACTCACCGGCTTCAAAAGAAGCTCCTTGCTTGCCTGTCTATGCTAATCATTTCTTCCATCCCTTTTCAGAAAATTTCCACGTGATTAATGTTACATTAAAAAAAATCTCTGCTTTGGATATGTTTTGCTGTAGATGCCACACAACTGAAACTGTCAGTGGGTCACACTGGGTGATAAATTAGTCAAAACGGAACTTTAGGAACGTTGTCACATTTCCTTCCTGCACAGCATTGCTCCAAATTACACCCGAGATGGACAACAGGGCACTGGGTACAGAGGATTCTCCAGAGGTGACTGCCAAACCCACAAGAGGACGCAGTTACCCACAGAGCTCCTCACAGAAAGCGCATTCTCCCTGCGCAGTCACCTGACTGCAGGTCCCCAAATCACTTCTTGGTTACAGGTTCCTTTTGGCCACTGTTCAGGCTGCATGTTTCTGTTTTGCTGGGTGACATGTTCGGACACCTTGAGGAGAAGCTATGTTTGTCATATTTTTGGGAAGTCTTGGATTATTCCTAGGTGAGACCTGACGTCTGATAAAGCAAGCTGGAGGTCCTCACCTCCCCCTCGACAGCAAGGGGTGACTGTGGTCAGGACAGCCTCTCCTTGGGGCTTGCTGGGATACCCTCTACTTCTGTCTTTTTAACATTAATGTTCTGGGTTTTAATCCTCTGCTATTTGTTGGCCTTCTCCACGTGGGAACAATACAGATCATTAGGTTTCCGCTTACTCAGCTGACATCGCCTCTTCTTGAGGTTGTGCCCAGAGCACCTGGGGGAGAGTTGGGGGGTTTGCATATTCTCTGGGCGAAGTCTCTTGGTTTGTGCCCACACACAGCCTGTCATAGTGTTTGAGGGTGGTTTAACCCCCCTCAAAAAGCAACCTACTCTTGTATCTCCTGGTTCTAGGACTCTTCATACCCTGATAGGAGAGGCAGCTGTCATTTCCTTCACCTTTGTGTGTGCAATTGACAAGGAAGGCAGGGAGGGAAGCTGAAGCCAGCATTCGATGTCTGCTCCCTTAGGCAGGGGGAAACCATCAGACAGGTGCAGCTGACCGAGCAGTGTCCCTTCAGGTCCGGTGGGACTTCTTTTCTTCTCAGGTTATCCATGTCGCAGGGTGTCATCTGCATGGTTCCTGGCCTGTGGTGTCTGCCCTGGGCTGGAGCTTTGCTGCCTGTGGGTCTTTATGGTTTATGGAACATGCCCTGGCTCTGTGCATGTCATTTCACCCCAAGTTCACGTTCAAGCCCAAGCTCTGGTTTTGAAGGCAGGCAAGTGTCAAGGGCCTGAGGCAGGGAAGAGCTGGTGCTCATGCACAAGGGGAGGGTGGTTTGAGATGAGGAGATGGGCAAGCTGGACAAGATCGTGTAAATTCTTGCAGGCCACACTACGGCCTTTGGACCTCATTGCTTTCCTATTCACACACTCCAGGAAGCCTCCCACGCTGCCTTGCTCCTTGGCCTGGCTGAGTGCACACTCCCTCTGCCCACTGACCAGACAATTCTGGTCGCTGCTCCCTCGATTCTGGGGTGGTAACTTCTTTACTCCAAAGGCTGGTGGGGAGACTCTCTCTCTGCGCCCTGGTAACAGAAAGGGCAACTGCCTGATTGAGATGGGGCTGGAAGCAACCTTTCTCAGCAGAAGCCGGGCCTCCAGGGCAGTCCAAGCCGTACGACTCCAGGAAATATCCATGAATTGCCACATCTGCCCCTTGGCGGAAGCAGTCGGTACAGTATTGATTACTATTTCTTGGTCACTCTTGAGTGGATTGCACATAAATAACGTAGATGATTAGAGTGTGAATAATTGGCGGAGTTGGGTTTTGGCTAAATGGAAAGACCAGTGGTTGTCCCTAGAGGGGCCGCCTTGGCGAGAATGGGCCTCCTCCATGCTGACCTGGATGTCACCTGTGGGAGATGCTGGAAAGGCAGCCCTTGTCCCCTTTCTGCTGGAGGGTAGGTACACAGGCTTCCACTTTCCCCAGGATGTGCTGACGGTGGTCAGAATCCAGCAGAATGTGGCCACCTCTTCGTTGCCATGGATACAACAACGCTGGTCCAAGCTGCCTGTTTCTGGGACTACTGCATGGCCTCCTGAACTAATTTCCCAGCATCTATCTGGTCTTGCATCTTTCTGTCCATTCTTCACTCTGTAGCTGGCATTCTGTAAATGAGACCAGGTCACTTAGAAACCAGTAGCTTCCCATTGCACTGGGAAAAAGATCTGAAGACCTCAGTGTGGTCTGCAGGGATTTATATGATCTTGTGCAGTCTACCCATCTCCTCATCTCAAACCACCCTCTGCTGATGAGCACTGGGTCTTCCCTGCTTCAGGCCCTTGGTCCTTGCAGTTTCCTCTGCATGGAGAGTTCTTCACATGTTTGGATCTACCTCATTCTTTAGATTTGCTCAGATGTCCCTCCTTCAAATAAACTTTTCTTGACCCTTATCTCTGGTGTCCCTAACCTTACCTGCCCCAGGTGCTCCCGAGAGCATCATCCTTTTTATGGTCCTCAGAGCCCTGATTATCTGCACTCACCTTTGTTGTTGTTGTCTACAAGAGACCAGCAGATCAACAAAGGAAGGGTCGCAGCTGTCTGGGTGAGGATTGTTGTCCAAATGCCCATAACTCAGCCGCTACTCAAGAAAATACACTGTCGAATGGATCTGTCTACACAGCTCTAGGTCTGTGGCTATCTGGCAGCAGCTTCTACGGTCATTCTAAAGTCAGGAGTGGTCAGGAATATGACCATGGAAAGAAGCTTCTCTAGAATATTATTTCTGTGTATTTGGAGGTTTGGTTATCTCTTGCAAGCCAGAGCTTCAGTTCCTCATCTGTAATAAGAATGACTTGAAACGAACTGGATAAGCTTGTATGATCTTTTCTGCTCTGAATTGTGATGATTTTGACCTGTGACGCTCTGTCTTTCAGGGATCTCCACCTTCTCAGATTCTAAGACGGGAATAATTGCCCACAGACATTTATGATATTCTTATAGATGCTGTGTATTTATGAGACTGCTGCATTAATAATCTTGGTAAATTTTTTTTTTTGTCCTGGAGAAAAAGTTTCTCTGATTAGTTGTAGGTCTGACTAAGAAAAGTTTGCATTTTTGTAAGTGACTTGTGTGTGGGGAGTGTGTGCACTGCATTAGTCAACTGTGGGTTTTGCTTTCGTAGAACGTGTGCAGCGAGTTCCATCTGGTCACGTAGGAAGGGGTAGCTGCCCTTTCCCTCTGTCTTCTGGTGGGCACAGACCCGTGGGGGCAGGAAGTTAATTATCACCTCCTGGGATGCTTGGGACCTCCTCTCGTCTTGAAAGGACTGTCCTCACGCTGGCCTTCAGAAGGAAGAGACTCACAGAGACAATGATTTCCTTAGTTCCTGCCTTTCTTTGTGTATATGAGTTTGTCAGACTTGAACTTTGATCGTGAGGCTCATGCAGAATTCAATGAAGAGAGAAGTGCTGACTGGGGAGACCCCTAAACCCCCTGCTTGGTGATTATAATGAATGTGGGTGTCCACTCTGTACTGAGTCACTGTGGGAGCCAGGCAGGCTTAGGCAAAGGCCACCGCATGGAGCCCCCTCCCACAGTTGGTAAGATCAGACTGTCCTGAGGGCGGGGGCTGTCAGACATGAAAAAACTCCATTCTGCTGTGGCTGCCTCTTATCCCGCCAGGCGATCAGTTGCAACGAAGCTGAGAGGAAGTAGGCTTGGAAAGTCTAACCTGTACCGTCTGAGCCCCAGGAGGATGCGAGGGAGCATGTCTGACAAGATGGAAAATGTGGAACACTTTTCAGGACAAATTGAAGTCCTGTTCTCACCGTGCTTGGAAACTTACACTTGTAAGGGTTGGCTCCGTGCTGCGCACTGTGACAGGTGATCCACATTCTCTGTCTCATTTAGTCTTGACAGCATCATGTGAAACAGGATTTAAAAAAAAAGGTCACTATTATACGGAAGGGGCTCTTTAAACAGGCTAACTATTTTGTCCAAAATCACACAATCACAGGTGAGATGTTGCAGTTTTCTTTTGCTGTATAACAAACCATCTCAAAACTTAGTGACATAAAACAACCACCGTGTTACTATGCTCACAGATTTCATGAGTCAGGACTTCGGGCAGAGAACAGTGGGGCTGGCTTGTCTCTGCACCGCCAAGGACTCTCATGACTGTAGGTGACTTGAACAGGGGGCTGGCCCTGGGGTGGGAGATCTGGCAGGCTGGGTTCAGCTGGGACTGTTGCCCAGATCACCTACAAGTGGCCTCTGCATGCAGCATGGGCTTATCCCAACACGGCACTGGGTTCAGAGGAAGCTTCCCAAGAAAGACCACGAGAGACCAAGCATCCAAAAGACCAAGGCAGGAGCTGAAAGCCACTGAGCATCACTTCCTCCTCAAGAGTACCTGGTTGAAGCAGTAACAAGTCGGTCCCATTTCAAAGAGAGGAAACATACAGACTCCACCTCTTGATGGAAAAAATGTCAAATAATTTATGGCCACGTTTTAAAGTGGCCACATAGGAATTGAATCCGGGTCCCTCTTCCCATGAGACAATGCAATGTCACCTGCATATAAGAGATGGTATGTCCTGGGGGCAGGATTCACAGGGACATGGAGAACATGTCTTTAACATGGCTGCATCACTAAGTCCCTGGGACTCTTTTAAAGAACATGCAGCAAGTAGCCACAGGAGATAGGGGGCAGATGCTAGAGGGGGAGCAAGTGGCTTTGGATGATCTCCTGTAGCTCCCTTGCCTCAGGTCTTCTGTGAGAAGGGGATAATCACAGCATCCCATTGCCTGTCTGTAAGGACACAGTGCCCAGGGGATGTGAAAGCATTAAGGACTTTGCAGCCTGCTCTGCAGAGAGAAAGGAGGGCCCTGTATCCACGAGGAGGCCTTGCTACTCAGCTCTGCACCCCACTGCTTTTGGACACACTCAGTGGGCAGGCTAGACTTCCAAGCCCAGACCAAAAGCCCAGAATCCCAACCAGAACCCTGGACTCCATGCTCTTTTCCTTCTTTGGTCATCCACACTATATTGATTCTATATTGTTCACTTGCTAATTCATCTCACCCTGCAAAGAGCAGTAAACTTGGAACCCCAATATCCTCCTGAAGTCTTGGCCCCATGGAGTACTGTGTGAGTCACTGTGGTCATATCACAGAGCCTCCTGTGACCTCAGTTTTCTGCAAAACAGTGATCAGTATATCTGTTTCTCAGAAAAGTTATGAAGATGAAATGAGCTGATACGAGAAAGTGTTTTCTAATCTGATAAGCATAATATATTAGATGTTTTTATTATTATCGTTTCCTCTAGCACTTAGCGAGCAGAGTGTTTCACTCACAGCAAGTGCTTAATAAATATGTGCACTTTAGTCTTGATTTACTCCAGACCCCAGATGAAGTTCATAGCAGAAGGAGATTGGAACTTTTATCTCTCGTCCCACTTGGGGACATATGTCACAGAAGCCCTTTTATATGAACTGGCCATGCTGTGCTTTTTCTTACTCTGCCAAGCAGGAGGAAGGATTTCAGGCTTTTCTAACTGACATAATCAGAGCATTGATGAAGAAAAAATAACTGACTCTGTCGATTTAATTAAATAGCCAGGTACATGCGACCCCAATCTCATGCTATCTGCTTCAGGGCAAAGGAGGTGTGGGAAGGGTGATATGGGCCTGGGATCCAGCGGCTCCTTTTCCAGGAGATTTTTGGAAGCAGCATGAATTTTTGCAGCAACTCACTTCATCCATCAGAGACTCAATTCAATTAATCTATGAAATACGTGGAAATAGTTCTCTCCACATGAGGCCTCTGCAAAAAGTGTGACCAGAACAAACTCACAAGAGACGAATCTTGGTGCAAGTCACATTTCTGAAAATTTTCAATCTGCTCTATTTTTATTGTAATCAATGGATCTATGCTTTAAACAGCAGGCATTTATTAGGTTCCCACTGTGTGGTCAGTGCTGTTTTAGAAGCTGTGGGGACTGCAGAGCAGGAGAAGCTGTCCCTGCATTTATGACATTTTTTTTTTGGTATCTGCTCCGAGAAAACCTTTTAGTGTACAGCCCTGGGTAAGTATACAAGATCTTGTGCCAGACCACACAGTGAGGCTGAGAGAGGCTTCGGGGCTGGGCTGAGCCACCCAAGGGGAAACAACACAGGCATCAGCAACTGAGGGGCGTTTAGCTCAATTTCCTTCTAATTAGCTGTGCAATATTGGGCATGTTGTTTAATCAATTTGAGTCTTACCCTTACAGCAGGTCTCATAGAGGAGGCTGTTGGAAGAATCCAGTGAGATCTAGAGAGGAAAACTTTGAACTCACCTGACTCAGTAAACACTTTTTAATCTCATTTGTCTGGAGGATCAGTGGGAACTGCCTTGGATGTTGTTTCGATGAACCATTATTTCTTCCTGAAACACCACTCCAAACTTAGTGGCTTAATCAATGACCATGATTCACGAGCCGACTGGGGCTCCGCTGGCTGGTTCCTCTACTGACTCTCTTGGCATTTCTCAGGCACTGTCAGAGGGGGCTGGACCCTCATGCTGCTCCATGTGGCATTTCGTCCCCTGGCGCCTCTGCACATGGCCTCTTTCTTTACCCTGGACTCTTTTCATGGTCATCCTGGGGCTCCAAGAGGAGTTGGAAGCAGTCAGGCCGTCTCAGTGCCTGGGCTTGCAAGTCTGAGAATGGCACCTCCTCCACATTCTACTGGTCAAAGCAGTCACAGGCACAGTCCAGCCTCAAGGGCTTCAGTGTAGATTCCACCTGCTGAAGGGGTGGCAGAGATCTCTGTGGCAATCTTGGCCTCCCAAACCCCCAGCTGCAGAGCCCTTCCCCCGCAGCCTCTTGGTGCTGGGAAATGCGTGGGTCACACTTTCTGTTATCAGCACCCACGAGCATTTTGGACAGAGGGAAGACCCATTGCTGTCAGGGATCAGCTGTGCAACAGGACCTCGTCTCTGGTCCAGTGCTTTGATGTGTAGGCCTTCAAATTTGACTTTGTCGGGTCAGTTGGCTTTTTTGGTAGACTGTCAAGGACTGATTCACATGAACAAACCTCACAGGACACTGGTGTGTAACTTAGACTACTGAAGTCTTTATTTCCAATGGCATATTGACTTTTCCCTCAATAAAACATCCGGGAGGCTGAATGCTTCTGTAGAGAATTTCAGCCCTGGGCTCAGGCATGGGAATTGGGATTCTTGAGGGATGTCTTATTCAAGGGGGAAAAGCATTAGAGAACCATCTGAATCCAGAGTCTCTGACTTGTGGCTTTTGCATTGCCTTTTCCAAGGACCATGCAGATCCTGCTTCTCCTTGTGTGTGTGTGTATTTTTTTTTTCTGCTACATTAATGCCACCGAGAAATGAATAGACATTCAGGCAAGTCTTATTTTTTTTAACTTTAAGGCAAGTCTTGATCAGATCTGAACATTCTATTCTTTCTGCGATGGCTTAAGAGGGGATTCAGATATTTGATTTTTTTTTTTTAGAAGCCTCTTCTCAGAAGAAGGGTTCAGATATTTGAGGGTGACTTTCAGATCACTGATCTTCTCCATCCAGTGCCAGCTTCAACAGAGTAACTCACTGCCAAATTCGGGGAGTGGGTGTGAGCCATGGAGGCGTTCTGTACACTGTGGGA
This sequence comes from Varecia variegata, assembly GCA_028533085.1. Taxonomy (NCBI): domain Eukaryota; kingdom Metazoa; phylum Chordata; class Mammalia; order Primates; family Lemuridae; genus Varecia; species Varecia variegata. Next base: position 9,073,685 of record CM052446.1, on the reverse strand, counting down.
GAAATAGACATGCCAACAATGTGCCATGGCTCAGGGTGAGTGTGACAAGTGCTGATGCCGGGCAGAAACTGCAGGAGGGGCACATTCATTGCAAGTGGTCAGAGCTGGGAGGAGATAGTCAGACAAGTTGTGATGACTGGCTTATGGACAGGCATAAACCAGGCAGAGGACTGGAATGGCACATGCTTTTTATGGAATATTGGTAGACTGGTATCAACTATAAACCATAGATATGCAGGTTGTGATGACTTGTGTGATTATTCATTATGTCTTTTTTTTTTTTTTTTTTTTTTTTTTGAGACAGAGTCTCACTCTGTTGCCCGGGCTAGAGTGAGTGCCGTGGCGTCAGCCTAGCTCACAGCAACCTCAAACTCCTGGGGTTAAGCAATCCTACTGCCTCAGCCTCCCGAGTAGCTGGGACTACAGGCATGCGCCACCATGCCCGGCTAATTTTTTCTATATATATTTTTAGCTGTCCATATAATTTCTTTCTATTTTTAGTAGAGACGGGGTCTTGCTCTTGCTCAGGCTGGTCTTGAACTCCTGAGCTCAAACGATCCACCCGCCTCGGCCTCCCAGAGTGCTAGGATTACAGGCGTGAGCCACCGTGCCCGGCCTTATGTCTTGTTTTGAATTCCCCAACTAAGGTGAATGTTCCTAGGAAGTCAAGGCCATGCCTTATTCTGAAGTTTCTTGGCACTGATTTTTCATAAGGTTAGATAGTAAGGTGATGGACACTCCAGGGGAGAAGGACGGCATCCTAGGCAGACTCACAGCCCCCCAAGATGATTCCATACTAAATTCCTGGGACTGTGAATCTGCTCAGATACCCAATAGATATGTTACCCAAAGGGGCTTTGCAGATGGAATTAAGGTTACTAGGCAGAGACTTTAAGATAGAGAGATTATCCTGGGTCATCTGGGTGAACCCAGTGTAATCACACAAGCCATTGAAAGCAGAGAAATAAGAGGAAGTCAGAGATTCAATGTGCAAGAAGCACTCACTCAACATGACATGCTGGCTTAACTGAAGGGACTATGTGTCAAGGAAACGAGGACCTCAGTCCTAAAACCACAAGAAACTGAATTCTTCTGGCAACCTAAGTGAGCATGGAAGTGCACTCCCTGCCAGAGCCTCCAGATACAGAGCCCAGGCTGGCAACACCTTGATTTTGGCCTTGTGAGACCCTGAGCAGAGAACCTGGCCAACACTGTGCTGGACGTCTGACCTACAGAAAGCTTAAGATAATAAACTTATGTTTTCCTTTAAGTTGCTAAGTGTGTTATATTATAAATTGTTATGGTGGCATTAAGAGACCAATGTAGATGATACATTTTCTTCCCCTTTTCCACCTCTTCCCCTTGTCTTCCTCTCCCCTCCTCTGGGGCAGCCTGAGGTCCTCCTCAGCCTTCAGTGGGGAGGTAGATACCAGAGGACCATCAATCTCTTGGTCCAGGAGAGGCAGCCAGGTGGGCTCAGTGGGGGATCCCAGGCTGCTAGACTGGCCTGTGGAAGGTGCTCAGGCCAGACTTTTGGGACGTCCCCAGCAGGACTCCTGGGCTATGATTATTGCCACCTTTGCCCTCCCAGAGGGCCCTGGCAATCAGCTCACCTTGGGCTCCTTTCCCTTCTCCCCCTCTCCCCGGCCTCTCGGCCTCTCAGCCACTCTGCCAAAGTTCCTTTCCACAAAATGCCTTGAGATGAAGCAGGTTTTGTCACTCAACGCTCCCTTCCCTAGAGACTGCCTTAACACAGTGCTGGTCAGATCAGGGAATTAGCAGTAACATACAAATGCAGTCTATTCAGGCCTGGTAGGGAGCATTTGCAGACCCCAAGAGAAAGTTCATTAACTTTAAATTTTTAATGCATGACACAGATATGGAATTTTATCCCTTCCTCTCTTGCTTTTGTTAGCATTGGAAAGGCTTCTCTTCTTTGCCTTTTACAAAATAATCTCTCCTTCATTTGGTCAATGTGTCCTTTAAGACTCGAGGCCACCTCCCCTGTGGAGTCTTTCTTGGTTCCCTGCAGCGTGGTCCCTATCCCCTCCTATTTTTGCATGTCCCCTGGCTGTCATCCTCCTCAGGTTCTATTGAAGTTCTCTGTCCATGTGTCGCCTCGACTTCTGGACCGTAGCTCCTTGTGTGTTCTGTTGCTGCAGCAACTGGGATAACACTACAGTGTCCAGGGGTTGCTCAGCCAAAGGAGGTGAAGGGCCCAGTGCATGCAGAGCCACCCGCTGCAACACTGACAGATGGGACCTGCCAGATTGCAAAAGGCAGTTGGGTGTGAGGCATAAAAACTCAGGCAGTTAATTAAAAACATTTTTATTTGACCTGATTAAAAAGAAGTTAAAGCTGCAAGAAGTTTCTGCTGAGGAATTAGGAGGATATGAGTTGGGTGCAGGAGTAATACCCACTGTAGAAGGAAGAGAGGCAGAAGAGTCAGGAGTCCTTGGCTGGAGTCCTAGCATGGCCACCAGGCACCTGGGCCGGGACTCTCCACAAAAGGCAGTGGGGATTTGCATTCTGTGAGTACTTAGGGCTCTTCTGGCAGGCGCCCAATGTATGGAGCAGGCTGTGCTAGCAGTTACGGTTAATAAGATGTCTGTGTTGGACAGAGTCTAATCCAGGAGCAAGGGAGGGGAAACAAAAGTTAAGGCCCCACTAATGTTTCCAAGTTGCTTTGTCAGTTACTGCTTTTGCTTAGGAGCATCCCAGTCACGGTCTCCAGCTCCTGTGTGGAGAACATGCACATGCAACATTTACCACCTCCCATTGGAATCCCCTGCTCTTGCATTCACTGATATGCCCAAGATTGGGCATCTTAACCGGTTTTGCTATAGTCACCAATAACTAGAAAAACAGCTGGGCTGGGGCCAAGTGGAGCTCACTTTTCAGAGGGCTGACATGAAAGCAGCCCAGGCATATTTGTGTTTTTTCTATGGTCTGAATGTCTATGGTCTTGATGCCTCCCCTCCCCCAATTTGTATGTTAGAACCTAACCTTAATACTATCAGGGTGATAGTATTAAGAGGTGAGACTTTTGGGACTTGACTAAGATTATAAGGAGATTAGTACCCTTATAAAAGATGCTCAAGAGAGCTCCCTTGCCTTCTTCCACCAGGTGAGGGCACAGCTGCAAGGCGCCATCCGTGAAGCAGAGGACAGGCCCTCACCAGACACCAACTCTGCTGGCGCCTTGATCCCGGACTTCCCAGCTTCCAGAACGGTGAGCAATACATTTCTGCTGTTTATAAATTGGCCAGTCTAAGGTATTTTGTTATGGCAGCCTTAGTCCTTACTGGACTAAGACAGGCTTCTTGATAAAATTGGCCCTTTCCATGCTTCTAGGCATAGAATTTTCCCTTGGGAAGGACCCTACCTTCCAGAAAATGGTAGGATGTACCCTTTATCTTTCAGATGAAGAAAACTGAGGTCCTGCAAGAGAAACCAACTAGCCCAAGACCAGACCAGTGAGGGTTTATTGTATGTGTCTTACTGTATCAAATGGGATGTGTTCTCACAGGAAAACCTCATGGGGCAAAGAAGCTGAGGTTTTTGAACGCTGCTTGGTGTGCTGGGCACTAGTTTGACAAAAGATGATGGAAGGTTTCTGTTTTGATACTAGGAAGAGAAGCGGTGAGACCATAGATACACAGGTACCTGGTGCTGAAGGGCCCCACAATGTGCAGAAATATAGGTGACCAGGGCCGAGAGGTCTCTGTGAACTAAAGTGCCTTGTTCCAAAGTTGGCTAGAGATTAAGCAGGGAATCTGATGGCATGCGATGCCATGTACTTGGGAATTCAAAGCTCCGTCTTTCCTAAATATCAGGGGTCAGTATTCCGTGGAAAGATTCCTCCTAGACCAAGGGTCGCTTCTTGGTAAGGTGGAGTAGTGGAAAGAGATTTGGAACTCCGCCACTTAATGGCCAGGCGACCTTGGCCAAATTTTCTAAGTTGCAGTTTCCTTAACTTGACAATTTGGGAAATTAACCTTTGCCTCATTGGTTTGTTGTGAAGATTAAATTATTTAATGTATAGAAGACTGTCACTTCAAGGTGGCCTCAGGCAATTAGTTCTTGAAAGAGTTGTCTCCTGGTTGCCATATGAATATTAATGAAATTTTACAAAAACAGTTCTAAAAACAGGAACATAGTCAATCACAATATTTTGGGAGAAGTTTCCTAACTACAGCTCTGATGAAAGATGGACCCCTTTTCTCATGGCCTCTCTTTTTCCTATCAGTGCAGGTGACTTATAACACTGTTTGATAATCTAGTATCAATCTACACCAAAACTGCCCCGGAATTCTCCGCTTCTTTGGTGGCGTGGTTTTTCCCACTGTCCCCTCTGAAAGGGTGGTGCATTAGCTGGGGAATAGGTAGAAAGAACCACCACTCCTCTTCCCGCTGTCTGTGCATAGGTCAGACAGATTCTGCCCCAAATAGGAAACAGGCAGGCTCTCCTCTGAGGGGGTAGGGCCGTGCCCACCACCTCCCACCTCCATCGGATCTATTCTGTTTCACTTGGGGTCCACAACTTCTACATACAGGCCTAGGGGGACGGGCTGCCATGCACTGCTCCGGAGGCTGTTACTGTAAAAGATGAGAAAACCCCCCTGGGAACAAGGTATGCTGGGAGTGGGTGGTGGTTTACAACTTCTTATAAATCATGTTTGGTCAAGGGAGAATCCCCAACTTACTTTCATCTTACCAGGAATTACGTTCTTTGCCTTAATGTCAGGCCATTTTAGCTTATCAGAGCAGTAGGAAAAACACTTGTATTAGATGCTAGAATTTGGAGTCAGGGAGGTGAATATTAGTCTTTCTTCTAGCTTTAACTATGAAAAAGGATTCTTCCTGGCTATGATACTTGCTAGCTGTGTTGTCTTGGGGAAGGCATTCCACATCTTGGAGTTCTCATTTCTAAAATAGAGATGGCAAAATTTATGTCGTAGGACTGTTAGGGAGATTAAGTTAGTTCTCAGTATATAGTATTTGGTTGTTAGTTCATAGGTCTTAGTACCTTGTAAGGCTGCAATGAATAGATTATTTTCAATTATTATAATTAATCCTGCAACTGTGCTGGTAAGGAGGGCATCCACCTTGTTAACAAATACTATGCCTGGATAGAAAGAGCCATTTAAAGATGGAATGGCAGAAAAACAAAACAAAACAAACAAGAAACGGAATGAGGCTTTTCAAAGAATTCTGGAGCAAAAATTATTTATAATCAGGACACAGAAGAACATTTACCTAACACATGGATTTTGGAATGCATAGCCTTCGTGAAACAAGAGCAGTTAAAGAAAAAGAGATAAGGGAATGAGATGGAAAGTCAACGATGAGATGGTAAGAAAGCTAATTAAACTCAAAAAGGACTTTCAGAAAAATAAAACAAGTAAACTTAACTGTGTATTTAATTGTCAGCATAATGATGCAGAAAGGAAATATTCCAAGTGACACTAAAACATAGTTCTTTGGCATCTCCAGTGGATTATTCCCTAAGGAAAAAAAGAACCGCCACAGATCTTAAATTGTATTCAGAAATCATATTGGTGGTAGCAGTGCTGACATTGTTATTCTGAGACGTGTGTATCATGGAAAGAATCAAATGAGTGATTATGGTGTTGACATTGAGAACTGAGATTTTTGGTGTGGTTGATAGGAGGAAAAGATGCAAGACGAATGAGGTTAAATAAAAACCCTGCAACTCTGAATTTGAATTGTCAGTGTGTACTGTACTTTATATATTTTACCTTAAATTTTTTTCCTATCTCTGTTGACTGAAAAGGCCTAGAATGAATGGCCAGCCGGGGGGCAGTGAGCATCCTTAGTGTCCAGATTGTGACCTCTAATGCCGTTTACCACGAAGAGGAACCAGGGCTTCTTGGAGAATTGGCTAATTCCAGCTCTTTTTTTCTTGAAGAAAGAGGTTAAGACGAGCTTAAAATAAAATGCAATAGTTCTGATACTGACATGCAATGGGAGTGCTACACCTGGGGCTCCATTTGGCCACAAAACTGCCGGGCAAGAAGTGAGTGCAGAGAGTTGGGGAACAGAGTCTGAAAGCGTCTTTGTGGGTAAGATACATTGCCTGGAGACAATCAAGTTTACTTGTTTTATTTTTCTGAAAGTCCTTTTTGAGACATCAAATACTTGGCTTGTTTTTTTTCATCCACTCAGGCAGTCTATGTCTCTTCAGTGGATAATTCAAGCCATTCCCATTTATTGAGGGAATTGATATTTGGGCTAGATTTCTGATCATATTGTTGGATACATTCTTATTATTTTGTGGAATCAGGGTTCTGAACTTCAACTCTTGAGCGACTTTCCATTGGTGGGTGTCTATTGTGCTGTTCAGTGCATAATGCAGGTCTGAGTACTTCCTGCAGGGCAGGTCTGGTCTTCACAAATTCCATCAGTGACTGCTTATCTGGGAAAGTCTTTATTTCTCCCTCATATAAGAAGTTTAATTTTGCCAGATAAAAAATTCTAGGATGGTCATTATTCTGTTTTAGAAGATTGAGGATGGGTGCCCAGTCCCTTGTGGCTTGTAAGGTTCAGTTGAGAAGTCTGCAGTTAGTCTGACAGGTTTTCTTTGTAGGTTATCTGCTGTTTTCATCTTACTTCTCAAAGGATTGCCTCTTTCGTGTTTACTTTGGCCAGCCCAATAACCATGTGACATGGTGATTGCCTTTTCACATTGAGTCTTCCAGGAGTTCTGTGTGCATCTTGTACCTGAGTATTTAGATTTCTCACTAGGCCAGGTAAGTTTTCCTCCATTATTCCAAGAAATAGATTTTCCAGCCCTTGTGTATTTTCTTCTTCTCTCTCAGGGATGCCCATAATTGTTATGTTTGGTTTGTTTACATAATCCCACATTTTTTTTTTTTTTTTTTTTTGAGACAGAGTCTCGCTCTGTTACCCGGGCTAGAGTGAGTGCCATGGCATCAGCCTAGCTCACAGCAACCTCAAACTCCTGGACTTAAGCGATCCTCCTGCCTCAGCCTCCCGAGTAGCTAGGACTACAGGCATGCACCACCATGCCCGGCTAATTTTTTCTATATATATATTTTTAGTTGGCCAGATAATTTGTTTCTATTTTTTTAGTAGAGACGGGGTCTCGCTGTTGCTCAGGCTGGTCTCGAACTCCTGACCTTGAGTGATCCACCCGCCTCGGCCTCCCAGAGTGCTAGGATTACAGGCGTGAGCCACCGCGCCCGGCCAATCCCACATTTCTTGTATGTTGTTCATTTCTCTTGCCTCTGAGTTCTTTTTCTTCATCTGATTTGTTTAGTACATAGGTGATTTCTTCAAGCTGTGAGATTCTTTCTTCTTCATGATCCAACCTATTCTTAAGGCTTCCCACTGTGTTTTATAGTTCCTTGAATGCCCCTTTCATTTCCAGTATTTCTGTTTGGTTCTTTTGTAATACTTCAGTTTCTTTAGAGAATTGTTCATTCATTTCCTGTATTGTTATCGTGGCTTCTTTGTGTTGGGTTTCTGTTTTCTCTTCAATTCCATCGAGTTTTCTTACAATCCATATTCAGAATTCTTCCTGTCACTTTAATCATTTCGTTTAAGTTGGTATCTCTTGTTTAGGATCTAATGATTTCTTTTGGGGGTGATTTTCGCTCTGATCTTTCATGTTTCTTATGTTCTTTTATCAGTTCTTTCTCATCAGACATCTTGGTTGAGAATTGGGGGTGCTAGGACTGGTTTATGGCCCTATCTCCAAGTCCCCACGGGTTGTTCCTTGACAGTGCTGGGGAGAGGCGTGCTGGTCCCGTATTGCCTTAGTGGTATTTTAGCAAGTTTGGTTACCTCTGACCTGTTGCCTTCACCTCTTGCTAATGGATATTAGTGAGTTTGGTCCCCCAGGTTAAGATCCCAGCTGGTGGATCGCACTTGTGGGTATGACTCCACTGCTCTTTAATAGCTTGAGATGGAAGGCACTGTGTTCAGCTATGGGGTTACACATTCTGCCATTGATTGCAGTTTGCGTGGAGGAGCCAGTTATCGAGGTAATCGGATGTCTCTGGTAGGCTCTGGTCTCCTGGATGCAGTATACAAATGCCCCGATCTTCGGGAGGGGCCTTGCCACTCCCGAGGGTTGCTTGGACCCTGTTCTCCCTTAAGGTGGGGGTAGGAGCAACATAGGCCGCAGCTGGTGTGGGCAAGCCTGGGTGTGTGTTTCTATGGTTGCTTGACCTGCCACTAGAGGAAGCCCCTAGTATGTTAGGGCAATTTCACCACACTTGGAGGGCTGCTCCTGATGGGAGGGGTCAGCTGTTGCAATTGCTGAGGTCTCTCGCCAGGTTTTTCCTTCCCTGTCCACAAACCCCAATGCTGGCAGCTGCCTGGACCAGAGAGTAAGCCCTGGAGTTATGTTCCTAGTAGGTGGCCTAAGCCACGCTGCCGGCGGAATCAATAGGCTGCCAACTATTTGTTCGGCTCCAGAGTCCTGTAGATTCATGCCTGCCTTGCAGACAAAGCGGCTTTCCTCACTGTGCCCCACCTCCAAGGGCAGAGTTCGCCGCCTCTGGCAGGAAAGTCCCTGGGCTGAGGGTGGAGTGGTGCTGGAAACCACAGGGTCCTCCTGGACTGGGGACCCTGAAGATGGTGGCCGCCTGCCCCTGGAGAGCGAGTGTTGGGGACGAGCACTGAAGGGTTGGCTGAAGCCGGTCTGGTGAGCCGAATCAACAGGCTGCCAGCTGTTACTTCGGCATCAAAGACCCGCAGACTCGTGTCTGCGTAGCAGAGGGCCCAGCTCTTTCTGTCCCACCCTGAGCCGGCCGAATTGCCAGCAGTTTCCAGGGGCAGAGCCCCCTTTTCTGCGTTCTCCTCCTGTGCTCTGGTCCCGCTGAGCACCAGTGGCGAGGTGCCTGTCTCCAAATTTCCTCTCCCGGTCGGGGTCGTGGGAAGGAACCACTGAAACCAGTCCCTCCCCCTCCCAGTGCGGGCCCAGCACAGTGCACCGGAGAGTTCAAAATGCTTCCCACTATTGCCTCCTCTCCGCAGAGCCTGTTGTCCCCTGCCACGACCTTGTGCCTGCCTGAGGTGCGTCCCTGCCGGAGTGGGTGTGGAGGTCTGTGGGGAGCCGGGCATGCTCCTGTGGGTCAGATCGCAGGGCGCTGGCTGGCCCCGTGGGCGCAGCCCTGCCGGGCTCCTGTCTGTTCCCTATTGTATGTCCTACACTCTCCGGTCTTTGCGAACGTATCTTCCTTTCACCATTTTTCCTGCACTTGCATGTCCCACGCTGGTTCTCTGCAGATTCACAATGTTGTTCTCAGTGGGCGGGGGTGGGGGCGGGGAGTGATCCACTCCTGTGTAGCCATCAGAGTTCTCCCCTCCTTCTCTGGGAGCAGTGAGCCAGGAGGCCACCACCTCTCTGCCATTCCCCGTCCCGCCCCCCCCCCCCCGTTTTCAGTCCACGTCCTGTTGTGTGTGGCAGTGGCTCTTCCCTGCAATCATTGCTGGGGTGGGGCTTGGGATCCCCATTACTGCCTGTTGTTGAACTCTCAGACACTTCTAGTTTTGATATGTAATCGACAAAGTCACCGTGTCAGTGCCTTCTCAGCATTTGGTTTGTTTTCTGTTTTGGGTCCACTGTTGAGGAATTTCCTTTCTTTTTACAAGTGATACCATATCTTAATTTTTTTTTTTTT
>CM052446.1:9038305-9063911 GCA_028533085.1 Varecia variegata | reverse complement strand
ATTACAGGCGTGAGCCACCGCGCCCGGCCTTCCATCTTAATTTTTTTTTAAATACAATGAAAAATATTTGAGCAGAATTGCTCTGTTGAGAGTGGAGGGGATGGTTTAAAGCATGAAACTTGGACTGGAAGTCTGGCTTTGAGTTTCTTGTGGAGAAGATCTATGGTCTCTCCCTATCTATTGTTGAAGTCAAATGAAATATAGAGAAGAATCTCTAAATTTAAAATGTTTTCTTTGGGAAGGAAGAATTGCCATTTGGGGCTACACACAGAATGGGTAGTCTTTGGTATGTCTGAAGAACAAAAAGAAGGTTGGAGGTTTTATAAAAAGGAGAAATGTTGCATATGGTTTTGAAAGAAAGTTCATTGTTACTATTAATTGTAAAGTTTTGGGGAGCTGGCAAGCTCTGATAGTGAGTGACCATGGGTAAAACTAGCCTTAGAGTCAGGTTGTTTCAGCAGTTATCAGATAAAGCTAGTTTTGGGTTATAACAGGCAGTTGTGACAGCCAGGCTTGCAGAGGATTACGTTCCTGGGGCAATGGTATGTTCCCTGAGTGCTGTACCCTCTGGCCTCTTGACTCTGTTTTAGTTGAGTATGACAGAAATAATGCAATTCATGTGATCAACTTGTACACTGTAAACGCACAGAGGTAGCCTCAAGCCTTGTAATAGCTCACAATTAAATATTTGCTCAATAAATAATACATCTCCCTGAGTAGTTTTCTTTTTGAGTTTTCCTTTATTTCTTTTCTTTTCTTTTATTGTAGTAAGAACACTTAACATGAGATCTCTCCAACAAATTGTTAAGTGCACAGTACATTACTGCTGATTCTAGGCACAATGTCAGACAGCAGATCTCGGGAGCTTATTTATCTTGCTTAACTGAAACTCTGTGTCCATTGATTAGTGACTTTCCATTGTCCTCTCCCCTGAGTAGTTTTAAAACTTATTTTTCAACCCTGAAACTTTTTCCCCGAATAAAATCTTACATATGAGTCCTCAGTACATTAAAAGAAAAACCCCATATGAAATAAAATATATACACAAGTGACATTTTATTAGTATATGGTTATTTTATTAAGTTCACATTTATGACATATGCTTATTTTAAGGTCAATTATTGAGTTCAAGGAGACTTTGGAAAAATGAACATTTTTCCCCCAATTCCTATGAATGAGAAAACCATTTTAGCCTCAGTTTTCAATTTCTTTTTCATTATTTTCTTCTCTTAAAAAGTTTCTTCTCTGTCTTTTTACTTTCTTCTTTTTTACTCTCTCTCTTCTCCTCTTCCTTCCTTTTCTTTCTGAGATTTAGTTCTATTTGTTTGTTTTCACATTATCTGCAAAGCACTTCTACCAATGGTGGGTTCTATGAACATCACTAGGGTAGTGCAGTTCCCTGCGAGGGCAATCAAATGCCTGTTTTCACAGGTCACACTGTGAGTCAGGGATAGAAGTGGATCCAGACCTGGTCTTGCTCCCACCTGGGAGCCTTTTCTCCTCATCTGATGTCATCCCAAAGAGAGACACGCAGCCTATGGGGCAGGTCTGACCACCTCCTCTCATCCTACATGACCTGCAATGGGCAAAGCTTCAATCTGTCTTTTTCATGCCCCTGGTTTTCTTGTTCTCCCTCAAAACTCTCTTGCTTAATGTAAACAGTGGGAACAACATGAACAAGACCCAACAACCCTGTCCTCAGATGGTGGCCTGGCCCTGAGTGCCAGTGGAGCGAGACTTGTGAGCACTCTTGCCTATGCGGAGCACACCTGGGACAGACGTTGTGGCTAATATTCAGTGACAGGGTCACGATGATCATATTTTCTTAATGTTTTATGTTGCTTTCTGAACAGAATCGGGAAGCAAACTTCCAGGGGAGGGGATACAAAGCTCTCATTTCCACAGACTTTCAGCTGGGGAGCAGCAACCAGAGCCTGGACTAACGGTGGGCTGGTAAACATCACCAACTGGCTCTCTGTAAACAAAAGCTTTTACCAAAGCTTCACAAAGCATTTACCAATTGCCATGGTATAAACACTTCCATCATGGCCAATTTCAAGCTACCAACCATTTCACAACTGGTTTGCAAAATTTCTGGAAGTTTAGCAATCTGTTTTCTCAAGCTGGTCTCTAGCACACCATTGGCTCAGAGACACACGGGCAAAGGACATCCTTTCTCAGCACTCAGCTCAGTTCTCAGCACTCTCATTTTGTACGGAGCTCCAGATCCATGTGTGGGCCTCTAGCTCTTCAATTAGATTCTTTTCTAGAATGCCCAGTTGGCTCTAACATCTTTAACCTTTGTCCCCTGGGGCTCAACCAACTGGTGTGACCTACATCATTGGGTCGTGGCTGTGTTTGTTGGAAGGTCTGTAGTGGAAGGTGTTTAGATAAACAGTCATCACATTTGAATCACGAATTAGTTTTTTTTTTTTTTTTTTTTTTTTTGAGACAGAGTCTCTCTTTGTTGCCCGGGCTAGAGTGAGTGCCGTGGCGTCAGCCTAGCTCACAGCAACCTCAAACTCCTGGGCTTAAGCGATCCTCCTACCTCAGCCTCCCGAGTAGCTGGGACTACAGGCATGCGCCACCATGCCCGGCTAATTTTTTCCATATTTTTAGTTGGCCAGATCATTTCTTTCTATTTTTAGTAGAGACGGGGTCTCACTCTTGCTCAGGCTGGTCTCGAACTCCTGACCTTGAGCGATCCACCCGCCTCGGCCTCCCAGAGTGCTAGGATTACAGGCGTGAGCCACCGCGCCCAGCCACGAATTAGTTTTTGTTTGCGATTTAGAATGAGGGAAATGACTTGTTATGAAGAAAAGCCTTATTTTTTTTTTTTTTAAAAGAACTATTTAGGAAGTGGTGAGAGCAAATGAAATAAAGCCTACCTACTTGGGTTAACCGTGATTACACCCACTGGCTGAAAAACATGATAGAAAAAAGAGGGAGGAAATGGATCCGTGTCTTGTCACTCCATAAACACTGTGTAATCTCAGTAATGGAGGAAAATTTTGAACAAATAGGTGGATAACATTGCCTTGGGAAAATGTTTCATTCCAGCAGTTTCTTTTCTGGCTATTTTTATTGGTAGCTCTACCAATGTGTTTACAGAGAAAACCAGTCACAGAAATCCAGTTATTTTGGTCATGGCATGGTGATGGCTCAAGTGTAGTCAGTAACTCGAAGAAGGCAATTCAGAAAATAAAGAAAGTGACAGCTGGAACATCAGTCTTGAAATTCATTCTGTGCCGGCCCAGATCAGTTCAGGGTAAGGTCTTTTAAGTGAGGACCATGTATTTGATCGCTAGCAATAATGACCAAAGAAATCCCTAATGACACCTGTTTTCCTAAATTGTGCCGAATTTAAAACAGACACACAGCACATATTTATTGAATTTGTTGAAAGGATACAGAAGAGAAGGCTATTCTCTAAATTACACAAGATAATAATAGGCAAATTGGGTCATAATCAGGATCTTTTCCTATGTGTCCTCCACATTGGGAATTAAGAAACACTTTGATGATTATTTTTATTATCTTTTTTTTTCGTTTCATTGTTCTCGCCCACTGGTTGCAAATGCTATGAGCAAAATCATAGAATGCTAAAATCTCAGTGTTGTGAAGGAGCAAGGGAGGGAAATAAAAAAGGAAATAAACTATTATTATTGAGTAACTCCTATGTTCCAGGAACTGTATGAGGTTACTGTTTAAATTCTCACACCTTGGCTGCAGAGGTGTGGAACATGGTACTACCTATTGGAAACATTTATTGCCTCCTCCCCACCCCCAGCCCATGCCTGCAGGGGTCCCCAGTACCTTTCCCTTGGGAAGATCTTACTGGGTCTCTTGTTGGCGTTAGGCTTGGCTGTGTGACCTGCTTTGGCCAATGGAACATGAGCATAAGTGACGTGTGCACTTTCCAAGCAAAGGCTTTAGAAACCATTGCTGCTTCTGCCATTACTCTGTCCCATCTGCTGTGACAACAGCAGGTCTTAGCTGGGGCTGCTCCTTCAGCACAGGCCCCAGAGTGAAGAAGATGCAGGGAGCACAGCCAGAGCTGAGCTGTCACCAACACGTATGGGAATGAGAAACAAACCCTTTTTGTTGTAGGTCACTGGGATTCAGGGATTTGTGATGGTAGCAAAACTTAGGAAAAAGGTGACCAATATGGAAATTGGTACCAGAAAAGAGGTGCTGCCTCATAACAACAAAAACAGCAATGAAATCTGAAGTATGTGGCAGCGCCAAAGCTAATGAACTTGTGGCTTTATGAGATACTGGGAAAATAGAATGTTGTGGTGGGAATTGGTTGTTACTAGAAATGTCCTAAAATAATGAGGTTAGCTCAGAAAAGTATTGGCCAATATACAAGCAGAATTGAAAGGGGATATAGAGAGTCTACGAATTCCAGAATTTGCATGGTTAGAAGATGCAATCGATTTTCACTTATAACTCATACAACATAAAGCTGAGAAGTGCTTTGGCATGTCTCAGAAAGAATCGTGGGCACTTCTTACAAGTGTTGTTGATTGGATCAAATGATAAAAAGCTACATTTTTGAGAGAGTCCTATAGCCAAAAGAGACACCAGCACAGGGTAAAGAGACTGAGACTACTGAATACTTAAAATGGCCCTAAGACTCCCCAGTCTTCTATAAGAAATAGCTACCCAGCCTGTAAGATGGGTATATCCTCCAAAGCCATCTTCAGAGATAGACAAGAAGGATAATTGAACGGGGAAGATTTCCAAGAGGTCACAGCCATGAAAAACAATGGGTTATGTTAAAAGGCTTTTTAAAAAATATCTGTCCAGTTTGGATTTCAGAAATTTATGTACCGGTAACATTTGACCTCCCGTTATTTCCCTTTCCACATAGGAGTGTTTGTTTTGATTACACTGTCCCTCTTGCACCATTGCGTGCTGGGTGGATATGTGTGCATGCCTGTGTGTGTGTGTCTCCTTGTCGCATAGGTCTCCATATCAAGAGAAGCCACTTATAGACCAGATACAGAAACTACCAAAGATCTTGACTTTGGGTCTGAAGCCCTGATTAGCCAGGCCTTTGGAAAATATTTTTCCCTGGTGTTCGAGGGAGTGTATTTTTCATGCAAAGGGAGGAAAGTAAATATTTGTGATCAAGAAGGCAAATTATAGAAGATTGTACAATTTCTACCGAGGATTTGCCATCCCACATTTGGTCCCTTCCTCCAGACACCCTCCTTTGTACCCTTCCATGCCGTTCATTGACACATGGCTTGCACTGGCCAGTGGGGCATGAGTGGCAGTGGCAGATGCTACTTCTGAGCCGCAGCTTTGAGAACCATTGCTGCTTCCACACTGTGCTTTCCCCTATGCTGGATAGCAACAGATCCCTGTGAGCTTCCTGGCTCTCAGAAGGAAGATGTGTGGAGCAATGCCCCAGCCAGCCCACAGCCAACGATTGCCATGGGTGAAAAATAAACCTTGATTTTTGTAAGCCACTGAGACGTAGGGGTTGTTACCAAAACAGAATCTCTTTGACAGACAAAGAGAACGAGAGTCACATTTGTGGCAATTTCAGCTGCCAAGAGCATGCACGAAAGCTCTCCTATGACTGACTGCACCCTTGCCAACCCTGGTATTCATCCGTTTGTTCTTGTATTTAACACCTTGATAGGCACACAGAGTATTTTATCCAATAGTTACCCATTTCTATAACTATTTGAGAAGCCAAACACTTTTTCACATATTTGCATGTTAATTTTGGGAGTTTATTTTCTTTTTTGGACTGTGTCAATTTCCTATTTTTGTTTTATTATTTGCCTTTTCTCAGTAAATTGTAAAAGGCATTTTTAAAGCTTATTGAAGACATTATCTTTATTTCCCACAGACATTGAAAATCTTTTCTTGTAGTTTGTTTGTTTTTAAATATTGTATATGATGACTTTTGATATCCAGAAGTTTAAAACATTTCATGTCGTCAAAATGCATATGCCTGCTAGCCCCCAAAAATATAGGTTTAATGAATCAATAACTAGTTTATTTCTTTGCTGTTAGGTATCGAAATGTTTCCTCGTACTGACATGAGAAGATATTCACCTATATTTTCCTCTCATTCTATTGATATTTTATATGTTTTGTTTAAATTTCCAGATCAGGAGTTTCCAGCTGCAGTTGTACGTTAGGATCAGAATCATTTGGGGAGCTTTTCAAAAGTATGTGTGGCTTTCCATACCCTCCGAGGGCATGGCTTGGGGCTCTATGTTTTTATACAGCCTCTCTTTCATTTTCCCTGGGGATATTATGATGCAGTTAGTCTGGAGTCTACATATTACTATTACACTCATTTTAATTTTGATGTTGTCTAATTTATCTATTTTTTCTTTTGTCACTTGTGCTTTTAGTGTAGTATCTAAGAAACCTTTGCCTAACCAAAGATTATGAAGATTTATTCCTATGTTTTCCTCTAAGAGTTTTATAGTTTTAGCTCTTATGTTTGGGTCTATGATCCATTTTGAGTTAATTGGTATGAACCAGAGATCCAATTTCATTCTTTTGTATGTGGATATTCAATTGTCCCAGAACCATGTTTGGAAAAGACCATTCTTGCCCCATTGAAATATTCTGGCATCCTCGTCAAACATCAATCGCCCATAAATGTGAGAGTTTATTTCTAGACTCTCAATTCTATTCTGTTGATTCTGTCTGTCCTTATGCCAACAACACACAGCCTTGATGAGTATAACTTTGTGGTAAGTTTTTTTTTTTTTTTGTTAAGTAATCAGTATCAATTTTATTTTTTTCCCGGTAATAAAATTCAACATCCCAGAGTGGCTTACATCTAGAAGAGGTCATGAGACACAGTTCTGGTCAATGAGAAGTAAGGAGCAGCTTCTGGTTGGGATTCCAAAATAAAATTAAGGAATTGATCTTGTTGACTTGCTCCCGTTGCTCCCCCACCCCTACCCCTCCCGCTTTTCTTTTCTTTTTTTTATTTTTATTTTTATTTTTTTCCTGCCTTCAGCCTTCTCCTATGTGAAGTACCGGCTTGATGGCCAGTAGTGCCTGCACATTCTTGTAAGCTTGAGGGAAAATCTTACACACTAAGGATGGCAGAATGTAAAGCTGAAGGAGCCTGGATCTCTGATGGGGTTGTGGGAATTTCTCTTCTGCACTGGGCTACGCAACTCTAAGAAGTGAGAAAAATAAGCCACTTACTTGAATTGAGCCAGCACTTGTTGGGTTTGAAGATTTTCACTGCCAAATTCTTCTATTTTAAACAATATACTAAGCAATCAACAAGGGCCTTCGGTGAACATAAGTTTCATGCTTTCATTCAAATTTTGTTTATGGAGTATCCACCTTTTGCTAAACACTGGACTAGCAACTGAAACTGGAGCCTTGAAGGAGATTGATATTCTGCCTTCAAGGAATGTCCCTGTGGTAAGTTTTGAAATCGAGAAGTGTGAATCCTCCAGCTTTGTTCTTTTTCAAGATTGTTTTGGCTCTTCTGGGCCCATATGAATTTTAGGATCAGCTTGTCAATATTTGCATAAACCTCATCTTGTCATCTTCTCCTGGCCACACTGATAACAGTGCTCTTGTTTTCCTCTGGCCATAGGCACATGTTTTTATTATCATGAATTATTGCCAAAGTAGATGGTAAGTTTTGCTCGTGTAGTTAGGATACCTTTCAATCCCACAGTGATGTGGAAAACCCAGAAACTTAATCTCTGAGAACTTACTTTCCCTTCTATTAAATAAAGGGGTTGCAACAGATCAGAGAGCCCCAGTGCCAGTGTGTGGATGGACTAGTCCACGTTTGACCACGTGTTTCTCTCCTCCGGCATCAGCAGTGCCTGTGGACAATGCTCTTTCCCCTGCTTTTTTTCCCCTTTCTTCTCCCAGCCTTTGTACTGATGTACCTTGGACTACGCCTTCTCTCAGGTCCTTCAGGTTTTTGAGGACTACGATTCAATGAAGAGGTCTCCGTCTGAGAAAGCCCCTTCTCAACAATTGGGCGGTTTTTTTCTTCTGAAAGGAAAAAGCCCACTGTGTCTATTCAGGTTGTGTTAGTGCAGCGCTGTTTGCAGGCCTGATGTGCTTGCTCCCGTGAAAGTGCTTGTTAACCGAGGTCGTGTCGTGCATCATGGACTTTAGTCACATCACGCATCATGACCGCAGAGCACGTGTCGAGGGATAATAGATATTTCATTTCCCCAGCGTCGCGTGCTTGCTTGCATTATTGATACTTGGTTGTCTCTGAATCATTGTAGTGGAGTTAAATGTAAATGGGATTCACCAGCTCTGAGAAGGGAAGGGAAATCTGTGACTCGGGGTATGCTCAAAGTCACTTTTACTAGGCTCTAAGAACACCTTTTTAACCTCTTGATGAGATTACAGAGTATGGGAAAGGGTCTGCAGCAGAGTCTGACCTGTGACCACCCTGAAGAACTCCCTGGCTGGGCTTCCTTTCCAGCCACCACTTCTCACGTCTGTGACAGCAGCAGTGGCATCAGTGCCTGGCATCTAATAAGAGCTTAATAAACATTTAGTAGATAAATGAATGGGTGATAAATTTTGTCATTGCATCTTACATTTTGCCAAACGCGCAGCTATGCGCATTTCATCTGTGCTGCGGCCCCGTAAGTACTTAACCCCTTGACTGATATTATACTCGTCATCTGAATAACACTTCCACCTTCCCTACTGGACTATTTCGTAACGTCCTGTGACAGGCATGACTGGCTTTATCCCAATTTCACACATACAGCATAGAGAAACCGAGAAGATGTTCAATGTTTTAAATCGGTGTTTCTCCAACTTGCATGTGAGCATGAACCACTGAGGTTTTTATTAGAAGTTCTGATTCAGCAGTTCTGGGTGGGCCTGCGAGTGGCGTTTCTGACAAACTGTCAGTGTCAGGTGAGCCTGGTGCTGCTGTTCTGCAAATTATCCTTCGAGTAGTAAGGCTTTAAATAGAACCTTTTCTCTGTCTTTGTGAAGGTGAGAGGTTACAAAAATAATAAATGAGACAAACAAACAATCCCCCTCCAAAAAAAAAAAAAAAGCAAACCACACAGCTATGACGTTTAAAATCAAAGAATCATCATAGACCCCATTCAACTGAAATCCCGGTGATGAAGCTTGATAAATCAGGCATTCTTTGGGTCTACAATATACCACAGCATACAGAATACTGCAGACTAATAAAGTTGGAGGATTCACATTTTGGATTTTAAGCCTTACCACAACTATTGTTTTTAATCTAAAAGTAAGAATATAAATATAGTGAGAAGACCCTTGTGACTATCTCCAGACAAGATAACTTTGGGCCAACAGTATAGTGATTAATTTTCACAATATGCCTAGATATTTCCTTAGAGAAAAGAGGGACTTGAAAGCTGTAGTTAAGAGTAAAAATTGTTCTCATATTACACATGGAAACCAAACACTAACATCACTTGTGGGAAATCTTGATTATCTTCATGGACTACCTAGGAAAACAAGGTTGTCCCAAAGCATGAAGATAAAGAGTTGCTATTTATGACTGTGTACTTGATCAGTTCCTGGGGATGTTTATGTGGAACTCAACAGGCATTCATCACTGTTACTATAGCTCACAATCAGAATTCCTTATCTGCCCAGACCTAGTCTCATATCTTTTCATGTACTAAAGAGCTCCCCATCTTACATGGCCTTTGTTCTTTAAAACATGGAGGTGCTTTGGAAAGTTAAGAGCAGAAGGCAATAAGGAGATGCAGGCAGCAGATATCCCAGCCCTATGCTGGAAGATTGTAGCAGAAGGCAGAGCTAAGTCAGCAACATTGGGCTATTGGATTTTGTTTGTTAAAGAACTATTTTAAGGCTAAAGGCCATCGGTTTCTTTTTTTTTTTTTCTTATAACCTTTGCTAGAGCTGCTTTGTGGTTAGTGTTTTCCTAGGCACAAGGCTTCAAATTATAGCTATGTCTCTGAGTTAAGCACAATGGGAACCCTTAAAGGTACCTGGGATTGAAAGATCTGGAAGAATTATCAGCTCAGAGAGTGTCAGAGTGAGGAGAATCTTTAGAAATCAAATTTAAACTTCTAGTTCAAGAGGGCGTATGACTCTCATGGATGAATTCTCCCTGAATCCTGAATCCCGTTGCATGGCGTGGAACACAGGCTGCCATCAAAAGATGCCGTCCATTGGCCAGTACATTGATGCATTTTTGCATGACAAAGTGTAGCTGAGTTGAGTCTGACTAATTTGTGAGATACTATATACAAAAATAAAGTCTGCCTGAGAATGAATGGATGGGACTTCTGGTTGAAACTTTCTAATACTATCAATATCATGACCAGAGCAGAGGCTAGAGGAAAGTATAGAATGTGGTTCAGTCAGTTAGAGACAATTTTTGATCCTACTAATATCTAAGGCAAACATACAGTGGTGGAGGTACACGAGAAGGGTGGATTTGGTGCTCACTTCCAGTCCATATGTGGCTCAGTGGGCATTCTGTATGAACTGGAACCCATAGAAATGGCTGGATTTTCAGGGAGGCATTGTCCAAGTTAGAGAAGGACCTTACTGGCCTTTCAGATTGCAACAGTGAATAAGAAATGACCTTTGTGCACAAAAGTGAAGCAAAATGTCACCCAGCTGCCTTCCTTCTCCCCACAGAAAACTAGACCTCTCATCTGGCAAAATAAAATCATAACATTTGAATATACAGGTGGAGTTGTTAGAAGAGCAGTTGGCTTCATGAATTTAGACCCCAGAGAAGCCTGGGCTAGAGCCAGCAGCGTGTGGGTGGTGATTGAAACCATGCTTGTGTATGAAGTCCCTTGGGGAGAGAGTGGGCTCTGCAAAGACAGGGTCTAGACCTGAGCCCAGAGAAATTCAAGCATTGAGAAGGATTTCTCTGTGGTTGGGCTGGAGAAGGAGAAAACCTCAAAGTACCCTGAGAAGAAAAGTCAGAGAAGGAGGAGGAAAACTAGTATTGTGGGGTGTTTTGGATGCTCAGGTATGAGTGTGGAATTGGCTCACATAACTTTGGAGGTTGGCAAGCCCAGAATCCAAATGGTTGGCTGCAAACGGCAGGTTGGAGACCTAGGGAAGAGCTGGTGTTGCACCTGGAATCTTACTGCAATCTTCTGGCAGAATCCCCTCTTCCTTTGGGGACCTCAGTCTTTTCCCTTAAGATCTTCAACTGCTTGGAAAAGACCTGTCCACATTATGAATGGTAATCTGCTTTACTAAAAGTCCACTGGTTGTAAATGTTAGTCTCATCTAAAAAACACATTCCTAGCTGGCAACATGCAGACATGTCTGACCAAATATCTGGGAACTATGGTCTAGACAAGCTGATACGTAAAATTAACCATCACAATGGTTCAGGTTGGATGAGGGTAGAGAAGTTCTGCAGTGTTCGTAGAAGATGATCAGATGTTGGACCAGGGTAGTGTCAGAGAGTCCAGAGTGCCACAGGCCCATCTGAGGGAAGCAGTCACAGATTCATGGCATCTCCTATTTGTCCTGTTGTCTGAGTTCTCTGGCAGCAATTAGTTGCCTGGGTGCAGAGTTAGAAAAAAAGGGTTGTCATTAAAATTAAAATAAAATTTTATGCTTCATTTTTTTGGGGGAAGAATTTATCTTTCGACAAGTATGTAGTTATGTGTATGTTTACTTATCTGAAAGTCTTTCTTTCCACATTTATTCCAATAGCTCTTACATCTTGTTTCTGCTATGTTTCCTTGCTACTTTTTGCCCCATTTTTTTTTTTGCATTGGCTTATCTAACTACTTCTGCATATCTTGAAGCAAATCAAATAGGTATTGCCATAAAGTCATAAATGTTCAAAATAAA
The DNA here is from genome assembly GCA_028533085.1 of Varecia variegata. NCBI lineage: Eukaryota > Metazoa > Chordata > Mammalia > Primates > Lemuridae > Varecia > Varecia variegata. The sequence continues at coordinate 9,052,082 of CM052446.1, read as the reverse complement.
ACCAATATTTATCAGCACCCCTCCCCCCAAACAAACACACAAAAAAACCCTGCTTTTTTTTCCATGTTTAGTTGTCATACTTTTGGGAGGCAGGCAGGGTAGACTTTAAGGGTTAAAGATAGTTCCTTCAAGGTTAGCTTGTTAATAACCAACCTATAAATCAAATTCAGGGATCCTGGCCCCAAATCTTTCTTTGCCGCACTGATTCTTTAAGTCTTATTAAAAAAACATTAAACACTCTAGGTTCATTGATCTAGGGATTTAAAGGTGCAAGAATGAAGGAGAAAGTTAGCTGGTGAATTCTCCACTCTCTGATTTGACATACAGAGCAGTTAACTTCCCAGGTTTTTTCTTAAGTCTTTTGGAGGAACAGAGTGGAAGGACTGTGAAAGGGTCTCTTGGATGTATGGCTTGGGCACAGTTACACTTCTGGGTTCTGCAACCACCAAGTTGCAGGTTAATTTGTGTGAAGGAAAGTTTTATTATGCTTTTTATTTCAGATGGAAAAACTAAAGGTTTTTAAAGGACAGATAAGAGTTTATATGGGCCAGTTTTCTTTTTCTTTTCCTGTTTGAGCTCTGTGATATTTTGACAGAAGTAGGAAGAAAAAGACTGAAGGAAGGCTGTTGGCATTCCCTTCTCTGGTTTCGTAAAATTTACCACTGAAGTCTGAATGTCACAGTCTTATAGTAACTTGTCATGCCTTGATAGACCATCCCTTGAAAGAATCAAAACAGAATATGTCCAGTTCCTCTTGAAATAGAACTACTTACCCAAAGGAGAGAATGCATTTGGGATTGGCACAGGAACCTCAAAGTTGGACACTTTTCGTTTTGCAAATACCCTAAACGTCAGAAGAAATTTAAATAATATGCACACATACACCATTTTCTAGATTATTTCTTAAATAAACCCCAATGTAGTAATGCCTAAATTGTTTTACAATTAACAAATTAATTATGCTTTGACAGTGAAAATCTAAGTAGTGGCCTAATAAATACAGACCCAATATGTGGGATCAACTGTTTTTCTGTCCGAGTCTCAGTTTGTCCATTTGTAGGATGGAGATGACACTATGTAACTGCTCCAAAAAACAGGTCACAGAGTAAAGCTATAAAATGGGTATGAATTGTTCCCAGGGAGGGCATGAGTCTCGCATACTCATGACTGACAGCAGTTGGCAGATGGAGCTTTCATGTGTTTGGTGAATCTGAGAATGTCACTTGTGCCAGGGTAAAGCAGCGGCTCTGTGTGGCTCACCAAGGACCCTGGGCCCAAATCTCCCACAGTGAGAGTCTGGGACAGCATGGGGTGGTGAACAAGTGAGACACTGGGCATCGGTCTTGTAACCACTAGCTTCTGCCCCAGGGGCCACCTGCGCTGCCCACCAGGGAGTAGGGGTCTCTGTTCTTCCACCCAGGGTAGCAGGAGGGCTGGAGGGGCCTGGAAGAAGGAAATGGAGAGGTGAGGCCTGCATTGCTCACTCTCCCCCACCCTGCACTTCAAAAATAGGAAGATTATTTTCAGAATCTCTCAAATCTTTTTCTTAAAGCATTGGTTGCAGTAAGTTTTTGTTTGGATTTGAGTTTGTGTTGTTTTCATTCCTTTACTAAAATAAATTATGTCTTTCATAATATTTACAGAAGTCAACATTCATCACATTTGCTGTTAAAATGTGGGTAGAACAAACACTCAGAAAAGGAACAACAAGCCATTTCAATAGCTTCTAGGCCTGGTGTTGAGCGCCTTGTTGATGAGACGACCTCAGAAGCAGTGTGCCTGTCATTGCCTGCGGTCTGCCTGTCGAGAGGTCCCCATCCAGACAGAGACACCTGTACACACAGCCCCGCCCCTCCCTTCCTTTGATGCACCGGACTGAATTGATCCCTTTGGCTCATGGTGCGCCTTAGACTTTGCATGACGGCCTCCACGGATGTGCCGGGACGCTGTGCCTTGTGACTTCATTTAAACTGCTCCAGTCTTCAACACGGTCAAAGTGTATGCCACGTGGGCAGAACCCCTCCCTAATTTTGAATACTGGCATAGATTCTGCTCACTTTTTGGTGGATTTGAGCCCCGCATTCATCTTGAGTTGCAGAGGGAGTTGGATCATCACCATTCTTTTACGTCACATGAGCCTATTTTGGTCTCATCCCTCATCATAGTTTTGTGAGTATTTGTTTACTTATGAGACATTGCTGGCAGAGACCCAGTTTCAGGCATATCTGACCCTCATGTATAAATCTATCCAAATATGTATGGGGCCAGGCGAGGTGGCTGATGCCGGTAATCCTAGCGCTTTGGGAGGTTGAAGCGAGAGGATCACTTGAGGTCAAGAGTTCAAGACCAGCCTGAGCAAGAGCAAGACCCCGTCTCTACAAAAAATAGAAAATTTAGTCAGGTGTGTTGGTGTGCGCCTGTAGTCCCCAGCTACTTGGGAGGCTGAGGCAAGAGAATCGCTTGAGTCCAGGACTTTGAGGTTGCTGTGAACTATGATGATACCACTGAACTCTAGCCTGGGTGACAGAGTGAGACCTTGCTTCACAACAAACAAACAAAAAAACCCCTCCAAATAACAACAACAAAAACCAAAAAAGAAAACAACAAAAAAACATGTATGGGGCTTACATGCTGAAAACTGTAAAAGTCACTTTTGTTTCATTTCTTTTCCCTCTTTTTTTGTTTTCAATTTTGTTCACTTCTGTTCTTTATTATTTCTGCCCTCTGCTTGTTTTTGGTTTATTTTGCTTATCTTTTTCTAGGTTCTTGAGGTGGGAGCTAGATTATTGATTTGAGACTTTTCTTTTTTTCCCCCAAAACATATGCATTTACTGCTGCACATTTTCCTCTTAGCACTACTGTTGCTATGTCCCACAAATTTTCACATGCTGTAATTTTATTTTCCTTTAGTTCAATGCATTTTTAAAATTTCCCTTTGACCCATGGATTACTTAGAAGTGTGTTGTTTAGTTTCCAGGTATTTGGAGATTTTCCTGTTATCTTTCAGTTGATTTCTAGTTTGATTCCACTATGATTGGAGAACACAATTTGTATGATTTTCATTCTTTTACATTTTTTAAGGTTTGTTTTATGGCCCAGATTGTGGTCTATCTTGGTGTATGTTTTGTGGGCACTTGAAAATATTGTGCATTCTGCTGTTCCGTGGTGGTGTGTACTATAAATGTCAATTAGATCATGTTGGTTGATGTTGTTGAGTTATCCTATATCCTCTCTGATTTTTTTGTCTAGCTGTTCTATCAATTGCTGTGAATGGCATGTTGAAGTTTTCAACCTTAATTCTGGATTTGTTTATTTTCCTTTCAGTTCTATCAGTTTTTACTTCATCTATTGCTTTGATATTTGATGCGTACACATTAAGGATTACAATGTCTTCTTGATAGACTGACCCTTTTATCATCACATAATTTTCCTCTTTTTCACTGGTCATTTTCTTTGGTCTAATCTGATGTTAACATAACCACACCTGCTTTTTTAAATTAAGGTTTGGATAATATATTTTCCCATTCTTTTACTTCCAACATTCCTACATCATTATATTTGAAATGAGTTTCTTGTAGACAGCAGGTAGATGGGTCATATTTTTTTAATCCACTCTGCCTAACTATGTCTTTTAATTGTTCTGTTTAGACCATTTATGTTTTATGTAATTATTGATCTACTAGGGCTTAAGTCTGCCTTTTTTTTATTTAACTTTGTTGTTTCTGTTTCTCTCTTTTCTTTTTCCTGACAATTTGTAGATTACTTGAATATTTTTTGGAATTCATTTTTTATTTATGTATAGTTTTTAAATAAACAATTTTTTAAAGAGATAAGGTCTTGCTCTGTTGCCCAGGCTGGAGTGTAGTGGCACAATCATAGGTCACTGAAACCTCGAATTCCTGGGCTCCAGCAATCCTCCTGCCTCAGCCTCCTGCATATAGGCATGAGCCATCGTGCCAAGCCTATGTAGTATTTTAAAATACATCTCCTTATATGGCTTTTTTGTGGTTATTCTAGGTGTTTTATTATATATGCCTAAATTGCTACAGTGTACTGATGCCACGTTTTATTTAATACCTGTTCAAATGAGTGTTGATACCTTACCTCCTTTATCATCCCTTTGTTTTACTCTGTTTATAATGCAATTATCTTAAATATTTCCTCTATATATGTTTAGCATCACATCAGACAGTGGTATAATTTTTGCTTCTAACATCAAACATAATTTAGAAAACTTGAGAAGAAATATCTTTCATGTTTATCCATATATTCTCTTACTAAATTTTTCTTCCTTCCTGAAGTTCCAAGATTCCTTCTTTTAATGTTTTCTTTCTGTTTAAAGAACATCATTTAGCCATTCTTTTAGGGCAGTTCTGCTAGTGACAAATTATCTTAGTATTTCTTCATCTGTGAATGGGTTGATTCCCCTTCGTTTTTGAAAGACATTTTCATTGGAGTTAGAATTATGGGCTGACAATTCTTTTCTTTCAGCAATTGAAAAATATTGTGCCCCATTTTTTGGCTTCCATGGTTTCTAATGAGAAATCTGCTCTCATTAAAATTGTTTTTCCCCTATAGGTAAAGTGCTGTTTATCTCTCACTTCTTTTAAGATTTTTTTCTTTGTTTTCAGAAGTTTGGCTGTGATTTGTCTATTTGTAGATTTCTTGGATTTATCCTGTTTGGAATTCACTTAACTTCTTGAATCTGTAGTTATCTCTTTTGCCAAATATGGGAAGTTTTCACACAAGAGACAATGAAAATTTTATACTGTTTAATCCAGCAATATTTCTTTTTAGGATTTTATTCTAAGGAACTGATTGCTGATGTGTAAAAATTTATTTATAGATATAAATACTTACCATTATTTTTACACTGTTGGGAAACTAGAAAATTGTAAAAGGTACAAAGTAATGGATTGGACAAATGAGTTACTGCTCATTAATTAACTTCTACTATACAATTACTAATTGGGATGTGGAAGAATAATAATGGAATGAAAATGGTCAAAATATTTGGAATTTTAGCTCTAGTCGTATCTCGCTGTGTAACCTTCATCCAATTACTTGTTTATACTTCAGTTTTCTCATCTGTAAGATGAGGATAGTGATAGAACCTACTTCAAGAGGTTTTGTGAGTAATTAATCAGTTAATATACATCAAGAACTTTGAGGAAAGCCTAGCACAGAGTAAATTATACATAAAGGCCAATTATTATTATTATCACTATTATTATTGAAAGGTACTGGAAGTTTTGTTATCAAGTTGTTGACAATAGTTACAATTATTTAGATGTAAAATTTCAGGTGTTTTTTCTTTTTGTGCTTATCTCTATGTCTACTTTTTTTTTATTTGCAAACAATATTAATAAGAAAAAGTTTTCAACAAAACAAATGTGTAATAAACCAAACTGAGGGAAATATTGATCAATATTACAAATTGCATATGCACATGTATGTGCATGAGTGTTGGCAGAGTAAGAGAAAGTCCAGATGGCCCATTAACCCCAGAGGCAACTCAGCAGCCCATGTCGTGCCTTCCCAGCTCCTCTTATTTTTTCAGATGAATATTTATGCATAGTTATAATGAGTGTATTTATATTAATTCTGCTCTTTTATAACATATGACACATATTTTAATGTTAGAAAGGACATGCATGCTATTTCATATTATAAAATAGTGATTTATGAAGTTGATGTAACATATGTAGCACAAATCACATAGACGTGCTTCTATTATTGTAATCTTTGGATGCTTCCCACTTAAGCTACTGTAATTATTTTACACCTTTTAACTCTTTTTGTATTTTGTATTATTATAGAAGTGAGAAGTGGCCAAACTATAAGACTTAAAAAAAATCTGTGATATTTATTGCCATATTTCTTTCCAGAAGCCTGTATCAATTAATACTGCCTCTAGAAAAAGTAGGAGAGTACTGATTTTGCCACATTCTCTACCAGAATTAAACATCTTTTTTAAATGTTTTTCTAATTATTAGGTGAAAAGGGGTAACTTGTTATTTACATGTTTTTGTTTCTTGTGAGGTTGAATTTTTTCCCAACATGTTAGTTTACAGGGTGCATTTTCTCTTTGTAAATCTCCTGCAGATACCCGTCTACTTAATGTTTTTCTTATCCATTGCATAGACTTTGTTTATTAACGGCATTTATCCGTGTCATATTTCCTGCAAACCTGGTTTCATCTGCTGTTTGTTTATATTTCAGTTACTTTTTATGTACAGAAGTTTTTAATTTTTTGTAGTCAAATCCTTCAATAATTTCCTTTGTAACATAAGAAACACAAGAGTTATGTTACTACTAGATTTAGAAAATGATCTTTCTTTCAGAGCTTTGAATAATATGTCACTTTGTTTTCTCCTACTTTTTTCATTGTTTGACTTCTTTAGAGAAAATATTTAACCCTTTAATCTATTTGAAATCTACCTTGGGGCATTGAGAGGGAGTGGTGAGCAAATCTTTTAAATTCCTTGGAGTGCTATTTTTATTTCTTCTAGATTTACTGGCCCAAATTCAGAGGAAAATGCCTAGGATGACAAAAAGATTGCAGTCCATATGTTTTGAGAAATGGCTTGAAGACCATAAGCCGGAATGATGGCTGTTTACAAACCTTTGGATGTTTGGGAACATGCTGTGCATTAGTTAGAGACTCAAGCTCTGGGGGCAGCAGGAACTGGGCTCATGTCCCAGCTTTGCCACTTACGGGTATGTGTTTTAGGGCAAGACGTAGATCCACGTTAAGCCTTAATTTCTTCATATGTTAAATGGGAATAATAACAGTACCTTCCTCATGGCTATCGTGTGAAGATTAAATGAGAAAACGAAGGTAGGTAGTTAGGAAGATGCTTGGTTCAGAGAACACTCTCAATAAATGCTGGTTGTCAGTGTCATTAAGTTTTGTGTTTATTTTGTTTTGTACAAGCCCAAAGAAAAGAGTGAGGATGAAAAATGACAAATTCTAGCCTACATGAGTCAGGATTTGCTGAGATTCTGAATTGTTTCAGGAGATAATGGCTCTTTTATTGTGGAGCATTTTAAGCAAGGACTGAGATAGGGCTGAGGCTCTCCATGAAAGGCTCACATGTTTTTCACAAACTTCCAGGCTGCCAGCCCTGGACAACGTCTGTGGAAGACTTGCCTCTTCCTGCCCCTGCTGTCCCCTGGTAGGTTAGCTCAGGGATATGAATGAAATTGAGGCATAGACCACCCAGGATAGAGTATTGAATGCTAATTAGCTTTTCAACACTGCAGATGTTTTTGAAGAAAGGAAGATGGGATGAAACCTATACTTTGGGAGGAAGATGCAGAGTGGTTTGCCTGGGGAGCAGATGTGAGGCCGAGAGAGACACAAAGGGAAGGTTGAAGGCTGGTGGAGTGGCGCTGGGGGAAGGAGGGGAGGAAGGGCAGAGGTGGCGACTGGGGCAGATTCAAGACACAGGGGAGAGGACAGCTGACAGGGTCAGACCACATTTTCCTCTCTCTCTGTGTGTGTGTGTGTGTGTGTGTGTGTGTGTGTGTGTGAGTGCTATCAAAGATAAACAAAGCTGGACATTAGTTAAAAGTGATGAAAACACATTTTATTCAGGAACAACTGACAATAGGGGAAAGAGATGGCTCCATTCCAACTTGTACAGAGGTGACTGGGCATTTTAAAGGGGGAATGAAGGAGTAGGGGACAGCAGCAAGCAGGGGCCCTGTAGAGTCCAGGAAGTGAAATGTTACAAAAAGGGGCAGGGGGTTTAGTCAGTGTAAATGCGATGAGGCCAGCTCTCTGCTAGCTGGAAATTACTGAAGTTAGGATTCTATCCTCCACAGAGACTGGGAGACAGAGGCCATGTTTTTTCCAGACAATTGCATTCAAAGGAACAGCTTTCAGGTCCTTGGGAAAGATACACCTAAGTTATTGGAGAGACATACATATATACAGATGCTCCTTGACTCATGATGGGTTTATGTTGAAAATATTGTAAGTCGAAAATGAATGTACTACACCTAACCTATTGAACATCATAGCTTAGCCTAGCCTACCTTAAACCGTGCTCAGAACACTTACATTAGCCTACCATTGGGCAAAATCATCTGACACAGAGCCTATTTTATAGTAAAGTGTGGAATATCTCATGTAATTTACTGAATACAGTACTGAAAGTGAAAAACAAGTCCCCCAGTGTATGGGGACTTGAAATATGGTTTCTACTGAATGTGTATGGCTTTCACACCATTGCAAAATCGAAAAATTGTAAATTAAACCATTGTTAATTCGGGGACCATCTGTCTCTCAAAAGGACAGAGGAAGGATTTACAATTTTAAGCTTTCCTTAGTAAATGCTCCAAGAAAGGGGGAGGGAATGTCAGTGGCCTATTGTCAAGTGTTGGGTAGAACAAATGGTAAATTCTTTTGACAGCCCTGAGCTTCTTTGGATAGGAACTCCGAGGGGGGCTGGGTGGACTGGGGAGTCAGCGCAGGCTGGCAGCAGCCACGCTAGATGCGGTCAAGACTCTTAGGGCAGGGAGTGATCAGATGCCATCAGCTCTCCCTGCAGGGCCTGGGACAGTACAGAGGGGTGAGGAGCTGGAGTGGTGGGTACTGCTTCTGGTTCTACAATTCATGAGTGGGAAAAACATTGCTGCTCTTATGTTGTGATGATCAAAAGGGGTAATATATGTGAAATGGCTTGGAAAATGGAAAGAATTATTTTTAGTACTGAGAATCATAATCGGAGAACTTGGCTCCCTCTCACGTTACGAATTTATGTAGCAGCATAAATGGCCAGGTCCTTCGAGGAGAACCCTGAAGGCGAGACTGCCAGACCTCTTTTTTAATTCCCTTTGTAAAGTGCTTACTTACATCTGATGCATCACACTTGTTTCCTTGTTTTTTATTTTTTCCTTTCTTTTTGGACTTGCTTTCTCTGCTTAAGGCATTGCAACGTAAAATCGGTTGCCAGCGGGGAAAGTGCTTTAGAAAGAATGCTAAGTATGCTGAAAGTGCGATCAAGATTACTTTTTAATTTTAAAAACCTTTTTTTCGGTATTAGTATTATGCTAAAAAAAGAAAGATAGTATTTGATACTTCTTACTACTTTTCTGTCCTGTATCCAGGAGATTCGTTACTTGGAAACCATTCAGTCCTCTGATAAAGGCTGTGACTTGATTTCTCGCTTTATAGGATTGACAGAAATATTCAAATGATGGACTAGTTTTTCAATTACAAAGCTTAATATAAAACACTTTCTGAATTTGGATGAAAACACTATGTGGAGTTTTGTTTTTACTTTGTTATGTACTTAATCTTTTCTTCCCAGGCGGGTGGTTAAAGCTTCTTGAGGGAAATGGTGAGGAATGATACCTTGTGTTTGTGATGCTCTCATCTTTCCAAAGGGCTTTTCACGATGTCACTGGGTCCTCACAGCAGATTAGAGAACTCGGTGGGGAAGGGTCAGTGTGCCAGATGCACAGGTGAGGAAACGGGAGGCCAGGAATGCTGTGTGATTCTGTAGCGGAGCTAAAAACAGAGGCGGGATCTCCTACCTATTAATCGGAAATACCACAAACCTGGTCAAAAGTGGGATGGGCCGTTGTCAATCTAGTAGAAATTCATAGTGAAGCTTTACAAGTCCAGTCAATGCTTGATGAAACCTCGTTTTGGGGTTAAATTGAGATTACTGCTCAACACGTTGTTCAGTATTCCACATAAGAAAATTTTGGAAGGTTGAAAACTAAGAATGGTCTCTTCTAATGTTGAGATGGTTCCTTTCTTTAAGAAACAATGGCTTTATTGGGGTATAATTTGCATACCATATGATTTGTACAGAGTGCACAATTCAATGATTTTTAAAAAATATATTCACAGATATGTACAACCAGCACCACATTCCACTTTAGAATATTTTCATCATCTCAAAAAGAAACCCTGTACCCTTTAACTACCACTCTGTTATTCCTCCATTCACCCTTAACCCTACGCTGTAACTAATCTGCTTTCTGCCTCTATAGATTTCCCTATACTGGATTTTCATATGCATGGAATTGTATAACAGGTGGACATTAGTGAGGGGCTTCCCTTTTTCAGCGAGGGGCATGAAGTGATATCTCATTATGGTTTTGATTTGCCTTTTCTTGATTAAATTCCATATGAATTTTATAATCAGCTAGTCAAATTCTACAAAGTCAGCTAGGAGTCTGATAGCAATTACATTGAATCTGCGGTGAGTTTGGGGAGTTTTCAAGGTTCATCTAAGTTGTAGCATGTATCAGTGTTTCACTCCTTTTTATGCCTGAATAATATTCTACCATATGGGTATATCTTTATCCATCTTTCGGTGGACATTTGGGTTGTTTCTACCTTATAGGTACTATGTCATACTGCTTTCCATATTTGTGTACACATTTTTGTGTGCACATATGTTGTCATTTCTCTTGGCTAAATACTTTGGAGCAGAATTACTTGGTCATATGGTAACTCTATGTTTGAGGAACTGCCAGACTGTTTTCCAAAGTGTCTGCACCATTTTACATCCCCATTGGCAGTGTATGTGTTTGCATTCCTCAACATCCTTGCAAGCACTTACATGACATTTTGATTTAGCCATCCTTGTGGTCACGAAGTGGTATCTCATTATGGTTTTGATTTGCCTTTTATCGATTAAATTCCATATGAATTTTATAATCAGCTAGTCAAATTCTACAAAGTCAGCTAGAGGTCTGATAGGAATTACATTGAATTTGTGAATGAGGTTAGGGAGTATTGCCGTCTTAATAGTGTCAAGTCTTCTGATGCATGAACATGTGATGTTTTCCCATTTATTTACATCTTTAATGTCAACAATGTTATGTATTAATAGTTTTCAGAGTATAAGTTTGGGGCTTCTTTTGTTAAATTCATTCCGAAGTATTTTAGTCTTTTGTGAATGGAATTGTTTTCTTAATTTCATTTTCAGATTGCTCATTTGCAAATGTACAAAAATAAAATTGATTTTTGTGTATTGATTTTGTAGCCTGCAAATTTGCTAAACTTGTTTATTTGTTCTAATTGTTTTTTAGTGAATTCCTCAGGATTTTCTATTTATACCATCAGATAATGTCATCTATGAATAGAGATAGTTTTACTTCTTCCTTTCCAATTTGTATGCCTTTTCTTTTTTGTATGTGTGATCTGGTTATGCTTTTTCTATATTAAGAGCCACACTTTTCTATAATTTAAGTCCAGGTTTTTATTTCATCGTGTGTAACTACCCTGGATGGAACCTCTAGTACAATGTTGACTAGAAGTGGTGAAAGCAGACATTCTTGTCTTAGTCCAGATCTCAGGGGGAAAGCATCTAGTCTTTCACTATTAAGTATGATGTTAGCTGTGGGTTTTCATAGATGTGCTTTACTAGGTTGAGGAAGTTCCCTTCTATTCTTAGTTTGTTGGGTATTTTTATTATGAATGAGCATCAGTTATTATCAAATGCTTTTATGCATCTGTTAAGATGATTAGGCAAGAAAAAATTCAAATCACCACATTAAAAAGTGGGAAAAGACATGAACAGAAACCTTTCAAGAGAGGATAGACTAATGGCCAATAAACATGTGAAAAAATGCCGAACATCTCTAATCATCAAGGAAATGCAAATTAAAACCATAATGAGATATCACTTAACTCCAATGAGAATGGTTTTTATCAAAAAGTCCCAAAACAACAAATGTTGGCATGGATGCGGAGAGATAGGAACACTCTTACACTGTTGGTGGGACTGCAAACTAGTACAGCCTCTATGGAAAATAGTATGGTGATACCTCAAAGAACTAAAAGTAGAACTACTGTTTGATCCAGCAACCCCACTACTGGATATTTACCCAAAGGTAAAAAAGACATTCTATAAAAAAGACACCTACACTCAAATGTTTACAGCAGCACAATTCACAATTGCAAAGATGTAGAGACAACTCAAGTTTTCATTGATACACGAGTGGATTGATAAAATGTGATATATGTATACCATGGAGTACTACTCAGCCATAAAATAATACCTTTTGTATTAACCTGGATGGAACTGGAGACCATTCTTCTAAGTGAAGTATCACAAGAATGGAAAAACAAACACCACATGTACTCACCATTAAATTGGAACTAATTTACCAACACTATGTGCACATATGGAAATTACATTCATTGGAAATCAAGCAGGTGGGAGGGGGGAGGAAGGGATGGGTAAATTCACACCTAATGGGTACAATGCACACTATCTGGGGAATGGGCGGGCACTTATAACTTTGACTCAAATTGTACAAAAGCAACTTATGTAACCAAAACATTTGTACTCTGGTAATATTCTGAAATAAAAATAAATAAATAGATAAATAAGCTGTGATCATAGCATTAAAAAGTTGATTAGATAATTTTTGGTTTTTATTATATTGATATAATGTATTAAGTTAATTGATTTTCAGATGTTGAATCAACCTTGCATTCCTGGGGTAAATCTCACATGATCATGGTATGTAATCCTTCTAATATGCTGCAGGATCTGATTTCTTGATATTTTGTTGAGGGATTTTGCATCTATGTTTATAAGAGATATTGGTCTATAGTTTTATTTTGATGTTTTTATTTCTGGTTTTGGTATCAGGTTAGCACTGCCCTCATAAATGATTTGGGAAGTGTTTTCTCCTCTTCCATTTTTTGGAAGAGCTTGTGAAAAATTAGTATTAGTACTTTAAATGTTTGGCAGAATTCACTTTTGAAGCCATCTGGGCTTGGGCTTTTTTTGTGGGTAGTTTTTTGATTTTTAATTCAGTGTCTTTATTTGTTATAAGTCTATTTATATTGTTTATTTCTTTTTGGGTCAGTTTCCAGTTCATTTTGTGTAGTTTATCCAATTTGTTGGGGTATAATTGATCATAGTATTCCTTTATAGTCCTTTTTATTTTTGAAAGGTCATTAGTAGTGTTACCTCTTTTGTTTCTATTTCTATTGAGTCTTTTCTCTTTTTTCCTTGGCCAATCTAGTTTGTTTGCTGATTTAATTTATCTTTTCAAAGAATTAGCTTTTGGTTTTATTGACTTTCTCCATTGTTTTCCAATTGTCTGTTTCATTAACTTCTCCTCTGATCTTTATTTCCTTCAATCTGCTTGCTTAAGCCTTAGTTTGTTCTTTTTCCAGTGTCTTAAGGTAGAAAGTCAGGTTATTGATTTGGGCTTTTCCTTTTTTCCTTAATATAGGCACAGACTTGCCTTTCTTACAGAATTTTCTTAGATTTTCTTGAATAGATGTTTCTTCCTTTACTGTTTGCTAGTTTGCTATTAGGACCATTTCCAGAGGCTTTAAATGTGTGTGTGTGTGTGTGTGTGTGTGTGTGCGGTTGTGTGTGCATAGTTATATATACACACACAAATAAATATATATGTAAATATATAAATATAATTTTCATCAGTTTCGCTAGAGAACAAATCAGTGGAGCTCTTCGTGATTATGCTGGAATTTAATCTCATGCTTCCTTTTTATTAGAGGACTTCAGGGGAAATAAAGTGTTGACTCTGTGGACTCTGTCATAGGACAGTGTACTTGAAGGAAGGCAGGCAGTAGACTTTAGGATGTAGAACACTGAGCATGAAGAATGGGTAAACATTTTCAGTGCAAATCTGAAGGTGGAACTTGAAGTGATGGTAATATGTTTAAGCTGAGTATTAGGACAAACTTTCCAACAACTGGAATTCTGGCAATGCATGAAGCTGTCTCCTGTGTTTTGGGCACCTGTACACTCTCTAAGATCATCCA
>CM052446.1:8915746-9037805 GCA_028533085.1 Varecia variegata | reverse complement strand
TTTTTTTTTTTTGACTCCTACTAGACATATTATTAACCAATCCCTAATACATTCTACTGCAGCCAAGTATGACTGATGTAGAGACCCAGGATAAAATGTTCCCTTATATCTACCCTAAAATTTTGCTGAAGACTCACTCATTGGCCAGCTCATCTTATAAAGCAAAGTTTTGAATGAGTAAAATGATATAACCATACATATTCTTTTATGAGATATTCTTCCATGTGCTTTCATAAGAATTTATATATTCTTTCATTTATGCTGTCATGACTGTGGTATTTTTTCTCTCCTATTCATAAAACAGAGTTGTCATTTCAGCCAAAATGTCAACCTAAAATTTATTTTCTAATTACAAGTGTAATTAGAAAACACAGAAAAGTACAACAGAAATAAAAGTCAGGTGTAGTTGTACTCCCTTAAAATAAACATTGCTATTTTTCTGTCCCATATCCTTCCTGTCTTTTTTCTATGCATTACCCACCCCCAACATCTCTCTCTGTTTATAAAATTATAATAACAAGATGCTGTTTTGTTTCCTGTTTAAAAATTACATGACAAATTATTGTGGAAATTTTCTTGAATTCACGTGCTGTCCATGCTGAGTGGTGTTCTATGTTGTACATGGATCATAATCCTCCCAACTCTTTCCTTTACTTGAACCTCCCGGTGAAGAACACTGAGGTTATTATTTCTGCCTATATATTTTTGAGTGTACATTTGACAAGTATATTTTCTCAGTCTTCCTCACTAATTTGAAATTACATATTTAGCATATCAAAAAATGCCTCCATGCAACTGGGACTATTTATTGATTTTATGTGCTGGTTCATCGATCTGCCTCTTCGGGCATCAGCACTGTTTTTCTTTAATTAATAAAATGTTAGTTTGGGTTAAGAATCTTGCATTGTGAATAGAAAGTGTTTTACTGTCTGTTCTCACCTGTTTACTCTTCCGAGAGAAATTTAAATTTAGTAAATTTACAATCTGTAGTAGTCAGGGTTTTCCTGAGCAACAGAACCAATAGGAGTTATACACACACACACAGAGGAAAGGGGGTTTATTAGGGAAAACCGGCTCACAGGGTTACAAAGGCAAAGTCCCACAGTAGGCCGTCTGCAAGCTGGGCAATGAGAAAAGCCGGTAGCTGGCTCAGTCCAAGTCTAAGGCCTCAAAACCAAGGAAGCTGACAGTGCAGCCCCCAGTCTGCGGCCGAAGGCTCAGAGCCGCAGGAGGCCACTGGTGCAAGTCCTGGAGTCCAAAGGCTGAAGAACTTGGAGTCTGATGTCCAAGGGTAGGAGGAGAAAAGCCATCCTGCTCTGGAGATTGGGTTGGGGGAGAGACACAGAGAGAGAGAAAGACACAGAGAGAGAGAGAGAGAAATCTAATGCAGATTGAGTTTGACTAATACTAATTCAAAGGACAGAAAATTGGCAACTTTCCCACTAGTACAAAGATCATTCCTTTTACCCAAGATTATAATGTTTCATACAATAAATATTTTAATATCATCCCTGCATTGCTGAGATAAACCCTTTTCACATACTCATGGGTTCCATTTGCTGAAATTTCATTTAGGATTTTTGCATTTTTTATTTTATGATATCTCTTCTTCTCTTCCTTCTTGCCTTTCCTCTTTGCTCTTCTGATTTTGATTCAGGGGCACTTGCTTAATCTGTTCTCATACAGTGAGCTAAGAAGTGTTTTATTTCCCCCCTGTGTGTTCTGCAAGAGCTCAGTGACATTGGAAGTTTCAGATCTTTGAAAGTTTATTAACGCTTGTCCTTAAAAACCCTTGCACTTTGTTCTCACTTAAAAGTGGGAGCTAAACTGTGGCTACACAGGGCACACATTGGAGACTCATAATGGTGGAATGTGGCAGGGTGAGGGATGAAAAGTTACCTATGGGGTACAATGTACACTACTTGGGTGATGAGTACAACAAAGACCCAGACTCCACCACTATGCAATATATACATGGAATGGAATTCATCTCGTACCCCCTAAATCTATTAAAATAAAAAATAATAAAAAATTTTTTAAAATCCCTTGAACCTTGTGTCATGTTCAATTATATCTTTCATTACTTTTTCAATAATTTTCAGTGATTGTTTATCTTTGCCAGAAAATCATCTATTTTGTGTAAAACTTTAAAGTTATTATAAATTATACTTATTAATCTTTTATAATTAAAAATAATCTACCATTTCTCTAATTTGACTTTTCTTGTTTCTAATGTGCGTGAGAGAGTTTTCACTTTTTGTTTGTTGTTATTCAGGCCTGGCAAAGGTTTATGTTTTTAGTCCTTTGAAAGTTTTATTGATGATGTATAGCTTTTTTTAAATTTTCTAATTTCTAATTTCCCTCTTTTCTAACCGAACAAAATTTTTTTGTTGTTAATTCATTAGCATCTTGAACTGTATGTTTAAAGTTGTTTTTAGCCTCTTTTTTTCTAACTTATGCATTTCTAAACTACTTTTAGCATCATTTTGGGCTTATTTAGACATGCAGTACTTGTAAGGTTTTGATACTTAAGCTCTCAGCTTTGATGATTTCTAGGTCCTTGCTCTTTCTGTTCTGGTTTCTTTCATGGAAGAGTTGTTGTTTCAGATTTTCCTAGTAAGTAGTTTTAATTTTTCGGCTTATCTTTTGTTTTTTTAATTTCATTGAACTGTTTACAGAGAATATGGTCTCCATGACTTCAATTGTTTGGAAAGTAATGAGATTTTTCTCTGATGCCTAATGGAAGATAAATTTTTATTAATGTTTCACGTGTATTTTCAAAGAATGCGATTTCTCAATTGGGTAGAGAGTTTTATATATCTTTATCCTATCTATACCAATTTTTTTTTGCTTATTCAAATCCTCTTATCTTTTTGTTTTACTTGGTCTCACTATTTCTGAGAGAGTTGTTACTGTTTCCCACTATGATTTTTATGTTTCCATTTCCTATTGTATTTATGTCAATTTTTGATTTTTTTTATTTGGGAGCTATGTGTTTATTTTTTAAATTTAAAAATATTAAGAGGTACAGATGTTTTTGATACATGGCTTGAATCAGGGCTATAAGTATGCCCATCATCTGAATAGTGTTGGTTGTACCCATTCGGTGGGTTTTTCCCCTCCCCCCCCTCCCCTCAGCCCTGCTTGATTTCCAATGACTTTTGCTTTCCTCTGTGTACTTGTGTGCCCATCAATTGGTTCCATATTATAGAGTAACTGTGCTGTTTGTTTCCATTCTTGAGATACTTCACTTAGGATAATGGTGTTCAGTTCCTTCCAAATTGCCGCAAAAGGCATTAATTTATCTTTTTTATGGCAGAGTGGTACTCTGTGGTATACATATACCACATTTTGTAAATCCACTCATGAATTGATGGACACTTAGGTTGATTCCACATCTTTGCAATGGTGAATTGTGCTGCAATAAACATTTGCATGTAGGTATATTTTTGATAAAATGACTTCTTTTCCTTTGGGTAGATGCCCAGTAGTGGGATGCTGGATTGAATGGTAGGTCTACTTTTAGTTCTTTGAGGAATCTCCATACTGTTTTCCATAGAGGTTGTACTAACTTGCAGTCTCACCAACAGTGTATAAGCATTCCTTTCTCTCTGCATCCATGCCAGCATCTACTGTTTTTGGACTTTTTAATAAAAGCCATTCTAACTGGGTAAGGTGGTATATTATTGTGGTTTTAATTTGCATTTCCCTGATGATTAGTGACATTGAACATTTTTTCATATGTTTGTCAGCTATATGTCTCTTTTGAAAAACTTCTGTTTGTGTCTTTTGCTCACTTTTTAGTGGGGTTGTTTGTGTTTTTCTTGCTGATTTATTTGAGTTCTTTGTAGATTCTAGTTATTAGGAAGTGTAGATTGTAAATATTTTCTCTCATTCTGTAGGTTGTCTATTTGCTCTGTTGATTACTTCCTTAGTTGTGCAGAAGGTTTTTAATTTAATCAAGTCCCATTTATTTTTTGGTTGCTGCTGTAATTGCCATTGTGGTCTTAGTCATAAATTCTTTGCCTAGGCTGATATCTAGAAGAGTTTTTCATACATTTTCTTCTAGAATTTTTATGGTTTCATACCTTACATTTAAGTGTTTTATTCATTTTCAATTAATTTTTGTGAGTGGTAAGAGATAGGAGTCCTGTTTCATTTTTCTGCATGTGGCTCTCCAATTTTCCCAGCACCATTTATTGAATAGGGCTTCTTTTCCCCAGTGTACATTGTTGTTTGCTTTGTCAAAGATTAGTTGGCTGTAGGTAGATGGTTTTATATCTAGATTCTCTGTTCTGTTCCATTGGTCTATGTCTATTTTTGTGCCAATATCATGTGTTTTGGTTACTATAACCTTGTAGTATAGTTAGAAGTCTGCTAATGTGATGCCTCCAGCTTTGTTGTTTTTGCTTAAGATTGCTTTCGCTATTCAGGCTCTTTTCTGGTTACAAACAAAGTGTAGAATTATTTTTTCTAGATCTGTGAAATATACCATTAGTATTTTGATGGAGATTAAGTTGAATGTGTAAATCCCTTTGGGCAGTATGGACATTTTTTTTTTTTTTTGAGACAGAGTCTTGCTTTGTTGCCCGGGCTAGAGTGAGTGCTGTGGTGTCAGCCTAGCTCACAGCAACCTCAAACTCCTGGGCTCAAGCAATCCTACTGCCTCAGCCTCCCGAGTAGCTGGGACTACAGGCATGTGCCACCATGCCTGACTAATTTTTTCTATATATATATTTTAGTTGGCCAGATAATTTCTTTCTATTTTTAGTAGAGACGGGGTCTCGCTCTTGCTCAGGCTGGTCTCGAACTCCTGACCTCGAGCGATCCACCTGCCTCGGCCTCCCAGAGTGCTAGGATTACAGGCGTGAGCCACCACGCCCGGCCTAGTATGTACATTTTAACAATGCTGATTCTACTGATTGATAAGCATGGTATTTCTCCATTTGTTTGTGTCAGCCGCAATTTCTTTTTGTAGTTCTCCTTGTAGAGATCTTTCACCTCCTTGGTTAAGTATATTCTTAGCTACTTTATTTTCATTGTACCTACCGTGAATGGTATTGAGTCTTTGATTTGACTTTCAACTTGACTGTTATTGGTATATAGAAATGCTACTGATCTGTGTACGTTGATTTTGTATCCTGAGACTTTGCTGAATTCATTTATCAAGTCCAGGAGACTTTTAGTGGCGTCTTTGGTGTTTTCTAAATACAAGATCATATAGTCAGCAAAAATTTTGACCTCCTCTGTCTTGATTTGGATACCCTTTATTTCTTTCTCTTGTCTGATTGCTCTGGCTAGGACTTCCAGCATTATGCTGAATAGAAGTGATGACAATGGGTACCCTTGTCTTGTTCCACTTCTTAGTGGGAATGCTTTCAACTTTTCCCCATTCAGTATGATGCTGGCTGTGGGTTTGTCATGTAAGGCTTTTATAATTTTCAGATATGTTCCTTCTATGTCTGGTTTGTTGAGGGTTTTTATCATGACATGGTGTTGAATTTTGTTGAATGCTTTTTCTGCATCTATTGAGATGATCATATGATCTTTGTTTTTGCTTCTGTTTATGTGGTGAATTACATTTATTGGTTTATGTATGTTGAACCATCCTTGCATCCCTGGGATAAAGTCCACTTGATCATGGTGGATTATTTTTTTGACATGCTGCTGAATTCAGTTTGTTAGCATTTTATTGAGAATTTTTGAATCTATATTCATAAGGGATACTGGTCTGTAATTTTCTTTTTTTGTTGTATCCTTCCCTGGCTTTGCTATCAAGGTGTTACTGGCTTCATAGAATGAGTTGGGGAGGATTTCATCCTTCTCAATGTTATGGAATAATTTCTGCAGTATGGGTACCAGTTCTTCTATATAGGTCTGGTAGAATTCAGTTGTGAATCCATCTGGTCTGGGGCTTTTGTTTGTTGGAAGACTTTTCATTACTGGTTCAATCTCACTGCTCCTAATTGGTCTGTTCAGGAGTTCTATTTCTTCCTGACTGAGTCTTGAAAGGTTGTTTGTTTCCAGAAATTTATCCATTTTTTCTACATTTTCTAGTTTATGTGCTTAGAGATTTTCCTAATATTCATGCATGATGTTTTTGTTTCTGTGCTATGTGTTGTGATATCTCCTTATTTATTTCTGATTGAGCTTATTTGAGTCCTTTCTCTTCTATTTGTGGTTAATCTAGCAAGAGGTCTATCAATCTTGTTTATCTTTTCTAAGAACAAACTTTTGGTTTCATTGATGTTTTGTATTTTTTTCCCCTTTCATTTAGTTCTACTCTGACCTTAGTTATTTCTTTCTTCTGCTGGCTTAGGGTTTGGTTTGCTCTTCCTTTTCTAGTTCCTCAACATGTGATATTAGGTTGTTAACTTGTGATCTTTCTGTCTTTTGGATGTGAATATTTAAGGTTATAAATTTTCCCCTTAGGTATGCTTTTGCTGAGCTCCAAAGATTTTCATAGCTTATGTCTCCTTTGTTGCTCAGTTCAAGGAATCTTTTGATTTTCATCTTAATTTCATTATTTACCCAATAATTATTCAGTAGCAGGTTGTTTAATTTCCATGACTTTGTGTAGATTTGAGTGTTACTCTTAGAATTGATTTCTAGTTTTAATTCACTATGGTCTGAGAAGCTACATGGTTTGATTTTGATTTTTAAAAATCTGTTGAGACATGTTTTGTGGCCTAATATATGATCTATCTTGGAGAATGTCCCATGTCCTGATGAGAAAAATGTATATTCAGCAGTTTTTGGGTAGAATGCTCTGTAAATATCTGTTAGGTCCATTTGTTCTAGGGTCCCATTTAAGTCCAGTGTTTCTTTATCCATTTTCTGCTTTGATGATCTGTCCATCTCTGATAGTGGGGTGTTGAAGTCCTCAGCAATTAGAATGCTATTATTTATGTATGCTTTCTTTTATATTTTTACCTACATGATTATTACTTTTCCATTTGATTCTTTGCCCTCAGATTGTATTTTTCTGATATCAATATTATTACATTTCCTTAATCTTTGTAAACATTTTCATGGTATATCTTTTTCATTTATTATTTTCAAGTGACATCATCTTGTTTTAAATATGTCCCTTACTAGTACCATGTAGCTTTTTAAAAAAATATGATTTGAATATCTTTATATTTCAATATGGAAATTTAACTTACTTATATTTATAATGATAACTGATATGATTAGTCTTATTTATAATTAATATTTATTTGATTATTTATTTATATTGAAACTTTGAGATAATTGTAGATTCACATGCAGTTGTAGGAAATAATACAGAGAGATCCCTTGAACTTTTTGCTCTATTTCCCCCATTGGTCACTTTTGTAAAACTATTGTATAATATTGCAACCAGGAGATTGACATTCATATAGTCCAACCGTCTTATTGAGGTTTAGCCAGTTTTACTTGCACTCATTTGTGAGTGTGTTTCTGCTACAGCCATCTCAGCCTAATTGCCTCCCAATTGATTTTTTTTAAACAATCTTTATTACTCCCAGGTTATGGTCTATAATTATCTTGTGTGAGAGAGAGTGAGAGAATGAATCTAGCTTTGGCAGATATCGTCATCTTATTTGGTTTGGATTATTTTATGTCCTCTCAGCCCCTATCATCACCTCATTTGCAGCATTTTTTAAAAAAAAATAAATACTCTGTTAAAGAGGACAGTGTTTCACCATAGTCTCTCAGGAAGCCTGTGAGCTAGTTATACTTGGCCCTCAAGGAAACTGAGTCTTAGAGGCATGGTATGCTTTAGATTGTCACACAGAACAACGACATGATAATCACCGATAATTATTAATTCTAATATACATACTACTTAACTTGCAGTTGAGTGAATTCAAAAGTGGTACTTATCTTTCAACCTTTTTCAATACATAAGGATAAGCAAACACATAATTTTCATATGGGCCAAGGCAAGGTAGAAAATTTTCTTTGTAAAATTTTGAACAAATTTAAATTTTTATGGTTGAATGGTTGTTATGGTCTGAATGTTTGTGTTTCTCCAGAATTTATGCATTGAAATCCTAACCCCCAACATGATGGTATTAGGAGTTGGGGCCTTTTGGGAAGTGATCAGTGCTCTTAGGAGAGAGACCCCAGAGAGCTGCATTGCCCTTGTGGGGACACAGCAAAAAGGTGCTGTCTATGAGAACATGGCCATCATCAGACACTTAATCTGGTGGTGCCTTGTATGTGGACATCTCAGCCCCCAGAACTGTAAGAAATAAATTTCTGTTGTTTATAAGCTACCTAATTTTTGGCATTTTGTTACAGCAGCCTGATCAGATTAAGACAACGACAGATAGTTACTTTATTGATTACTCAGATTTACAGAATTGTCTAAATATTACATTTAGTTGAATCTTTGTGTCTACTCTGACTCTGTCTTTACTCAATAGTCTAACACTCCCAGCATCCAATAGATGTAAACCGTGTTCACTCTAAAGATGGTAACAGGCATTGACCTGGAGTATCCTTTCTGACAGCCTCCCATTATTACCACTTTCTGTCTGGCTTCCAAATCTTACCTCATAATCTCATTTGTGGTTTTGGGGTTGCCCTTTGGACTTGGCATTTATATGGGCTCTCACTAGATTTTGATTTTGGGCCATCTTTCATGATCTTTAGCTCACACTTATAAGCCTTCAGTTTTTGGATTATGACGTAAGCTTATTCCTCCCATAAGTGTCCCAGTTGGGTCTAACTTTTCCTTATTTGAGGGCAAAGAGAGGACTGAATTCAGAGAATGCCTACATAGCCAGGCTACATAGAGGATACCTGTAGATATCCGACAGGATACTAGAAAAAATAAACAGTGTTGGGATGGAAACAGGAGGTGGGGGGGAGAAGGCAGGACTAGATGTAAAGAGAAATAAAATATTGGAATATTGGTAAAAGATAGAGAAGCCTCTTGTTATTGGCCAAGCCATCAATAGGTAGACAGTGGTACCTGGTCTATAATGTGAAGAGAAAGTTTTCCTACAGGTGTAGTTAACTATCACAGATATATATGTAGTTTTTAAACAAATTATGCTTTTTAAAAAAACCCAACAATTTACATAATATATAATATAAATTATATATAATTTAGTATACATACATTAAAGGATACAGTGGGATTTCATATCCTTCCTTCTTGAATTCTTTCTTCCTAAGAAGCTGGTAATAATCTTGAACACCAACATGGCCAAGAAAACATTCTCGTACTGTCTGGGTCATTTGTAGACCTTATTTCACAACTTTATGCTAAGATATGAAGTGTTTAATGTTATACTTAGTCAAAAGATGGGTATTCTCCCCTTCTTCACTCCCTGAACTGCCTTTCAAAACTCTCTTCATGTTCATATAATCACATTCTAACATGATTTTGCCTTTTAGCAGGACTTTTGGAAATGATATTGACTTGTGCACAGATGTTAAACCCTTCCCTCCCAGAACACATCTGAAATATAAACTGTTAGAAAAACCTGCATTGACCCAGAAATACTGTAGAGGGAGCTACCAATATGCCAAAAAAGGAAATTCTGCTATTTATCTGTAACTGCCACTAATTCAGCGATGTTGCCAAGGGCTGCCCTGCTGCTTGTCTTTCTGAGAAAGCAAAGAGTTACCACAGGAAATCATTAGAGGAGAGACTGGGCACCTCGCTCCGCTCTCACTCAGGGTGTGGGGCTGGAGCTGAGGCTGGCCATGGGCCAGAAGGGACACCATCAGCTGGGAGCCCTTTTGGCCACTCTGAACCAACAGCATTTGGCAAAACTCGGATGGGCCACCGAAGTGGTAGAAATCCCCAGAATGTTAAGAGCTCTTCCCACGGATGACGGAAAGTTACAACACGCAGGAGTGAGGCCTGATGAGGCCTGGCAGTGTATCTCAGGGGAAGCCTGGAGAAACTGGAAGTAAAGTGGGTAAGAATCAGTTCTCCATCTCAGAAATGTAGAAGTGGAGTCCTGGCAGGTAGTGATAACCTAAGAAGTTAGCCACATGATTTTGTGTTAAATAAAATCCTTTGATAAATCTTTTGTTGCATTCAAAGGTGACTAAAAAGAAAGGAAAAACCAATGTCGATATATTTTTCACAAAATTGATTATATCACTAAGGGAAAGGAAAAAGCCATTGATTATCTCAATTAGAGATCAAAATGTTCTTTGAACAAATTCCATATCCATTGCTAACAAAAATAACTCTTAAAAACTGGGCATAAAATTACGTTTTAAATGATTTTATATCTATCTCAAAGGTATGGCAAAGTAGTAATATGTATCAAAGCTTTAAAATGGGCTTATCTTTTGCTTCAACAGTTCCATTTCTAAGAATTGATCTAAGGAATCATTCATAAATGTACACAATATTTCCTCTGGAAAGTTGTTATCCGTAATACTAAAGGTTGAGCACGACCATCATATTCAACATTGATAGCTTAGATCTTGACAGTATGGCCACAAAAGAAAAATCACATCACTGTTCAGCCTTTGCAAGTCACACTGTAGAACAGGGTTGCCAAACTCGTTCTGGGAAGGGCCAGGTAGTAAATAAACTAGGCTTCTGGGATCATGTGGTCTCTAACTGCAATGATTTAACTTTGCTATTGTAGAGTGAAAGCAGCCATACACAACACATAAGTGAATGAATGTGGCTGTATTCCAATAAAACTTATTTATGGACCTTGAAGTTTGAATTTCATACAATTTTCTTGCACCACAAAATCATATTCTTCTTTTGACTTTTTCCCCAATTATTTGAAAATGTAAAAACCATTCTTAGCTATACAAATGCATGCAGCATACAGGATTTGAACCTTGCTATAGAGGGATATTTTGTAATAGCAAATAAACTGATCATGATTTTGACACAGGATAAAAATAAGTTATAAAACAATATATACACTATCATCCTCATTTTCTAAGTAAAAAACAAGTGCTCTGCTAGGGCCTGGGCTGGAGAGGGGAGTGACTTCAGATTCATCTCTGGAGAGCAGGGCATACAAGTCACAATCAAACAGTGCAGATGTGGTACAAGCTGAGGCTTGAAAAAATGCTCACGTTTCCTCTTTCTTTCCTGGACCCTGCCACTGCCATGAGAAAATGTCCAGGCTGGCCTGTTAGAGGGATGTAAGAGACATTTGGAAGAACTACGTTATTCCAGTTAAGATTGTCATAGATCAGCCAGGCCCCAGGAATCTGCCAACTGAATCTCAATGGATGAGTGACCTCTGCTGAGGTCAACTAAGCCCAGCCCCAGTGAGCAGAACCGTTCCCTGATCCATAGACGTGTGAGAAGTAATAAGTGGTGGTTGTTTCCACCACTGAGTTTTGGATTGGTTTGTTATGCATCAATGTTAGCTGAATCCGATAGTTTTGAGTGATGGTACTAACATCCAAATCTGTAGATAGTCCAACAAAACTAAGAGAGGTGGAAGAACCAACGTGAGAGATCATGGTGGGTATCAGGAAAACTGGCCCAGCACAGAGGGTAGGATTCCACACGTAGGATGGGGGAACACTTTTTATTTAGTCCCCGTGGCTACATGCTACCTTGTTATTATTTTTTTCAATTACCAGAAAATGGTCTTACTAGCCAAGAACAGATTTTTTAGGAGACATCCCATTTTTGTTTATAACTCCTTTTGTCCAGAAAGTTAGAACCATGGAGCTTCTTAGGAATTGTGGTTGCAGCCATCTTCAGTACTGGTTTCTGTATGCTACTTTGGAATTTGGGCCACAAATCCCCATTTTTTTTTTAATAGTTCTAGAGGAATTAGGGAATTCCATGTAAATGAGTGTTCTTGGGCTTGTCACAAATACCTTTATATTCCTAAGATGTGTACGAATAGCAGTGCCATCTCCGACCCTAGGCTATTTTGACTTGTTGGTCAGGGATGGTAACTTTTATTATTTTGTGTCCAAAGGAGGACCTCTGATGATGCTGCATATATGGCTGACCCTTGAACAACACAGGTTTGAACTGCCTAGGTCCACTCATACATGGAGTTTTTTCAATCAAACCAGGATCAATAATATTGCATTTGGTGGGGTGTGGTGGCTGACTCCTGTAATCCCAGCACTTTAGAAGGCTAAAGTCCGAGGCCAGGATTTCAAGACCAGCCTGGGCAATATAGCAAGACCCCATCTCTACACAAAATTTAAAATTTAGCTGGGTGTAGTGGTGTGTGCCCATAGTCCTACCTACTTGGGAAGCTGAGGCAGGAGGATCCCTTGAGCCCGTGAGTTTGAAGCTGCATGGAGCTATGATGATGCCACTGCACTCTAGCCTGGGCTACAGAGCAAGACTCTGTCTCTAAATAAATAAACAAACAAACAAAAATATTACATTTGCAGGATTCAAAATCCCCCTATGTGGAGGACAGACTTCACCTCTGTCAGTTCCACGTGGCAGATTGCAGGACTTGAGTATGCATGGATTTTGGTATTTGTAGGGGTCCTAGAACCAATTCCCTGCAGATACTTAGGGAGGACTGTACATACACAATGAATTCAGTAACTTGAAATTGCTTGGGTGAATATAAAACTTGTTTTCCTCCTTTTACTGAATTCTTTTCCACCCAGAATCTATAATCAATTATGGGCTTCTCACTCTGCTAAGTAGAAATAACTTTAAATCCTTCACTTTTGCATAGCACTTTACAAAACCCCTTCACGTGGAGTACCCCATTTATTCTCATTACGGTTGTATGAGATACGTATTAGTATTCACATTTTAAATAAGAAGAAACTGAAGATAAGAGAGGGGAATAACTTATTCCAGGTTCAAGTTCATTAAGTGGCAGAAATGGTGCTGGAAACCCAGGTCCTTTGATTTAAAATCCCAGCCCCTCTCCTTGACAGCAGAGCTTTCTCCCTGAGTACAGCTTCGTAGGTTAGCTGGGTGTGATTGATTTAACCAATTTACTCCCTCCAAGGCAGAGGAACTGGTTTCTCTAGAGCATCACTCGCTGTGTCCAGGGGTCCTAGCTACAGAGCAAGTGGGAAGATAGGTTGTGTGTTAGGCAGTCGTTCAAAACACTTGCAAAACTCTTCATCTGTGTACTGTGGGAATGTGATTTAGGCGCATTGGTCTAGAATTATCCTCTAGGGGTTCTCTGTAGAATGTGTGTTAACTAAATCGTGAACTATTATGCTAGCTCCTTCTAACTCTGACTTCATTCTATGTCCCATACTTCTTTTAATGGCAACATCATTCTTCCCTTTCCCTAGGACTTCCTTGCCCTGTTTACTTTTCCTCTCATTCTCATCTTTGAATGGTGGCATCTGTTCAGGTGCCAAACCATGTGGGACCCATCCCTATGAAGTCATCGATCTCTTCCTGTCCCTCCATTCCAGGGCCGTGGCCTTGTCAGGCCTCTTGCAATCTTGTACATAGACCAGCCAGTGAGCAGTCACATGGGATTTCTGCTTCTTTCTCCCCCTCTCTCCCCCATCCTTACTGCACATTGCTCCCAGGTTAACCTTGGGCAAGCAGAGTTATGTCACTTCTGTGTTTGTGGAAATCTTCAGTGGGTCACCACTGATCACGATAAAGTAGTTAACTATAACTAGGCCTCTTAGGATTTTTTTTTCTTATAAATAGACCATCTTTTAGAGCAGTTTTAGGTTCACAGCAAAATTGAGCAGAAAGTACAGGGTTCCTATGTCCTCACTGTACAGCCTCCCCCACTAACAACACTCCCCACCAGAGTGGTACGTCTGTTACAACTGATGCACGTACATTGACATGTCATTATCACTCAAGTCCATGGCTGACATTACAGATCATTCTATGGCTTTTGAGAAATGTATGAGGAGATATATCCACCATAAGATTATCATACAGAATAGTGTCACTGTCCTAAAGATGATCTGTGCTCTGTCCATTCATCCCTCCCTCCCCGCCAGCCCCTGGCAACCACTGATCTTCTTACTGTCTGTATAGCTTCGACTTTTCCAGAATGTCATGTAGTTGGAGTTCTATAGTGTGCAGCCTTTCAGATTGGCTTTTTTCACTCCATAATAGGCATCTAGGTTTCCTCCATGTCTTTTGATGACTTGTTAGCTCATGTCTTTTTAGCACTGAATAATAGTGCATTGTCAGGTTGTATCAGACAATGGAATATTTATTTTTCCATTCATTTACTGAAGGACATCTTTGTTGCTTCCAAGTTTTGGCAATTATAAATAAAGCTGATACAAACATTTTTGTTTTTGTGTGGACGTAAGTTTTCAATTCATCTGGGTAAATATAAAGGAGTATGAATGCAGGATCATACTGGCAAAAGTACAGTAGTCTCCCCTTGTCTACGATTTTGCTTCCTGGGGTTTCCGTTACCCACGTTCAAGCATGGTCCTAAAATAGGTAAGTACAGTGCAGGAAGATATTTTGAAAGAAAGAGAGAGGGAGAGAAGGGACAAGACCACATTCTCATTACTTTTATTACAGTATGTTGTTTAATTGTTCTATTTCATTATTAGTTATTGTCATTAATCTCTTACTGTGCTTAATTTATAAATTAAACTTTATCATAGGTATGTATATATAGGAAAACACTATATAGGGTTTAGTACTATCCAGGGTTTTGGCACCCACTGAGGGTCTTGGAATGTATCCCCCTCAAGTAAAGGGGAGACTCCTGTATGTTTAATTTTGTAAGAAAGTGCTAACAAAAGTGACTGTACCATTTTTCATTCCCACCAGCAATGAATGAAAGGTCCCGTCGCTCCATGCCCTCGCCAGCATTTGGTACAGCTGGTGTTCTGGATTCTGGCCATTGTAATAGGAGTGTTGTGGTACCACACTGTTGCTTTAACTTGCATTTCCTTAATGACAAATGATATGGAGTATCTTTCATGTGCTTATTTGTTGTTTGTATATCTTTTTTTGTGAGGTGTCTGTTCAGGTCTTTTGCCGATTTTTAAAATGGATAGTTTGCTTTCTTATTGTTAGTTTTAAAAGTTCTTTATACAATTTGGATAATAGTCCTTTATTAGATGTGTCCTGTGCAAATGTTTTCTCCCAGTCTGTGACTTGTCTTCTCATTCTTTTGATGGTATCTTTCATAGAGCAGAAATTTAAAATTTTAATGAAGTTCAACTCATCAATTATTTCTTTCATGGATCATGCCTTTGCTGTCACATCTAAAAAGTCATCGCCACACCCAAGGTCATCTAGATTATCTCCTAGGAGTTTTGCAGTTTTGCATTTCACATTTAGGTCTATGATCCATTTTGAGTTACCTTTTAAGAGGGTAAGGCCACTGCCTAGACTCATTTTTTTGCATGTGGGTGTCCACTTGTTCTAGTATTATTTGTTGGAAAGAGTATCTTTGTTCCATTGCATTGCCTTTGCTCTTTTGCAAAATCAGTTGACTATATTTATGTGGGCCTATTTCTGGGCTCTCTATTCTGTTCCATCGATCTATTTGTCCATCCCTTTGCACATACCACACTGTCTTGGTTTATGTAGCTTTAAAGTAGTTTCAAAGTCCAGTAACGTCAGTTCTTCAACTTTGTTCTTCTCTTTCAACATCATGTTGGTGTTCTAGGTCTTTTGTCACTTCATATAAACTTAGAATCTGTTTGTTTGTATCCACAAAATAGTTGCTGAGATTTTGATTGGGATTGCATTGAAACTCTACATGAAGTCAGAAAGAGCTGACATCTTGGCAGATACTGGGTCTTCCTATCCCTAGACATGGAAGTTCTCTCAATTTATTTAGTTCTTCTTGGGTTTCTTTCATTACAGTATGTAGTTTTCCTCATATAGATCTTGTACATATTTTGTCAGATTTATAGCTAAGTACTTTATTTGGGGGGTGCTAACATAGATGATATTGTGCTTTTAATTTCAAGTTCCACTTATTTATTGGTGGTACATAGGAAAGTTATTGACTTTTGAATATTAACCTTATATCCTGAAATCTTGCTATAATCATTTATTAGTTTCATGAATTTTTTGTCAGTTCTTTTAGATTTTCTTCATAAACAATCTTGTCACCTGCAAACAAAGGCCTTCTAAGATTTTCAAAATTTGACCTTAACCTTGTCCTTAGCATCATTGTCTACTCTTTGCTGTCAACCACCCAATATTTGCTACTTTCCAGTATATATATTTTTTTTCTCTTGAGATTACTCTCCCTTTTGTCTTTGTCCATATCCATGGAGGCAGTGGTTCCAGTGGTGCTCTGGGTAAGCCCTGAAATCAGATTATTCCTAGTTCTGTCATTTACCAGCTGTGAGACCTTGGACAAGTTACTAAACACCATTCATTTGTGAAGTAGAGATAAGAGTACCTTCCTCATACATGTCAAAAGTATTGATTGTGAGAAGTACCTGAAAGAAAGTGGGTAAATGCTTAGTGAACACCAGGTAAGATGGCAGATAAATTAAAACTTTCAAGGCATAAAGGAAGCCTCTTTGATTTTAAGGCCTCAGAACCTTGGCACGACCCTAGGGTTAGAGGGTTGAGGGCTCAAGAGCGATTAAGGATGCATTTCCCATTAGCCTAGCAAAGGAGGTTGGAGTCATAAGTTGATTTATGGAGAATAAAGAAAATAAATATTGCAAACATGAGCTTGTTGACTGATACATAACAACTACACTATCATCATCATTGTCATCATCACCTTTGTTATGTTAGTCACACTCTCTGCAATGCAATCTTTCCTTATGTCCATAGGCCTAAGTACTACCTGTATTCCCAGGCCCAACTCCATTGCCTTCACCAGGGAGCACTGCCTGATCACTCACCTGGAATTGCATCTCTCCACACAACAAAATTTGTAACTAACTATTAATGCTCATGTGCTGTTTCCATTTGTAGGCCGGGGAGCTCCTAAGTATGGGATTTACTTCTGATCCAGCATTTATTCCTGGTGCCTGTTTACACATCTTGAACTTTAATATTAACACAAAATGGGGGGAATTATGGGGTCAAGCAGGAAACAAGGGGAAACTCTCCCTTTCTCCTTTGCTGCTAGGGGTTTGGTATTACCTTAGGATGCCAGAACTTGAGTCTCAGACATAGATGTTCTTTTGGCTTATTTGCTTTAACAAATTAATTGTTTTAGGCCATTTCTGCTAGTCCCTTGTATCATCCTTGGCCATCGCAGCTGAACTTGTGTCTTGGTATTTAAATGTTAAGCAATTTTGAATCTTCACAAAGAATATGGAAGCCTTCATGTCAGAAATCCAGGGTAGTTTGCAACATATGGAGGTCCCATTTGTACACAACCCATGAAGATTAGGGGGAGGGGATACTATACTCTATATAAATCTCCCTCTATATAAGTTAGAGGCATCTAATTTTACTCTCCTGTGCAATTAACTTGATGAGTTAACTTAGTATGAGCAAGCATCAATTTTGTCCTATCTATTATAGGTTAACTTAGGACCCAGAAGTTGCTTTGGTTAGTGGGCATAAGGGTCCTGGTTCTGCAATGGTGCCTGTACAGGGCCTTGCAAAGCAGAGTGCATAGCACCTTCATACTCAAAGAATGGGAAGCTGCTTCAGTTCCGGGTAAATTCACAGGGTTCTTCATTTTCAAATCATTTTTTTTCTTTAGAAATTTAGTTATTAAGTCCCCACTGGTTTAATAGCTGTGAAACATTGAGCATTCATTTGCTTTTGAGCCCTAAGTGAATAGCCAAGAGGATCTGTTCCTTTAGAAAATATGTATTTTATTCTGCCCATTGCATCTAAATGAATCTGCTGCAAAGCTGTGTTTATCCACATCCATATGCAAATATTGACTTATGCATTGCAACGAAGTAAGCTTGATAGGTTTCAGAAGGAAAAAAACATAACACAGATAAACACTTATAAGCATTTCAAATATTAAAGAGCTTAAACATTTCGAAAGACATTCACATATGAGTTTTTCTGGGATGTCGTTATGGTGCTGCAGTCATTTGCAAAATATAGTTACTGAACTACATAGCTTTTATGTATGAGAATATGTGTTTATTTCTGACAGCGATAAAGTCAATATGTTAAGTATTCACACCATCCTTTATAATAGTCCTTGAGGAGATATACTCAGCTCTATCTTCTCTTTTAAGGTGATACCATAGTAAAATGAGACAGTAAATTTCATAAACTGTCATAAGTGTTGCTAAATATCTCTGGTAATCATGGATAAGGATTATTTCAAATGTTTATTCTGATGTTAAGAGGTATATAACTTTACAGCAGAATATGTCATTTTACCCTTCTTGAGTTTGGTATTTGTTCCTCTAATATGACTTTTATTAAAATGTCTTAGAACTTGGTTAGTGTACATGCCACTCTTTTGAATCCCGATAACTGCTTTCTTTCTTTTTCCCCCTTTTTATGTGAAGTTACACTAAAATGCAGTTTTAACTTACTCTGAGCTCTGAAGAATGCCAAAAACTGGTAAATTCATACCTCAAGGTAAACTTCGGAAATGCCAGAGGGGTTCCTGAAGATCTGTAACTGCCCTCATCCTCACCATCCACCACTCCTGTGGCAAGTCCTCCATGATCGTGCTTCACAATAAAACAGACAGTACTATTGTGAATTATTAACTACATAAGGACGAGGACTTACACTTCGTTCACAAGTCTTTTCTTGTGTCACTTTTATTAAATAAAAAAACCCCACTGTTATTAAAAGAAATAGAATTGACATTCAAACTTCTTTTAGCTTTCAATAGCAAAAACAAGGAGAGATTAGGATAAATAAGTGATGATGGAATATGCTAATTACCAAAAAGGTTACAGATAATTTATTTATTCAACAATGTTTATAGTGAGCGTGTGTTTGAAAGTCACTGGCTAAAGCCTGTTCAGAATACATACCATGAGACGGAGAGGCAGCTCTCCAGGGAGCTGTGGTCTCTAGGTTGTCCTGTGGCGCCACACACACATCAGCAAAGCACAACGATAGAATGTTACTGCTGCAAGGGAAATACGAATAAGAGCTGAAAGAGTGCTAAGAAGGAAGAGATCATTTTGACAGGGTGATCCAGGCAGACATCACACAGGAGGTAGCATATAAGGTGGTCTTCAAAGAATAATAGAAATTCAGTAGAGGTGGTGATGGTGGCCCAGGACAAGGAAACGCCCAAGCAGAGGTGTGGAAGTAGGAAAGAGAAGGCATGCTTGGGTACTGTTCTGTGGTCCATTCTGGCCTCTAGCAGAAGGTTCATGAAGGGAGATAATGGAAAATGCAATTGGAAATGGAGACTAGATCCCAATTGTGAAGATTCTCTAATTCTTGGATAAGGTATTTTGTTAATTAGTTTCATTCAATAAATATTTATAAAGTTCCTCCTAGTCTGTGCGTGACACCATGCCAGGCACTGAGATTCACAAGACAGGGGTCAGAAGGGGTAGTCACACTCGTGGTGTGAAGCAACCAGATGACTAATGAGCAATAGAATAATGGCTGTGCTGGATGTCGTGTTAGCCCTACTGATCTACTCTCCACTGTGCTCTGTGCTCTGACTTTTATGGAAGGTAGAAAAAGACTCCCTTGCCTGTGGCTTGTAGAGCTCAGAGGGTGGAGAGTGGGTGAGGGTTCCCCTGGCTTTCTCCCTGCTAGGTCACTTTGAGTTGACCATGTCCCTCCACTGAAGGCCACAGCTCCTGAGGGGGAGCCCTCTCCACACATCTCTTCTTTGAGTTCTCGTTCCCCGCCCCTTGCTCCCCCAGAAGTCTTGATGGCAACTTGTTATCATAGTGGGACTATTACGCTGTCCCCTCACTTAACTTGTTTTGTTATCTGAGCAATTTGTTGCCCAATGGGCCTTTGACTCATACAGTGGTGACAGTGTGTTAGTTTCCTGAGGCTGCTGCTACCGATTACCACAAATTTGGTGGCTTAAAACAACAGAAATAGGATTTGTTTTATTAAAGTCCTGGAGGGCAAAAATCTGAAATCAGTATCACAGGGTGAAAGTCAAGGGCTGTATTTTCTCCAGATGCTTTAGGGGAGAATCTGTTTCTTGCCTCCTCCTCCAGCTTCTGGTTGGCTGCTGGCATTCCTCGGTTTGTGACCAATCTCTACCTCCGTTTTCATGCCACCTTCTCTTCTATGAGTGTCTTTTCCTCTTCCATCTGCATGAAACCTCCTCCTGCCTCCCTGTTATAAAGACATGTGATTACATTTGGGACCCAGTTAGATAATCCAGGATAATCCCCCACCTCAAGATCCTTAATTTAATTACATCTGCAAAGATCCTTTTTCCATATAAAGGCAAGAGTTGCAGGTTCCAGCAATCAAGACCCAGTATCTTTGAGGGGGTCATGATTGAGCCCATACAGAGAGGGAAGTACAGGTGGTAAGGCGGCAGGAAGCAAGGAAGGTGCAGCAGCCTACCAGATCCAGGGGTGGCTTCCCAAGGAGTAAGGAATATTAAAGTGGACATTTGAAGGATCAGAAATTATATAAGCAAAGGGCAACAGGGAATGGAATTGGTGGGAGGGACTGGTCAAAGCAATGAATAGCTGGAGCAAAGGTCTGGAAAAGGGACCGATCACACAGGACTCATTCCACACATTTGAAGACGTGACTGTCCTTGAGCGTGGCTGGCAGATGGAGCTGAGAGGGTGTGAGAAGCAAGTAGGGAGGGGTCAGAACATGAAAGATCTTGTCAATGACTTTAAGGAATTTGGACTTAGTCCAACTGGCAAAGAGTATACATTACGTACTTTGAAACAAGGGAGGGATACGATAAAAGTAGAGCTTCAGTAAGATTAATTTAATGTTGAGCCACAAGGTAGATTATAGCAGGCAAAGCCTGGAGGCAGGGAACCCATCTGAGCAATGAGATGAAAATTTCACTGATGTTGGCCACTCAGGGAACATCTGAGGATATTAGACTCTGAGTACAGTGTGCTCAATGTCATCAATCACTGGTGAATATTTATTAACTTCCAAGAGCATGTGAGATCGTGACTAGTTGAGGAGGATGGAAAAAAGGCCCGGTATGTGGTCCAGGAATATATATATCAGGTTTGCAATTTAATTGCACTTAGCTCTCTTTTCCTCAAAATATTATTTCCTATTACCATTTAGGAAATATTTAATCTACCTGTCATCGTGAGTGTTTCTGTTAGATACCACATTGCGGATTCTGCAAAGAAAGGCTAGTGTTTGAAGCTTAATCCTGGAGGTCAAAAGCCAGGAATAACACATCTGTGGGCTCTAGGAAACTATTTCCAATGAAATCGTCAATGACATTAACAAGAAAAGTGTTAACCAGAAGCATATGATTTTGAGTCATTTGAAATGCATGTACAAGTGCTGCACAAATACAGTACAAGTGCTCCGTGTAATTTTAGAAATGTAATTTGAAATATGTGACATTTTCTTATGTACCATAATAATGGATAAACACAAAAGAATCTTCACAATATGTTGATTTGGAAGAATGTGAGCAATTGACTTGTTACTAAGTTACTTTTTACCTATTGAAATATATGCTTCTGAAATAAAATCAACAGACCAGCAAAATCTTTTTTATTAAGTTTAAAAAATCACAAACAAAAATTAAATACTAAGATGTCCCAATTCTACTTCTTCCCCCGACCAAGTCATAGTATAAAATAGCTTTTATCTTAAGGGGAAATTTTTTCTATATTCTCTTATCGATTATTCACTTTTAATAATTTCTTAATTAAACAAAATGGGTATTTACCAGACTATAGTTAGCTTGCAATTCGAGCCCTCCCAAAGAGACAGTTGGTGAGTTTGCGCTACATAGATAATATAAAACTAAATTCAATTTTTTGAAAATTAGAAAATTATGAAGAGATAATGGAAAGATAGCAGTAAGGATACCCAGAAATGTGCCTTTAGCCAGAGTTTAGAAGTGAAGGTGAGCTGAGATAGGAACTTGCTCAGTCAAGGCCCAAGAAAAGAGGAATGTGCATTATAAAAAGATTTACACTGGACAGAAGAAAGCCAAGACTGGGTTACTCCACATCCTGATTCTAAAACAAAACTGCAAAAACAGCTGTACTGATAGAAAGTACCTCATTAAATAAATCTTGAAAAGAGAATTGGAATGTATTTGGTTCTGACAGAAAACAAGTAGCTAATAAAGTCAAATTATATTTTGGACAAAACAAGAAGTGATGAGATGGAAATTAGGGTGGAAGGGATGGAACTGCCAATCCTTATTGGGAAATCATGGAGGTTTTGAGCTTCACCAAGTCAGCAAAAGTAGAGCTACATCTCTCAGAATTCTCTTCCCTCTATAGCTCCAGGTTAGGGTTGGCCACAAGAGCGATTTGTGTGTGATTTGAAATGGGAAGCAAAGTAGGAGCTCATGCTCCACAGGCAGGGCATAGATTGCACATGGCGCTGACCATCCGGCCCACAGCATAAGCCTCGGGCAGCAGCCTGGCTCATGGTTCCTC
This sequence comes from Varecia variegata, assembly GCA_028533085.1. NCBI lineage: Eukaryota > Metazoa > Chordata > Mammalia > Primates > Lemuridae > Varecia > Varecia variegata. Next base: position 9,015,413 of record CM052446.1, on the reverse strand, counting down.
AAGCTCCAGCCAGAGCTTCTCCTTCAGCTTCTGTGAGTCCCAGGCAAGACTCAGGGCAGCTGCGGTCAAGGGAGCCAGCTTCTCCTGCAGGTTTCTTATACCACTGAAAGAAAGATACAAGTTCCAGTCTGTTCTCAAAGGTTCCAGACTATGCTTATGGTTTCACTGTCATCTCTATTCACTGTTTCACTTCCCGATTTTCTTTCCAACTGCTGGCCCTGCAGAACTACAGTGACTTTAGGCTCCCCACCAGGTCCAGAGGCAACAGTCTTCCATAGACTTCTCTGCAAGCTCCTCTTCATGTTTCCTGGTTAGTGACTTCTTTCTAGTCTCTAGTCATCTACTCCTGGACCTCTACATCCTTAGCTTCACCCATAGTTGTGTAAGGTCTAATTCTTATACTAAAGGCCTTATTTGATATTGCTCATAGTGGGTCTACATCCCCAATAAAACTCTAGTGAATACAGAAACCTCTTTTGCAAATTCACCTTCCGCCAGGAGGACACTATAATGCCTAATTTAAAACATCTTATCATATTATACGATTGCAAACGAGAACACACACACACAGGCACACATTCATGTGATAATGCTCTTCTACAGAGATGAGGGCCTTCGTGGCTTTCTACCCTGGTGAACTGGGCTTAACCCTTTTGCCCTCCTCCTACCCTGCCATAGTTCTCTTCTGATAAAGTTCTTCATTTCCAATAGCATGCGGTCCAACACTCTATATGAAACTTTCAGAAGTAGAGAGAATGCCTTTTTTATTGGCTCACATGACAAGCTCTCCACTGGGTAGCATAGGGAGGGCAGTGCAAATGGAGAGAAGGGTCTGAATTCTTGGTGGTTGCTAGATTGTGCAGCTAGATTCTGTGGATGTTCTCTCCTTGTTAACTGAATAGATTTGGCAACAAAAGCTGACGTAAAACAATGGTGATATAATTTCTCTCAAGGAAAGGCTCTGGGAGAGTGACAGAAATTTCCAGCATGAGTTTTCAATAGAATACTTTCCAAAAAAAAAAAAAAAAAAAAGGAAAGGCTAGAGACTTCTAGTTTTGTCAGAAGATTGGAACATTTGTGACAGTTTTCCAGACTCCCTCTCTGTGAACTTAAAACTCGCTTATAAAAAGGCTTCCACTGAGATGTCATTGGGAGACAAAAATTCCCATATCAAGGAAGAAAAATCCTCTGATTAAGGAGATGTCTTCTCTTTAAGAGTCTATGCCTCATCACGAGAGTAACAGACAACCTACAGAATGAGAAAAAATTTTCCCATGCTACACATCTGTTAAAGGGCTGATAACTAGAATCTATTTGGAACTCAGGAAAATTAGCAAGAAAAAAATCAAACAACCCTATCAAAAAGTGGGAAAAGGACATGAATAGAAATTTTTCAAAAGAAGACAGAAGTATAGCCAACAAACATATGAAAAAATGCTCAACATCTCTAATCATCAGGGAAATGCAAATCAAAACCACAATGAGATATCACTTATCTCCAGTGAGAATGGCCTTTATCAAAAAGTCGCCAAACAACAAATGTTGGCGTGGATGCGGAGAGACGGGAACACTCATACACTGCTGGTGGGACTGCAAACTAGTGCAAACTCTGTGGGAAGCAATATGGAGATATCTTAAACAGATACAAGTAGACCTACCATTTGATCCAATAATCCCATTACTGGGCATCTACCCAAAAGAACAAAAGACACTCTATAAAAAAGACATCTGTGCTTGAATGTTTACAGCAGCACAATTCACAATTGCAAAGTTGTGGAAAGAACCCAAACGCCCATCTATACATGAGTGGATTAATAAAATGTAGTATATGTATTCCATGGAGTACTACTCAGCTATAAGAAACAATGGTGATATAGCACCTCTTGTATTTTCCTGGATAGAGCTGGAACCCATTCTACTAAATGAAATATCCCAAGAATGGAAAAATAAGCACCACATGTACTCACCATCAAATTGGTTTCACTGATCATCACCTAAGAGCACATTCAGGAATAACATTAATCGGGTGTTGGGCAGATGTTAAGGGGGAGGGAATGGCTGTATACATACATAATGAGTGTGATGCACACCGTCTAGGGGATGGACACGCTTGAAGCTCTGACTTGGGGTGGGGGCAAGGGCAATATACATAACCTAAACTTTTGTACCCCCATAATATGCTGAAATAAAAAAAATTAAAAAAAGAGTCTATGCCTCATTGCAATTAGAAATTCATAATGATTTCACTCTCAACCCCTAGAATTTTCTTAAGTAATTCATCTTATTCCATTTCAGTCCATTTGTTTCTCTCCATTTATCCCTTTGCATACCTTTCTACCCCTATTCATACTGTGATGGTTAATTTTATATGCCCAGATTGAACATTGTTTCTGGGTGTGTCTGTGAGTGCGCTTCCAGATGAGATCAGCATTTGAACTGGTGGATTCAGTAGATCACTCTCCCCAAAGTGGGTGGGCATCAGCCAATCCATAGAGGGTCTGAATAAAACAAAAGGCCAAGGAAGGAGGAATTTGCCCCCTTTTCTCTGCCTCACTGCTTGAGCTGGAACATCTCATCTTCTCCTGTTTTGGAACTGGGATTTATACACCCAGTCAGCTCCCCTGGCTTGCAGGGCTGAACTATACCACCAGCTTTCCAGGGGCTCCAGCCTGCAGATGGCAGATCGTGGGACTTCTCAGCCTCCTTGATCCTTTCTTTTCTTTGTCTCTTTCTCTCTCTTTTCTCTCTCCCTTGCTATATGTATATTATATATAATATTTATACACATACAAACACCCTATTGGTTCTGTTTCTCTCAAGAACCTTGACTGATACACATAGTTCTTTGCTTCTGGAATCCCAATACTATCTTGTTTGGGATTTTCCCAAGGACTCAACCTCAGCCGTAATGAGAGTAGAAAAATTCCCTATTAATAACAGATAACTTATAGCAAATTCATGGCTTTGCATTCCTCATACTGGTCACCCATGTGTGGTTGAGAAACGGGCTAATGAGGGAAAATCTGGGGTAGCAAGAATGTTTTCATCCAGCAGTGCATGGTGCCAACAAAAGGTCTTGCTTTTTTCCCTGAGTACCTTTGTTGATCTTATTGGTGAATCTTTCACTTTTCATAGGTGCTGATGACCAGCTATGATGCTGTTCTTGCTGTTTAAGTGCACTAGCCTTGGGAATGAATGCATCATAAATGCTTGGAAATGAATGCATTGTGATTACCTAAATTAGCCTCTCACATTTTAACCTCATATCATTAACTCACCTCACTTTGCCAAATTATCTCAGATAGTAGCTGTAACAATATGGTGAAACAGCCAGGATTTCAATCCAGAAATCTCAGAGCCACCCACCTGCTTCATAGCCCTCCTTGCTGAAATTTTCAAGACATCTGTGCAGAGGACACTCAAGATGAAAACACCCATTGTTGTTTGCTTAGGAAGGTAGTTCTCTAACCTCTCAAACTCTACTGGGCCCTTTATCTTCTCTGGCTTAAGACCTAGCTAGACTACATTTATTCTTCATGGTCTTTGTTACCTGTTTGACCTTTTGAATGAGGAAAGGACTGGCCTCTTCCTAGTCAGAAGGAGAAGGGCCTGGGTGCAGATGACTGCACCAGTGGATGCAGCTCTGTTGGAGGGTAAGAATCAACTCTCCTCCTTTCTCCCCTCAAAGGAAATTCTACATGGAAAACATTTAAAGCTCTTTGTTTTGCTTAGTAAAACTCCCACAAATGGCACATGGCCCAAGGGTTCTTGTTCATACTTTCCTTTCATCCATTCATTTATTCAATGAATATTTGAGTGTTCCCAGTGTTCTAGGACATAAGGGGTATAGGCAGTAAAAAATAGACACGTTTCCTATTGTCATGGAATTTATATTCTAATACAGACATTAAACAGATACACAAGCACAGACAAAGGAGGATAGCACAGACAAAGGTCTTGGAACACCACCTCCTCAGAATAGGGCTGGGTATGAGTGGTATAGAGACTAGAGATGGAAGTTGCTCTGAGAATTTAGCCATTTGTGATCCATTTGGGTCATGCCAAGACACTTTAATTTCTTGAAAGCATGTCCAACTGCAGATCTCACTTTTGGTGGTCTCACTTGGGAGGACATGGTAGTGAGGTGTAAGGCTGAAACATACCACACCTGCTTTCTGTCTTCCAGAATTTCAATGACCTTTCTGCTTTGCTGAGCATCCCTCCTCCCATCTTCAATGCACTTTAAACACCATCGATTTCATGGCAAATTTCCTTTGTCCTTATTTGGTGATAAAAGATATGTTAGGTGGGTAGGACACATTGGGCCTGTCACTTTTAACTGGAAGCCACTAAATATCTTGTGAGTTTATTCATTTTCACCTTTACCACCACTGGCCAAGGAAAAGACATTTTTACTTCTGTGCCAATCTTCTTGTGCTGCTTTTTCCTCTTTCGGTTCTCCACATCCTGGAAGCTACAGTGATTTGAAAAAAAAAAAAAAAAAAAGTACATCTGACCCTGTCACAGCACTACTTAAAATCCACTCTCCAGCATCACGCAGGTCCACTCAACCCCTCAATTACTTTGTTTTGGTGATACTAGGCGATTTTCAGTTTTTGGAAGGAGCCGTGCTCCCTGCCAACTCTGATCATCACACTGTGGCTTGTCTGTGCCTGGACGCTACAAGAAAGGGCATAATGATCTCATCTTGTGGGCCAGCAAGGTCTTCACCTGAGATGAAGTCTGAAGGACTCTTGGGGTTAAGCAACTGAAGAAGAGCTGGGAGATTTACAGGCACATGGAGAATAAATACCCTGAGAAGGGAGGGTATGGAACATGCGAGGCTTCCCTAGGAAGTGTCTGGAGGTGTCAGGAGAGTGTGAGAGGTCACGTTAAAGATTTAGTCTTTCATCTTAAGGTCATTTAGAAGCCAATGAAGATGAAAAAGTATGTCTGTACGGGCAGACGGGAGGGGGGAGGAGGGGATGGGTATATACACAGGTAATGGGTGTGGTGCGCACCGTCTGGGGGATGGACACGCTTGTAGCTCTGACTTGGGTGGGGCAAGGGCACCATATGTAACCTAAACATTTGTACCCCCGTAATATGCAGAAATAATAAAAAAAAAAAAGAAAAAGTATGTCTGCAGGGATTGCTCCATTGTCCAGGAATTGCAGCTAGTGCCCACACCCAGGGACAAAGGTTGTTATTTACTCATATTCCAAGTATAGAAACCCCCCAGCTGAAGGATATAGCCATCTCAGCACAGGGTCTATCCAAAGGCTTCTGTCCTAAAATCAGCCCTACCGCCAGCCCCAGCATGTGTACTAATAATGGTAGAGAAACAGGAGGGAGGTGTTTCTTTGGTGGGGCCAGCAATGCTCATGGAGAGAGGGGAGGGAGACTCTAGGAGGATCATTTGTATACACCGGGGGTGGGAGCGGGGTGGAGCAGGGAGGTGGAGAGTTGCCAACAGAAAGAGAGGACTGATGTTTTCCACCTAACTTTTGGTGTGGAAAAATGTCAACTTCAGAAAAGTCACAAGACGTACAATTAACATCTGCATAACTTTCACTTGAATTTACCAGTTGTCAACATTTTGCCACATTTGCTTTATTTTTTTCTCTTTCTATAAATATATTTGCTTGAGTGAACATTTATTTATGAATGATTAGAAAGTTGAAAATTAGTCATAGATCTTCATTGCTAAATTCTTCAGTTCATATCTCTTAAGACTAATGGCATTTACCTACATTATCATAATAAAAATATTACCCTTAAGAAATTTAATATCAATATAATAATTTTCTTTCAACATGGAGAGACCAACAAGGCTGGTACTTGGATTAGCAGTAAAAAAAAAAAAGAAAAAGAAAAACAACACCTTTGAACAAATTTAGGTGACCTTTGGTTTTTGCCCTGTGTTTTTTGTCATCCAAATCTTTTTAATATTTGTTTTACTTATTTAAATTAAATACAAGTTATATAAATATGTAGAAATGTAGCATTCAATGTTGATATAAGTGCAGTGAAACAGACATCTGTTCTTTTCTGTTAGTGTGAAAGTTCTGAAACCTCTCAAAAAGACAGACAAGTAGTGCCTATCGAAAGCCTTAAAAATACACACGTTTGACCCAAGAAGTTCAGTTTTAGGAATTTATACAAGTGTAAGTCATTTTCATGGGAGGTATATTTATATTTAGGCAAACTATTATAATATATAAAATTCTCATATTTAGACAAAATATTAAAAACAACTTAAAAACTAAATGACAAAATTTGGTTAAATAAATAATGATACATCCACACAATATAATCCTATGTACTATATTTAAAAAGTATGTTTTGTAAAAATTTTTAATGACATGGTAAAACTTTTAAGAGGAAAAAAAGCTGAAAATTAAAAAAATTACAGTGTCAGTATAATTTTGTATACATACACATACAACACACTCTAATATACAGAAAAAAATTGGAAAGAATGAATCAAAATGCCCAAAGTGGTTATCTCTGGGTGGAGAAATTATGAGCCACTTTAATTTTCTAATTCAAGAAATATGATTTCTTGAATAGGTTCTCTAATGGATAAGTTATTGTTATTTTTGAATACATTCTTATTACAAAGTAAATACATTTACATTGTAGAAAATGAAAACAAAAGAAAGAAGAAAATCAAAATCTCCTGTAATCTTGAGGATTTAAAATTATAAACCTTTTCCTTATATCCCTTTGTTAGTGGCCTCCAAGTGGAAGTTTTTCCAGGTTCTTGGTAATTGTTGTTTCAGGATGCACCTCATTAGCCAAGCAAGCGACGGCTTTGTTTTTCTTTTATGGACAGTGAAAGTACACTCTCGAGAGAGTGAGCAGGCCAGGCGCGGTGGCTCACGCCTGTAATCCTAGCACTCTGGGAGGCCGAGGCGAGAGGATCGCTTGAGCTCAGGAATTCGAGACCAGCCTGAGCAAGAGCGAGACCCCCGTCTCTACTAAAAGTAGAAAGAAATTAGCTGGACAACTAAGAATATATAGAAAAAATTAGCTGGGCATGTTGGTGCGTGCCTGTAGTCCCAGCTACTCCGGAGGCTGAGGCAGAAGGATCGCTTAAGCCCAGGAGTTTGAGGTTGCTGTGAGCTAGGCTGACACCACCGCACTCACTCTAGCCCGGGCAACAGAGCGAGACTCTGTCTCCAAAAAAAAAAAAAAAAAAAAAAGAGAGAGTGAGTGGGTAGGCTGGAAAAGAGCAGCTGCACTGGGAGGAAGTGGTTTTGATCCTTTAAAGTCTTACTATATAATTGAGAGGAAGAATATTCAAGGCTAAGGGGTTGGTTTTTGCTAAGAATTTGTGTAGTAATTCCTAGAATTGGATTTTTTCCTATTTTCACACTTTATATTGTTGTCTCAGAACTGTCATGGTGATTTCAGGGGCAGAGAAATTTTAAAACCACAATGTAAATGATATTGTATAATAATTGCCGAAGTTCATTTAGGTGGCCAAGATAGCTGACAAGCCTGTCGAAGCCGGTTCTTGCCTGTAGTTATCAGCCCCTCTAGTTAGCTTCTGCTTGCGGGTTGTTTACTTTAACACCTGCACTCACGCTGCAAGCCCCTGCATCCCATCTCAGCCCTGTCCCCTAGTCTCCTACTCTCACACCTTCCTCATGTGTCTGTGTGCATATGCCATTTGTATATATAAATATATATGTACCTATGTACACTGTGCACTACATATATGTATGTAAGTCATATTCATCAGTGCAAGGGTTAAATTTGCATCATGATAATTCAGAACTATCTTCTCATAATGGTCAGAATGAACCATTAACTGGAAATAACAAGCAATATAAGGAGAGGATTATAAGTTAATTGATTTGTGGCTATTAGACATGTGTACACACAAAAATACATAGATAGAGCATATTTTAATTAAGACAACACTCTACACAGTTTTCTTTTTCATTTACCCCCACACTGTAACTTTCCATATCATTCCATATTCATTTCTGATGCCTGCTATATGCCATTGTGTGGTTTATGCTGTTAAAGCAATATTTCTTAGGTAAATTGATCTGAGCACATCAAAGCTTATTACTTTCTAATGAGAGAACTACCAAGCACCCATGGTCCCCAACATTGGTTGTACATTTGAATCATCTGGGAAGTTTTCAGAACTACTGATGCCTGGAGCTCACCTTAAGGGATTCTTTTTTTTTTAATTTTTATTTTTTATTTCAGAATATTATGGGGGTACAAACGTTTAGGTTACATATACTGCCTTTACACCACCTAAGTCAGAGCTACAAGCATGCCCATCCTCCAGACGGTGCACGCCGCACCCATTAGGTGTGAATTTACCCATCCCCTCCTCCCCCCTCCCACCTGCCGGACACCCGATGAATGTTACTACTATATGTGCACGTTAAGTGTTGATCAATTAATACCAATTTGATGGTGAGTACATGTGGTGCTTGTTTTTTCATTCTAGTGATACTTCACTTATTAGAATGGACTCCAGCTCCATCCAGGATAATACAAGAGGTGCTAGATCACCATTGTTTTTTGTGGCTGTGGAGCTCACCTTCAGGGATTCTGACCTCATTGATCCGAGATGGAACCAGGAATAGGAATTTTTTTAAAAAGCACCCAAAGTGTTTCACATGTGCAACCAGGATTATGGACCATCGAGGAAGATATGCCAGTTTGAAATACTGTGGGAGAAAAGGGGCTTAAAATACAAGACTTCTAACTCAGCACAGACTGCTGTTTTGCTTTCTGTGGCCCTATTCGTTAGTGACAGTGTTAAATTTACAACATCAATGATTCCATTTTCCCATAATGATCAGACATGAACCATTAACTGCAAATACCAAGTAGTATATGGAGATACATATGATAAGGAAAGTGATCTGTGGCTATTAATTAGACATACCAAAACCAAGGAGTTATTCCCTGATAGGAGTCAATTATTAATAGTAAATGGGTGCAAAATGTATCAGTGAGGTCAGTTAACAGAAACACCATCTTGCTTTTCCTCAAGCAGCTGTTGATGAATTTTTCTAGCAAGCTCTCAAAGATGCTGAACATTCAGTTTGCTTAGTTCTCAGTTTTTTGGAAAAAGAGTTTCTTCCTCAGTACGGTAATATATTTAACCAATATATCATATTTCATCAATTTTAACATGTACATTTTCATATTTTAACATCTCTGAAATTTAAACGCATTTTAAAATTGAAAGGATAAAAATTATAATATTGTTTAGCTGTTGGCATTGTTTTTCATAGTGGCATATAAAATAGTGGGGCATCTTAAGATCAATGGTGCAATGAAATATTATAATTAATATATTAAAATATTCAGAATCTGTTTCTTAACACCTTTACTGTCACCTTCCTGGGATAAACCTCCATCATCTTTTGCCCACATTATTGCAATAGTTTCCTAACAGATCATTCTACTTCCCCCACCTTGCCTGGCTTCAATCCATTCTAAACACAATGGCCAGAGTGTTCCTGTTATAAAACTGAAGCCTGGTCTCCGCCTCAGGACCCTGCTTCCCCAGTAGCCCTTCCAAAGGTGGCTCCGACATGGGGAAGTGTCCTTCCTGCTCCTCATTGCCACTTCTACCCTTCTCTGTGCTTCCTCCACAAAACCCCTGAACTTTGCATCTCATTAGACTACAAGGTTAGCCAACCAGTACTCATCTTCGCTGTGGTCATCCATGGCCACCAGGTCTCGTCCACGAACGTGTTGGTTTAGGTTCTCTAGTGTTACTTCTATTGTAATCTTGGTGATTTAGCACATTAACTGCCACGTGAGTTGTATTTAACTCATGCTAGTTTTAAGGTTGGGGCCTCATGAAGCACATATAACTCACACATCTCTTTACCTTGGGAGCCACTTGGTGCAGGCACCTCACACTGCCATACTGTAACACACATGTTACATGGTGGGTGGTCCCGGGGCAGAACCCTGCAGTTGGTTGGTGCAAATTTTACTTATTAATGTTCTTATCGTTACAATTAGTATTGACAATTTAATTCTAAAAACATGGATTAAATGAATAGAAGTCAATAAATTTTCATTTTTCTATTTATGTTTACCTTTAAATTACACTTAAGGTTGACAAGTCAAGGAAAACACTTTACCCTTATGAACTATTTTCAAATTTTCATATTACTTTTTAATTTAAAAAACAAACACAGAAAACAATAAAAAATAACAAATTTTTCATTAAATCAGAAAAGATCATTTTGTTTTCAAAGTTTTTATTCTATTATTGTAATAAAATACCATGACCCCAAGGAAATTGTTTTTTTCTAGGTGGCAGTCAATGTGTTAAATATGCACCTGGGTGATCCTTCCAATTCCCTGGACTTGTGGTGCCTTCACCTGTTCTTCAATGATCTTGTCCTTTCTGTACCGTGGTACTCTCACCGTAAGCCTCAATCTTGTCCCCAAACTGTATTCCCTCCAAAATTGCAATTTCAAGCACACTACAACTCTCCCACCAGCTTTCCTGCTCATCCTTTTTAGTACTTGACTTCAATAATTTTAGTCCCCAACAGACCTTCAATCCACTATCCTCTTCACATCCTCCCTAACACCTGACCTAAGCTTAAACTCTGCGGTCCATCACTTAATGGTTCTCTTGCACACACCTTCAACTCAAGTCTCCTGACCACCTTCACTTTGTCATACTGCTCAGTAAAACCCCTCCCAGGCCTGGATCCACAGTGAAAATGGCTGGAGTGAAACATGCAACCCTGCTGACTGCTCTTCCTTTACGCTGATGATCAATAACCTCAAGTGCACCTTTAAAGCTGCCGGGTGATCACATCATATTTTCCAGGTTTATTTTCCCTCCTACTATCCTAGATGGATATTTCTTACTTTCTCTACTGCCCTTAAGCTTCCCATATTTTCTCCCTATCTTCACTTAGCTGACGATACCGAGAAAAGGAAACAAATCAAAGCATTTCCACAAACTCTTACCACCACATCCAACTCCTTATTTGCGTTGGTGTCTATATATTCTATATTCTACTTTATTTTTGTCATTCTGAACTGTCCCTGCTCCCAACTGAAAGCAGCCTCCCTGCCCGTGCCTCACCTCTCTCACCTCCCTCCAGGATTTTTTCCATCTTTCCTGCATTATTAGCTTTTCCCCTTCTTCTGGGTCATTCTCATAAGTGCAACAACATGCTTTTATTTCTCCCAATTTAAAAAATAAACAAGTACACAAACTTCCTTGATCTCACCACCCAATTTCTTTCACTTTCTATTTGCAGAAAAGCTCTAGGAAGAGTTGTCTGTTTCTACTGTCTCTGGTTTCCCTTCAATCCTCTCTTGAACCCATTCCAGACAAATGTTCCCTCCACCCCTCCACTTTGAATGCTCTTGTGACAATCACCAATGACCTCTGCTTTGCACAGTCCAGTGCCTTTCTCCATGTTTACTTGAGTCATCAAAATAGACCAGTCTCCTCTTAGAAATGCTTCTCCTGGCCTCCAGGATCTGGCTCCTTCTGTTTTCTCTCCTCTCACCAGCTGCTCCTTTTCAGCCTCTTTTGTTGGTTTTTTCCCCTCATTTTTCTAACCTCGGTATGTTGTGTTCCAGAGCTCAGTCTCAGGACCTGCCCTTGTTGTTGTTTATGGACACTGACTACCTAGATGATCTTATATGTCCCATGGCTTTAAATATACTCAAGGCTCATGATTCCAAAAATCATATCTCCAGCCCAGATCTTCCCTGGAACTCCAAACCCACATAACCAGCTTGTTGCTGAACATCTCCATTGGAATGGTTAACGGGCATCTAAAATTTAACGGATCTCAAATGTAACTCCTGATATTTTTCCCCAAACTTGTTACTTGTGGGAAAAAATGTGTATTTAAAAGGATCCTGGATCTTGCATGGCAGAACATGGGAGAAAAGCAGTGGCTTATTCAGGTAAAAACACTATGCTACTTCCACCAGAGGGAGAACATATTTTAAACTTTAATTAATGCTGTGGGTGGATTTATATATTTGGAATTGTAGCAATTCCATCAAACAAGAAAATATATTTTTACCTCCTTCGAACATCTGTGGGTTTAAAAATTCCATTTTAACAGGGTCTTAGAAAAAATAGGATTTTTCCTTACTTGCTTTCTCAGCTTTCTGTGTCTTACATTTTTATTTGCAAGATGATTTATGCCATTTAATGAGCCATTTCTTTTAATTTGGGCTACTGAGCCGTCTTTTGACTGTGCACATAATTGCAAACAGTACAAACCTCCCTGTATTTTCTTTCCCAATTCAAGATGAAAGACAATGTGGGAGGGATGGAGTTAGGATCTGTGAAAGGTTTAATTATTATTTATACAAAATTAAACACAAATAAAAAATTTTAATATGTAGAAGTTACCTGAAAACCCCCTGGGAAAACTTCATGAAATTTAAATAGTTTAGGTGATATAATAGATACAAATTGCTCTTTAAGTCGAAACAAATGTACCTCTAAGTGCCACATGTCAAGGTGGGCAGAGGATGCCTTCTCCTCCTGCCTACTCAAGGATGTCACTTCAATAATTTCCCCTCTCTCTTGGATCTATCACTTTTTTTTACTGGATTTTTCTCATCATCATATTACATCAATATTACATGCTGTAATATTTTCTGACTTAAAATGGAAAGGAAAACTTCCTTAACCTCTTTGCCCCTTCCTGGTTTTTTTTTTTTAATTTTTAAGTTTCAGAATATTATGGAGGTACAAACATTTTGGTTACATATGTTGACTTTGTACCACCCAAGTCAGAGCTACGAGTGTGTCCATCCCCCAGACAGTGTGCTCTGCACCCATTAGTTGTGGATTTACCCATCCCATCCTCCTCCCTCCCACCTGCCCGGCACCTGGTGAATATTACTTCCATGTGTGCACATAAGTGTTGATCAGTTAATACAATTTGATGGTGAGTACATGTGGTGCTTGTTTTTCTATTCTTGCGATACTTCACTTGAAAGAATGGGCTCTAGCTCTATTCAGGATAATACAAGAGGTGCTAGTTCATCATTGTTTTTTATGGCTGAGTAGTACTCCATGGTATACATATACCACATTTTATTAATCCACTCATGTATTGATGGGCACTTGGGTTGTTTCTACATCTTTGCAATTGTGAATTGTGCTGCTATAAACATTCGAGTGCAGATGTTTTTATTATAGAATGACTTTTTTTCTTTTGGGTGGATGCCCAGTACTGGGATTGCTGGATCAAAGGGTAGTTCTATTTTTAGTTCTTTGAGGTATCTCCATATTACTTTCCACAGAGCTTGTACTAGTTTGCAGTCCCACCTGCAGTGTATGAGTGCTCCTATCTCTCCGCATCCACGCCAACATTTGTTGTTTGGGGACTTTTTGATAAAGGCCATTCTCACTGGAGTTAAGTGATATCTCATTGTGGTTTTGATTTGAATTTCCATGATGATTAGAGATGTTGAGCAATTTTTTATGTGTTTATTGGTGCCCCTTCCTGTTATTATCTCATTTCTCTGCTCTTCTGTATAGAAAAATTCCTTGAAGTTCTTGTCCATAATCCTCCCATTCTTATACCGAGTTGTGTCACTCAGCATTAGGTTTGCCTACATATAGTAGAAAATACAATATAAAAGTAAATGAAAGACAGAGGTAATTTCTCTGTCTTATAAAATAAGGTGAGCAGTAGCCTGGTTAGGGTTGGTGTGGTGATTCCATGGACATACAGGATATACCTTTCTACTCCACCATCTTAGCTCAGTGCTTCTGAGGTCATGGTCCACAAAGGCTGCTGGTACTCCAGCCATCACATCTAATTTTAGTGCATAGAGGATATGAACGAAAGAAGATGTGGTACATTTTACTATTTGTTCACAATTCTTCTTGTCTCCACTACCCTGCCATGGTTCACAGTGGGTGGAGAATAATAACTCTCTTCATTGACTTTGGGCTCAGACATGCACATTCTTTGGCCAGTGGGTAGAACCATGCAGGTTCTGAGCTGAAGCATTAGGAGGCGTGGCAAATTTCACAAGGCCTCTTGGAGGTTCCAAGCCTGCTATAGGACCAGCGTGTTTTTCTTTCAGCCTGGATCTGGGCTGAAGCAGCCCAGACCCAATCCAAAGCCTGGAGTGCAGCTGCACCCAGCCAAGCCCAGTAAGTTCAGCTCAGATCAGCCAGACTGCTGATCCAGAAGTGCGAACCAAATGTTGGTTGTAAGCCACCGAGGTGCGTATTTTGGGGTTGTTTCATAGTACTGTCACACTCAAAATCTGACTAATACAGAAGGGCATGGGGTTCCTCGTGGCTTCCTGGGAATCCCACGTACACTTCTGCTTTCACACACTCACACTTTGAAGAAAAAGATTAGAAAGTGTAACTCAGTGCATTTTACCCCTCATAAAACCAGATTTCTTGTTACTAAAGAACAGGGCCAGGCTTTCGGGTGGAGTCCAGCAGTTGCTGCCACATGAACCTGATCAGGCTTTTCTCCAGTCTTCCGCTGAGACAACCCTTGTCACCCCCGCCCCGTCATTATTGGCCTATCGGCAACCTTTGCCGCAGTTTCCCTCCTGGAAACTTTCTTACTTTACTTCCAGTGCACCGCTTGGTTCTTTTCCTACCTCACCAGCCACGCCTTCCCTGTCTCCTTTGTATTTTCCTCCTTCTCCCTGAGCTCTCAACGTTGCTAGGGGCTCAGTCCTCAGCGTTGTTGACTCTCTGGGCACCTTCACTCTGATAGATCCCACCCAGCCCCAGCGTCTGGATGCATCTACACACACTGGCGACTCCCAGGTGGGTATCCTCGGCTCAGAGCTCTCTCGTAACTCCAGATTTGCATACCCAGCTGCCTTCTCAGCCTCTTTCCTCAAGGGCTAGTAGGCACCTCCTGTGTAGCATGCTCCAAACAGATCTAATTCCTACCCCATTACCTGAAATGTTTTCTCCTACAGCCTTCCCCATGGTAATTCCAAGCTTTCTAGCAACTTGGGCTAAAAATGATTCTTCTCTTTCTCTTGGCATTTTCAAGCCATCAGCAAATACTATCAGCTGTATCCTTAAAACATAAACAAATCATGCTCTATTTATACAATGGGATAGTGCACACTGATGAGAAGGAATGAGCCCCCTGCTTATGTGAGCAACGTAGATGAACCTCACAGACGTGGTAAGTGAAATATGACAGGCGTGAATGTGTGCATACTGTATTATCCCGTTAATACGAAGTTCATAAACAGACAAAACCAATCCTTTGTGACAGAGGTCAGAACAATAGTTATCTCTGAGGAGAATGTTGACAGGAAGGGCCACCAAGTGACCTCAGCCAAGGCTACATGGAGCAGAAAAATTGCCCAGTTGAGCCCTGCCTGAATTCCTGAGCCAATAATCGCGAGATATGATAAGATGGTTGATATTCTAAATCATAAAATTTGGGGGTGAATTGTTAATTAAGCAGTGATAGGTAACCAAACAGAGGTTGTTGCTGTGTGGTGGGGGGATCTGGGGGTACCGACTAGCAGGTTTAGTTCAGGAGGTGCCCCAGCTAGGAGCCGAGGGACCAAAGGCCTTTACCCTGGGGCACTGGCACCCACACTGGAACCCGGCTCCCTTTAGACAGATCATGCAACTTCACTGGAGAAGAGGTTTTAGATCTCAGTGTGGAGACAGGTACTAACTGCCACCAGTGTGTGTATGTGGAGTGCTGGCGATATGTCCCAGGTGTCCCATGCACGCCTCCATTTATCATGACCACTGCGTGGAGACTGGAGGTGTTGCCCACAGAACAGCACAGTCCTTTCGGCCTTCCCTGGGTGTTCCGGGCTGCAGCTACTGCAGTCTGGTTTCTTCTTTGACACACTCTTTTCTTGCCTATAGAAAGTTATCGCAGCATCTAAGTCTACTCTTGGGTTCCAGTTTCCTTATCCAAGCAATAACAGGTTTATTCCTCTCTGTACATCTTTGTGGTCATTTCAGTGGGATTTGAGTGTGAGGGAAAGGAAACACATATGCTTCCTTCTCCCTCGTAAACTCAAACATAAACTTCTACATTAAAAAAAAATATACAGCAGGAATTCTTCAAATGAAAGGACCTTCAAAGGAGCATGTGTGTGGGGAAACACGGGGTGATGGCTGTTGCGTATCCTCTCGTTCAGATGCACCCCCAGAACCCACTGGGTCCAGCTAACCCGGTTTTGGAAATGCAAACTCAGTCCAAAGCTGCCTTCTCTCGCTGTGGCCAGGGGTAGGGTGGAGTGGGGTAGGGTGGGTAGGGAGGAAGAAGGGGAGAGGAAGAGAAGAAGCTGTTCCCAAACCAAGTTCCCTAACAGGGAACTTTCAGTCCAGGCAGTGAATCTGCCCCATGGAGTTGAACTTCATGGAATGGAAGGTCTAGCTGAAGCATAGGTATGTTTTATTTATTCTCTGATCTTATTCTTCAATTAACTGAATCGCACACAATATTACAATTTAGAGCAGCACATATCCTTTTATCGCATAACCAACTAAAATGTTCATTAAGCATTTTTAATGATTGAGAAAATGCTTCTGATAAAACATTGAGAATGAAAGTAAAAAAGAAAGCATAGTTCAAAATGTTAGCTAGCCTATGACTTCAAGAATGTGAAAAAGTGTAGAATGAGGATGGTGTGTGAGAACACTCATTTTATTTG
The DNA here is from genome assembly GCA_028533085.1 of Varecia variegata. Classification (NCBI taxonomy): domain Eukaryota; kingdom Metazoa; phylum Chordata; class Mammalia; order Primates; family Lemuridae; genus Varecia; species Varecia variegata. The sequence goes on along the minus strand of CM052446.1, from coordinate 8,998,736 downwards.
CTTAGTAAGAGTGAGGGTTTTTTAATTTAAAAATTTTTCTGAGTCATCAAAATAAACTTTTTTTTAAAAAGCAAGACTATGCATGACAGGATATATGGCTTCTCTAAATCTGGTATGAAATGGATAAATAAGGATCTATGTCCAGGGCCATATCTGGGTAGTAATTCAGACTGACCATCCCACTGAAAACAATTAGAAATACTACATAAAAATGTTAAAAACATCTTAAAAGCATCTAAGGGTGCCAAGACTGTAAGGAATTTTCAGGTCAAATTTCAGGGAAGGTGGCAACCCTGAGAGGTCCGTGAGCATCAAAGCCTCTGACTCCTCCTGCCGCTTTTGCTGAATTTGCCAAACTGGCAATTTTGGGAGTTGCTGGGTAAGCGGGAGAGAAGTCTGGTGCTCATCTATGTTGCAGAGGCCAAGAGCAGAACATCCCCCAGAAAACTAGGACCCCAGAATCCCATACTCTCCAGGGGACTACAAAGACCTGTCTTGGTTTCCAGCTGGGAAGGGGTTAAAAATATCCCCAAGAAATTGTAACCACATGCCTACCTCTACCGGGATTCACAGTTCCAAGTCTGACCTCACGTGAGTGCAGAGTTTTGTCTAGGTTGTGTGGGGATTGATGCTTATACAATTTGGGGTGGGGAGCTCATTAAGGGAAAGAAATACACAATTAAAATACATGAGGAGGTACAAATATGAATATTCATCTGGAAGAGAAAAGAAGTCATAACAGATTCCAAATTAAAATAGCCGACAAATGTCACAAACATCACAAAATCCAGAAAAATAATAAAATATAATAATAAAATATATTTAGATTTATTAATGAATAACTCAACAGCAATATAATTCTTTTTTCCTTACTCTTTCCTGGCTGCTTTTGGTAGCCTCTTTATATGACAATGCTTTTGTAATGTAACTTGCTATATAGAGAACATAAAGATGATTTAGTCTCTAACATGGGTGATAGAAATTTATTTTATTATTGATGGCTTAGAAAAAATTCTTTAAGATTCATAAACCATTACTGGTAATGTCATGCACATTTTTAGGATTGTTATCAAATTGGGAAATTGTCTCCAAAGTTTCTTTCATATATGAGCTATAAAATTTCAGGGCATTTCAAATTTTCTTGGGTAGTGATGGATTTTAAATACTCTTTAAACTAATGACTTCCATTCACTACATTGTTGTGATGTCTAGGTTGTAGTGGCATATTATCAGTTTTATGTTACCTTAGTTGATGTCAGTATTTTGTGTCAAATTGGCAAGAAATTTAAATCTTTTTAAATGTGTTTAGATGTTTCACTCCTTCATTAATTGCATTTTCAAAATTCCCAAGAACCCATTTCTTACTTTTGACTAAAATTTCTTTCTCTTAATCATTTACTGCTCTTGGTATAGTCTAAAAATTTTTTCTGCTACTTTTCTTGATGTCAGAGTAATTTTTATTGATTTCATCACTCATCTTTATCACCTTTGCTGTATATTCCATTAATGTTTTATCAAAATTTCCTTCTAGTTCTTTTGAAATAAATTTAAAGATGAGCAGAGGTACCCATTATATGGATCTAATTCAGGACTGTAATTTATCACTTGTTTTATTGAAACATTCCAAAATGTTTTTCCAAACTGAAGTTAAAATGGTATACTTGGACTTCACTTTTTTAACAAATGTTTTTGCACCTCATTTGTGTTTGGATTTCTCTTCTCAATCTTCAAAAATTTCTTAGATTATTTAAAGAAAACTCCACATTGGAATGACATCACTGGGATGGTGGAATAGAAGATCACCTACTCATATCCCCTCAACAGCAGTGAGAATTCTGTACCTATCCATGGTCAGTCTCTCTGCAGGAGCCTCAGGATTCATTTGGGAGTTTGTGAAACCCTAGTGGAGCCCAGGACTAAGGAGGGTCATTTTTAGAATGAAGACTGACATTCAGCTGGCAGATCCATCCCACTGAACTTGCTTCACTGAGCTTGTTTCTGGGTACAAGCCCAGAAATGGTCCAGTACCCCAAGGATCTTGGCTGCAGCCCCTTTTGGCCTTGAATCTGCAACCACAATTATTTGCCAGGGGCTCCACAAAAACCTGTGTGGACTACTGCCTTAGTGGTAAGTCTCATTTGCCCACTGACATTAGTCTTGACTGTGAACCTGAAAGTTGGTCTGTGGCACTGCACCAGCCTTCCCGAGCTGGAGTCCCAGCTCAGAGCTACTTGCACAAGAACCCACAGAGAGACTTATCCATATCTCATAGCACAGGAGTCTGAGCTTCCTTGATGAGCTTGCAACCTCTGTCCTAGCAAGTTCCCAGAACTTCTGGAAATGAAAGAATCATTTAAGAAGTATAAAATATAATGGAAAGTTTTAGCAACAGACTAGGCCACGCAGAAGAAAGAATCTTAGAGCTTGAAGAAAAGGCTTTTGAATTAACCCAGTTGGTCAAAAATGAAGAAAAAGAATCAAGAATAATGAACAAAATCTTTGAGAATCACAGGACTATGTAAGATGACCAAATAGAAGAATTATAGGCATTCCTGAGAGAGAAAAAGAGAAAGCAAAAAGCCTAGTACACCTACTTGAGAGAATAATGGAGGAAAATGTTTCTGGTCTTGCTAGGGATTTAGACATCCAAATACAAGAAAGCCAAAGAACTCCTGGAAGATTCATTGCAAACAGGATATCTCCAAGGCACATAGTCATTGGACTGGCCAAATTCAAAGTGAAGGAGAAATCTTACAAGTTGTGAGGTGAAAGCATGAAGTAACTTACAAAGGAAAACCAATCAGACTAACAGCTGACTTCTCAGAGGAAATCTTATAAACCAGAAGGGAATGGGGTCCCATCTGTAGTATTCTTAAACAGAATAACTATCGACTAAAAATGCTGTATCCTGCAAAACTATGTTTCATAAACTATGTTTCATAAACCAAGTCCTTCCCAGACAGCAAACACTAAGGGAATTTGTCACCACTAGACTTGCCCTGTAAGAAGTCCTTAAAAGTGCTCTATACATTGAACAGAACAATTCATACCCACCATTATAAAAACAACTGAAAGTAAAAACTCACAGCTCTTATAAAACAGTAACACAAGGAAGAAAACAAAGCAACTAGGTAGCAATTTACATGATGCCTGGTACAGTATCTCACATATCAATATTAACAATGACTGTAAACAGTCTGAAATGCGCCACTTAAAAGATATGGATTGCTGGAATGGCTAAAATTATGCAACCCAAGTATCTGCTATCTCCAAGAAATCCATTTAACTCATAAAGATCCTCATAGACTCAAGGTAAAGGAGTGGAAAAAATATTCCAAATGGAAATCACAAAAAAAGCAGGAGTAGCTATTCTTATATCAGATAAAATAGACTTTAAATTAACAATGGTAAAAAAAGACAAAGATGGTCATTATATAATGATAAAGGGATCAATTCAACAAGAAGGTATGAAAATCCTATATATGCACCTAACACAGGAGCACCTAGATTTATAAAGCAAATACTACTCGACTTAAGGAAAGAAATAAACACAAACATCATAGTATCCAGGGACTTTGACACTCCACTGACAGAACTAGACAGATCATCAAGGCAGAAAATCAACAAAGTAACATTGGACTTAAACAGGACTCTAGAACAAATGAACCTAATAGACATTTAGAGAACATTCTACCCCCAAACCACAGAATATACATTCTTCTCATCTGTGCATGGAGCATTTTCCAAGATAGATCATATGTTAGGCCACAAAATAAGTCTCAGCAAATTAAAAAAAAAAATCCTACCATTTACCTTCTCATACCACAGTGGAATAAAACTGGAAATCAATTGCAAGAGGTACTCTCAAAACTACACAAACATATGGAAATTAAACAACATGCTGCTGAATGATCCTTGGGTCAATGATGAAATCAAGATGGAAATAAAAATAATTTTCAAATTGAATGACTAAAGCGATAAACGCTACCAAAATACCTAGGATACAGAAAAAGCAGTGCTAAAAGGGAAGTTCATAGCACTAAATGTCTACATCAAAAACATAAAAAGATCATAAACTAACAACCTAAAGTCACACCTCAAGGAACTAGAAAAAGAAGAACAAACCAAGTCCAAAGCTACCAGAAGAAAAGAAATAATAATGATCAGAGCAGAACTAAACAAAACGGAAACCACAATAAATAAATAAAAACAGAATCAATGAAACAAAAATTTGGTTCTTTGAAATGATAAACAAAATTGATAGACCACTAGTTAGATTAACCAAGAACAGAAGAGAAAGGATTCAAATAAGCTGAATCAAAAATTAAAAAGGAGGCATTACAAGTGATAACACAGAAATACAAATTATCATCTAAGACTATTGTGAAAACCTCTATGAACATAAACTAGAAGATCTAGAGAAAATGGATAAATTTTTAGAAACACATAATGTCCCAAGCTAAAATCAGAAAGAAATAGAAATCCTGAACATACCAATAACGAGTAGTGAGATTGAAATAGGAATTAAAAAATCTCCCAACAAGAAAAGTCCAAAACCAGATGGATTCACAGCTGAATTCTAGCAGACCTACAAAGAAGAATTGGCATCTATGCTAATTAAAATGTTCCATAACATCGGGAAGGAGACAATCCTCCCTAACTAATTCTACAGAGCAGGTATCATCCTCATAACAAAACCAGGAAAGAACATAACAACAAAAAGAAAACTACAGACTAATATCCCTCATGAACATAGATGAAAAAATCCTCAGTGAAATACTAGCCAACCAAATCCAATAGTACACCAAAAAGATAATTCACCATAATCAAGTGGGTTTCATCCCAGGGATGTAAGGACTGTTCAACATATGCAAATTAATAAATGTGATTCACCACATAAACAGAAATAAAAACAAAAATCATATAATCTCAATAAATGAAGAAAAAACATTTGATAAAATCCAGCTCCTCTTTATGATAAAAACACTCAAGACACTAGGAATAGAAGGAATATATCTCAAAATAATAAAAGCCATATATGAAAAATCCACTGTCAACATCATACTGAATGGGGAAAAGTTAAAAGCATTTCCTCTAAACTGAAACAAGACAAGGTTGCCCACTCTCATCACTTCTATTCAACATAGTGCTGGAAGTCCTAGCCAGAGCAGTCAGGCAAGAGAAAGAAATAAAAGGCATCCAAATCAGGAAAGAGGAGGTTAAACTATCCCTGTTTTCCAATAATATAATCTTATATCTAGAAAACCCTGAAGACTATAAAAGACTCCTAGAATCAATAAATTCAGTAAAGTCTCAGGTTACAAAATTAATGTACACAAATCAGTAGAATTTTAAATACTAATAACAATCAAGCTGAGAGTCAAATCAAGAACTCAATATCATTTACAATATCTGCAAAGAAAATAAAATACTCAGGAATATGCTTAACCAAAGAGGTGAAAGCTCTCTACAAAGAGAACTATAAAAAAAAAAAAAACTGATGAAAAATAATAGATGACATAAACAAATGGAAAAACATCCCATGCTCATGGACTGGAAGAGTCAATATTGATAAAATGTCCATACTGCCCAAAGTGATTTACAGATTCAATGAAATTCCCATCAAAATACCAGCATAATTTTTTACAAATCTAGAAAAACAATCCTGAATTTCATATGGAGGCACAAAATTGCCTGAATAGCGAAAGCAATCCTAAGCAATAAGAACAAATCTGTAGGCAACATATTACGGGACTTCAAATTATACTACAAGTCTATAGTAACTGAAACAGCATGGTACTGGTATAAAGATAGACACACAGATTAATGGAACAGAATAGAGAACCCAGAAATACAACCATATAACTACAACCAACTGATTTTTGACAATACAGACAAGAATATACACTGGGGAAAGGACACCTTATTCAACAAATGGTGCTGGGAAAACTGAATAGTTATATGCAGAAGAATGAAACTAGATCCCTATCTCTCACCATACACAAAACATCATTCAAGATGGATTAAAAACATCCCTTGGCTCAACTCTCTGCTGGGGACCCAAAGCTTTTTGCACAAAAGGGGCTAAAATGGTCTAGGGTAAAGAAGAGAAGTTCCTGGTACCAGAACACAAAATATGTAAGGATTTATAGGATTATAAAAGTTGGAATATTTAAACAGGATTTATATAAAGTAGTTGTGTCTCCTTTATCTAAATGTTTCATGGGAATGGACATTGTAACTGACAGGGGAATGTTTTCCCTGTCTAGTACTGTAAAATAAGGCATGTAAATCTGCCCTTCAGGCAATATTAATCAGACAAGGTAAATGGGAACCAGTAAGATTGCCCAAGCTCACAGAGTGTAGAGTAGAAGTTGGTGTGCTGGTAGGAAAAAGTTCTCCACTTGATATCCCTTTGTGGAGTGTTTATAGCAAAAGCCTGTGAGCACCTACACTCTATGACCACTGGGTCTTTGGACTAGAGAACTTCCACTTGAGAGGCATATACTGCCTTGCTACAGCATGTTATTAATAACTGAAGTTACCCCTATGACTGAAGGACATAAAATGATCTTGACACCTGAAATACTCATGCTACCTTGAATGATGTCAGAGAAACACTCTAATGGGATAGCAGTGCCCAGAGCAGTTCCATAATAAAATGAAAATTGTTTATACAGGATCATGCTATCTGGGGAGTACAAGGAGGAGATATTCATGAGCAGGGAGCGTCTTTTCCCCTAGGAATGACTCTGGAACTGTGTGAGGTGCGCTGGATTCTAGCGTGCCCAATAAATAGCTCTCACCCGACTGACAAAGGGCTGCTTGATTTGATGATGCCAGTTCCATGGTGAACGAACAACATCTTGTTTGAGTGGCTGCTACTCTGATTGAAGAAGAGTCAAGAAAACATTTTTTTTCTTTTAAGCTATTTGTAGCTTACAACAATTGGGTAAAGTATACTTTTTTGAACAAAACTGAAATATTCACCTTTCTCTCTACCTTATTTCTCCAAAATTTGGAAAATATTTGTGTCTTTATTTTATGGCAATATAGTTATTTGCATAAGTTCAATAAGAATATGTTTTCTTTTGTAACAAGACATATTGGAGACTCTGGTTATTTTACCAAGACTTTGACTGGAATAGTTATAATTTCAGATATAACCAGACTATGTTGAGAAATTAAAGTTGACTTTATAGCCAATACAAAGCCCATCAGAAAGACTGACCTGGTACCTTGTCTGTATAGTGGTTCCCTTAGAAGGTTCCTGACCTTGTGGTAAATAAAGAATGTCACTTTTTGATAGGCCCAGGGACCTCAAGATATTCTGAGACCTTAAGAAGAGAAGAATTCACCCAATTCATACAGGTATTACATGGATAGTCTGGTGACAAATCTTTGGCTTCCTAGCCTTGAGGCTTCTAAAAGGCCGATATGAAATTTCTTATGAAAGTTCGAGCAAAGCCAACAGTAAAAGAGCCTATAGGGCCAATCAATATTCTTGGTGCACTTTATGCAAATAATCAGTCCAAACATAATAAGATTTAAAACTTATTTTGCAAATAAATTGGTCTTACTATGATTTCTCTTTGGTAGAAAAGGGGGACTGGAGAGAGAAAAAATGATGTTCCAGAAGACAACTATAGAATACTTGTTACTATATTTTAGTCCTGACCATTGTTTTTGAGTTTTTATTATTTGCCTACAATTTTGATTGAATCTTGAATTGTTTCCTGGCTACAAGTAGTCTCTAAAGAAGAACCAGGATTTAATTTTCTTCATGATGTTTTTAGTTGGCACCATGATGGAATAAGTTTTTTTTCTTTTCATTCTGGCATACAAATTGTCTTTTTGATTGCAAGTCCTGTATGCATTGTATTTCTATTATTCAAATTATCAATGTTATATATCTCTTGCTGTTTTACTTCTTCTGAGAAAAACAAAATCATGGTATTCTGAAGCCTAGAGATGATTCGACAAAGCCTGAGAATATTCCTCATTTGGGATCCCATTGGGCCCAATCTGTTTTGCATTGCCAATGCACTGCTGCTTAAGCTATGCAATATCAAGCACTCTCCCCTTAGGCGAGGGACTGTTGTGGAATAGGAAGCATGTCAGATTGTAAGAGCTGGTTTTGAGGGGTGGAGTGCAGAAAAATAGTCTGTTGCATAGCAAAAGTGGCACCATCTTGAAATGAAACCATCATGATAACCAATGTTTGACTCCTGGCATACCGAGGTGTTCCTGTAGTATGGACGACCCCTCATAAAGAAAAAATGCCCAGAGCATAGATAACCCCTCATAAAGATTTTTATCTAATCTCCCCAGTGGTCACAATTTTGTAAGAAAGTTTGAAGCATGGTTAGCTACACACATCTTTATCCTAAAAGCTTGCTATATAAAGGATACTTTTTGAAGGACAGGTACAGAGATCCACTGTCTTTGTGTTCAAAACTCCCTAAGATATGTTTCTTTCTAAGAAACTGGTTTTGTCCGCGTTTTTCTTTGGCCTCTAAGCTCCCTTAGCCTTTGAGGGTAGGAAACGAGAACACCTTTCCACTAAGATCTGGAACAAATCAAGGATGCCCACTTTCACAGCTTTTACTCAACATGGTACTGAAAGTCCTGGCCAGAGCAATTAGTCAAGGGAAAGAAATAAATGGCATCCAGAATGGAAAGGCAGAAGTCAAACTATCTTTATTTGCAGACCACATGATCTTATTTTTAGAAAAACCCAAGGACTCCACCAAAAAGCTCTTAGAACTGATAAGTGAATTCAGTAACATTACAGGATACAAAATCAACATAAAACTTAGTAGAATTTCTCTCTCTCTCTCTCTGTGTTTTTTTTTTGGGGGGGTCTTGTTATGTTGCCCAGGCTAATCTCTAACTCTTAGCCTAAAGCAATCCTCTCACCTAGATCTCTCAAAGTGCTGAGATTATAGGTGTGAGCCACTGCACCCACCAAAAATTAGTAGCATTTCTATATGCTAACAGTAATAAATCTGAAAAGAAATCAAGAAAGCAATCTCATTTACACTAGCTAAAATAATATCTAGGAATAAATTTAACAAAAGAGATGAAAGATCGCTATAGAGAAAACTACAAAATAGTAATGAAAAATATTGCACAGGACACAAAAAACCAGAAAGCTATTCCATGATCATGAATTGGAAGAATTATTATTCCTAAAATGTCTACTCTACCCCAAGTGATCTACGTATTCAATGTATCAAATATCAATGGGATCAAAATATTAATGACATTCTTCACAGAAATAGAAAAGAAAATCCAAAAATTCATATGAAACCTCAGAGGACCCTGGATAGCTAAAGCAATACTGAGAGGGAAAAAATAAAGCTGGAGGAATCACACTATCTGATTTCAAATTACACTAAAAAGCTATTGTAACCAAAGCATCATGGTACCAGCATAAAAACAGGCACATAGACCAATGGAACAGAATAGAGAACTCAGAAATAAATGTATGCACTTACAGCCAATTCATTTTCAACAAAGACATCTAGAACATACATTAAGGAAAAGACAGTCTCTTTAAAAAATACCGGGTAAACTGGCCTTCCATATGAAAAAGAATGAAACTAGATCCCCATCTTTCACCATATAAAAAATTAACCCAAAGCGGATTAAAGACTTAATTGTAAGACCTGAAAGTATGAAACTATGAAACTACTAGAGGGAAACATTGGGGAAATGTTCCAGGACATTGTTCTGGGCAAAGATATTTTGGGTAAGACCTCAAAAGCACAGGTAACAGAAGCAAAAATAGACAAATGAGATTACATCAAGCTAATAAGCTTCTGCACAGCAAAGGAAACAATTAACAAAGTGAAGAGACAACCTACAGAATGGGAGAAAATATTTGCAAGCTATCCATCTAATAAGGGATTAAAACCCAAAATATATAAAGAAATCAAGCAACTCAATAGCAAAAAACAAAACAAAACAAAACAAAAACAAAAACAAAAAGAAAGAAAGAAAAAAGAACAAAACCCCAAATAATTAAATTAAAAATGGGCAAAACATCTGAATAGACATTTCTCAGAAGAATACATACAAATGGCCAAAGAATATATGAAGAAAATGCTCAAAATCACTAATGATCAAAGAAATGCCAGGCAAAACCACAGAGATATCTCATCCCATCCCATTTAGAATGTCTATTACCAAAATGACACAAAATAACAAATACTGGGAAGGATGCAAAGAAAGAGAAATGCTCGTACACTGTTGGTGGGAATGTAAAGTAGTACAGTCATTATGAAAAATAGTATGGAAGCTCCTCAAAAAAACTACAAATAGAAGTACCATATGATCCAGTAATCCCCTGCTGGGGGGTATACATCCAGAAGAAAGAAAACCAGTATATTATAGAGATATCTGCACTACCATGTTTACCGTAGCATTATTCACAAGAGACAAGCTATGGAATCTGCCTAAGTGTCCATCAATGGATGGATGGATAAAGAAAATGTGGTAAATATACACAACGGCATATTTTTCAGCCATAAAAAGAAGGAAATCCTGTTATTTGCCATAACATGGTTAGAACTGGAGCTCATTATGTTAAGCGAAATAAGCCAGGCACAGAAAGCCAAATATTGCATGTTCTCACTTATATGTGGGATCTGAATAGTACACCACATGGAGATAGAGAGTAGAATGGTGGTTATCAGAGGCCACAGAGGGAAGGGGGATGAAGAGAACTTGGTTAATGGGTACAAAAATACCACTAGATAGAAGGGAGTAAGGTCTAGTATCTGATAGTACAGCAGGAAAATTATAGCCAACAATAATTTATTGTTTTTTTTCAAAATAGCTAGAAGAGAAGAGTTGTTAATGTTTTCAACACAAAGATAAATGTTTGAGGTGATGGCTATCTCATTCACCCTGATCATTACACATTTGCATAGATGTATCAAAATATTACACATACCTCCTAAATATATACAACTATGACTTATTAATAAAAAATATAATTTTTTAATTTTTTAAAATACTCCACATACTGGACAATTTGAAAAGAAAAATTGTGTCAAAATACCAAAGTAGTCAACAATTTCAGGAACTGTGGAGGCAGTTTTTTGTCAGGACTAAGGGCATGAGTTGCTGACAGAAACCTTAAGGGGGTTTCAGCCCTAAACCCAGTGTTCCCATGTATCTGTCTGTGATGATTGTTCAACAGCAGATTAGGCTTGTATGGAATTTGTCTGAAGTTATTGAATAAACTTACCAATAGAAAATTTTCAGTTGATGAAAAAGAAACCATGCTCAACGTTTTTTTTGCTATGCTATTTGTGGTGAGAGTTCAAATAATTCCCAACTGATTCGTGTTTGTCCCATATGGTGACAAATACGCAATAATGTAACATTATTTGCTCTCTGGTTTATTTATAATATAAAGTGATGTAAAGATCACTTTATTTTATATATATGATCCATTATTTTTACTAATTATTTACAAACTGTTTTAGATAAGTTATTATTGTCTTTGCATTAGAGATTTTGCAGGTGCTTATGCAAGAAATGTATCAAATTAAGCAGGTAGATGGTTTCAATGACATTTCTGTCATTTGAACAATGCTATTTATTATTATTTGTTATAAAGAATACTATCTTCAGCATCACCTCTGAAACTCTTTCATTTGAACATATAATACCTGAAAATACCCTTTAGATCTCTTAAAAAAATAACTATTCTGTATTTCGTATTTGTCATTTTCTCTTTGGACTTACAAGATTTTGTTAATTTTTTTCCCTAGCTGCTTATAGTTTGGGATGCTGTCATAAAGGGTACTTTAAAAAATGTTTATACCCTCTTTCTAATTGCTATATAGAAATGTAATGGACTTTTGCCTGATTTCATATCTGCTAAATTCTAATTCAAATAATTTGTCTATAGATTAGTATAAATTTTCTATATATGATAGCACATCATCTATGATAATTACAGATTTGTTATTCTTTTTCTATTCTTATGATTTAATTTTTATTCTTACTGCACTGGCTATGACCTCAGCACAATGTTGAATAGAATTGGCGATGGACAACTTTGTCTTCCTCCTCACCTGAGGAGGGAGCATGTTTAATAGTTCTCTATAAAGTATGATGTGTGTCATAGAATTTTAATCTTATAATTGTTTACTTTATTGATGCTCCGAGCTGAAAGGGTCTGCAGTGTCTCAGAACTGGGAGAGGAGGCTGGGCGAATAGCTACTGTCCAGGATTGAATGGTGATGGGGACTTCATGGAGTCAGGAAGAACAAAAAAGCCTGACATTGGGATATGAAGGTCAGTGGAAGAGTTAAGAGGTGGTAGAAAGGAAAGCAGGCAATGCGAGGCAGGGGCAGGGAATGCTGGGCTGCTCTCATCAATCCCAAGACAGTTTTTGCAGGAACCTCCGATGCCGGGACAGGAGGTTGTCCATCTGTGCAGAGGATACAGGGACAGCATGGCTAACACAGAGGACCATTCCTGACTTCCACCCAACTCAGACTATGAATCTGTGCTGTTTATATTCCCTGACACCCAATGTGAAGTAAAATAGTCATTGAACTTTCTTTGGGGTTGTCAGACTGGCTTTCCTGGCAGAGAGTGGAAGGTGGATGACCACACACCCCTACTTGCAAACAACTGGGCATACCTCTCCATGGGCAAAGGGGTTGCAGAGGTCAAAGAACCATCCTAACCATCGTGAGTGAAGGAGACTAGTACATGTTGTTCATTTTCTTTACACTTACTTTGTTTTAGAGTTTTAAAATATATTCTTGTTTTGATTTTCTTTGTAAAATGTTAAGGTATTTCAGACCAGGCAAAAATCCCCTTCTGATGCTCCCTATCCCTGTCCCTCTCCCCAGAAGCTCACACTAGTTCTCTGAGGAAACCACAATTATCAGTATGTTGTATCTCCTTCCAGATACGTTTCCGTGAATTTATACTCGTAAATATGGCTACAGAAAATATACGGTGTTCTTGTTATTGTTGTAGCGTGTGTGTTTAATACTAATTCTATCACATTTAAGTTATATTTTCCCTCCCTACCTTTTGAAGTGTCAATTTCCTCAAAAGATATATTCAGAGAAAATGCTGCAAGAACTATAGTGAAACAGTTTTCTCTGGAAATGTTTGTCAGGGATGATAATGAACATGGAGGTGGAAGATGCTAATGCCATGGAAACTCAGGACTAAGAAAATTGAAAATGGCTTAATTTATAGTGGGAACAGTATGGCAGATAAAAGAAAAACATCTCCCCTGAATTTCCTACACCCTTGCCTAACGCCCACAGGGCACCAACACATCTTAGCAACAAGGAGCACAAGTGAGGGCTCTGGTTGGCACCAAAATGGCTATTAATTGTTTCCTATCCTTAAGATCAAATCTGAATGAAGAGGCTAAATGAGTTTCCTTTAAGCATGAAAAGGCTCTTGTTCAATGGAGATAGGATGGCTGCAAAGATGAGGGATGAATATGAGGTGTGTGTTTTAAGGACTCTGCTTCCAATTATTCTCATCCCTTTATTGTTGATAAGCAGTGCCTGTATTAGAAGGATCAGGGGCTGAATACTTTTCAGAAATTCATTATATTCAGCAGCCACTTTTTAACCTTTGCTGTGAGTGATTTTTGTAATGCACTCATAGTGGACGATTTTTAAATTCTAAGGGCGAATGAAATGGCATTGTCAAAGCAGTAATGTCTATGGTGATGAGAACACTAGTGCCTGGAAATTGAGTTCTTCAAGGGAGGGATATCATGGGAAGAGTTAGAAAGAATTGTGTCTTGATTTCCAATATATTAATTTGTTCAAAGAGCTTCCTCTGCTTATATATAGGAATCATAGAATGTTAGATTTAAAAAGACATTAGAATCAATCCAGTTATTGAAATAAATTTTATAGAGGTAATGAGAGATATAGACAAACCATGTGAACAGTCCAAGGTTATGCTGCTGGTTACTGGAATGGACCAGAAAAACCCCATCTTCCTGAATTACCGGGGTATGATGGGGTCTCTCTGCAGTGTGCTACCTCCTTAACTTGGCCATGCCTTGATCCATGTATTAATTGAAGAATTTCCATGGAATGAAACTTTTTAGAGATGGTGGAGGGGGTGGTAGAGGAAGAGGCATTAGTTATGGAATTAGAGACCTGAAATTTGAATTCTGAATTTGCCACCTATTATGTGATTTTAGGTAAATTCCTTTACTGGCCTAGCCTTAGTTTAGCCATCTGAAGTACTTGTCTTGCAGGGTTCTTGGGAAAGCTAAATACAGAAATTCCAGTAAAGTGCCAACACACGGTGCAGCACATTGTAGGCTCTTGAAAAGTTCCTGTATTCTCTGTTTAAGATGTTAAAAGACAGGAAATAAAGAAACAGAACAGTATCAATCAAAAAACAGAAATACAGTCATGTATTTCATAATGACATTTTGGTCAATAATGGACCTCATACATAATGGTGGTCCCATAAGATTATAATACTATATTTTTACTGTACCTTTTCTATGTTTAGATACACAAATACTTCCCATTGTGTTACAGTGGCCTATGGTATTCAGTACGGTAACATGCTGTACAGGTTTGTAGCCTAAGAACAATAGGCTATTCCATATAGCCTAGGTGAGCAGTAGGCTTGTGTAAGTATACGCTTTGATGTTCCCACAACGACAAAATTGCTTAATTGCATTTCTCAGAATGTATCTCTATCATTAAATGGTGCATGACTGTGACTTTTATTGGAAATAATTCCAATCTTAGGCTATCTATATTTTTCCTCTTTTTTCTTCCTTTTCTAATTAATCCATTAATGTAAGTAACCAGCTATAACTCCAGTTTTGCGTAATCTACAAAGTGATTTTGGGACTTCGTCTTGCCAGACAAGGCTGCTAGGGGTCTAATTTTACACAATAACCCAAGAAATGAAGAAAGCCCTAGAACTTGTGGTTGGGCCCTGAATCACTTAGATTCAGGCACTCAGCAACAGAGAAGAAAAAGGTCATCTCTGATTTCTCAGGACCTGCCCTCCATGCACAGAAAACTCACTTTGAAAATGCAGGAAAAAAGTTACTATGTTTTACCCAAGGGTGATTGCAGGGCGGCATGGTTTTTGGTGTGCTACTTGATGGGGTCATCAAAATGCCCCCGATGAATCCCAGCTCATGCAGGTTCAACCAGCATTTTTGATCTTGGCCTCTACTAGCTGTTGGGGAGTTAAGGATAAACAAGCCATGATGTCTCATTTTTGGAGAAAATGGTCTTAATCCTTGCAAGAAGGGCTGTGAGAAACCAAGATAGAAAATCAATATGAAACAAAGTAGCAGAAACAAAGACATATGCCTTATCCCTACTCCTCTGACCCTGATCAAAATGACGAGGAAATGTAACTATGTTTTCAGTTAGAGAAGGGGCCATCACCTACTAGCACCAGCCTGAGTGCGGGTGGGACCGGATGATGAAAAGGACCCAGAGCACTTTGCACTTTCTCCTGAAGAAAGTGGCAGGATCTCGTGGGAATTAAGTGTAGGGGAATTCAGACACTCCGAAGAGGAGAGGGGGCTCAGGCCATGAGGTATGGGGAGAATGTGTTGCTCAGATTGGAGGCTGGAAGGCACGTGTCAGGTGAAGGTAGCAGCATCAGAGGCCTTTTTACAGACTTAAAGACCTTCTCTCCAAGTAATGATGGCAGAATCTAGAAGGGAACTTAAGAAGTTCCAGGGGACTGGGGAGGGAAGCGTTGGTGCACTGATTCCTGGCAGATGAACAGCAGATGGCAGCAACAACAAGGGACTTTTGCAGATTCTGGGTTTCTCCCTTGGCACCGAACAGAGGCACAGCCACAAATGGAGTTTACAGGGAGCCCAAAATGCAGGTTAGGTAGAACCGGGGTGCTGCCCAGTCACGGCGTGGGGTGAAAAGGGGCCATGGCAGGTACAGTTGCACTGGGATAGGTCTTGCCCTCCTGGCTCCGGCACCTTCCCGTAAGCATCAGTGCACACTGGAAAGAGGCACACAGGCTGCCGGGGTGAGGGTGGTGACCAGCAGGGGCGCCTGTGACCATCCTCTGGGAAAGCCTCCCTCTGGTTTCAGGAAAACTTTCAAAAGCTTCCTCTAGTTTTCTAGAAATAACCATGGGGCTTTTGAATTGATTCTTCATACACCTGCACCAAGTGCTCTATGCCCTCTAACCTGAGGTCCAGATAGTGCCCTGGGGATTGGAACCTGGCAAATACAGGTGAGCATACCATAGAGACGAAATGAAGGCAGCGTGGAGAGAATGAGCAGACGTCGTCAGGATGCTGATGACAATGGATGGAAACAAAAACACCTGGTTAGAATTCAGAAGAGCTTTAGCTAAGAGACCCAGAATCTGCCTCTACATGGGGGTTATGAAGCTATGAAAATTTGTTAGTGGTTTATTCATCAGAAATAGTAACTGCAAACAAACTGGGCAGTCTGTATGCCATTGCGGGGAGGGGAGAGCTAGGTTTGAACAGCATAGAGAGGTAAGACGTGAGATTTTGTGGGTCTCTGCCCTCAGAGTCAGAAGGAAATTGTTTAACATTAACATTCCCAGGCAAGGTAGGAGGGGTGGAAGGCCCCAAGCACCTTCAGGGAAAGCTTGAACGCCTCATGCCTGGGACCACAGTCTCCTTCTCTAACTGGAGCTTTCTTGTTGGCAGCCATGGGTGCGGTGAGCTCTTTAAGCTCTACCAGCCACCTTCTCCCAGAATGAGCTGGAGTGAGCACACTCTACTCCTCCTTGAGGATGGGGACTGGCTCTTGGTGCAAATCCTGCAGACCTCCTAGGGGTCAGGGTCGGTGGAATTTGTGCCCTCTTTCCTCCTGACTCCTCCCTCCCCGACTGCTTTGCTGTCCTCTTAGCCCTGGCTCCTTCAAGCAAGTGGATGTAAGTGGGTTCTTTCTGGGTCTTTTGTTATGTCCCAGGCAGGCTCTTCCTTCACACACTGTGGACTGGCCAAGCCTTCCCTCACTCAGTCTGACCCTACCTGTGCTCCATGTAGCAGAATTAATGGACATCCCTGGTTCATAGTTTAAGGATGTTGAAGGATGTTTACCTTTGTACATCTAGACAGGTCTTGCCTCCCTTATATTTTGTTCTAGATGGGGAGTTGTCCAATATATAGGCACATGGCAGGAGAGAAAGCCCAGCGTATACTTGTATTCAGAAAGGACCAATTATAAAAAACAAACAACTGCCTTTGCAGAGAGCAACATACTGGGAAAAATGATAGTGGTATTCTGCTATTTCTAGCCTTTTCAGTCTCTGTCACTCTGTACTTCTCTCTCACTTCGTGCCTTGCTGTTGTTTCTCATTTGCTTTTTGACTTTCCACCATTTTAGTTGCCATTTTGGTTCTGTTTTTTTGTTCCTTGTTCTGTTTGAACTATTGTTCTTTTTTATGTGTAATTACAGCATAAGCCGGAAGTCCAGATAACGTTAAACTAGAAAGCCCCTGTTAAAATGCATTTGTATCACAAAAAGGAAATTAGCACATTTGTATGATAAATGAAAATGTGTTATCTTGCAGGAATGGTGAACATGAAGGTTAGGCAATGTGAAGATTCAATGACATTTTCCCAAGTTCAAGGATTGCATTTGGGAACTATATTTCCCCTGGGGTTAGAGGCTGGTGTTAAGTAGGCAGAGAACTGGAAGCTGATAAAGGAATTACTAATACTGCCGTTTGTTTTACAAATTTCAATTAAAGGATTTAATACAATGGTTAAACTATAAATTACATTTAGTAAAGCTACAAGACTGGCATTTCCCTTAATTTAATATTTCTGCTGAATGGCAGGAGGTGTTAATCCCTGAGGCATTGAGTGGTCTCAAACTCAAACTAAACCCCTGGTATTTATGATTCCTGGTTAAACCAAGAAATACTGTGCATGCGACTGCAGAATGGAATAAAGTAATAGTATCACTTTGTTTCTTCACAGTCCAGAATTTAATATGATCCTGTTGCACTTGAAACATTTAACAGATCTCATAATGAATCAAATGTTTGGATAAACCATGTCAATTTCTCTTTCATTTGCTTGACAATTGCAAATGAAGTATGATTTCATTTTGTTAGGTTTCCAAGACAATAAAAAAACTTAAGGAAAATGAGCATCCAGACACAAATATATACTTAATGTTACCAAATTATAAAAGCTTAAACAAATCGGTTTTGCAGCATTTATAGGAAGAATTCCATGATATTTCCAATCAGGTGAAGAGACCTTATCTTGTTCAACCATAGGGTTTAACATAATTTCTCTAGTTCTTTATATTTTTCATTCACACTCTATTAAAGGGCTAACTGCAAGTTAATTTTTGTATGTATATGTATTTTATAAATATACATGTACATATGATATGTAATTATATAATATATTAATATTACATATATTTTTTTCTCTAAGTTTTTTAGTCTGATTTTTCACTTGAGTAGTCTTCAATGAGATCAGTCACAGGGAGAGGTAAAGGTTTTCAATCAAGTGCTCCGTGCCTTCTCTTACTTGAGGTCCAGGGAGTGTGCTGGGGATTGGAACCTGGCAAACATGGAGAGGAAATGAAGGCAGGGTGGAGACAATGAGCAGACACCAACCACGATGCTATTTGACGACAACAAATAGAAGAGAAAACCTGGCCAGAATCTGGGAGGGCTTTAGCCTAGAATCTGCTTTTACCTGGGAATTATGAAGCTATGAAGATTTGTCAGTGGTTTATTCAGCAGAAATGGTGGCAGCAACAACCAATAATACTTCTCTACCTAAAATTCTTCCGCAGATCCTCTTAGGATCAAGTTCCTTATAGCTATTTTGTGGCCTTGGAAGTCTGGTCACTTTCCATGCCCTGGCCCCCAGCTTGCTCTGTTCTAGCCACAGGGACCTTCTTTTAATTTTGCCCGTGTCCACCTCCTTTCTGCTCCCAGGGACTCTGCACATCCTGTGACCTGTGCCTGGATTGCTGCCTCACCCCACCCGGCCCCTTGACCTAGTTTGCTCTTGCTCAGCGTCCGGTTCTTCAGGGAAGCCTCTCCTTTCCCAAGGACTAGGTTAGGGCTCCTTGCTCTGCACTCTCACAACACCCCTGTCACTCACTACCATGGTAGTTAGTTACTAATTTCTTTAGTAATTTCTTTAATGTCTGTCTCTCTCCTTGGATGAGTATTTCTATGAGGGTAGGGACCTTTATCTATCTTGTTTACAAGCATGTTGCCTGACACATGATTAAAGAAACCTCAGTTAATTGCATGTATAAATGAACAAGGCAGAAACCTCTTATTCTGGGTTGGATTGTGTCCGCCCAAAAGATGTGCGGAAGTCCCTAACCCACAGTACGTGAGAATGTGACTTTATTTGGAAATGGGGTCTTTGCAGATGTAATCAAGTTAAGGTGAGGTCATTAGGGTGGGCCCTAATCCAATATGACTGTTGTCCTCATAAGAAGAGGAATCCGTTACATGAACACAGAGGCAGAGAAAGAACTTCATGTGATGACAAAGACAGAGACTGGAGTGATACTTCTAGAAGCCAGGAACGCTGTGGGTTAATGACAACCAGAAGCTGGGAAGAAGAAAGGGAGGATTCTGCATAGAGTCTTAGAGGGAGCGTGGCCCTACTGACATCTTGATTTCAGACTTCTAGCCTCTGGAACTGTGAGGGAATAAATTATTGTCATTTAAACCCACCCTGTTGATAATACTTTGTTAGGCCAGCCCTAGAAAACTAGTTCATCAGAACACTGGAGCTGGTGCCAAGGGTTATAGCAGAACCAGCAGCAAATGGCACTGACTTCTAGAGTGAAAGGCAGTGGTGCCCCCAGCCAAATTTGCTGTTACAACCTGGAATGAGATTGGTCTGGTAGGCGATGCATGAAGTGACTAAGCTGAGAAGACAGGAGAGTTTCAGGGGTTTGGCTTGGTAAAGCCTGAGAAAGGGCACCCCTGAGAAAAACAAATAGTTACTATTTGTTTTTACTATTAGTGATAATTATATACATCAACATTATCTAAACACTATACTTGCATATGCGATTTTATTTATCCCTGAAATTATCTCATAATTTAGATTCCATTATCCTTATTTTATAGATAAAGAAACTGAGAAACAGTGAGGTTAAGAAATGGCAGAGCCTTGATTTGAACCCAGGCATGCATGAAGGACAGATAGTAGGGAAAGACATCCCAGAAAATGCCAGTTTATATAGCTATTCGGTTCCTAAAAGCATTTATTAAGAATCCATATGGGTCAAACTGTTTCACAGGCTGCTGCTGTACACTGAGATCCAGCCTATTTCAAAGCTGTCATTGATGTATAGGTATATGGTTTCTATTTTTAAATTTGTTTTTGACAATTCTGTCAATCAGTCTATATGTTTCATAACCCCTAGGCAGTGCGGTGTGATGTTGTCATCATGTTGAAAATTTTGGTTTTGCATCCACCTCATTAAAACCCAGAGGCACTTATGACATTCCAGTGCCTGTTCCTTCCTCTCCTACAGGTTCCCATTCTTTTGCTCCCAAACTAGGTCAACTAGGAACCCAGGCTCAGACAGGGGATGCAGAGGAATCAAAAGCTAGAAGGAATCTCGATGGGGAAAGAGATCATTAACCCTCCCTCCAGAGCGAGTTGCATCTCTCCAAGATGAAATCTATTCTTGGAACTCCCAAGAGAAAGACCTTCCAGTGAGCCTTGGAGTGCAGAGAAAGTGAAATATTGGAAACAGGGCAAGGCAGTCAGTCGGAAAGTCTCCACTTCAACCCCACGCCTCCCACTTTGGAGCCATCACCCCAACTTGCTGAGCCTCGGTTTCCTCATCTGTGAATTGAAACTAAGAGTAGCTCACTCGCTGTCAGAGTGTTTGTGAGACAGAAGTGAGAACGTGTAGAGGAAGGTATTTCTTCATTCAGGGCAATTCCACTAAAAAACTCCACCAGGAGGGAATGTCTTTGCTTTCATTTTAGGAATACTTTTATGATTGTGTCCAAGGGGCCTTTACGCTTTGCTTTTCTAGCTTTAAAAACATTTTTTTTTTTTTAAATCCTCAATCATCTGCACTGCTCTTCTGAATCTTTTTCAGGATTTCACTTGCTGGAGAGCAGGCAGAGGCTCACGCTGCAGAAGTGTCCACAGCCTTGCTGCGCACTCCAGGTAAGTCACATGTGCACGTACACGTTGGGAGAAATGCTGTCTAGAGGGACTTTACATGCTTGTTATTCTATGGTGGTTTACTAGAGCCATAGGTTAATTTTGGTAGTTTGGGATATGTCAGTAATTTTCACAGCTCATTTTTCCTTCTCCAGATATACTTCTCAGATTTCCCTTTTCCTTTTAGCTTGATTTTAGCAATTTCTTTGTTTTCGTTAAGATAATCTTAAATACTAAGGGTACTATCCCCAAAATATAGACAGTCCTGTAAAAACTCTGTGATGTTTGCCCCTACAAAAAGTGTTCATTATTCAAATCACAAGTCCAAGTAATGTGACCATGGACCTCAAGCAGTGACCTCTGAAGGTTCTGTCCAGCATTTTATAGGAGCGTCAACACCTAAGTACTCAGGGCTGATGGTAATAATAAAATAAAATTAGAGACAATTCATTGAGGTCACAGGGTGTGCCAGGCACTGGGTTAAGTTCTTTCTGCATTACCATAGACGTCCTCAAAGGGTTTCATTATCCTTATTCTGCACACGTCCTTTATGAAAGTTGAGGTTTTCATAAATTAAGTAAGTTGAAGAAAAACAATTGAAGTAATTTAGGTTTAGGGACTTTAAAGGCCATGCTTTTAGCCTCTGCTCTTGACTTCCTCCTAAGGATATTATAACCTGTTAAGGACCGAACAGACCTGGTTTTGGAATCTGCATGCATATAGGTTCAGGGCATCAGAATATGGTAGAATTTCTTCCTAATATCTGTAAAAATCTGCTTCTTTGCCCTTTACAGTCACCGATACATCCATCTGTTCACAGTAAATTTCTTAATCACCTCTGGTGATGTGATTCTGACTCCTTAAGTATTTTGTCCCTGCCACGCACAGGGAATGCGTATTGTTAAAGCATCTGCTCACCCCCTTCCTCCTGGTAGACTCCAAGGCAGACAAGTCACTGGAGGGTTTTTAGCAATGTCTACCTTTTCTGGCTGCAAGGAAAGTCTGCCATCTGTCAGTGGTCCTGGAGTATCCTTCACTGACCTCTTGCATTTAGTTTCCTGGACTGAATGCTCCCACCTGTACCTGTCCCATTTACTCTGGTGGCTTTGGCCTCTCCTTACACAGACAGTTAAGAAATTGTAATTCCTCCAGGAAGGATGAAGGCTGTGTTTTTCAGCAAGGTGGAGAATACAGTCCACTATAATTTGACTTTGGTTTTCTAAAGGACAGTTTTATTATTTGTGCTTTTCGTAATATTGAGTTTCTTTGAATTTGCTTATCATAATAGGGCATGGGCTATATGAAGTCTAGTCTACAAAAGTGTAGGTAAAAAATCTCTCCCTGGTCTCTCTCTCCACCTTCCTGGAAGTTCAGCATTTTTGTATGAATAGATAAATTAGAAACATTTAATTGTATTTTCAGCTAAGGGATTGGCTTTTTATAATGGCTGACTTTTACTCTGAAGAATAGAATTTGGATGAATGTCCCTTATTATCTGCTCTGCAAATGCATGCTTTCCCTCTTCTCAGAAAAGCTCCCCGGATGATCCTGCTCTGCTGCATGTACATTCTTCTAAATACATGGATTTGGGTAACAGCACCCTAACCCTTTAGATACGTAAAGTGTGACCCAAAGATGGCCAATACACAAAATCTTCTGAGATTTTCTGACATGCACTCATGGAAAAGTTTCATGAACAATACAAATCAGCATAATTGACACACGTGCACAATGTGGCCCTTGATGACTCTCTGCTTTTAGTCTCTTCAGGTATTTCAGCCTAGTGACATTTTCATTATTCAGCAGCGAGGACAGTTGGCCTTATCCACTTTCTCTCTCCAGTCTAGCATCTGTTGCTCTCTTCTTCATTTTCAATCCTATGAATTTCCTCCTCCATAGTATTTTAAGATTTAAGTGTCCAGATGGATACCGAATTCCTTCCTCACACACGCGGCTTCCTGAGCAAGCAATGAGTTTTTGATTTTTCACTGGGCATGAGCCATCTCTCCTGGCCTGCTTTTTGTAACACATAACACTTTTTCCCTCCCTGATTTTAATGGCTTCATTAAGGGTCTCAGAATTGGTGGCTCTTGAATATCATTTACCTAAGTACCATCCAGGTTTCAGTGGAGAAGAAACTGAGAGAAATAGAAAAACACAGTCCCATATTTTTATTCATCTACAGCCAACCTTGTCACGCTGCCCTTTCAAGGGTGGCTTCATAATTAATATGGGTGTCAAAGAGTCTAGCAGCATCACTAGCTGCTCAAGCAAATCACCTAAGTGCTTTTGTACTGTTAATAAGACATAAATGTGGCTAATAGCAGCATTTTCATAGGGCATTAATGAAACAATTTCTAAATGTGCTATGAACCTTATTAGTCACTTTTGAAATGCCCACAGACCTGATTTCAAAGAGAATTTGATGGACTGAAAAGGGATTCAGGAGTCAGAGACCCCAAATTACTCAAAGTCTCAGGATGCTCAAGACACTCTTATTCTGGGAAACTTGATAGAGCATAAAGGTCCTCAAGTATTTTTACCCCAGTAGAACAGTGCCTCAGACTCCTTATATCACCATTCCATTCCATCCATGAACTAGAAAAACAAGAAATACCAGTAAGCTGGACTTTTTATAAAGCCCGAGGTACTCATAATTCCTGACACATTCTCATGGTGTAGCGTATTATAAATTCTGAATAAGAGCCAGTAGATGGTGTCAAGTATGGACAGGGTTAGCTCGAGCCTAGAGGTTCTAATGGCTCCCAGTGACCCCCAAGCTTTTTAGCTAGAAGAACCACACACCTGTTAGCTATTTGCCTTTCTTCCCTTTACATCTTCTTTCTCTTTTCTCTGCTCTCCTTATGTCTTTTGGTTAGTTTATTTCTTCCTTTCTCTGTACCTGTTTTGTTTTTTGTGGACCTCATTGAGAGCTGAGGTAATCACATTCCTCAGATCACGATTCATTAGGATGAATTGTTTTATCTTACCTGTTTCTCCTTCATTGTCCATATT
Source organism: Varecia variegata (assembly GCA_028533085.1). Lineage (NCBI taxonomy): Eukaryota > Metazoa > Chordata > Mammalia > Primates > Lemuridae > Varecia > Varecia variegata. The sequence goes on along the minus strand of CM052446.1, from coordinate 8,974,543 downwards.
TATATTCATTTCTCTACCTTTTATAGGCGCCCACCTCAGAGTATTTATTTAATACATGCACTTGGATAGGTATCAGAAAAAAGTGAAGTTTTATTTGGAAAATGTGTCTTTTAAATTTATATAAATGGTACTGTGTTATAGAACTTACTTTGTTTCATTTATTTACTCAACCTCATTTTTAAAAAGATTCAATAATGTTGTTATTTGTAAATCTTAGCCTCTTCTGACTGCTACATTCCATCATCTCTCAAATGTCTACACTACATTTTAATTATTCATTATTCTAGTGATGGCATCTATGTTGCTTCTAACTTTAGTACCATAAATAATATTTTAATGAATATCATTATACATTCCTCCTTATGTTCCCATGTGAGAGTTTCCCTAATCGAGAGTAAGATGGTAAGGTTGTAGGGTATGAATATTTTTAATTTCAGCAAGTTTTGCCATTTTGTTTTCAAAAATGTCTTCTTTAAGAGATAGGTGCACTCTGTTTATTGTAACACTGTTCATAATAGCCAAGATATGAAATCAACTGAAGTGTCCATCAAAGATGAATAGATGAAGAAAATTTGGTATATACACACAATGGAATAATATTTAGCCATAAAAAAGAGTGAAATTCTGTCATTGACAGCAACATGGATGAGGACATTGGATTAAGTGAAATAAGTCAGGCACAGAAAAATAAACACTGCATGTTCTCACTCATATGTGAGAGCCATAAAAGTTGAACACACGGAAGTTGACAGTAGAATTGTGGTTATTAGAGGATGGGAAGGGAAGGGGCAGGGGAGGATATGGGGATTTTGGTTAATCAATACAAAATTACAGCTAGATAGGAGGAATAAGTTCTAGTGTGCTATAGCCCTGCTTAGTTAATAATTTGTTGTATATTTTCAAATAGCTAGAGGAGAGGCATGTTCCAAACACAAAGAAATGATAAATGTTTGAGGTGATGGTTATGCTAATTACTCTGACTTGATCATTACACATTGTATATATGTATTGAAATAATCATTCTCTATCCATCACTATATATAATTATTATGTGTCAAATAAAAAATAAAAAAGTATTCTTCAGCAAAAGTGCATAAAGGTTCTTATTTATCCACATTCTTGCTATCGATTGGTTTTATCTGAGTATCAGCTCAAAGTCCAGAATCTCATAATCTAAGCAGGTCCAAGTGAGTATGAGGCTGCCTGGATAAAGTTCTTAAGGACAACTCCCAAGTACAATTCTTCTTGACCTGTGAAATTAAAGACACAAGCTATTCATCTCCCACATACCTGACAATCTGGATGACACAAGCATAGGATAGCCTCTGTAGACATTCTCATTCAAAAAGTGGGGGAATGGGAGGTACAAAGAGTCAAGGGGAGCAAGATGGATGACTAGAGACAGCTGGTGCTTGTTCCGCCCACAAGAAAGAAACAAGGCATTGAATAAACACCTCATATTTGACTTTAGTGTCAAAAGGAGAGTGCTGGAGTATAGCAGAAAAGTGGAGACGAACCTGTAGTGATTGAAAGCCCAGGAGGGCAGCATGAAGGCAAGTGGATTCTGCAGCCCTGTCTTCCCTGCCAGATCCCATCATCCTGGAGTCAGGAGGAGCTTCTGCTTGCAGAGAAAAGGTACTCAGAAAAACTGCACCAGCCCCCATTACCACCACAAACACCTACACTCCTTACTACAGGAGAATCTCATAGTCCTTGCAAGCCCTGAACCCAGTTTGGAGAGCTGCCAGGAATTCACACAGCTGCATTGCTTTGGTTAGGAGCACAACGTATGCACTCTGCATCCCTCATCCACCCCATGAGCCGAGCTGCTGCAGCATGGCACCATCTTGAGACCAGAGCATCTTCTGGAGTGTGCCTTGCTCTGGGGCCCAGTAGCCATTGCACCTCTTTAGCACTGGGGATCCATTGTCATTCCAGCAAGCTGAACACCACAAGCCCAGCTGTGTGGAGTCTGGGCCCAGGATCACCTGTGGCTCTGGTGATGCACAGCAAGAAAACCACCCCCTACTACTTGCAGTTCCAGCCAGAGGAACAGTCTGGCAGCCCTGCCCAAGGTGAACCCCCTCTTGAGTCAGCCAAACCACTGTACATCCTCCCTGGAGTGGGAAAGTTCCCATGGCACATACCACCCCCTCCCCAGGAACATGCCTGTAGCCTGTCCAAAGGTCCCAAGCCCACAATAAGGGCCTGAGAACTAGTTCCATGGGCTGCCACTGGAAGGCATGCCTCCAGGCTGGCTGAGCAGCTGTGTGCTCATGTCCTGGGCCTGAGAAACAGCCCCACAGGCTACTCCTGGCAGACACACTCCCAGGCTGGCTGAGTAGCCATGTGCTCATGTCCTGGGACTGAGAAATAGCCCTGTGGTTTACACCAAGTAGACCTGCATCCAGGTAGGTGGGGGGCCATGTGTCTGTGTCCTAGGCCCAAAACATTCCTGTAGACTATTCCTGGCAGGCAGAACACCATGCCAGCAGAGCAGTGGTGTGACTACATCTAGGGCCTAAGGAACAGTTCCACAGTCTAAACCTGGCAGGCATGCCCTCAGTCAAAGTAACACCCTGTGGCCTCTAAATTCAGTGAGCCAGACCCCAAGTTGGCTGACCCACCATGAGAATAATCTTGCCACTGACCTGAGAAACAACTTGATAAGCTTATCTCTGGCAAAAACAAATCACTACCAACACAAACTCTCTCACCCTAGGCCACTGAAACACTTGCAAACATCACTAGCATGGACTACAGCTGAAGAAAATAGATGGAAACTACACTATTGAATCCACCTAGGACTCAAGCCCCCAGCAAACTGACACCCTAAGATACATCAATACAAATAAATCTTTCCCTACAAAACCTACTCCATAAAGTTGAAAGAGGTGACTATTCCACCAGATGCATAGAAATCAATGTAGGAACACAACATGAAAAATCAAGTAACTATGACACCACCAAAGGAACAAAACACTTCACCAGGAACAGACCCCAATCATAAGGAAATATATGAAATGTCAGAAAAAAATTCAAAATAATAATCTTAAGGAAACGGAATAAGATACAATAGAATGCAGATAGACAATCCAATGAATTAGAAAAACAACTCATGATTTAGATGAGAAATTGAACAAAGAGATAAATATCATTTAAAAAACCAAACAGAATTCCTAGAGCTTAAGAATTCAATGAGTACAATAAAAAATACAATAGAGAACTTCAACAACAGACTAGACCAAGCAGAAGAAAGAATTTCTGAACTTGAAGATTTGACATAACACAGGCAGACCAAAAAAAAAAAAAAGAATAAAGAAAAACAATCTAGCAAAACAAATACTCATATTATTATGGGCATTTCAGAAGAAGAAGAAAAGAGAAAGGACAAGGCTAGGAAGCTATATAGCAGAAAAGTTCCTAAGTCTTGGAAGAGAAATGGTCATCCAGATCCAGGACTCTCAAAAACTTCAAATACAGTCAATGTAAATAGGCACTGTCCAGGGCACATTATAGTCAAACTGTCAAAAGTGAAAGACAAAGAATTCTAAAAACATCAAGAGGAAAGCATCAAGTCAAATATAAAGGAATATCAGTAAAACCAAAATTCTGGCCTCAGCAGATATCTTAAAAGCCAGGAAACAATGGAATGATATATTCAAAGTAATGAAAGAAAAAAAAAAACCTGGCAGCCAAGAATATTTTACCCGGCAACCCTGTACTTCAGGAATGAAGGAAAAATTATTTCACAGGAAACAAAAAAATAAGAAAATTCATCACTACTAGACTGGCCATACAAGAAATGCTCAAAGGAGTCTTACATATGGAAGTAGAAAGATGATAACCAACAACGTATGATACTATAAAACTCACTGGTAGAACTGATACATAAAGTAGAAAGACAAAGAAATCAAACATTATTACTACACAAAACCACTCAACCACAAAAATAAACAATAGGAGAGGAGTGAAGAACAAAGGAGATATATATATATATATATATATATATATATATATATATATATATATATATATAGAAAGAAAACAATTAATAAAATGACAGGAGTAAGTTCTCACCTAGCAATAATAACCTTGGATGTAAACAAAATAAATTCCTCATTAAAAAGTTATAGACCAAATGAATGGATTAAAAAACAAGACCCAACTTTATGCTTTCCACAGGAAACTCAGCTCACCTGTAAAGCCACACATAGACTGAAAGTGAAGGGATGGAAAAAGATATTCCATGCAAGCAGAAACAAAAGCAAGCAGGAGTAACTATACTTAGATAAAACAGACTTCAACTCAAAAACCATAAAAAGAGACAGATCTTCTAGATAGAAAACCACAAAAACATTAAATTTAAACTGTACCGAAGACCAAAATGGACCTAATAGATATATATAGAACATTTCATCCAACAGCTAGAAAATGCACATTCTTTTCATCAGCACATGGAAATTCCCCAGGATTAACCATATGTTAGCACACAAAACAAGTCTCAAAAAATTTGAAAAAGTCAAAATCATATCAAGTATCTTATCTGACCACCATGGGACAAAACTAGTAATCAATAATGAGAAATATCTAAAACTATATAAATACACAGAAATTAAATAACATGCTCCTGAATGACCAATGGGTGAAGGAGAAAAATTAAGACTAAAATTTAAAATTTCCTTGAAAGAAATGAAAACAGAAACACAACATCCCAAAACCTATGAGACAGGAAAGGCAGTTTTAAGAGGGAAGCTCACAGTAATAAATGCCTACATCAAGAAACTAGAAAGACTTCAAATAAACAACCTAATGACACATTTCAAGGAACTAGAAAAGCAAGAACAAAATCCAGTATTAGAAGAAAGAAATAATAAAGATCAAATCAGAAATAAACAAAATTGAGATTTGAGATTAAAAAATACAAAGTATCAACAAAATGTAAAGTTGGTTCTTTGAAAAGATAAATAAAATCAACAAACCATTAACTAGATTAGGTAAGAAGAGAACAGGGAAGACCCAAATAAAAACAGAGATGAAAAGTATATATCATGACAGATACCACAGAAACAGAAAGAATCATTAGAGACTACTATGAACAACTATATGCCAATACATTAAAAAAACCCTAGAGGAAATGGATAATTTCTGGACACATAAAACTGACCAAGACTAAACAAAGAAACAATAAAAAACCTGAGTAGATCAGTAACAATTAATGAGATTGAACCAGTAATAAAAAGTCTCCTAACAAACAAAGTCCAGGGCCAGATGACTTCATCACTGAATTCTATCGAACCTTTGAAGAAGAATCAATATCAATTCTTCTAAAACTATTCAAAAAATTGAAGCAGAGGGAATTTTTCCTAATTCACTATACAAAGCCAGCATAATTCTGATTCCAAAATGGGATAAGGAGACTACAAAAAAAGAAAACTACAAGTAAATATCCCTGATGAAAATAGATGCAAAAATACTCAACAGAATACTGGCAAACCAAATCCAAAAACACATTAAAAAGATAATAAACTGTGATCAAGTGGGATTTATCTCAAGAATGCAAAGACAGCTCAACATATGCAAATAAATAAATGTGATACATCACATCAACAAAATGAGGACAATAACCATATGATCATCTCAATAGGTGCAGAAAAAGCATTTGATAAAATTCAAAGATGCTCAATAAATTAGGTATAGAAGGAAAGTACCTTAATGCAATAAAGACCATATATGAAAAACCCACAGCTAACATCATACTGAACAGAGAAAAACAGAAAGCTTTTCCTGTAGGAATGGAACAAGACAAGGGTGCCTGCTGTCACTACTCTTACTCAACATGGTACTGGGAGTTCTAGCCAGAGAAATTAGGCAAGAGAAAGAAATAAAGGACATTCTAATTAGAAAGGAGGAAGTCTAATTATCCCTCTTTGCAGATGATATAATCTTATCATCTAGAAAAATGTAAACACTCTTCCAAAAAACTCTTAGAATTGATAAAAAATACAGTAAAGTTGCAGTATGCAAAATCAAAATTCAAAAATCTGTAGTGTTTCTATACATAAACAATGATCCTTGCTGACAAAGAAATCAGGAAGACAATTCCATTTGTAAATGGTGGTAAAAGACCTCCACAAAGACCTCTGCAAAACACTGATGAAAGAAATTGAAGAAAATATAAACAAATGGAAAGACATCCTATGTTCATGGATTGGAAGAATTAATATTGTTGAAATGACCATATTATCTAAAACAATTTACAGAGTCAATTCACTCTCTTATCAAAATATCAATGAATTTCTTCATAGAAATGAAAAAATCTTAAAATTTGTGTGAAACCACAAAAGACACTGACTAGCGAAAGCAATCCTGAGCAAAAAGAACAAAGCTGGAGGCATCACCCTACCAGACCTCAAAATATACTACAAAGCTGTAGTAACCAAAACAGAATGGTACTGGCATAAAAACAGACACATAGACCAATAGAACAGAATAGAGAACACAGAAATTAATCCATGTACCTGCAATCAACTGATTTTTGACAAAGGTGCCAACAATATTGGGGGAAAGGACAATGTGGGGGAAAGGACAATTCAATAAATGGTGCTGAGGAAACTGGACGTACTTATGCAGATGAATGGAACTAGACCTCCACCTTTCACCCTATATATGAAAATCAACTCAAAATGAATCAAAGACCTAAATGTAAAATCTGATACTATAAAACTACTAGAATAAAACATAGGGGAAATGCTTCTGGACATTGGTCTGAGCAAAGATTTTATGAATAACACCAGAAGCATAGATAACAAAAGCAAAAATTTTAAAGATGGGATCATATCTAACTAAAAGTCTTCTGCACAGCAACAAACAAACAAACAAAAAACCAATCAACAGAATGAAAAGGCAACCTGCAAAATGGGAGAAGATATTTGCATATTTGCAAGCTATTCATCTGACAGGGGATTAATACCCAGAATATACAAGGAACTCAACATCTCAACAGCAAAAGAAACAATCCCATTAAGCATGGGCAAATCATTTAAACAGACATTTCTCAAAAGAAGACAGACAAATGGCCAAGAAATACAAGAAAAATGCTCAACATCACTAATATTCAAGAAAATAAAAATCAAAACCACAATGAAGAATCACCTCCCCCCAGTTAGGATGGCTAATATAAAAAAGACGAAAAATAACAAATACTGGCGAGGATGCAGAAGAAAAGGATCTCTTAGATACTGTTGGTGGGAACGTGCATTAGTATAGACACTTGGATAACAGTATGGAGGTTCCTCAAAAACCTACAAATAGAACAAATGTTGGAAGTTCCTTTATTAGGGCTCAGTCCTACTTCTGCCCAGGGTTATTCTCCATGGCTCTTGGCTACACTCTTGGGCTCTTGGCTCCACTGTTGAAGTCATAATTTCATTTTTATGAAAGGTAGCCTGTATTTGCAACTGAGTAGCTTTCTCAGTCTGCCTCTTGTTTGTAGATTTTGGGGGTCCAAAGACTTCTTTTCATTTCGTACTTTCTCTATTCCCTTCAATCCAAGCTGGTAATGTTTCTGTATGTAGAATTCTTTAAAAACTTTATAAGTCTTCTCTGCATCTTTTTGGATTCACTCCATTAGACAAAAGCACACTTACAAATTTCTTCAAGATGACCTCTTTTCAACTTTGGGCTTCTAATGAGGGACAATTAGTCCTATTCTTAGAAGCTCTATTGTTTTGTTTAAAGGATGTGAGAGTCACAGTCTTAAAACCTTAAGGGGGCTTTTTTTAAAAAAAAAAAAAAATACTGACTCAGTGATACTGAGGCACCACCTTCGATTTTTATGAGGTCTTAAATGATTTTATGCTCACACCCTCAGCTTCATTTATAATCTGTGCTTTATTGAGAATGTCCTGGATTTGATCTTTGCTCAGAGCCATTTCTTAATATTATTTGCCATCTGAAGAAGCTGGAAATCTTCAAAACTCACAAGTTTTGATTCTTTTTGCAGAACATTGTTTTCTTTAGAGAATCACTCTCTTCTTGGATTTTACTATAAATAGTATTTACGTAGCATTGTCAGCAGTTTGGCTGGAAATCTCCTTAGCTACATCATCCAAGTTACGAGGTACATTTTCTACCTTCCACATTACTTCTGGTGACCATTCTGCCAGTACGTAGCAAAGATCTCCTTTTCTCCATTTTCCAGTGAGATTTTCCTCATTTTCTTTTCAGCCCTCACTGACAACATCCTTAAAGTCCAGAATTCTAAAGTCTGATCAAGGTAATTTAGACTTTCACTAATGCTCTCCTCAGAAAGTCCTTTACCATCCAGTTTCTGCCCACTTTTTCTCCCATATTTTAAGTTTTCATTATGGCATATCCCACTTTTGGTACCAAACTGTAACAGTTTTGTTTGTTTGTTTTGAGACAGAGTCTCGCTCTGTTGCCCAGGCTAGAGTGCCGTGGTGTCAGCCTAGCTCACAGCAGCCTCAAACTCCTGGGCTCAAGCAATTCTTCTGCCTCAGCCACCCTAGTAGCTGAGACTACAGGCATGTGCCACCATGCCTGGCTAATTTTTTCTCTATATATTTTTAGCTGTCCAGCTAATTTCTTTCTATTATTTTTGCTAGAGATGGGGTCTTGCTCTTGCTCAGGCTGGTCTTGAACTCCTGAGCTCAAACGATCCACCCACCTTGGCCTCCTAGAGTGCCAGGATTACAGGTGTGAGCTGCCGCCTGTAATAGTTTTTAATTGCTGCATAAAAATTATCCTAAAACTTTAGTAGGTTAAAACAACAAACATTATCTTACATTCTCAGGTCAGGAACCTGGGAGCTGCTCATTTAGGTGACTCTTCCTCATAGTCTCCCACAAGGTTGCAGAGAAGCTGTTGGTCAGAGTTGCAATCATCCCACAGCCTAACAGCCTGGAAAATCTGATTCCGAGCTCATGCATGTAATTGTTGGTAGACCATGGTTCTTCACTGACTGCTGGCTGGAGGCTTAAATTCCTTGCGATGCAGACTTCTCCACGGAGTTGCTCATAGTATAGCCATCTGCTTTCTCCAGAGCAAGAAGAGATAGAGAGAGAGACGAAAGAGAATGCATCCAAGATGTAAGCCACAGTCTTCTGTGACCCAACCTTGGAAGTGATGTACTGTAACTGCTGCCATATGCTACTGGCATAGAACAACCACGATACAACATCGGGGAGGACTGTGCAAGGTTAAGAACTCCAGCAGGTACAGATCATTGGGGAGTATAGCTACACTGACTCCATTTTCTCAACACTATTATTAAACAATCCATTGTTTCCCTATGAGTTTTAGTTATTATCCCCTGCCTATAGAAAATTCTTGTATAGATAATTCTTGTATTTTTCTGCTCTCTTCTTATACCTGTGATCTTTCAGAAGGTCACGTTTTGTGACCTTTTGGTATGTCTTATCTGAAAGGAAATGAAAACAGTAAATGGTTAAACAGCAGGTCTGTAGTCCTGTCTTTCCCAAAGGGATTTTACTGGGAAAAAAGAAGATGGGCAACTCAGTCAAGTCCCCTTGTAAATATGCTCATGGCAGACTTCCTGATAAATAACTAATAATAGTATTTGCTAGTGGAAAAGTTCAGCAGGATATCTGGTTGTCTAGGATTGTTCATGGTAAGCAAACCTGGGATCTATAGATTTATGGGGCATAGTTTTCTAGAAACTGTCATATAAGCTGTTTAACTCTCTTATTCTATTAGATGAGCAAATGTTTTCTGCCAGCTTGGCAAACAGTTAATCAAATTTAGAGGCTTGCTCTGATCTGGTTTGTTTTTTCCTCCAAAAATACATCATAGGTGGGTTATCTTCTGCAGGAGACACATAGTATCTTTCTCTCTTTTTGTCATATTAAAATCCATTGATAATCAATGCTTAGATTAATTCCTTAGAAGTTGCAAAGTGTCAGAATTCTAGCATTTCTTCATTTATTAGTTAAAATACTTCTATAAAGGGAAATATCCCTTCATCTACTATTTGGTAATCTATTGGTATAGTTCTTATAGAAAAGGCAGGATAAATGCTTTAGTTTTTCCTTTATTGATTAGTTTTCAAATGATGAATTGTTTTGCTATCATCCTTCAATGTCGACCTACTGTAGTATTATTATAAAATCATGGATTTAAACATGTTTTATGTATTTTAATCCATTATAGTTATTATTCATATTGATGTTGAAATTGTACCATATTTGGTAAATAGGAACCTTATCAAGGTGGCTCTTGAATCCTTTAGACATGGTAGCTTCCTTATTATTAGGTATAGCAAGATGGTCTAGACTCATTTGGCACATTTCTACCCACAGCTGGAAATCAGCTATTTCCTGAAGGTTCCTGCTTTCCTTTAGAGGGAGTAGATGACTAAAACCCAAATTCCGAGTGCTAAGCTACTTACTATTTATTACTGGGTTTCTCCACAGTCTTGCCAACAAAGTTCATTATCAATTTTCTGAGAAATTTTTTTTTTTTGATAAATGATGTCTTGGCATAATTTTGTGTTTTTCTTAATATGAGCAAGATTGAGCATCATTTAATTTTTCTTTTTTGTGTGAATAGTTTGTTCATTGCACTAGCCCATTTAAAAATAACACTGTTGAACTTCTTCTTTTCTACTTTAAGAAGCTCTTTATACCAGAAGTTCTCAAAGTATGATCTAGGGAACCCTAGGGTTCCCCAATACTATTTCAAGGGGTATGTGAAGTAAAAAATATTTTCATGATAATACTAAGATAGTATTTGCCTCTTCATTGTCATTATGGCATGAGTGTTCAGTGACATTTTCCCAGGCTACATGACGTGATGTTGCAACAGATTGAATGCAGAAACAGCTATTTTTTATTAAGCCAGACATTTTTAAAAACTGCAAAAATGTAAGGCAATAACTTGCCCCTAACTTTTTAATTTCAACTTTTATGTAATTTCAAATTTTATGTAATCAATCTCTTTTGTGGATCCTATAGGACATCAGACTTCTTGCTAGTAACACTAGGTTCAAGAAGATAATGAAGAAATGCTTTCAACTGCTAAGAAAAAATTGAATTAGTGTCATACATCCTGTTAAACTATTGGAGTTAGAAAAGATATCTTTTGGACTGTCACGGCCTCAAGAAGTTTAGTATGCAAAGGTTCTCCTGAAAGCCACTTAGATTGGGGCAGGGGCAGTGAGGAGGGTCAAACCGTGCCCTGTCTTTGCTAAATTTGAAGCAAGCAGAGCAATGCATAGGCTGCAGGTGAGTGGAGGTGGTCTAGGGGCATGAACATCTCTCTCTCCATGGACAATGGGCTCTGCTTAGTGTTTTTGGCATGGTTGTTGGTAGTCACATCACATTGTTGACCTATTCTTATATTAAGTTTTTTCTAAAATATCCTATAAATGATCTATTGCTTACTCTTTCCTTAAGCAGATTGTGGGGGGTGGGGACTAGGGGTACTAACTAGATGATTTTATTTTTGAACTTTGCATGTTTAGTCTTATGGATATCTAGGGAAAGTCAGTTTGGCCACTACCAGGACTCAGACATGTCCAGAGGACTAGTGTCCCCTCTCCATTAAGGTATGTGCATACAGGAATGAGTGGGGATCCTGGCTGCTTTTGTGTCCTAGTGACATAGTGTAGCTAATACTCTTAATTTCATACTACAAACTCCAGAGCTGCCTCCTTAAGGTATAAAAAGAACTGTGCAGGGACACCACTGCTGTGAAAATATTGGATTGCTTCTGAAAATCTGCTTTTTCAGGACCTGCTCCCTGTGTGGTTAGCTTTATTCTTATGGAAAATAGCAGTTACGCATTAAAGATTTTCAGCAGTCCCCATCCAAGGATGCACACTGTAGCAGCCTTGTGGGAAATGCAGAATCATCAGTTAGTGTAGTAATCAAACAACCTTGGGAACCCTAAGAGATGGGCTTCAGGACGCATTCCACAGCTGTGCTTTTGCTTCTCATCATTTCTTCTCTATGGTTTAGGAAAGAACGAACTAATTTGTACACCAATCTGTCATCTTCATTACCTAGGAGATAAACCAATTCTCTAAGGATTTCTTTCTGTCCAGCCACCAGTCTTCCCCTGCAGTTTAATTTGCATTTGTATTACTCATTTGGTTGTTATTTATAAAGTGGCAGAGATTAGTTTTCAGAGTAAGGTTGAACTTGGTGCTAGCGTTCATAACTACTTTTCAAAAATAAAGTTTCTTTAAGAAGCCCAAATAAGGGGGAATTGCTCCTGGGAAGATGCCAATTTGGTCTTAGGGTCTAACATTCTTTCTGCATAATTCCTGATTGTGGTCATTACTTTCCAATCTTTGCCTACTGGTGCTCCATGAAGCCAGAAGCATCACTCTGGAGGTACATTTACAAATGATTAAATGATGTTCAAGTATGTCTAGAGCTATCGGTTTTTATTAAAGTAGAAGGAGTTGTGAAATTTAGCTTGCTGGCTTAGAGGAGAAGGACCTTGGTCAAGTCAAACAGCAAGATCTTGTTTTTGGGTTTGTGGCACCCAATGTTGCCCAAACTAAGGGCTAGATTTGTAATCCAGACCTTGAGGTATTATTAATTTACAATGGGGGATTCTTCTTTATGGATTCTAGATAATAATTAAACCCATTGTCCTTGGCATTGTTTTCTGAAATGTAGCTGCACCTAGGGGAAAAGTCAGTAGTTGGAGCCTGGTGAACTGGATTCCCGGTAAAGGAATTGGGCTACTATTGGAGGATACCGGCAAGGCACAGAAGTGTCTTCTTCCACTGTCAGAGATTCTATGTCCTTTTTCATAGCAATGTAGAAACAGCACCCAACTGCACTTACATTTCAGCTATTCTCTATTTAGTCTTCACTTTTGCATAAATTCTGCAATTATTTTGTAACCCCAAAGAATGATTTTCAGCTTTTTGTCAGTCACACCACATTCGTGTCCTTCTAGGTTTGTATTCTTAGAGGCTGAAAGTCTATAATTAAGTGCTCAGACAAGGAGATCTGGTTGAACTATCGCAACATGTGCTATCTGTGGGCTTTGGGTCCATTATCATAGCCTAAGTCTTAGTTTCCACATCTATAAATGGGTATCATATTAGTAACTACCTTATCTCATGGGGCTATAATGGGATCGAAAGAAATGGTTCCTGTGAGGTTCTATGTATGTGTGGTAGGCAGCCTCCATAATGGCCCCAGTGAGCCTCACTACTTGATATTCATATCCTCACATAGCCCTCTCTCGTAATCAAAAGTGCCAATAAGTATAAACTCTAGGATATTGTAGATATGACAGGTTTGCCTTCTGGAACTAGATCACAAAACACATTGTGTCTTCCATCTTGCTTTCTTGATGACTTGCTCAGGAGGAAGGCAGAAGACACTAATAGCCTTTAAGAAGCCCATGTGTGGGAACCAGCATCTCCAGCCAATAGCCACTTGAGTGCACCATCTTGGAAATGAAGCCACCAGCCTCGTCAAGCCTTCAGATGAGCAAATCCCTGGCTAATACCTAACTGCAACCATGAGAGACCCTGAGCTGGAGCTACACGGCTGAGCCACTCTTGAATTTCTGACCCACAGAAACCATGAGGTAATAACTGTTGTTTGAAGCTGAAAATCCTTGGGGTAATTTGTTATATGGCAATAGATAACTAGTACAGTGTAAAGGTACTCAATAAATCTAGAAATTATTATTGCAGTCTTGTCAATTAGGTTAGATTTTAGTTTTTTTCTGGTCTTGTTTAGATGTGGGAGGAGTGCCAAGATAATCAGGGACACCTGTTAAGTCATTTTAGTGCGGGACGTTTCTCTAAGTGGCTGATTTGTCTTTCAGTATGCAGCAGTGATTTTCATTAGCTTCACTTATGGTACCTACTATGGTGATTCGAATACTAGCTACACCATTTATTTATGCCAGACAAATTGGTTTGATAGTTTTAGGAGCAAAACAATTTTTAGGATGAATGTAGAGGAAGGCAGAAATGGAGCATTTAATGCAAAGTGTGGATGAGCCCTTTGTCAGGTGTAGGTTCTGAGATCTAGTTCCCAAAAGGGGTCGTGATTTTGAGACTGGTATACAAGAAGCTGAAATAAATTAAGATAATGAAGAGCCCTATTGATTTGTATTCCAATCAGTAATTAAACTTATGAATATATGGGAAATTGGCTTATCTCTGAAATAAAACTGGGTTGCAACACTGAATGAAGAGGCAGAGAATTTTACCTACAAACGAGTAAAAGGAAGTACTTACACTCTCTCTCGGGTGTATATCAGGGAGACTGTAGGATAGAGGAAACTAGTCCCTGGGATGTCTTCTAGCGATAACTGTATGCTCTTGCAGTCTGATGCTAGGGACAGTCCTGCATGAGATGCTGCCGCAGGAGTGTAGTGCACAATCCCGGTACCCCAGGATAAGTGACAGGAAAATTGGGTTCAAATTGGAACCCCTTTTTTTACCAACTGTATGGGTTTGAGGAAATTAACCTCTGTATGAGTTTTCTTATATGAAAATACAGTAAAAATTACCTCAAAATCCTTATCGTGTTATTTGTCTGTGTATTTAGTGTGGGGCCGAGCATGGAAACAGTAAAAACTGAATCTGAATGAATAGGGAAGATTGAAATTGCTGAGGGGAGCACCCTTGTGCACGTGTTTGCCTATTGATGAAAGATTTTTTGGTGGGTTCTTTATTATGGAATGTGCAGTTCATGTGAAAAAAGTTTCCCGGACTCCTTCGTGTCATCTGTGGTTTTGTGGAGTTTGGGTTATACCTTCATTACATAATAGCACTGGTTGTCCTGGGCTGCGATAATATCTTTCTGGGCCTCTAGTTCCCACTAGGTTCTGAAATTTTCTCTGGGAAGAGAATGCGTCTTCTTTTTATTTTTTAAAGATTCTCAAGACTTAACACATAGTAGGTTCTTATTTACTTGTTGAAGGAATGAATGTCACAGATTTTTAAACAGCGCTTATTCTTGAAATCACTGCTGTGAATTGTTTCCAGTCCAGAGAGCATGCAGCAATTGTTAATTTTAAAAATTTAAACAAGACAAAAAGAAATGAAATGGACAGTAGGTAAAAAGAATAGGTGAATGTTTCTACAGAAACATGTCACTATACTTAGTGACCTTGAACTGAGTCAAAGTATGTGGGGTTTAATCAATGCAGATGAATAACTCTTTTATAAAAAGCTTCAAAAGCCTTATGCTTGCATGAACTGCCATAAGATTTTTAAATAGGTGTTCAGATTGCCCAGGGAAAGGAACTTCCCCCGATGATAATTAACCTATGCTCTGGATTTGTTGGCACAAACACTTTTGTAGCAGTTAATGTATGTGAGATTTTTTTGACTGAGCGTGGATATAGAGGGAGTATATATGCCTTGGGAGAAGGCCCTGGCTCACAGTGACGTGCATTAATAATAGACATGGGAGCCAGGTGGAGGGAAATCGGCCCCCATGCAACCTACATAACTGAGGGCTTGGTAATGAAATACGGGCTATCTTCACTGCTTAAATAGAAATGTTAGGAAAGGTCAGATAATCATTTAATTCATTGAAAAAAAGTAAATTACATCAACAACAAAACCTTTCGCTTTGCATAAGTAACTGAAAAGGGTCAAGGTTAAAATAGCAATTAAACTATATATTATATCCTTGTGAATAATAAAGTGGCATTGCTTTCAGCATTATTTACTGAAGAAGTAAGTGGGCCTGGTAATACAGATGTTGTAGCCAGGCCCCTTAAGATTTTAGTACCCCAGCATTTTTAGCAATGCAAATTTTGACTAGGCCCTTGTTTGCTTGCACCTGGTAACTGCTTCCTGCCCTGCACCGCTTGTTCTCACAGCCATTAATTGCTGCTGAACTGTTTGTCTAGCAGGAGGAGACAACTCCAGGGTCACAGGGAAAATGTACGAGTTTGTTTTGCAGAAGGAATGAATACCTTTGAGAAAGTAAGCTGCGGACATTCAGAACTCTTTTTGCTCGAGATGTTATCTGAGACTGAAGAAACACAGACTCCATCCTTGGTTCCCTGAAACCCCCTCCCTTACTTCCCAGCTGCAGAAAACCTCCCTGCTTCATCTCTTTGGTAAGATGGATCTGAGAAATCTTGCTCTCCCATCTTCTTGCTTTGGCTAAACTGAGTAAACCTTTCTCTATCTCCAAGCAGTGGTGTCACAGTGTTTGGTTTCCACCGCGCCTCGGGTACATAAGCCTGAATTTGGAAATTCAACAACAACGTCAGCAAAATCAAGGGAACCGAGAAAGTGTAATATTTAACGGTTTAGTCCTGTGGGGTTACAACATATGCATATATGTAGGTTTTCGTCCACGGCCCTTGGCTTATAAATGCGTAGTCCTTGTTATTATATAATGTTGGGGCACTTTAGGCCTCAGGAGGTAGAATCTCTCTCTCTGATCTTCTCCTGTTCTCCTTTCCTGCAGTGCGTGCTATCTGGGGGATGGGCATGCTCATAGCCCTGACTGGGGCGCGGTGCAAATTCAATTTATGTAACCAAAGCGTTTGTACCCTCGTAATATTCTGAAATAAATAATAATAAAAAGAACAAACCTCACTAACAATGTTAGAAGACAAATGGCAAAATAGGAATAAAATGTTATTTATGGAGAAAGACCCAATTTCTTTAAAACAGAGAACTTTTCCAAATAAATAGATTAACCCAATTGAAAAACAAGCAAAGACTTAAGTACTGTACACACAAATTGCCAATTTTCCAATGAGAACCATGGAACATTATCTTTTACCCATAAAATTGGCAAATATTAGAAGGATGTTAGTTAACATACAGGGTCATTGAGTATGTATAAGAAAATGGTAATATTAATACACTATTTGTGGAGGTAAGCTGGTATAATTTTTGTTGGAATGCAAAATGTGAATTTGAATTAAAATTTTAAAAAGATCATGCCATTTGAACCAAGAATGCCACTTTTACAGCTCTCCTGATCTACTGATATGCTTTTGCACATCCACAAAGATTTGTGTGTAAGCATGTTGCAGTGGTTTTTTGTACCTGCAAAGAACTGGACATAGAATATACACAAGGCTCTGAAAAGTTTTGCAAGAAAGAAACCTTCTAAACTTTTTTTTTAAAAAACTAACATTTACTAAACTTTGGCCTCTGAATACTGCTTTTTAAGAGTAACAACTTGTTACAGTCCATAGGAAGTAGAATTCCGCAAAAAACACTGGAAAAAATGCTCTTGTAAAAAAAAAATTTTTTTTCAACCATTACCTGGAGCTGTGGCTTTAAGAATTATTGGAAGGAGAGTACTCAAAGACCAGAAGCTCTGCCTTGAGGCAGGCTCTCCTGGAGTCTTTGTTTCTGGAGGACTTTCTACTCCTGGGAGAAGAGAAGGAAAATTCCTACCTCCCAACCCCATAGGAAATGGGTTACTTTAAAATTTACATGAAAAAAGGACAGGAGTGTGCTTCTCTAGAGGGTGTAGAAAGCAGCAAAACCACAGAGGGCCTCCCACCCTAAGGAAGGGGAAAAGTCACATTATCTATCTATAGGGTCCTAACTTTTCTTGAGCCCCTCAGGGAGCTGAGGTCCCAAGGCAGCCAGCTGTGTGGAATTCCAGGAAAGAGGACACACAAACTTTCACTTTTGACAGCCCATGGGAGGAGGAGGCGGCCCCCACAGAACTGGGTAAGGAGAAAATAGCTACAACAAATACCCAATCTTAAAGGCCGAGCATGGGCCAGTGTGACCGTTTAGAAACACTGGGTTCCTTTGTCAACGGAAAAAAAAAAGCCAAACTCTGTAAAATAATTTTAAAGAGATTTACTCTGAGCCAAATTTGAGGACCATGACCCGGAGCCATGCCCAAGAAGTCCTGAGCAAGTAAACTGAGTGTGGCTGGGTTACAGTTTGGTTTTATACATTTCAAGGAGACGGGTTACAGGTAAAGTCATAAATCAATACATGGGAGGCATATATTGGCCCGAAAAGGTGGGCCATCTCGAAGCAGGGGCTTACAGGTTATCGGTGGGTTTAAAGATTCTTTGACTTGTAATTGGTTAAAGACATGAAGCTTTGTCTAAAGGTTTGGAATGTTTTAACATAAGGAGCTGTTAACCAGAGATAAGCAGGACATAGATTTGTTGTGTAAATTGAGGACCTGCAGGTTTGTCTTGCATACCCTTAGGCCTGTTAATGGGTTACAAAAGATGTCCCCAAGAAGGGAGGGGGCCATGATGACGCATGACTGACCTCCCTCCTCCTGGCAGGCAATTTAGTTTTAGGATATTCTTTTGGCCACAAGGGGGTCTATTCAGTCAGCCGGTGGCGAGGTGAGCCTTAAAATTTTATTTTAGTTTACACCCTGGACACGAGAGAGACGACAGTCGTTACCCAGCTGCTGTTCTGCAGAGGCTCTCCCGGAAAGATGGGGCAAGGCAGGTGCCCATGGAGGTGGCCCCTGGAGGAGCTGGGCCTGCCATCGGTGCTGCCAGAGACCACCCTCCTGGGAAGCAACAGCCGGAAGCTGCTGGTGGAGGGGAGGAAGCCCTTCTGCTCCCAGAACCCAGGCCAGAATCCATTGCTTCTGGGGGAGCAGAGGGAACCAGAGTTGTCTACAGCTGAGGGACCAACGGGAAACTCTGTCCTGCCAGGGGGGGGAGGGGCAGGAACACTGAGAAAAGCTCACCTGTGAGAGACCCAGGTGCCCCAGGGCTGTCTAGGTCAGAGGCTGCACCTGGGGAAACACCCACTCTCCTACTAGGAGCGCAGCATCAGGTGACAAGTGCACTGGACAGGGACAGAGAGGAGACACCCGGTCTGTGGTGCAGGCGAAGGCTGAGGGAGAGGCAGGACCACTGAGAGAAACCTCCAGCATCCTAAGGCCAGCACTAAGCACCAGGCAGCAGCTGCCCACACTCAGAGCAATTCGGATCTGTCGAGCGCTGAAGGTCACCTAGCACCCAGAACCTCAGTTCTGCTCAACTACTCACCAGTCTGCTCAGTCCCTACCTCTCACCCCACAGACTGGACACAGCTGAGGAAAGAAATGGTGAACTTTGAAGACAGGCCAATAGAAGTGACCCAAACTGGAATCCAACAAGACACAAGAGTATAGAAGAAAGGGCAAGGGGCTCTCCCTCAATGCTGGCTTGAGATCTAAGAATTTAAGATGACGTCGTGAAATTATATTCCAGGTAAATAATTCTACCTTGGCATTGTTTCCTGATTTCTTGCAGCTGTTAACACACTGAAGGATGGCATCAGGTGACCATCCTGTGCATGGTGTTCCTAACACATAATGAGAGGAATTGTAACTTCCCAATATGACAATGACATTGGAAGTTCCTTAAAAACAAACAGAACCCAGCACGGTGATTGCACGTAAAGAGTTTGGTAATTTTTACCTCTAACCTCTGCTATGACTGAAGCCCTTGGTGAAGGAAGGCTGGTTTTACCACCAAATGTGGCTCTATTTGTATCATTTCCCTTTGGATTTTTATTATTCAGACAAATCTACCCTATACAAAGGATACACTTACATTCTTTTGTACAGCCGATCCACGCCTGTCATCTCTGCAGGCAGTGTGGTGGACTAGCTGGCTTTAGTGAGCTGGAGGGACTGGGTTTGACCGCTGGCTCCCCTGTTTACCAGCAATAACACCGTGAGCATGTTATTTGGTAACAATGAGCTTCAGTTTCTCATATTTGAAATGGGTAATATATACATCTCATTGAGTTGTGGGGAGGGTTATATGAGGTATTAAATGTACATCTTTTGGCACAACACTTGGGTCAAGTATTTTTTTCCTTTTTTTTTGAGACAGGGTTTTGCTCTGTCGCTTTTGCTCTGTCATTTTTCTTTATAAGATTGTTTATTTCACAATCTACAACCATTTCTGCCTTTGTTTCCCCTAAATACTTGGCAGGAGGCAAGAAATTACTCATTTTCTGAGTGATGAAGCTAAGGCTGAAGGAGGTTGTGAATACTTTATGTTAAAGAGACAGGAAAAAAATAATCCTCTAATGCGTTGTCTTTGACTAACCTATAAGGCTGCTCAATTTTTTATCTTAGCAACTTATCATTTTTTCCTGGGTCAATGACTACTTGCGGAAAACAGTAAGTCTATATTCACCCAAGGAAAAGATATGATCTGAATACCAGAATACCGTTGGTACATGTAGAGATATGGGTCTCCTGTTTATAGTTGATATTTCCACATTAAGATGAAACAGCTGCCAATTCAAAACTGCAGCCCTCCAGCAAAGCCCCATGGCATTATAAAAACGCATATACTCCTGGCACTTTCCAGCTGTCAGCCTCACCACTCACCTTTCTTCTTGCATTTTATTATAGATATTTTGACCAGCATTTTATAATGTGGAGCAGGAGAGAAATTCACCTGTTCCCTGTCATAAACATGGTCTCGACTGAGAAGACAGAGGGAAATCAGAGTGGAAGTTTGGTGTCTGGAGAGGATGATTTTGCCTGGAGCCGATCCATGCCTGTCATCTCTGCAGGCAGTGTGGTGGACCAGCTGGCTTTAGTGAGCTGGAGGGACTGGGTTTGACTGCTGGCTCCCCTGTTTACCAGCAATAACACGTTATTTGGTAACAATGAGCTTCAGTTTCTCATATTTGAAATGGGTAATATATACATCTCATTGAGTTGTGGGGAGGGTTATATGAGGTATTAAATGTATATCTTTTGGCACAATACTTGAGTCAAGTATTTTTTTCCTTTTTTTTTTTTTTTTGAGACAGGGTCTTGCTCTGTCGCTTGGACTAGAACACAGTGGCATCATCACAGCTCACTGCAACCTCAAACTCTTGGGTTCAAGCAATCCTCCTGCCTCAGCCTCTCAAGTAGCAGGAACTACAGGTGTGGGCCATGATGCCCGGCTGATTTTTCTTTTCTTTTTTTTTTTTGTAGAGATGGGATCTCACTCTTGCTCAGGCTAGTGGATCAAGTATTTATCTGGTATTGAAGTAAGTAACTGAGTTGATAGTGTGGCCCAAAGATTAGGCATATCCACCATACTATGAACAGTATTTTTCAAGGGGGTGGGATAGACCCAACTGCAGTGGGGAGAATGAGAGCCAGCATGGCTGGGCAGCCTGGTGGCAGGAGGTGGTATTGTGTGGTTGTCCATCAGTCATGGAGAATTCTGGTAGGAGAAGGCAGACCCCAGACAGGGACTAGCATTCAGGAACATCTGAATGATGTTTGGAAATCATGGTAAGAATGAAACAGTGTACTCTAGTCCCCACTAGAAGAGACTAGACCCTCATAGGGTCCCTCCTTATGTAATTGGTATAAGAACAAGGGACTAATTAGTTTCCACAACTGGGGACTGAGATGAAATCTAGGCTGAAGTAGCATTCTTTAAGTCCCTCATAAGGTGAGGAACATGGGACATGGGGCAGGGACGAGAGAAAGCTGTGCAGAGAGCGAAGCAGGTATTGCAGATTTTGGCCTCTTTTACCCAATCTCTGGATAATATTGTGTTTTTCTTCCAGAAACTAATAGCTTTCTTCACACTTCCAGTTTTACTTACATTGCTGAAATTAAATTCTCCTCTAGATATGGATACCTACCAATAATGGCCAATGGGGGGTTGTAACTGGATGAGTTCCACATAATTTTCCAACCAAACCTCATTTCAAATGCTGTCTCTTCTTTTTCAGGTCTGTTATTCTGCCCTTTGGAAATAAATCTCCCTCTGTAGACAGGCCTTTCCCCAGTTCTGTGTGTGGGGATGAATTTGCAGATAACACTGCACCTTTATGGCAGGGAAACAAGGTTTTGCCTGTCTCTTCTCAGGTGCTGCTGGTTTTGCTGTCTCTTCTTTGCTTAGGAAGCTGGCTGGAGGTGCATTCCAAGAGATCCTCTGCTGTGCTGTCCTGGGAGCCTCCTGGAGGCCTAGGGGACAAACTTTGGCTCTCACGTCTGTCTTTGTAGATTCATATGTCTTGCCAGAATTTAGGCTCTCATTTCCCACTCCAAATCCAGTGATCTAGTGTCTGCACCACAGATTTTAAATATGGCTCCAGATATATATGATTACAATTCAAAACACATACAAATATCATGCTAGCCAAGAAAATGTAGGGTTTTTTTGAAGGATAAAAAGCAGATAAATCATATATGTATCTTATGGTTGCAATAATAGCTACACTAATGTTTATGTCAAATCTCAAAGGAGAACAAATAGCTGAGCTAATGGTGTATAACAAAGAATCTCCCAGTGTGAAACACAATAAAACTTGTTAGTTCATAATGTAGAGTACCTAGGGAAAAATAGATTTTCGAGTTATCTGGGATAAGCTGATCTGCTATTTTTTAAATAAGAGGAGAATACAAGTTGCTTTGAATTTAACATGGTTTAATACCAGTAACCTATGAAGTTTTACTTTGTGGATGTGAAGTCTCAGTAATAAGAAGATATTTTGGTATATTTATAATCTTCAATTGCAACAGATCTATTATGTATATGGTTTGTATTACGTCTATGTGTGTGTGTGTGTGTTTGTGAATACATTGAGTGTGTTATATTTGTGTGTTTGAGAAAGGGACTTCTGTTCACCTGATTGGATAATTCAATTGAGTCAAATCATGAAACTTTATGTCTAGGCTCTAGGTATTTCAAAGTCACCATTTTAAATTTGAAAATATAAACTTTGGAGATACTGTACAAGTTGTTTTATAGATTCATTTGATTTTGAATATAAATGATGTAATTTCTTTGCGTCACACATTTCAAAAGGCCAAAATTGTGAAATGTTAAAAAGAGAAGAATGTTACTTCCTTGCAAGTGAGGATACATATGCCAATGGATGGTCTTGGTTTACAAAAAAGTATCTCCAAACACTATCATTAATAGCTTCAAGAAAGGATGCTATGACATCCACATTTCTTTTTGATGTTCACTGTTCAGCACACAGATGAGAGGTTATAGCTGGTCTTCATTTAAAATGGTACTGCATATGCATGTTCCTTAAGTTTATGACACTGGAATTTACTAACAGCTATAGTAAAGTTTTGCTATCAGATAAGCTCTGAAAAGACAATGGGATGGGTTTTTTTCTCCCCAGAGTTCCCTCAGCTGCTTTCAAGTCTTACAGTCTGGTTGAATATGTAATGTAAAAAGAAGTTTTGGATTAGAAAGCCGGCTGAGGGACTCTGATGAGCCCAGGAATGTTCTCAATGCCTGCTCACAAACAGAGCCCAGCCTTTCTTAGTCAAAAGGTAGTTGGGATTGTGTTCTCCCAGGGAAGAATCCTAATACTATACTAGTAACTTTTAATCAAATGAATGAAACTCTTGGCATTTTGGAGGATAATCTTTGGCATAAGCCTGTAATATTGTCTATATTTTAAAATTTTTAAATAATTTTACTGAGGAATGTCCTGCAGTCACCAATCTGGGTCAGTTTTTCTGATTACTACATGCTCTTTCAATATCGAGATTCAAATGTTATTTTATTTCAGGAAAAATATTTTTGAGCTATAACTTTAAACATAAATTCTGTTTCTTTTTTTATTTTCATTTTTAGCCACCGGAAGGAGGCTGGGGACCTGGTAATACCCTGAGGCACACAGTTTAATTGATCATAAAAGCATCCTTCCATCCTCCTCATCCGTGGGTGTCTGCAGGTACCCACTCTCTGCGTCCAGTTATGAATACTATTGATTCCCTTCATAAACTACCGGGGAAGCCTCCATTCCAGGGACAGGGTATCGATCTACTTTAATATAATTATTCTGCCTACGATGATCTACACCAGTTCTAATTTTACTTTATATTTGCTGCACCTCCATGACAGGGGATAGATACATAGGGCTTCTGAGACACAGATATAAAGCTATCGACTAAAAGTTATTTAATATCATCTCTAAAATCATTAACCCATGACAGAGGCATCCTTCTTGAAAAGTTCTAGGATCTTGCAAAACTGGATCAAGCTGTTCCTGTTTTCCGCAGCTCCCATCACACCGGTGATGTATGTAGCACTTCACACCTAGCAGTGGTGTGCTGGTAGATGTTTAACAACTGGCTCTCTGGGAGAAAAACCAAACCAAACCAACAAAAGTCCTCATTTATAGCTCTTGCCAGTTCTGTGGTGTAAATCCTCTTGCCACAGCTGATTCCGAGCTACCAATGTGACATCAGTAAACACGGAGTTGGGAAGAGATCCTCACAGTCGGCTCTTGCAGGGAGATGAGAGCTGGCTCCAGCTCACCACTGCTCCTGGTCCAAAAGCTTCATTTTAACCTCCGTTTTTCTGCTTCAAGTGCTGGAAAACTTTGGAATTTGACGTGATTCAAACTCAGTTTCCCCACGTTCAACTCTGAGGAACCTATCAGCTGGAGTGGATCTGTTGTCACTATGTGGTTACATATATGCGTAAAATATTACACAGCAGAAACTTAACTAAAAACATTTCCTTGGTTACAGTCAACAACATGAGTCTGGAGTTAGTCCCAATTATTGTTGCTAGTCAATTCCAGCGGTCCTCAATTAAGGGTGATTTTGCCACCCAGAGGGCATTTAGCAATGTCTGGAGACTGTCACAACTGGGGAGGTGGCGCCTAGTGCGTAGACCAGGCTCTAACACCAGGCTGATTCCCTGAGTCGGCTCTTCTGGCCATCACGTGCTCACTATGTCCATGTCTGAAAGAAATCTGGAGAAAGGCTTGCCAAAGTGTGCTTACTATCTTTAGAGCAACACCCAACATTTCAACAGGGTGTATCACAGTGCAAAGTGTAGTCTCAGCACCTTTTCTGTATCTGATAAATTTCCATAGCTTACTTTGTGCAATCTACCACCTACACATACTGCATTAGACATTCCTGAGGGTCCTTAGGCCATTCATAAAACCTAGAATTGGATAGCACTCCTTGGCTATAAATGCCTCCTGATTTCATTTAGTAATTTTCCTAGTCTCAGCATTTAAATGTCTGGTCCTCCTTTTCTGTTCCGCTAAGTCGCCACAATCTAGGAGGCAAACTCCACACTCTCCTGTAGTCTTTTGCTCACTCAAGACTGACAGGAAGGCTCTACACCATTTAAATGACATTTGTGGCTTAAGTATTATTTTACTTTGAAATAAGTGACTAGGGTTGTCTGGGTTTTTAGGAATCTCTTTAATTTTCCAATCTGAAGATAGTTCCTAGTTTATAGCAGAATGTCTAAACCGATCAGAGCAAAGTAGGAGGGTGGGCCAAAGATGTGGGCACAGCACCCAATTAAACTGTCCCATCTTTTCCAGCCTGTTTCTTATTGTTAATACTCAGCATTCCTATCATTTCTGTGTACTATGTCCTCTCTCTCAGACACCCACAACTCTCTTAGGCACCTGGTGCCATACACAGGGAGATTCATTTTATGACAGGTGAGCTAGGCTGTGTTTTTGAATGTTTTGGGGTTTTTATCTCACGAGTCAAAGTAGTTTTGACTTCATGGACTCCCTAAAATCATCTCAGAGATCTCTGAGATCAATGTGGGAACTACTGGTCCAACCCAATTATGTCAACCATATTTATCTTTCCAGAGATTGGTACAGTTTGGGCCAATGAGGCGTGAGGGAAGTTTAGAGCCAAGGAGTGAATCTCTTCTTCCTGCCACAGGTGGACCAACCCCTATACAGCCTTATTTGCTTCTCATAGCCATCTGTGACCTGGGGGGCAAACCAGTGCTAAACTGACTTTGACTCTGTGTGTGGCAGAGGAGATACGAAGACACCTCAGTCGTTGAGGATGTCACGTGACTCCTGGTTGGAGCTGTACGGCAGCCCTCTCTACCTCTGAACTGTAAAACATGGGACAGTACCTCAGCTAACTAGAGTGGCTTCGAGTTGGATTTTTCTCTTACATACTGCCAAATGCATGAACAATGACATATGTTTTTGTAAAACTCGTATTTTTGTGGATTTCCAGTAGATGACAGAGTGCGTTCCCATAACCCTCCCTGTCCCTCGTGCAAACATCTAACAATTAAGATAAAAGATAAAAAAAATGGTTAACAGAACTGATAAACGTCTTTATGGACTAGAAACAGAAAGTGAACTTTCTGGTCACTTATAGATAAATATAATGGAAAAATTGCTAACTCTCCCCATGGTATAGAAACACCAAATGGGGAATGGTTCTAAGGCTAAAGGCTTACTGGACTTTGGGATTGGAAACAGAAAGTGACAGCAAGGAGTTTAACTCTTGTGGGAAACAGGAATAAATATAGCACGCAAGTCACAGAGAAGTGAAGCCAGATACCTCGTGAAATGGGGGTAGGGTGAGGAGTGGGGTGTGGCCCCCAAGAATGATTCAAGGCTGAAAAATCTTCAAGCGCTTTCAGAAGCTGAAACTGCTAGAGAACTTTTGCCGAGAGTAGCTGGATTGAACAGAAATAACTGCATCTCCAGGAAACAGACCAAGCCTCATGCTGGCTTCAAGCCATTCATCTTTGATGTCCTATTTTAGGATTTAAGATTCTGAGATCTTGGGCCACTGCTGACCTGTGTTTAGCCACCTACAAGTCCATGAAATAGGTAAGGGTGAACATAGAAGATACTTTGATTAAAAAACTCCCACTCAATGTGAATTTGCATATAAAACTTTCAAAGCATATGAGGAAATGTAACCAATATATTCAACAAATTCAACAAAACTGAAAATCATCTCCCAAGGAAATAAAATAAAATTCTGCAGAAAACACTTTTAAAAAAATCTTCTGTAAGACAGTGTAAGATATTCAAATGTGTAATATAATGTATGCCATGCATAGAAAGACTAGAAGGTTATGCAACAAAAATGGGTTGATATGCATTAAACAAAGATGCATATATAAAAAATTTCAGAGTGTAGAAACATATGCAAAACTCTGAGGAAACCGTGAAATCATTTCTACTTTTAATTCTTCAAGTGGTTAACTTCAAATACTAAGGAATATTATTTTTATTTCTCTAATTTATCAGATCAATCTCACAAATGTGCTATTATCGTCTGTAAGTTACTTTGCTATTCCCTTCTACCATCTTAAATTTTTGTTGGATTATCTTTGTCTTCTTATATTGATATAAGATATCAATATCTATATTGGTAATCCCAATAATATTGAATTTATAGATAACATTTCTTGATTCAGTTATTTTAGGCAACAGAAGCCTCAGCCACTCTTACGGGGAATGCTTCCCTTCAAAGGGTTTCCTATCAAGGTGCGGGAACCTGGATTTTCTATCCTACGTTAACCAGTCAGCAGATGCAGGCTGACCCTGGGGAGTGTGTGATATCTTGGGAAAGAGTGTTTGGGTTCACTTGACTGTGTCAGTGTTTTAAGATTAAGTGATTCAGAAATCTTACATTGTCAACGTAAAATGACTTCACCTAGTTTGTGTATTTGCATTGATCCTCCAGACAGCTGAGCCTCAGGAAAAGATGAAAGTGCTAATTCTGTCCTGGAGACTGACAGCTCAGGGCACTGAGATTGTGGGGAGAGAGGGACATGAAGCCAGGAGAGGTGTAAAGTAATGTGATGCTGTCTGTGCATTGCCACACGGCTGACTGCTACGAGGAGTGCTCGCTGCTAATGTGGGACTTGCCTGGAAAATTTCCACAGAGCAGCCACAACTTGCAGCAGTCCAGGCAGCAGGACAAGTAAAGGAAATGTATCTGTCCATTTCCCTCCATCTCTGTCTCCCACTGTTGAAGTTCACCCCATAGGAAGGCTAACTAGGCCTCAGATAAATCCTTCTGAAACTCGATTATATGTGTTAGACCAGAGCTGCATCATCTAGTATTCTAGTGGCAACTCCAGAAATCAGAGTCTACGTTTAATTTTTTGGTATTTCTCCTATAACAACAATGGTTGGGCAACTCAGCTCAAGTGAGATAATAGCTGAGTGAGAAGAATGAGGCGATAAAAGAGATCTTAGCAGGCACACAAAATTTGTGTTTCACGCAGTTTGTTTTACTCATGAGTGAAGAAACCTTTTCCTTTATTCCCAAGTCTGAAAGTTCAGGGCTTTTACAGTTTAGATACTCCATGTGTTGTTTACTGTAGGATTTTGGTGGATAATCTTTATTGGTTTATGGAAATTTCCTTCTAAGTCTGTTGAATTTTTCTTTTTGTTTTTAATGAATTGACTGGGTGCTGATTTTTTTTTTGAGTCTTTCTTCATATGTAAAGATAATATCGTTTTTTCCCTTTTATTTCTTTAATTATATTGATAGAATTTTTAATTCTAAAATTGCATTTCTGGGATAAAGATTGCTTATGGATGGCCTATTTTTAAAAACACATTGCTGGAATTGAATTATTAATTTATATTTTTATTTAAGATACTTGTTTCTACATTGTAAGCTCAGTCCATCATTGTCTTTTACTATCTTCTTCCATCAGTTGTTTGTACTGAGGTTATATGAGGCTTATAAAAAGATTTGGGAAACTTTATCTCTAATTTTAGTGCCTGGAATAATTTGTGTAAAATAATGATTATCCCTGGAAAGGATAGTGAAATTTTTTTGAACCCTGTGCCTTTTCAGAAATAAGGGAGATTTTAAAACATTGCCAATTCAAATTTTTTCAATAGTTTCTGGATTACTGAAGTTTTTATGCTTTTCTTGAAATACAAAACTTTATTTTTATAAACGATTTTACATTTTATCTGTTTTAAAACTTATAGAATCACTCATAAAATTATGCTATGGTTTTATAGCTGAAATATATATCTAGTTATGTAGTCTTTTATTCTTATATAGTTTATTTTTTACTGATATCTCTTTTTAAATTCACCATACTTGCCATATATCTATGCACCTTTTTGAAAAACATTTTTGGCATAATTGTGGAAATTTGAATATAGACACTATAGTAGTTGATTTTCAAAATTATCCTTAATTCGTTTAGCCATAATGACAGTATTGTGGTTATGCAGGAGAATATCTTTATGTCCGAGAGATGTAAGCTCAAGTATTGAGGGATGAAATATCACAGTGTATAGGGGAGGAGAGAGAGAGAACAAGAGTGAGAGACTGAGAGAGCAAGAGAACGGAAAAGACTGAGCAAAGGAGGCAAATGTTTACAGAGTTCAATGAAGAATCCAAATTACTATGTATTTGCAAGCCGCTGGCACAATATTATATGACAGCCATAAAAAATAGGCATTTAGGCTGGGCGCGGTGGCTCACGCCTGTAATCCTAGCACTCTGGGAGGTCGAGGCGGGTGGATCGCTCAAGGTCAGGAGTTCGAGACCAGCCTGAGCAAGAGCGAGACCCCCGTCTCTACTAAAAATAGAAAGAAATTATCTGGCCAACTAAAATATATATAGAAAACATTAGCCGGGCATGGTGGCGCATGCCTGTAGTCCCAGCTACCCGGGAGGCTGAGGCAGTAGGATTGTTTAAGCCCAGGAGTTTGAGGTTGCTGTGAGCTAGGCTGACGCCACGGCACTCACTCTAGCCCGGGCAACAGAGCGAGACTCTGTCTCAAAAAAAAAAAACAAACAAAAAAAAACGGCATTTAATATTAATTCAGTGAATCTTGGTGGAGGAGTTCCTGGTCATGAAGTACTTGCTTTCGGGCTTGATATTCAGCTTTTTGCGTCCTTGAGTCCATGGAAGCCAGCCCGGAAGAGGTGGCTGCAGCACTGGGCCATGACCTAGAAAGGACAGGGACTCTGGTTCAGGAACTTGAGCAGTTCCCGAGCCACAGCCCCACCAGTCACGGCCACCCCAGGAAGGTCAGGTCACTTGTGGGGGCTTTTGGTTTTGCTGTGGGTCAGACGGGCTCCCACGCCAGCGCAGCTCAATCAGTCTTTTCCATTAGGGTAATTTTTGGCTTTTAGCAACAACCTGAAATAACAGTGATTTAAATAAGATAGAGTTTCATTTCTGTCTCATGTAAGTAACATCTAGGATTCGTAGTTTAGGGCCATTCTGGTTGCTTCACTGTCACTGCCATCTTCTTGCTCCATCATTCTCAACATAAACCTTCTGTTGGACCATGACAGCTTTGGCTTCAGGATTCACATTCACATCCCAGGCAGTGGGAAGGAGGAAGAGGAAAAATTGGATATGCCTGCCTTTTAGGATCCTTCTCGAAGACAATTCTGCTTAGATTCCAATGTCCAGCACTTAGTCATATGGCCAATATATTCACCTACAAGGAAAGCTGCAAGTGTAATCTTTAGTCTCAGCTAAAATGCTTACCCAGACAATAATAAGGTTCTATTACTAAGGAAGATGATGAGAACCAATACTGGAGCAAAAACTAGCAGTTTTCTTCCCCGATTTTTATAGGGCTGTGGGGATTAGCTTTTACCATTTGCTGTATGCTGCCATATTTCTGATGTTGACGGTAATAAAGCATCTTAAGAACCGAAGAGGAGGGAGGTTCTCACATTTTGACTACCCAATTTTCTTGGGAGGTCTTTCTGGCGCACCTGCTGTGATTTCTTTCGAATGCTTCCATGTTATAAGTCTAGAAGCCACATGAAATCCCTGCTGTCTTGCAAATTGTCAGAAACCTAATGATTACAAACAGGAACGCTTTTCATTTCCTAAGAGGGAATTTAGTTTCCTTACCATCATTTTCTCTTTCTCTAATTTTATTATTTTATCTTCTTCAATTTCATTTCTTTCATTTTCCTTTCTGGACAGTCATTTCCAGTCTCTCTTGTGTCCATTTTCTCCTGAAAGACCTTCCCACACTGAAGTTTTTTCCACTCTCATCGCACGCCATAACACGCAATCCATCCGAGCAACGCTTTATCCAGACCTTTCCAATTATGTCAATATCAGCACCCTCATACTTTCCCTTCCTAATAAAGAATTTAGTGTTTTATGTCTACTTTAAGTCATTAGTGTTTTTTTGTACTCCCTAGGATAAAAATGAATGGTTTATGGGGAGGAAAAATATGGTCTGTTATCTGAATAGCTACTGTTCTCTTCTCTTCAGATAAAATATGTTCTAAGGCAGACACACAGTTGCAGATTAAAATGTTCCCCCAAGGATTAGTATGGATTTAGCAGTCCAGAATTGCAGTGTCATGTGGCTGTTTGTCATGGGTGTTTGTTTCCTCTTATGCCATGTTGGGATGCAGGTTTCTATTACTATCTTGGATGCCATTTGCCCCTATTTCCCATGTTCTCACTGATGAATCACCATGGTAACTAAGCAGTGGTGCTACTAATGACTAAATAGGAAAATGTATTAGAGACCCTGATAATGTGTAAGTTGTTTCTTGACATTTCTGTAACCCTTGGATGTTAGAGTGACTACATTCTAAAAAAGTAAAAATTTCCCTCAGTGTTAACTCACACGGAAAATTGAAAATTAATTAATGTTAATTATTTTGTATTAACAGTAACATTGTAATTTGTGGAGCATTATGTACTTTTCAAAGTGTTCTTATGCCTATTCTCATGTTTGATATTTTCAGAAACACATGGTATTGTTATCATATAACAGGGAAAACAACGTCCAAAGAAATAAAGGAATTTATCCATAAGGTGATTATATCTCTTGGTTTATGTCGATTTTCCTGGTGTTATTGCCCCTGTTTATTCTCATACGTGTCCAAATTTAGACAATTAATAAGTCACCATATTTCCCCAGGACTGGATCCCAAGCCTCCTAACTTAGAGAATGAGATATAGACACTTTTGGTGGTTGCTTCCTTAGCATAAGAGTCACGATGTTTAATACTATTTGGAATAGGAGAATTCCTATGGACATAACTACAGGCGGTTGTGTCTTACTCAAACACAGACTTGTGAATAAATCAGAAATCCCTTAGCAAAATAAATTTAAGTATCTCAACTTTCTAGCTTGATCTAATTTCCAGCTGTAGTCATCATTAACCCTACTTATTCTTTTGCTAGGTTCATTTATACTAGATTACTTGCTCCACGTAAAATACACACTGTGATTTTCCTTCTCCCTAAACTCGTATTTCCAGGACTGTTTTCTAAAATGTGTGTTGGAAATCTTCCATGTTTCCTTTGAATCCAAACGCTGGCAGAAGAAATATGTCTTGATGTCCCAACAAAACAACCCAGGCATCATAAAGATACATTGTAGTCAATGGGATAGGAGGGAAGAAAGGTTCCAGTGAGAGCTCCA
This sequence comes from Varecia variegata, assembly GCA_028533085.1. Classification (NCBI taxonomy): domain Eukaryota; kingdom Metazoa; phylum Chordata; class Mammalia; order Primates; family Lemuridae; genus Varecia; species Varecia variegata. The sequence goes on along the minus strand of CM052446.1, from coordinate 8,942,427 downwards.
AGGCTTCAAGGGCTCTGCCAGGTTCTAGATATTGCTCAGTCCTGGTTGAAAATGAAGAGACAACTCCAAATGTCCTCTTGGCTGAGTGCATTAGAAAGAGTGGCAGGACTGAGTCTATAACAATCATGATGGAAACTTGGTATGGGAGGTTGAATAAGGGCCCTGAAATATGACCACATCTCAATTTCTGGAGTGCTACATTATTCTGCAAAAGGGACGTTGCAGATATGATTAAGTTAAGGATCTAGAGATGGGGAGACCATCCTGGATTATTCATGTCATCACGATGCAGGAAGAGCTAGCGTTAGAGGAGAAGACAATGTAGTGATGGAAGCAGAGATTGGAGTGACACAATTTGAAGATGGAGGAAGGGGCCACATGCCAAGGAATACAGTGGGAACTGAAAAAGGCAAGAAAAAGCTTTCTCCCTGAAGCCTCCAGAAGTAACCAGTGAGGCTGACAACTTGACGTTAGTCCTTTGAGACCATGTTGGACTTCTCACCTCCAGAAATGTAACAGAATAAATTTGTGTTGTTTTAATATGTTAACTGCCATGTGAGTTGTATTTAAGTCATGCTAGTTTTGAGCCTGGGGCCTCGTGAAGCACATATAACTCACACATCTCTTTACCTTGGGAGCTGCATGGTGCAGGAAACTCACGCTGCCATGCTGTAGCACACATGTTACCTGATGAGTGGCCCTCTGGGCAAAACCTTGCACTTGGTTCGTGAAAATCTTACTTGTTGATGTTCTTATTGTTACAATTAATATTGACAATTTAATTCCAAAAACATGGATTGAATGAATAGAAGTCAGTAAATTTTGTTTTTCTATTTATGTTCAGCTTTAAACTATACTTAAGCCTGACAAGTCAAGAAAAACACTTTGCCCTTATGAACTATTTTTCAAGTTTTCATATTACTTTTTACAGTACTAATTTTCAAGTTTTTGTATTACCTTTTTTATTAAAAAGCAGAAAACAATAACAAATTGTTCATTAAATTAGAAAGGATTATTTTGTTTTCAAAGTTTTTATTCTATTTTCATAATAAAACACCATGGCCCTAAGGCAAAATTCTTTTTTCTAGTGTGGCAGTCATTGTATCAAACCACTAATTTATGTTAATTTGTAACAGTGGCAACAGGAAACTAATATATTTGATCAGGACAGAAATGGTGTCTATAGCAAAGGCAATATCCTAGACTAGCAAGATATTGAAGAAAAAGCTCTTTTTCTTTGAACGACAAAGCCATGACCACTTGGGTATTGATTATTTTCCTCTCTGATTTGATTTAGAATTGAGGGCCATTGGTGACACTGAGAAGACAGTCACCACCGCTGTCCTCACTAGAGCAGCTTCTTGTTGGGTTCCTAAAAGACCACCACAGGCTGGTCGTTAATGCACGCGACCTTCCGCATTACCCCCTAACCTAGATATTGTTTTAAGATGAGAAATTGAGGTATATAAAAGTAATGTGACTTGACAAAGGCTTCACAGCTAATAAGGAACAACACATGGATTCTTATCCCTTCCTACACTTAAAAACCTTTGAATGTCTTCCTAAAAGGGCTGGTTTTAAAACTATTTGTTTTACATATTCCATATAGACGGAGAGACCATAGGAGGTGAGACAGTGCAGCGGCAGGTGTCTGGGGCCAGTAGTACGGGTGGGTCAAGCTCAACTCCCTTTCTCCACCAGTGAGCAGGCATGTTCCATGGCAAAGGCAGAGAAACAGTTAATTCTCAGCGCTGGAAGGTGGAACTCAGCTGTGCACACCTTTTGATTTTTACTCTTGTCTTGGTCTTTCCTTCCTAGAATTCTAAGTGGCCATACGATAAGACAGACCTGCAACCAGCTCTGGCCTGGGAAGAGGGAGAAGCCTTCCTGCCCTAATGAGGTCTGGGGAGGGGGTTGGTGACTTAGGCCAGTTCTGCAGTGAATGTGTAGAGAAGATTATTTAGAACTTAAGATTCTGATTCTAAACGGAGTAGGAACAGGGAGAAGGGCACTGTTAATGTGAGGAGAGTCATTAAGTTTAATGGAGGAGCTGAACTGAAGGATTAAATAGCAAATGTTAAGAGCAGTAATGGTCCTGGAGGGTCCTTTCACCCATGTGGGCCCTGAGCCTGAGCAAGTGGCACCTAGTCTCCCGAACTCCTATGGTGGCTTTGGGCAGAGGTGGCCCTCAGCCTGGCATCCCAAACTCAGGCCACTGCTGTTCCCAAAGTGCCATGACTCATGCTAGGAAAAGGTTTAGTTTTGGAGAAGGTTGAACCTTTCCAGATAAGTAGGACAAGCAGGAAGAAAGGCCCACCATCCAGGACGACATGCGTGGTTTTGAAGGACCTGTGGAGTGGGTCTCTCGGAAAGTCAAGGAAAGTGAGGTTGGATAGACGGGACAGGGCTCCTCTTACTGGAAGTATCACGTATTTGTTTATTATCCCCAGGAAGGGTACTTTTATTATTTTATGCCTTACTTCTGGAAGACTAGCATCATCGTACAGCAATGTAGTGCTTTAAAATGAAAGTGGATTTCAATATGTAAAAGTAATAATAATTGCTACAATTTATAGAGACCTGGCTGTTTATGGAAAGCATAGTACTCTGTGCTGTCCATATATTACCTAATGAAATCCTCAAAACAACTCTGTGAGTTAGATAATGTCACCTCTTTTTTACAGAGGAGAAGAGTGAGGTCCATTTAATCTTCTTAACAACCCTTGTTTTTCAAAGCATGTAACAGATCATTTGCTTAGAATAATGTGACAAATACCTAGCAAAGGTAAGATGTGGACGTGGATTACCAGTCACTAAGTGAACTTTTTTCATTGCTACATAAACTCAAACATATTCCAAGGACAAAAGGAGGACAAGAACGGGCTAAGCATTGGAGGACCCGGGTTTGAATGCTAGATCTGCTCTTCCCCAGCTGCAGATGTGGGCAAGCTAATTCACCTTTCTAAGTCCCAACTTGCTAATCTGTTAAAATATAAATGGATTATTGGAAGAATTGAGTCCTATAAAGTATTTAAAAATGCTTGGCACATAGTATGTGCTTAATAAAAGTAAGCTCTTCAACTTCACCATCATCTTATTTTTATTTATATCTGAGGACAACTTTGAGTCTAACTCAAGGTGAAATAAATCCATTAAGGATGACTCAAAAAGGACCTGAAAAAGATCGCTTTGTATTTTCAAGTCCCTTGGAATAATTTATCAGGTTTCAGTTGTCTCTTTCAACAGCAACAGGCTTGCCTGTATATATTATTTTAAAAATAGAATTAGATCACACCCACATGTAAGGTAAAATGTTTATACTTCTCTTCTTTTGTCCAATTCATTTCTGAAATACAATTTTCAGGTGGGAAATTGGGGGAAAGGCTTCTTAGGTCTGAATTATAAATAATGGCAGCCTAAGATGCAAGGATACTTGTGTAGGTTAAACTCAGATTTGCCAAGTAGGTTGTGAAGTAAAAATATAGGAGCAATGTTTTAAGTAAAATGCTCCAACAGCTTTTGAAGTGTATTGAAATGCATAGTTGCTTGGGAATTTTCAAGACTCGTTAAGGTTTCAAAAATGAATGTTTCTTCACTTCCAAGGAAATGCAATATGTTATCATTATAAAACAACTGGCAAAATAGAAAGGAAGAAAAATGTGTGTGTGCATGTGTGTATATATTAAGAAAACAAATGCCATTTCATTAACTGGGGCATATAAAGCAATTTAGTATTTATTCCTTTCTAAGGGTCCTGATTTTCCTCGTGAGCTCCCCTCTACCCCCACTCCAGGGGGGCGACGAGTAAGGAGGGAATAATTATATTTATGCCAAACTTGTAATCTCTGTTATTTCCAATAATTTAAACTGCCTCTTAAAGAAAATTAGTCAGTGCTGGGATGGCTTGGGTAAATGATTATTCTTGTGATTGCCTTTTCCAAGATCACCCTAGTGGTGTGGGGGAGTGGTGATTTAGATGATATGACTTTGCGATTACAGAACAAGTGGGCTCCTTGAACGTTTACAGTGTTTTTGTAACTTTGTGACAGTCATTTTGTGTGACTGCCACAGACTGGCCAGCCAGGGCTTATCCCTCCCTGCTGGTGACTTTTGCGGTATCACTGGTTCCATCTGACTTTTTGAGGAGATGTGGTGACAATACCCACTACGGTCAATAGTCATCATTTTTTTGCCTCTGGTTTCAAATTTCCCATGTCTTGGTGTGTGTGGGGTTGTCTTTGTTTGAACCCAGGCTTCTTCTGGCCTACAACCTTCGTCCCTGCTCAGATTCAGGGACACACCTGGGACCCTCGCAGGTGCGTTCACATGTGGAACTGAGGAGCACTACCCCAGTCCTGTCCGTCTGCCACAGCATGGGCTCATACTGTGTCTGCACCGGCTACACAAGTATATCACGTAAACTATGCTGCTGGTGTCAGACTTTCTAAACTTTTCCCTGCACATCTGGATGTGTTTAAGTGAACGCCTCTGTTTTAGGCTGTTCAGGCTACTATAACGGAATATCATAGACTGGGTGGCTTCTAAGCAAGAGACATTTTTTTCTCATAGTTCTAAAGCTTGGGAAGTCCAAATTCAAGGTGCCAGCTGATTTGGTGTCTGGTGAGGGCCCGCTTCCCTGTTCACAGATGGCCATTTTTCCACTGTGTCCTCACATGGCAGAAGGGGAAAGGGAGCTCTCTGGGCCCTTTTGTGACGGCACTACTCCTCCTTGTGAAGACTCCACCCTCATGACCTAATCACCTTCCCAATGTCCCACCTCCAAACACCATCACCTTGGCAGTTAGGACTTCAACATATGAATTTGGGGGACAGCAACACAGTATGTGACAGCCTCTTCCTTTGTCCCTCACCATCCCTTTCCTTGTGTGGTGGTAGAGGCAATGAGAAATGGCTCCTCACAGCCTTTTCCTCCCCTGTCCTCCTCCTCATCTTTCTACACTCCAACTGGAGTCAAAGGGAAGGATTATTTTCTTCTCTTAGTTCCTCCTCTGACCTAATTTTGTCCTTCCCAAGTAAATTTCTCCTTCCTCCTAAATCCAGACTCAAAACTAAATTAATGCTAGATGGGGTATAGGGAGGGAGAAACCCATTTATTGATAAGGGAACAGGAAGCATATACAAATATTTTACCTGATCTGTCTTTTTCTCTTATCTCTTTTATTGTTCTTAGAACAAATATAACAAACAATGATATGGACCTATATAATGCAAAACGGAACACTAATTTGCTTCATAAATAAGTCTAGAGAGATTTCATGTTTCTAAATTCTGAAAATGCTGGGATATTTGCAAAGAGTCATATTTTACATCATACAAAATTCTCCGTTGACCAAAGAATTCCCTGTGGAAACACAGACCCAGTATGTTTATGGGATTTTTTGGTGATAGAGGAATTTCTAAGCCTAAAATTAGAAGTAGAAAATACATATCATGTAGGAATTATTGGTAATTTGATCATGTAAAAATCCACATAGCCTAAAACACCAATAAATTTGAGACAAATTACAAACTGGCAAAATACTACTGTAAAATCTTTGACAAAGGGATATTTTAAGAATCTTATAATAAGTCTTTATCAATAAAAGATGAAAACCCAATGGAAAATTAGTAACCATCACAATCAGGGAATTAACAAAATATGAGAGACAAAAAATACATTCATGAAATCTTGTTCAATCTTGCTAAAACAAATAAAATTCCATTAATTCCAAGATATTCTAGATTCCAATATGTCAAACAGGCCAAGATTTCTCTCAGCCATTGTCATCATTCTCTGGGGCTGGGTGTGACCTTTTCTAGACAGCATCACACTGTCTAAACATGCTTACATCATTTTCACCAATTTCATTTCTACAAATTTTATCTAAGGAAATTATTTGAAATATGTACAAACTTTTCTCAGTTTCTATTCCTCACAGCATTTAAAAATACCAAACCGGAAATATCCAAATTGTCAAATATTGAGCTTGGTTAAATAGATACATCCATATAATGGAATGCCATCAGACATTAAAAATGCTGTTGTAGAAATACCAACATGCTAACAGTACATTGTTTAGGTAAAGAAAAGAGGTTACAAAAAGATATATTTGAAATATATAGGTATATATGTATGTATGTGTCCTATATGTTAAAATAGCATCTTGTTATTCCCCTCCTGACTGTGTCCCGAGGCTGCTACTTCTGTCAGTGCACTGAAAGTTACATGTGAACTTGGTCATGTTAGTCTTTTTTATCCAGTTTAACTGGTGTTTCCCTGGACTGGGGGTCTAAGTTGCTTGCAATGCTAATTCTAGCCACCAGCTCTGCCACTGCAAACTCATTAGGAGGAGGGCATATGAAGGGTAGCAAGGGCTTTGCTTGGGTCTCTCCACACCTGCACTAATGATGAAGAGGCTGTGCCCGCCCTTGATAAGCTCGAAGCTCACTGCCACCCTGGGTCAATTTACCTCTGCAGTCGGAGCTGGACTGCCTGCCTCAGACATGATAGATAGAGGAGCTGTTGTTCGGGGCAAACAAATGTTTCAGAGACAGGTAATTATGTTGTCCTTTCATCCTCAGCAAAGATAAGGGCTAGAAAGTAGCTTCTTGAAGCTGAGTAGTCTATATGCTGACATCATTGTACAAGTTTCATTAAGTGAACAATCTTTGAAACAGTAGTGGATTTGAGGGCCTTTATATTTAGTGAGAAATAAGAGGCAGTGTTGACTACAATATTTCTTTATTTAAAATAAAAGAAATTTAAAAATATAAACCTATTGCATATAAAATACCAATATTGAAATTATTCCACATTTACCATTAGGAATATACTTAAAAATTCTGACTTATATTGTATCTTCACTTCTGATAGCCAGTACTTTCCTGCTACTCTGACTTAAAAGATCAATGTGAATCGAGCACATCCTGAAAAGTCACAAGACCTGAATGGGAGTTTTTTTTTTTTTTTTTTTTTTTTTGGATTTTTATTTTTATAGATTGAGGAGTTACAAATGCAGTTTTGTTATGTGGATACAGTGCATAGTTGTGGAATCTGGGCTTGTAGTGTAACCATCACCTGAGTTACATATGATGTACCCCATTGAGTAATTTCTCATCCCTTACCACTCTCCCGCTCTCCCACCCTTCGGCATCTCCAATGTCTATTATTCCACTCTCTATGTCCATGTGTACACATTTTTTAGCTCCTACTTGTAAGTGAGAACATGTGGTATTTGACTTTCTATTTCTGAGTTATTTCACTTAAGAGACTGGCCTCTAGTTCTATTCATGTTGCTGCAAAAGACATGATTTCATTTTTTGGGGGGGAATGAGTAGTATTCCATGGTATATATGCCATATTTTCTTTATCCAATCATCCATTGATGGACACTTATATTGATTTCATATCTTTCTTGTTGTGAATAGTGCTGCAATAACCATATGAGTGGAGATATCTTTCTGATATAATGATTTCTTTTCCTTTGGGTAGATATCCAGTAGTGGGATTGCTGGATCAATGTAGATCTATTTTTGGTTCTTTGAGAAATCTCCATATTGTTTTCCATAGAGGTTGTAGTAATTTACATTCTCACCACAGTTTATAAGTGTTCTCTTTTCTCCACATCCTCACCAACATCTGTTATTTTTTGACTTTTTAATAACAGCCATTTTGATAGGTGTAAGATGGTATCTCATTGAGGTTTTAATTTGCATTTCTCTGATAATTAATGATGTTGAGAATTTTTTCATATGCATGATGGCCATTTGAATGTCTTCTTTTGAAAAATGTCTGTTCATGTCCTTTGTCCACTTTTTAATGGGGTCATTTGGGTTTATTCATTGAGTTGCTTGAGTTCCTTGTAGATTTTGGATATTAATCCTTTGTCAAATATACAGTGTGCAAATATTTTCTCCCATCCTGTTGGTTGTTTGTTTACTCTGTTAATTATTTATTTTGCTGTGCAGAAGTTTTTTAGTTTAATTAAGTCCTATGTGTCTATTTTTGGTTTTGTTACATTTACTTTTCAGGTATTAGTTATGAATTTTTTTTTGCCTAGGCCAAAGTAGAGAAGAGTTTTTTCCTATGCTTTATTTTGGAATTTTTATAGTTTCAAGTCTTACATTTAAGCTTTAATCCATTTTGAGTTAAGTTTTGTGTATAGAGATAGATAGGGGATTAGTTTCTTTCTTTTGCAAATGGCTATCCAGTTTTCCCAGCACCATTTATTGAATAGGGTGTCCTTTCCCCAGTGTATGTTTTTATTGACTTTGTTGAAGATCAGTTGGTTATAGGCATGTGACTTTATTTCTGGGCTTTCTATTTTGTTCCATTTATCTATATGTCTACTTTTATACCAGTAACATGCTGTTTGGTTACTATAGTCCTGAGTATAATTTGAAGTCAGGTAATGTGATGACTCCAGCTTTCTTCTTTTTGCTTAGGATTGCTTTGGCCATTTGGGCTCTGTTTTGGTTCCATATGAATTTTAAGGTTTTTTTTTCTAATTCTGTAAAAAATGACATTGGTATTTTGATAGGAATTTCACTGTCTGTAGAGTGCTTTTGTCATTTCAGTGATGGTGATTCTTCCCATCCATGAGCATGGGATGATGTTTTTCAATTTGTTTGTGTCATCTATCGTTTTTTTTCATCAGCGTTTTATAGTATTCCTTGTAGAGAACCTTCACCTCTGTGTTTAAATGTATTCCTAGGTTTTTTTTTTTTGATTGCTATTGTAAATGGAATTGAGTTCTTGATTTGATTCTGAGCTTGATCATTATTGGTGTAAAGGAATGTTAGTGATTTTTTATGTTGATTGTGTATTCTGAAATTTCAGTGAATTTATTTATAAAATCTAGAGGTATTTTGGCAGAGTCTTTAGGATTTTGTAGATATATGATGATATTGGTGGCAAATAGAGATAATTTGATTTCCTCTTTTTCCAATTTGGATGCTTTTCATTTCTTTTTCTTGCCTGATTTCTCTGGATAGGACTTCTAGTACTATGTTGAATAGAAGTGGTGAAAAGTAGGTGTTCTTATCTTGTTCCAGTTCTTAGGGGAAATGCTTTCCATTTTTCTCCATTCAGTATGATGTTGGCTGTGGGTTGTCATATATGGCTTTTATTATTTTGAAGTGTGTTTCTTCTATGCCAAATTTGTTAAAGATTTTTATCATGAATGGATGCTGAATTTTACTGAAGGCCTTTTCTGCATCTATTGAGATATTCATATGGTTTTTCTTTTTAATTCTGTTTATGTGGTGGATCACATTTATTGATTTGCATATGTTGGACCATCCTTGTATCCTTGGAATAAAACCCATTTGAACATGGTGTGTTATCTTTTTGATGTGCTGTTGGATATGGTTTTCTAGTATATTGCTGAGGATTTTTGCATCTCTGTTCATCAGGGATAGTGGTCTGTAGTTTTCTTTTTGTTTGTTGTGTACTTGCTTGGCTTTGATATCAGGGTGCTACTGGCTTCATGGAATGAAACAGGGAGGATTCTCTCCTCTGATTTTTTGTAATAGTTTTAATAGGAATGGCACCAGTTCTTCTTTGTAAGTCTGGTAGAATTTAGCTGTGAATCCTTCTGGTCCTGGGTTTTTTGTTTGTTTGTTTGTTTTTTGGGAGGGACTTTTTTATTACTGATTCAATTTCATTATTCATTATTGGACTGTTGAGGAATTCTATTTCTTCCTGGTTCAATCTTGGAAGCTTGTATATTTCCAGGAATTTATTTATTTCCTCTAGATTTTCTAGTTTCTGAGCATCATGTTGTTCATAATAGTCTCTGATTATTTTTTTACATTCCTTTTGTATCAGTTGTAATGTCTCCTTTTTAATCTCTGATTGTGTTCATTTGAATCTTCTCTCTTTTTTTCTTGGATAGTCTAGCTAGCTAATGGTCTATCTTTTCAAGGAAATAACTTTTCATTTTGCTGATCCTTTGCATTGTTTTTTTGGTCTCAATTTCATTTAGTTCTGCTCTGATCTTTGTTATTTCTTTTCTTTTGCTAGCTTTGGGTTTAATTTGTTCTTACTTTTCTAATTTCTTGAGGTGTAATGTTAGGGTGTTAATCTGTGATCTTTCTTTTTTTTGACGCAGGTATTTACTCTTGGCACTGCGTTTGCTGTTATCCCAGAGGTTTTGGTATGTTGTGTCTTCCTTTTCATGCACTTCAAAATATTTTTGGATTTCCATCTTAATTTTGTCATTTACCCAAAGATCTTTCAGGAGAATTGTTGTTTAATTTCCATGTATTTGTATAATTTTGAGAGTTCTTCATGGAACTGATTTCTATTTTTATTTCCCTGTAGTCCAAGAAGATACTTGATATAATTTTGATTTTAAAAAATTTATTGAGACTTGTTATGTGGCCTAACGTATGGTCTTTCTTGGAGAATGTTCTCTGTTGTTGAGAAGAAAATGTATTCTGTGGTTGTTGGGTAGAATGTTCTGTAAATGTCTGTTAGGTCCATTTGGTTGAAAGTTAAATTTATATCCAGTGTTTCTTTGTTGATTTTCTGTCTTGATGATCTATCTAATGCTCTCAGTGGGGTGTTGAAGTCCCCCACTATTATTGTATTGTTGTCTTTCTCTTTTCTTAGGTCTACTAACATTTGTTTTATGAGTCTGGATACTTTGGTGTTGGGTGAATATATGTTTAGGATTGTTATATCTTCTTGTTGAATTGATCTCTTCATCATTATATTATGACCTTCTTTGTCTTTTTTTTTTTTTTTTACAATTGCTGGTTTAATGTCTGTTTTATCTGATATAAGTATAGTAACTCCTGCTTGTTTTTAAATTTTGTTGGTGTGAAATATCTTTTACCATCTCTTTACCTTTAGTCTATAATTGTCTTTAATAGTAAGGTGGGTTTCTCATAAGCAGCATATAATTAGCTCACATTTTTAAAAACCATTCCATCAATCTGTATCTCTTAAGTGGAGTATTTAGTCCATTTATGTTTGAAGTTAATATTGGTATGTGAGGTTTTGTTCCTGTGATAATGTCAGATTTTATCTAGTTGCTTTGTAGCCTCATTTGTGTAATTGTTTTATAAAACTTGAAAGTTTTATACTTTCATGTCTTCTTGAAAAGGTGAATATCAACCTTTCATTTCCATGTTTAGAACTCCCTTGAGCATTTCTTTTAGGGCTAGTCTAGAAGTGACAAATTCCATCATCATTTGCTTGTTTTGGAAAGACTTTTTTTTCTCCTTCACTTATGAAGCTTATTCTAGTAGGATAAAAATACATGGTTGGCAGTTTCTCTCTCTTAAGAATTCTGAAAATAGGACCTCAATCTCTTTTGGTTTGTAAAGTTTCTGCTGAGAAGTTTGCTGTTAGTTCCATGAGATTTCCTTTGTAGATGACTAGATGCTTTTCTGTTACTGATTTTAGGATTTTTTCCTCTTTCACATTGGATAGTTTGCTGACTATATGTCTTGATGGAGTCCTTCCTTCAGTGTATTTCCTTGGAGTTCTCTGAGTCTATTGTGCCTGGATGTCTAAGTCTCTAGCAAGGCTGGGGAAATTTTCCTCAATTATCTCCTTAAATAGGTTTTCCAAACATTTTGCTTTTAATTCTCCCTTGGGTATGCCCATGATTCACAGGTTCAGATGCTTAATGCAATGCCATAGTTCTCCAAAGCTTTGTTCATTTTAAAAATTCTTTTTAAAAAAAATTTATCTGGCTGGATTAATTAGAAAGATATGTCTTCAGGTTCTGAGATTCTTCTGCTTGTTCTAGTCTATTGCTGCAGCTTGCAACTATATTTTGTAATTCCTTAATGAAGTTTTCATTTACAGAAATTCTGTATCTTTTTCTTTAAAATATCTATCTCTTTGATAAATTTTTCATTCACAGGCTTAATTGTTTTTCTAATTTCTTTGTATTGATTTTCAGATTTCTCTTGGCTCTTATCAAGATTCTTTATAGTCCATATTTTGAATTCTTTATCTGGAATTTCAGAATTTTCATTTTGGTTAGGATCCATTGCCAGAAAGCTAGTGTGATCCTTTGGGGGTGTCATAACACCCTGTTTTTTTTTTTTTTAATAATTTCAGAATTGTTATGCTGATTCCCTCTCATGTGGAAACTATCTCATTATTTTTAGATTTACTTTCATTTGGATGAGATTTTGTTTTCTTCCTTGAGGATGTAACTTATAATATATTTTGCATGTGGTTGTTTGACTTTGCTTCTAGGTTCTTTTAGTGGAGTGGCAAAGACTCTATGAATTCCTTGGTTATACATAGCTTTAGTGTGGTGGCTTTCTCAGATGCTGGTTGTAGTAGTCATGTTTCAGGCATGTGAGCAGGCTCCCAGGCTCCCAGACTCCGGAGGGCCTGGCAGTGGTCTCAAGGAGCTTATCTTGTACAAGTGCTGACACTGCAGTTGTGTCAGCAGATTCTGTATTTGGTTGTGCAGTTTGACCCCCACACCAGTAGGTGGTGCTTGCAGGTAAGAGCTGGCTCTGGGAGTAACAATCCAGTTTATACTTGGTGTTTGTTTACCAGGAGAAGCTCTCAGTTGCCATAGGCAATGAGCTGGTCTGTGGAGTGAACGTTCTGCTCAGCCCTGGAGAGGGGGTGAAGCTTGACAGAGCTCTAGTGGGTATTATCCTCGGGTCCCCAAATGGCGAGCACAATCACCAGCCCCTGGTGGGGGGTGTGGGGAGTCTCTGGTGAAATGTGCCGAGGTCTCTGCAGTGGGTGAGGGAATTGCCCCAGCATCACAGCCTCAGCAGGCAGGAACACAAGGTGTTTCCCTGTCATGCCCCTGTCCCAGTGTTTGGGAAGCTCAGATCGGTCAGACACTGCTATGTCCAGGCTGCAATGTAGCCGAGAGTCATAAAAGACACTTGCCTCATGGCTCAGTGCTGAAATGGCTGTGTGCAAAGCTTCCTCCCTTAGCCTAAAACACACAGCTCCTCAGCTATCCTGCTCTCTGCTGCAGGGATATTGCTGCTGCATGCAGAAGGGGAGAGGAGCCCTGCCTTTCACTAAAACTTAAGCCCAGTGGCTACACTACTAGTGGGATGCAGTTGCCCCATCAGCCCCATAAATGTGATCCCCTAGCATGTTTGTGGGAACTTCTAGTGGGAACAGCCACGGCTGTGTCTGCAGCAGTGGGTGGAGGGGTGAGAGGAAGTCTCCCTCTCCACCTCTGGGCGCAAGCACCAAGGCAGCTTGGCTGGTGAGATGGATTTACACTCTTCCCTTGCAGGCTTTGTGTCTCTGCTGGAGAGTGTTGCTAGCCGCCCACAAACAGCGCTCTCTCAGACTCAGGAAAGCATGCGCTCTGGTTTCCTTTGTCCCAAGGGCACCTCTTCCTCCCTAGACTGGCAGCAGGTGCAGAGGCAGCAGCCTTGGCCCAGGGCAAGATGCAGACCTCTGGGGCTTGGGTTCCCCAGAATGGCAACAGTGCCAGGGCTCAGAAGGCAGTGGGGCTCTGCGCGAGCTCCCTCTCTGGAGTAATGCCTCTGCACAATCTCTAGGCAGCTCCCTTTGTTAGTCTGGAGGCCCGTAAGGATTGAGGGGCTCTTCCAAAGCTAGGATTGTAAAAGTCCATGGTGGGAATGTGGAGCCCTAGGAGTCTCTCACTTACGTTCTCCCTGCATCTAGGAGCTTCTCCTGGCTGCCAGCCAATCCCAGCCAAGCAAGCTGCCTCACTTCCCTTTCCTTTGCTTTCTGTGCTTCCCAGCACTTCTCTGGTGAATCCCAGTGTCCCCTTTTAGACAGTCTATTCGAAGTGTGGGTATCTACCTACTATTTCTGGTTCTTCTCAGTGGAAGAGGTGCATGCTAGCTGCATTTAGTTGGCCATCTTGGATCTTCCAGTGACTAACAAGAGTTTTGTGTCTGCCTTCTCTGTGATTGCTTTAAAATCACAAATTAGTTGGTAATCCTAGGAAGTGCTGTGGAACAGAAAAGTTTAACCAGAAGAGTGCTAATTGTCCCTTACTTGGTGAGCCTTGACAATTCGATTTTTCAGTTGTAAGGGACGTTTCAGATTAAGGACAGATTTGTTTCAAGGACCTACTTGTGTATTTAATTTTTTGAATTTTGAAATAAATTTGTGAATTCATCCTATTATCAAAATTTTCCAGTCCTAACGGTAATATGAAGCATATTTGCATGGATGCGTCTATGTCCTTTCTATTAATGCTGCCCAAAGGCAGGATAATTAAGCCCTGTTTGTTAAACTGAAAAATTAAAAGGAAACCAAATCATGGATTTGAATCTATATTACAGAACTTTATACTTTTGGACAATTCAATAAGACCTCAATTACCTCTGGATTTCCTTTATTTGTTAACTGACAGGCTGGAAGAAGAATTAATGAGAAATTTTATTTGAAGTGTTCCATAACGTCTGCATTAAATTAGATGCCACTTAAGTTTGGAATTTTTTCCAGTTATTGTTTTTATTATTATTGACTGTGAAAATGATGAAACATAGCATCCTTGAATTATAGATGTGAATAGTTCAGTTCAGCATTTTAATAAAAATGCCTGAGCATCTGCTAGACATCCAACATTCTTATGTGCTCTACAAAGAGTGTGCTATATATAGAGTGATGCATTAGGCATGGTTTCCCTTCTAGAGAGACTAATGAACTAGAGGACAGCACCTTGGAGAATTTTCTATTCCAAAATATAAATGAGGAAATGACTTGATTACCTTGCTCAGTTAGAGCTCGATAAGAGTATGGGTCCTCCATCCCTGTCTACTATGAGAGAAGGGGTGTTGGGGGTGGTGGGGAGACATTATCAGCCTGGTCACAGATGAAATGACCTATTTAGATGAGAGAACACTTAAATATCCTTCATTTTTATCTAATATTCCAACATTATTTCTGGGGAGAAGAGACAATGAGGTAAAGCAAAGTTGGATTCAGGAACCAAAAAGACATGACTTCAAATCCTTGTTTGGTACTGAACACACATTTTGTGTTTGGGGGCAAATGATTACTATGTCTGAACCTCAATTTTCTGATCTATAAAATGGTGATAAGGCAAAGAGGCTGAAATAAGATAACCAAAAGCAACATCTCCATGTCTTACTCCTACTCTGTATTTGATGGATAGTAGCTTTTGTTTATTATGGTGAGGGCTAGGGAGGTGGCGATGTCTGGATAAGAGAAATTTAAGAGAGCCACGTCAAGTTATCTGTACACAGGATCATGTTATCAAGAACTGTAGAGCAGAGCTGAGAACTCCAAAAAAAGGAAGGCATGGATTTCCAGAACCTTTGCCGTTTCCCTGTATCGGTTTTCATCACTTCCTCTTTATCTTCTTCTCCATCTCTTTTCTCAGGAAGAATAGCAGTGAACATTTTGAATAATAAAATTCTACGTAGTTATGTTTCAGAGCAAGGAAGGAGGGTTGGTTGGCGGAGTGGGAAGACTGAGGGGGGTCAGTTTAAGACCTAGAATCAAGGAAACCACTGAGAGAGAAGGAATGTGGCCCCGAGGCCCAAGACTCAGAAAATAAGCTGAGTTGAGTGGGGACTAAGATGAGAGCCCAGTGGCTCAGCTGCGGGAAGCCCTCGGCTTTCAAGCACTGGCTTGTTGGGGGGACTGAGATGGCAGAATGAGAAGTAAAGCCTGGAAACTTCTATTTCTGACCTGACCCCACTTCCCTACTCTCACATTCCTGAGGAAGCTGAAGGGAATTTGGTTCCTATTCTAGGAGTAGAATTTTAGTAATTATATAAAACCAGAAGATGCAGCCAGAGGAGAAGAAGGTGTGGAATTGAGAGAAGCTAGGAAAACCTCAGTGTCATCCTGAAGGCTTAAATGTTTTCATCCCAATGAATGGAATTCTAATCATTACATATTGGTATAGGCACAAGAACTCTGCTAAGTTTAATAAACTGTCTTATTTTCTTCTTTTACATAACATGTATAATTTCTATGAATTGCCTTAATGTCCAGAAATGTATACAATGTCTCTATGGGAAGAAGCCCTCAGTATGCTTAAGTGGACTATGATGATTGCCTAATATGGATTAGTAATTGACTCAGATGAAAGAGACTGCCAGACCAGATTAGAAACTGCTAATTGTCTCATTAGTGACTTGGGAGGAGGGGAAAAAACAAACACTTACATCTTAAACTGTTGTCTGTTTGACTGTAGGAGGAAATTTAACTTCTCTAAAATAAAAAAAAAAAACCTCAGTTTCAAAGTAGCTACTTTAAGTAGAAAAAGTAAGAGCTATTTCCCTGCTTTTTGTTTTTTCTTTAGATATAAATGTATTTCTTGTCTCAAGTTTCTAATCAGATGGGTATAGATACAGATGTAGGTATTGATTCATACATCCGTGAATCCTTATATCCAGCACACTACCCCCCTACCCCTTTGATGTTCCTGGCTTAACCAGAAGAAACAAGCTTGTCATTATCCTTGAAATGGAAGGAGTGTTGTGCAGTGGTTAAGGTTCTGGTCCTGAAGATTCAAGGACTGGGCTGCAATTCTGGCCCTATCGCTTACTTGCTGTGTGATCTTAGGTAAGTTATTGAACCCATCTGAACCACTTATTCATGAATAAAAATAGATAAAATAATACCATTGTTATAAGGATTACATAAAATAGTTTTTGTAAAACACATTTCACAGTATCTGGTACTTGGCAAGCACTCTTAAATATTTGGTCTCCTCATTAATAATGTTGATAATAATTATAACAACAGTAAATGTTATTGATAAAATTCAACAATAAGAAAGCAAAGAACCTAATTTAAAAAATAGGCAAAGGATATTAACAGATTCTTTATCTAAGAATATATACAGATGGCAAATACACATATGAAAAGATGCTTAAGATCATATGTCATTGGGGAAATGCAATTACAAAAAGAAGATACCATTACACACTTATTGGAATGACTAAAGTCCAAACACTAACAGCACCAAATACTGGTGATGATGTGGTACAACAGGAACTTTTGTTCACTGTTAGTTGTAATGCAAAATGATACATCCGCTTTGGAAGACAGTTTGGCCATTTCTTACAAAGCTAAACATGTGCTTACCATATGATTCAGCAATCACACTCCTTGGTATTTACCCAAATGAGCTGAAAACTTATGTACACGCAAAAACTTGCACACAAGTGTTTATAGAAGCTTTATTCATAATTGCCCAAACTTGGAAGCAAACAAGATGTCCTTCAGTAGGTGAGTGGATATGAAAAAACTGTGATACATCCAGACAATGGAACATTATTCTGGGATAAAAAGAAACAAGCTATCATGCCTTGAAAAGACATGGAGGAAACTTAAATGTATCTTACTAAGTGAAAGAAGCCAATCTGAAAAGGCTGCAAACTCTATAACTCCAACTACGTGACATTCTGGAAAAGCTGAAACTGTGGAGACAGCAAAAAGCTGAGTGATTTCCAGGCAGTGGGGGCTGGGGAGAGAGGGAAGCATGAATAGGTGGAGTACAGAGTATTTTTAGGGCAGTTAAACTATTTTGTATGATACTGTAATTGTGGATAAATATGATACATATGTTAAAACCTATAGAATGTACAACATAAAAAGTGAACCCTAATGTAAACTGTGGACTTTAGTTAATAATAGTGTATTAATGCTGGTTCATCAGTTGTAACAAATGCACTACACTAATGCAAGATGATAATAATAAGAGAAACCATATGTGTGTGGGTGGAGGGGTAAGGGAATGTATGGAAAGTCTCTGTACTTTCTGCTCAACTTGATTTTTGTGTAAACCAAAATTGCTCTAAAAGATAAAACTGTTAATTAAAAAAAATCACTGAGGATAATGAAAGCTTAGAAAGACTATAAAAGACAATAGTATCCAAAGTACCAAGAATCAGACTTCTCAAAAATGGTGGCATAACACTTTCAAAATTGAGGAAGCATAATTTTAAATGTAGAAATATCACCTAATACGGTAGACTAAAATCATTTTAAACATGGAAAAAAAAGATGATTGGTACTACGATCAAAGTCTGTACAGTGAGGCAGAAAAGAGAAGTCAAGTATTTGGGGAGATTTAAGAAATGCTTGACAAAGTAGCTCTTGAATCTTAAAAACGAGTAGGCGACTGGGATATAGGTAAGTAGGGGAAACATATACTGGGCAGAAGGAGCAACAGCAAGAATAAAACATCCTAGAGCATTCTGGAAACCACCAGTAGTTCCATATGGGTGTGATTCATAGTAGTAGTGGGGTCATGGTGTATAGTGGTTACCTCATGAAGGGCCATGCCAAGCTTCTGAATTTTACAGTTAGACCGTGGGTTGACAAACTTTCTCTGTAAATGGACAGATGGCAAATATTTTTGACTTTGTGAGCCATATGGTCTTTTTTGTAACTACTCAACTCAGCTATTACAGCATGAAAGCCGCCATAGACAATATGCAAATGGTGGAGGTATCTGTGTTCTAATAAAACTTTATTTACAAAACCAGGCAGAGGGCTGGGTTTGCCCTGCCGGTCATAGTTTGCTAATCCCTGTTCTACACCATGGAGAGTTAAAAAAGAGTTTTAACCAAGCAAATGATATCATCATATTTGAGTTTTAGGAAAATTATCTTGATGGTAATGTGAAGAATGTACCAGGCAATAACAGGACAAGGGAGAAGAGGATTAGTTAAGAGACTTTGACAATAATCCAGTCAAGATATAGGGAAGCAATGACCTAAGACATTGGCAATGGAAACACTGTATAAGTGATGGAGTAAAAGATGTAAAGAGAATGCAATCAGTGAAATGGTCATGGACTAGAGTACATGAAAGACACGAAGGAGGGGTACTTTAGCTTCAACAACACAATCTATTTTATTCCTTTCACTGAGATAAAATAAGATAAAAAGAAACTGCATTTAGTAGAAAGATATTGGGTTTAGTTTTGAGGTTCCTCGGGTTCATCCAGAAATCTGAGTTATTCCATACACAATCAAAGATGGCCTCTGTATATTAGCTCCTAAGTTGTTTATTCTTCACAACATGCTGAAACCTGTTAGATCAAAAGCCTAATGCCAACTTCAAATTTTTACACATCGAATTATTTTAAATAAAGTCCAAACAAGCAGATTTCTAGCCGTTTCAAGACTGCCTGCTTTGCACACTCCATGAAACTGCATCCAACATCTGCTAGCTAGCTATAGATAAAATACAACCTTGGACTATTCATGCCCCAAGTCGCTGCTGCCCTTTGGAGCTCTCTGACCAGAGACTTCCTGTGGTGCTGTTGAGAGCACCCAGACAAGGAAGCCCCTCTCTGATCCCCCTTTGTCCTAAAGGTTCACTTGGCCTTCTCCCCGGTGGTCTCATGCTGTAAGGGACTTCCTTCCACATGTAAACCTTTCAAAAACATCACCCAGATATAATAAAACTTGTGCATGGTACTGCCACCTCATGGTCCTGTCTTTTTCCTTGATCAGTTTCTGCCCCCTGCCCCCAACTCCCTACAGTTACAGTGATCCATGCAAGCTTTGTTGGCATATGTGGGATATTTGATGTCGAACGAGCGGATTTTTCTGAGGGAGACCATACAGGGTATGAAGAGATCAAGGACAAAACCTTAGTGATTCCTCAGAAAACATCGTTACACGATGACCAGGAAGAAGATGAGAAGCTTGAAAAAAAATTGCTAGGAAGGAAATAAGACAACCAGTTCAAAATAGTATAAAGGAAAGAAGCAATTTCAGTAAAAAGGGAATGGTCTAGCATCAAATTCCACAGAGAGGTCAAATGAGGCCAGAACTGAAATCGATTCACTGTATTTGGATATTAGGGGCTCCTTGCAGGAGCAGTTTCAGTAGAACAGCCGGGACACATGCTTGATGATAGTGAGTTGAAAAGTGTCTAGAAAGTGGGAGAAATTTTGAAGTGTTAGGCAATGAGGAAAGTATAAGCCCCGAAACAGATTGCTGAGTGACACAGTTTCTTGATGAGGATGGAGGCTGTAAGCAGAGGTTCACACAATGTGTGCTTTTCTCTAGTAGTTTACAGATAGTCAGAGAGACAACCAGGGAAGGAAAGAGTGTGTTGATATAAGGAGGAAGATTTTAAGGGCAGGAGTCTTAGATAAATAAAGGGATAGAACCATTGTAAATGTTGGTGAGGGTTATGTTTGGTGTGTTGAATCATGTTTACACTGGATAGAGAAAAACATAAATCCTTGGCAAGGTCATGGCCCTAAAATACAGATCATTTAAAAGATGTGGGTTTTCAAAGAGTGTCAGCTGTACAACAGTTGAGAATGAGAGATGAGAACCGAGTATGGACAGAACATTGCAAAACCTCCTATCTAGTGCTGTGAAGAGAGTGCTGGGCTTAATATCAAACTAAAGATCCTTTCACTCCTGGCTGGATGACCTTGGATGAATCTCTCATTGTGTCTGAGCTCAGCTGAATGGTAAAATGGGCAAATTTACTTATCTATGGCATTCATTGGTATCAGACTCAAGGGAAATAATAGTTGTGAAGATGTTTTATGCATATGTAAGATTGATGCACTGTAGGTCCTGTGAATGCTATGATGTCCATATAACTGTTGCTTCTCTTTATACATAGTTACCCCTTTTCCACAGTTTCACTTTCCATGGCTTCAGTTACTTATAGTCAACCACAGTCTAAAAATACTAAATGGAAAATTCCATAAATAAATAATTTGTAAGTTTTAAATCATATGCTGTTCTGTGTAGTGTGATGAAATCTCATGCCATCCTACTCTTTTCCACCTGGAGCATGAATTATCCCTTTGTCCAGTATATCTATGCTGTAGATTCCACCTGCCTGTTAGTCACCTGTTAGTAGTAGCCATCTGGGTTGTTAGATGGACTGTCACGGTATCACAGTACTTGTGTTCAAGTAACCTTTACTTAATAATGTCCCCAAAGCACAAGAATAGTGATGCTAGCATATTGCTATAATTGTTCTATTTTATTATGTTATTGTTAATCTCTTACTATGCCTAATTTATAACTTAAACTTTATCATAGGTGTGTATGTATAGGAAAAAACAGAGTATGCATGTAGGGTTTGGTGCTATCCAGGTTTCAGGCATCCACTGGGAGTCTTGGTACGTATCACCTGTGAATAAGGGGGGAATCCTGTACAATAATATAGAAACCTAAAATCTGTGGTTCTCAATTCTGACTGCTTATCATAATTTTCTCTAGAGCTTTTAAAAAATATATACGATTGGCTCCTACTTCTCATTCCAAGTTCAGGAAGGGATCTGTGTTAAAAAAAAAATACTCCACAGGTAATTTTTGTGCAAGATTCTGACAACAAGCACTCTAAACTCTCAAAACTGAACTGGGGCAAGGAAATTCCTGAATACCTGAGTGGAAGTGTTTCTGAAAGAGCAGAAATCTCTATTTGATTGTCTCTGAATGGAACAAAATGAGCAACACTAGATATATTTTTCTCTTGATAATATTAAGACATGCATTATCCTATTTTATAATTTTATGAGATATTTTTGGCTTATGTTCTTCAGAAATACATTCTCAGTTAAAATATTTTTATGGTAAATAATAGCAAGAGTAGTATAATCTTTGGAAAGATTGACAGAAAAATTATCAAGCAAAGGTCAAATACTTGGGAAGATTTTGTATAGAATTGAATGGCAGAGAGAGTGGGAGGTAAAATACAGCTTTTTAAAATTTTGCATTTTAAAATAATTGCTGTATTTTTCATGTTATGTTTAAAAAACATTTTAAAATGCTATTTCATTTTGTACACGTGATACCCCCCAAAGCTGGCGACGGTTGTTATTGTTACCATCCTGAATTTACAAAACCTGAAACCAAGCTTCATGGGGTGACTTGCTGAAGGTCACACACCTTGTAAGTGGCAGAGCTGAGATTTAAAACCTGATGATCTTAGAATGCCACACTGTTGAAAAAGCTCCCCAAACTGGGAGGCAAAGGTGAAAAATGGGCCAGGTCTGTCATGACTGAGTGAAAACTACAATGAGTTTTGTGACAGTGAAAATGGCAGAGTAGGGAGCTACAAAGCCCTGTCTCTTCAAAATAGCACTGAAAAATGGAGCAAAAATTGTCAGAATTGTCCTTGTCAGAACTCTGGAAAGTGGTCAAAGATTTACAGCAAACAAGCAAGCACTGATTCAAAAAAAGGCAAAATAAAAATGGTAGGAAAGCTTTGTGACACTTCAAGCTGCCCTTGCCCCTCTGTCATCCCTAACTCAGTGGTGGTCTTAAAGACAGATTCTCCTGTTTCCAGTATGAGGCCTCAGTTCCTGATTTTGGAGGGAGAAGAGCAGACCTTTTCAAAGGACTTTTTTTTTGGTCTATTTTGACCAGTTTGGGGACTACCTGAATGACTGATGCAAGGAAGTTGTCTTTGTTTTCACCTTATTTGGAACAATTTCAGGGTAGGAAAGGACCTATGCCTCAGACATTTCTTAAAAACATTGTAAGGAAAATGAGCAACCCTCTTCCACCTGGGTCTAATGATTACAGTTGACACAAATAATAGACATGCTGAAAGCCTAGAAAGAAAAGCTGGAAAAAGAGTTTTCATGGGAAATTAGGGAAAGGAAAATTATCCCCGTATATCAGGGCACTTAGAAAGTAACGCACAGGCCTAGGGCAGAAAGCATGCTTAGAAAAGACATGAGAAGACCCCAGGCTTTTGTCTCTGGTTGACCCCTAAGCTCAGCAGAAACAGAAAGTGAAGGCTAAGGCAGAGCTCTAAATTGCCTGGCTAAGCATTAAAAGAGTGCCCCAACATAGAACTGATCTGCAAAGACCTGAGAAAAGTTTTTTTTTCCTTCCGTCTTTCTCTCTTTCTTTCTTTTTCTCTCTCACTCTCTTTCTTTTCTTTTCCTTCCTTCCTTCCTTCCTTCCTTCCTTCCTTCCTTCCTTCCTTCCTCCTTCCTTTCCCTCCCTCCCTTCCTTCCTTCTTTTCTTTCTCTCTCTCTCTCTTTCTTTCTTTCCCTTCTCTCTCTCTGATTTTCTCTCTTTCGCTCTCTCTTTTTTTCTTTTTTCCCCAGGTGGTCAAGGTAAATACGCTACTAGCTGACCACAAGCTAAAGAAACAGAGACTTCAGAGACCACACATGACTAAAAATATAGACTTTGCAAAAATAATTTAGGAAATTAAAGCAAACAAACAACATACTCAAAGCAAACAACAAAAATAAACCCTGAGGAGGGGAGTAGAATTAGATTTCTAGAGTTATCACTTTATACTATCCAAGATATTCAGTTTTCAACAAAAATAAAAAGCATGCAAAGAAACAAGAAAATATGGCACATGCATAGGAGAAATTAATGGAACCTATTCCTGAGGAATCATAGACATTGAGTGACTTACTAGACAAAGACTTTAAGTCAACTGTTTTAAATGCACTCAAAGAGCTAAGGGAACCCAGGAGAACAATGTGTCACCAAATAGATAATATTGATAAAGAGATAGAAATTACAAAAATGAACCAACCACAAAATCTGGAGCTGAGAATTATAATAACTGAAAGGAAAATCCAATAAAGGATTTCAATATCAGATGTGAGCAGGCAGAAGAAAGAATTAGCAAATTTGAAGATCAATGGAAATTATCTTGTCTGAGAAGCAAAAAAGAAAAGAGAATGAAGAAATTAACAGAGCCTAAGAAACCCTTGTAACACCATTAAGCATACTAATATACCCAAAATGAGCCCCAGAATAAGAAAGAGAGATTGGGGAAGGAAGAATATTTGAAGAAATAATGACTGAAAACTTCCCAATTTGATACAAGACACAAATATACATATCCAAGAAGCCCACTGAACTCCAAAATGGAAAACACAGAGATCCACACTGAGAGACCTTTTAATCAAACTGTCGAAAGTCAAAAACAAAGAGAAAATCTTGAAAGCAACAATAGAGAAATGACTTGTCACATACAAAGGATCCTCCATGACATTAAAGCCATTTTTTCAGCAGAAACAATGGATAGAAGGCACTGGGATGACATTTTTAAAGTGCTGAAAGAAAATAAACTATTAACCAAGAACTTTATATCCAGTAATATTATCCTTCAGAAATGAAGGGGAAATTAGGAGAGTCCCAGATAAACGAAGTGGAAGAATTTCATCACTGGTAAGCATGCAATATATGAAGTGATAAAGATAGTCCTTCAAGCAAAAGTGAAAGGCACTAGACAGTAACTTGAAGCCATGAAGAAGAAGAAATAGAGAATATGAACAGACCTATAACTGGGAAGGGGATTGAATCAGTAATTAAAAATCTCACAACAAAGAAAAGACTTGAACCAGATGG
Organism: Varecia variegata; assembly: GCA_028533085.1. Taxonomy (NCBI): domain Eukaryota; kingdom Metazoa; phylum Chordata; class Mammalia; order Primates; family Lemuridae; genus Varecia; species Varecia variegata. The sequence goes on along the minus strand of CM052446.1, from coordinate 8,918,145 downwards.
CTTCCCCAGTGAGTTATACAAATCATTTAAAGAAGAATTGACACTCATTCTTCTCAAATTCTTCCAAAGAATAGAACTGATGACAGATGTGCATAGAGGGAAGTAAATCTCAAAGGAAATCAGGTGGGGGAGGGGGGAAGAGGGGATGGGTGAAAACCTACCTAATGGGTAAAATAAACACTATCTGGGTGACGGGCACACTTTTAACCCTAACTTGAACATTACAAATGCAATTCATGTAACCAAGAACATCTGTACCCCCATAAAAGAAAAAAATAAAGAATAGAAGAGGGAACACTTCCTAACTCATTCTATGAGCTCAGCATCACCCTGATACCAAAACCAAAGACATCACAAGAAAACTATAGATTGGTATCTCCTATGAATACCAATGTGAAAATCCTCAAATAATACTAGCAAACCAAATCCAACAGCATATTAAAAGGATTATATACTATGACCAAGTGGTATTTATTTCAAGAATGCAAGAGTAGTTTAATACTTGAAGGTCAATGAATTCAATACATTTGTGAATAGAATAAAAATAAAAAATCACACACAATTATCTCAATAGATGCAGAGAAAGCATCTGACAAAACCCAACACACTTTCAAGTTCAAAACATTTGGCAAACTAGAAATAAGGGAAGTTCCTTATCCTGATAATGGACATGTTTTTAAAAATCCAGAGTTAACATTATACTCAATGGTAAAGGCTAAAAGCCTTCTACGAGAAATCAGAAATAAGACAAGGATGGCCACTTTTGTTCTAGTCAACATTGTGTAGATGTCTTATCTAGAGCAATGAGACAAGAAAAAGAAATTTAAAATTCTAAATAGGAAAGGAAGAAGTAAACGTACGCCTGTGTAGATGACATGATAATCATAAAGAAAATTATAAAGAACCCACAAAAAAACCTACCAGAGATAGTAAATGAATTCAGCAAATTTGCAGGACCTATGTAGAAAAGTCAGATGTATTTTTACAAGTTAGGTATAAATAATCCAAAATGAAATTAAGAGAAAATGTCTCCTTACAATATAGTCCAGAAGAATACAATACCTAGAAATAAATGTATGTTGGCAGGTGTGTTATGGGCTGACTGTGTCCCCACAAAATTCATGTTGAAGCTCTAACCCCTAGTACTTCGGAATGTGATTGTATTTGGAGAGAAGGCCTTTAAAGAGGTGATTAAGTTAAAGTCAGCCCCTGGGTGTAGGAATTAATCCAATATGACTGGTGTCTTTGTAAGAAGAGAAAATTTGAACACACAAAGAGACACCAGCTTTGCACATGCACGGAGAAAAGACCACGTGAAGACAGAGTGCAAAGGTAATCATCTGCAAGCCAAAAACAGGCCTTAGAATGAAATCAGCCCTGCCAACACCTTGCTCTTAGACTTCTAGCCTCCAGAACTGTGAGAAAATAGATTTCTATTATTTAAGATACCCAATCTCTGGTATATTTTTCTGTCAGTACTAGCAAAGTAATACAAGGTGAAAGCTACAAACACTGGTGAAATAAATTAAGGAAGATCTAAGTAAATGGAAAGACCTATGTATTAATACATGGGTTGGAAGATTTAATTTTACTAAAAAGACAATACTACCTAAAGTGATCTATGGATTCAATAAAATCTATATTAAAATTCTTATGACCTCTTTCACATAAATTAAAATGCTGATTCTGAAATTCATACGGAATTGCAAGGGTATACAAATAGTTAAAACAATCTTGAAAAAGAAAGACAAAGTTGGTGGACTTACACTTCCTGATTTCAAAACATACTATAAAGTTACTGTGATCATAACACGGTTGTACTGGAATAAGGATAGACATATAGATCAATGGAATAGAATTGAGATCTACAAGTAAACTGACACATCTATGGTCAACCGGTTTTGGACAAAAGGAAAAGAATAGACTTTTCAACAAATGGTGGTATGACAACTGGATACCTACAGACAAAAAAATAAATGTGGACCCCCACCTCACACTCTATATTCATATTAACTCAAAATGCATCAAGGGTCTTAAAAAAATTTTAAGAAAATACATGTGTATATATCTTCATTGATCAGAATTTGGAAATGGATTTTTTGGTATGACACCAAAGGTATAATCAATAAAAGAAAAAATAGATAACATCCAAATTAGAAACTTTGTACATTGAAGAACATTACTAAGTAAAAGACTATACAGAGTGCAAGAAAATATTTGGAAATCATATATCTGATATGGGTCTGATGTCCAGAATATGTAAAGGAGTCTAACAACAACAAAAAGACAAAAAACCCAATTAAAAATTGGTAAAGGACTTGAATAGGTATTTCTTCAAAGGCATAAAAATGGGTAAGAAGTACCTGAAAGATGCTCTATATCATTAGATATTAGGGAAA